>NC_061165.1:19025849-19032407 GCF_022113875.1 Hydra vulgaris
TGTTAGTAAAATTTATCTTTTCAAACACTTTATTAAATTTACGCAAAACACTTTTAAATTAAGTAGCAAATTAATATTAACTAGCTGAGATTGGCCCCGTAAAAATACGGTTCTTTTTATATCTATTCCAAACCGAACTTTTTTATACTTTTTCCTTATATATCCTAGCTTTCCAGATCCGTAAAATACAGTTCTTTACCAATTTACATATCTATTTCTAGCCAAAACTTTCTATACCTATTCCTTATTTACTTTAATACTTTTTAGTAAAATCGTTTATTCTGAAAAAAAAATTTAAGAGCAAAAAACATAACATGCGTACCTTTTCCGCATATATAGAGCTTACAAGAGGCTTATAATTAGGTTTGTTTTTCTGCTAAATGCATTTTATTGATAGCGCAGTGGTTAAAATTGCTGTCATCAGTGTTGTTTTGGAGGGTTTAAAACCTCCTCTTAGCGTAATAAATTTTGAAATTTTTTTAATCTTGATTACATATTTATAGCAATAAAATAAGAATATAAAAATAAAGATTTCTAAAATTTTAAATAAAATTTTCAAGTTTTCTCATTTTATAGATATATAGATATGAGCGATTATTTCATAAAATGCCTGCAAACTCAACATAAAGACGTTTACACTTACATAAATTTGTGCGTAACGCTAAACAAATGAAATTAAGAAGATCAAAGAAAATTAAAAACAATTAATTTTCATGATTAAAAACTAAAAGAATAATATAAAAACGCTCATCTAAAAGTTAAGCCAAAATGATTTTGAGCTTTGACATCAGTTTGTGGCAAAGTAAACCTTTATGTGTCATGTTTCCTTTTGCATTTATCTTACATTTTTTATTAATTTATGTTATGTTGCATACAAATGCATTAAAATATATAAAACTGGTACAGATATATTATTTTCATGGATAAGAGATTGTATTTATTACAATAGTAATAAATAAATAGTTTTGGGGCCATCCTTAAAGGACGTCATCATTTTTTAGCCAATTTTTGAATTTAGAAAATATTTTTTAAAAAAATATTTCAAATTTCAATTTAGAAAATTTTTTTTTTTTTTTTTGCGTCCACAGCAGCATCTTCTTGAGTAGCAAAACATTCTTATTTATTTAATATAGTTTTTTCTTTATTAAGTTTCAGACAACTTTTTTTTTAAACTATCCACAGCTTATTAGGACTAATTACCTGAGCACATTAATAACATAAGTTTCTCAATCATCATACATACGCATCATTTTTTTTCTCCCGGTGATGTTTTTTTATTGTTGATATTTTATGAAATTTTAGCTTTCTTTAAATCTTTTCTTTTTTGAAAGTGTATAATATCACTATGTTACATATGTTTGTATATAATCAGGGTGTTAACCAGACTGATGGCACCGTGTATAACGCGGTATTCCCAATTGTTTAAAATTCCCAAAGCCAATTGGTTTAAAATTCCCAAAGGTTCATAAAATCATAGTAAAAAAAAAAAAAAATTAAATCAGTCTCAGATTTTAAGGGTCGCGCTAGACAAGTAAAAAACGCAATTAGAAGCATGACAAAAAAATGAATTAAATTGATAGATTTTTTTAATGTGTAAAAACGTGTCGTCATTAACAAGCGTTCATACATTAACATGATCATTCATTCAAAAGTTTAAAAAAACTTTTTATTTTAATTTTTATTGACGTCAGTTAATCTTGATTTAAGATTTTTTAAAGTTTAATAAATTATTTTATTAATTTATTTTTATTATTCAAAAACTCTTTATTTATGCTTTTGCTTTTTATCTTATGTTAGTAAAGTTACAAAAAAATTTGCATAATAATAAATATTATACTTTAAAATAATTTAATAAGGTTTTTGTAATAAAAGATTTAATAATACTCTCAGTAAAATAAATTAGCAGGTAAAGTAAATTGAAAATAACAACAAAAATAATCAAAAATAAAACTTGCAATGAAACGTATTATCTATGTTATATTTACGTAAAACGTAAAAGAAGATAATTGAATAATATTATAATACTATTAATTTTTAACCAATATTTAATACAAAATTCTTTTTTTAAATTACAAATACAAATTTTATGTAGATATTTAATGAATGTAATGTAAATTGAAAAAATAATAATAATAATTTTGTATTTAAATACATTTTTCAAATTTAAATACCTAATTTACTAGATATTTAAAATACGCCATTTAAATTTAGTTGCTACCTTCGTGTGGTGAAAGAATGGCTACAGTATATCAAACAAAGAAGAGAACTGATTTAAAAATGAAAACTTTAGAAGATTGCCCATAATGAAACAAGCTAAATAATTAGAATTAAACATTCATAAAGTAAAAAAATAATCCTGTTATAACACCCAGCAAAAAAAGAACATTTATTTTGATTAAAATTTAATTATATCTAAAAAATGGAAGTATACTCACCTTTTTTTTTTATTTTTATTTTTTAGCTGCACCTAAATTCCCAATTATCCCTAACAATCTTTATAAAACTTCAAAATTGTTTTGTATTTTAAAATAATAAAAAAAAAAATAAAAAAAAAGCCGCCAACTGTAGGAATTGTACCTCAGCTTACTTGTTCAGAAGCTCGGTGCCTTATCCACTCGGCCACACTGGCATATATTCAAGCAAGTATTTTTAAAAGAATGTAATGATTTTTTTAAAGAAAAATTGTTATACATCAAAATTAAGGAGAGCTTAACCCAATGCATTTTTCAAGTGAAAATCAAGCATATGTTTTAACATTACTTATTTTAAAGTTTACGTACGTTAGATATTTAGATACGCGTTCGTTCACGTTTTCTTATAAAACAAAGTGTCGTGACTCTTTCTTGTTATTACCTTGCTTGCGATGGCTGCCAAGGGTGCTGTGTAAAACAAGCTAAAAAAGCGCTACTACTACTATTAAGATTAGCATAAACAAAACAATCTATTATATAATATATAATAGATTGTTTTGTTTATTAAATGAACAAATTTTATCCAATTTATTAAAAAGTATAATTTTTTTAAATTGTATAAACATTTTTTTTTTTAAAGTTGCAACTAAAAAAAAAAAATTGTATAAAAAAATAACGTAGTCTTTTTAAAATAGTAATTTTTAACTATTTCATGCTCTTATTCATGTTAAGATAAAAAAGGTTTTAAACTTTTTCATGCATAAAAATAGGAAGAAAAAAAACTAGCAATTTAGTTTTAATTTGAGCATTACAAGCAATTTGTAACTTAATTAATTTTATTAGTTATTTTATGTTCTTGTATAATATAAAGTCTTCCTAAACTTGTTCTAAGCAAGTAATCATAAAAAGTGTTTAACTTATTCATAAATTTAAAGTAGCTTAAAAAAATTCTTTCAAAAAATAATTGTTTAAAAATTTTTCAGGAAGACATGGAGAATTTGTTTCCAACATTTAAATTTATCATAAAAAATACATGCCTTCGCATAAAATAAAAACTTTAGAAGAGATGAACGATTAAATGTTATCCATAATGTAACACTTTTTTTAATTACTTTTAAATAGGGTTATTGTGATTAATAATATTTGGAAAGTTTCGATTTAGGATTAATAGGTTAAAAAAAAACGATTAGTCGATTATTAATCGATTTATTTATGAAATATTATTGTTTGAGTTTTTTTAATATAAATTAATTTTGTAAGTAATAAAACATTCCACAGTAATAAGATTGGTTATAATATTATGATGGTTAAAATAGGCAAAGAACTTTAAATTTTATAATTATTGATAACATAATAAGTTTTATAACTACCCAGTGGGCATTTCGACGTCGAACGAACGTCGAGCGACGTCGGATCTCGACGTCGGATCGACGTTGGGTTTACGTTGGAAATGGAAATGTTATTTGACGTCGGATAAACTGACATCGCGCGACGTCGGCATTCCGATGTAAATCCAACGTGTTTTTTGAAAACTATAAAACGTTGCCTTCGGCAGGAATCGAACCTCGGTCTATTTAACACTAAATCCTACGCGCTTACCACTACACCACAGGGATGTAATATTTAATGTGTTTATTTAGTAATTCATACTTATAGCTATTCGGGAATTATTACTTTGATAAGAAATAATTTTGTTTAAATATTATATAAATATTAAAACGAATAGTTATATATTATAAAAAATGTATACTCGAAAATGTTAATAGTTAAAAAACTATGCTAGTGCATCATACAAAACCTCTTGATGTTTTATCAACTATTATTCAAACTTCTTTCCATTAATAAAAAACACGCTTAGTTCACATATTTATTGAAGAGCGCAATTGCACACATATTGTTGGGTTTGGATTAAATTTTCATCAGTGATGTCTTACGACGTTGTTCCGACGTTGTTTTAAGGACGTTGGATTGACGTCGGAAGACGTCAAAAGACATCGGAGTACGTTAATATTATGACGTTGCCCGACGTCTTTTTATCGCCGTTGGATCGATGTCAGTACTGCGACGTTTTTTGGACGTCTTTTGTAAGATGTCGGAACAACGTCAAAATACATCGAAACGACGTCAGGGGATGTTAAAAGAAAGACATCGCCCAACGTCATTTTACTGACATCGGAACAACGTCGGAATAGGTCTTTTGACATCGCTGATGAAAATCGTACGTATATCCGACGTCGGATTGACGTCGGGTGCCCACTGGGTAATTTGCAATACGTTAGTGAAAAACTTTTTAGAAGTTTCAATATAAGTAAATTTAAATAAGATTTGTTATTTCATGTTCATTATATTTCTGTAAGAGATACGATTGAAGAAAGCATAATGAATCAATTGTTTCATCGTTTAATTTAGTTCTCAATATAATTACAAAAAGTCCTGCCACACTAAAACATTTTTCAGCTTCAACAGACGATGATGGAATAGTTAACAATGCATTGGACATTTGTTCAAATAAATGACTTCCACTTCTTTTGTTAATTTTTTCAAAAATATATATTTTTTTTTTTAATAGATGAAACGTTATTTTGAAAATTTACTACAGTTGAAAGATTAGTGTTTTTCTTTGACCAAATGCGATTCAATTCTTCTTTTTTAGTTATGTTTTCAGTACATTTATATGTAGCCTCATCTTCTTGATTTAATCTATTTTCATTAACATTCTCATCAATGAGAAATAAACGATGAAAAATTTTTTTAATTGTTAGAGCAATTTCATTTCTTGTTGATCGTTGTAATATTGCATTTTTTTGTGTAAGTGCTTTTAGGTAAGTGTTAGGATCATCTAAATACTCCAGCAAACCGTCTACATTAATAATTCTATGTTCAAATATTCTACTACTTACTGATTCATAGAATTTCTTACTAGTCTCACTTGATTGAGTTTTCAATTTAGAAAGTAAAAATTCAAATATTTTTAAAGAATCAATTATATTGCAATCTCGCAAATAAATTTACCTCAATGATTTCTAATGATTCTAAAATTTCCTCAACCTGCTTAATTTAACAAATAGTTGGATATAAATGAGTAACTGACAAATTTATTAGGACTGATTTTATTATTTCTTTCAACTTCAAGAACCGCTTTAACATTGCCAACATTGAATTCCAGCGTGTACATACATCAATTATCATCGCTTTTTCCTTTCTCAGTTTTTCTTGACGCTCTCTTTGCAGAAAATTTTTTTTCACAGGTGACTTGCTAAAAAAACGAGCTATTTTTCTAATTTTATTAATTGATAATAAAAAATCTTGAACAAAATTGATTTCATAATTGTCAGGAGCTACTTCAAGCCAAGTTTGTCCTTCGTTTTCTTTAAAATCTTCCTGATCATCATCACATTCGTCGCTTATTAAAGAGTTATCAAGTTCTGTTTCAAAATTTTTGTCATCAGATTCTATTAAATTTGTATGTTTAGCATATAAAACATCTACCACAGCCAAATTTATGCCATGACTATGACAAATTTGATAATAAATACCCATTAATCATCTTTTTTATTACAGACAATCCATCTGTTATAACAGCAATTATGTGGTTTTTGAGCTGCAACTCTAACTCAGCTAGTTTTTTAATAACAATCTCAACTGCTTTGGTAGCTGGCCTTGTGTCTTTTACTCTTATCATACCAAGACTATTCACATTTCCATTTTTTATATGGATATTCATACACATATAACGTCTGTTTTTTTTGGAGCTCCACTCGTCTAATGATAACAAAAATCTCTCACCATTCTCTATTCTTTTTTTTTAATCACTTCTTAATTTTTCTCTAATCTGCTCAGCATACTCAAGTGTAACATTTTTAATTCCTGGTCTTGTTAATGGAATTTTTAAACCTTGAGCTTTCAATCCTTTCATAATTTCTTCACTATTTGCCAAAGTTGAAAACGGTATTTTATTTAAAGCTGTTAACTTGGCTAGAATTAATCCAGGACAAAAGTTTTGTTTTTGAAAGAAGGATTAAACTATCTTTTGAGAATTATTTTGTGCAACTAATGAGCTTTCTGAAGCAGGCTCTAAAAGAAGGTTGTGTTTGTGTTGTATGTGGTACGTTAAGGATGTAGTTGATAAATGAGATTTAAATTCGGT
>NC_061165.1:19033407-19233658 GCF_022113875.1 Hydra vulgaris
TATATATATATATATATATATATATATATTAGAGATGTTCCGGAACCAGTTTATGCAGAGTCTCCGATTCTGGGTACCCCGCAGAAAAAACCGGGTTTGAGTCTTTTTTTTCAAAAGTTGGAATAAAAACTTGTGAAATCTCTAGCGCTGAACTATTCACACAAAATACGCTTTTTACGCTAACTAACCAAAAGTTATGTGGCGGAAGTACCATTTAGCGAAACCCCGCAATGCAGGGTAAGGGGCCTGAGTTGTAGGGCCTAACTTTTATCAAAAGTTGTGCAACAGTTTTTAATAACAATATTTAGTTTAAAATTATTTTTTTTTCATCGTGGAGCGGGCCTAAATAATATTTTGTGGGGAAGGGGGCAAACTTTGATGTTCCGCCATTGAAAGTTATATTATGGAAAGCAAAAGATTAAGAAATTTAAAGAATTGCAAAAAAACGGTAAACCTTCTCGATATCTTGAGTAAAAAGTTAGACCTTCTCGACTGTAGAGTGATTAAAATAAAACAAATTTTAACAAATAAAAAGAACTTAAACAACACTTATTTGCTGTATCTTATTTTAATTGTTTTATTAACTTTAGATTGTAATGCACAAACATTAGGTATTCTCCCTTATCTGCTTTTAGTCAGCTCCTTGTTGCTTCGTATATGTCCCCACCAGCACTAAATAACCTTTCACTTTCTATTGATGACGGAGGTGCTGTAAGATATTTTAATGTCATCTTTTTTAGTTTTTCAAATTTTCCACATTTACACCACCTCAAAACGGACAACCTTTATTTTCTAAAAGAGGCAGAGATAAATAGTTATCTATTTCTTGAGTAATTGCAGACCTTAATATTGTTTGCTTCTTAATTACGTCAGTAGTAACAACTTCAATATCTACTAATTCTCTTTCTGCCTCGGAATGTCTTTTACTCTGCTTTCTTCTGGTTCTCATAGAAGCTTTATCTTTAAAACAATCATCAATGCTAATGAATCCATTAGATGCTGGAGCTTTTATTATTGGAGCATCGTCGAAGTCAGAGTCAACAATATCTTGCGCTCCTTGCATTTCTTTCCATGCTTTTTCAACCCACTTCTTAATAACATTTTCATCAGCATGTCAATAAAGTAATTTATATCGTGGATCCAAAAATTGTTGATACACATAACATTTTATTAAGCAAAAATTTATCAAGTCTTTTAGTAACAGCTTTTATTAGTTCATCAATCATTGTCATAATCCCAGCGTATATATCACTTGATGAAGCTTTTTGTAATAAAACTTTTAATGCAAGAACATATGATATAATTTGTGCGCATGTTTCGTCCCTCCTACCAATTTTTTGTTAAGTTTTCAAATGGAGCAAGAATGTGAACAAGTTTTTTGACTATTCCCCATTAATAATTAGTAGGAAGTTTAATTTCATCATATTCTGCTGCATAGGTGGCCAAAGGAACATGTTCAAACGTTCTTTGTAGCATTTCAAATGAACTGTTCCAGTGAGTTGGAACATCTTGTTTCATTTTGTGAGGTACAGTACTTAACTGCTGCTGAATTGATTTTAATTTTGCACATGCTATTGGTGAATGATTAAAATGTGTCGTTATTCCTCTGCATAAAGTTGAAATTTCCTTGATGGTTTCTTGGCTAAATATAGAGTCATGAATACATAGCTGCAAAGTATGGATAAAGCATGGAATTGATGACATTTCACTGTTTTTTACTGCAGCCTTAATGTAAACAAGAAGAAATCCTGTTAAGCAAAACTCATCTTATTGTTACCGATAATGCAAACAATTGCATTATCGGTAACAATAAGATGAATTTTGCTTAACAGGATTTCTTCTTGTTTGCATTATCGGTAACAATAAGACGAATTTTGCTTAACGGGATTTCAAAAGTTTCTAAACCTTTTTGTAAAAATGTGATAAGTTTTCCTATTATTCTATGGATTGGAATAGATCTGTGGTCATCAATATTCCACTGTTTTTTTGTGTGTAAAGCCTGAATAATGTTACTTTGTACTGTATTGGTGGTAGAAGCAACTGAGGCTTCAGAAATAGACAGCAATGATTGAACCTTTTTTTTTTCTTCCGCAAGTTCAAACTCTTTGGAATGCTTTAAACATAAATATTTTACCATTGCTGTAGTTCCATAAGACTCGAAAGATTTTCCTCCTCTCGTAACTAAACTACCACATAGTTTGCACTTACTCATATGAGGAAACGTGCTTATAGCAAAGAACTTCCACGCTCTACTTTTTTTTGTCATATTTTTTCTTTCAAATAAAATTTCTATATAGATAATGAAACTAGTTTTGATATCAAAGTTTTCGTTTATTTTATATAAAACGATAACTTTTTTAATAATACACTCGAAATTAAAATATGAAAAATGTGTATAATATTTACCTTATATCTCTACTTTTATGATTTTTGCTTGACACGAATGAAAAGTGCTATCAGCGTTCAAAATCATTTTAAGCGTTTCATTCAATACTAAATTGCTAAAAATTATCTTGTGTTCTAACAGAATAAAAAGAAGCTATTCTAAAACTTTTTTTCCCATTCTTTTTATTCGTATTCTTGAATTGTTTCATTTAGCATTACAGTTTTTGTATCCGTATAAATTTTTTTGCAAAAATGTATTAAAAAATATTTTAAGTGAGATTGTTTTGAGTTAACAAAACTTTGTGGTTATTGACTACATAACAGTCTTAGACTTATATCAAGAAGTTTAATGGTTAAAGTTTAAACTAAAGGAAAAGTCAATTTGAAGATACCCAGTGCTGGGTACTCCAACAAAATGGCCGATACCAGGTATCACATATGTGATGTGCCCGGTCCCCGGTACCCGGGTACCCGGCACATTACTAGTATATATATATATATATATATATATATATATATATATATATATATATATATATATATATATATATATATATATATATATATATATATATATATATATACTAAGAGGTTATTGCATGAAATTTGTAATTCGTTGATGAATATAAACTCAAACATGTAAAAATCTATCTATATATATATATATATATATATATATATATATATATATATATATATATATATATATATATATATATATATATATATATATATATATATATATATATATATGTATATATATATATATATGTATATATATATATATATTTATATATATATACATATATATATATATATGTATATATATATATATATATATATATATATATATATATATATATATATATATATATATATATATATATATATATATATATATATATATATATATAGATTTTTACATGTTTGAGTTTTGACACTTACACACATTTTGCAAACTCCAACCTTTTATATGTTCATACTTATGTCAAATGAGGATGTGTTGCAAAAAGTTGTGGTGATCGGGGCTTGGGGACAAAAAAATCCCAATTTTCGGGCCCACCCAGCCCTTAACGTGGGAGCAACAAGTTGATAAAATAATTTCTTTAATATTTTTATCTAAGTTTATATTCATCAACGAATTTCAAATTTCATGCAATAACCTCTTAGATTTTAGTTTTTATGACCCTACAAAGTTTTTAGCCCCCTCAAACTTTATATGGTCATAATTTTTGAAAAATAAGAAATTATTGGATGAAATTTGAAATTTGTTGATGATAATAAACTTAGATAAAACTACTAAAAAAATTATTTTATCAACTTGTTGCTCCCATGTTAAGGACTGGGTGGGCCCAAAAATTGGGTTTTTTTTGTCCCCAAGCTCTTATCACCGCAACTCTTTGCAAAACATTCTCATTTGACATAAGCATGAACATACAAAAGCTTCGAGTTTGCACAATACCTGTAAGTGTCAAAACTCAAACATCTAAAAGTCCAGTGTACACCACTGATATATATATATATATATATATATATATATATATATATATATATATATATATATATATATATATATATATATATATATATATATATATATATATATATATATATATATATATATATATATATATATATATATATATATATATATATATATATATATCTGTGTGTGTGTGTGTGTCTGGGTTTGTGTATGTATAACATATACACACACACACACACACACAAACACACACACACTTATATATGTAACTCAACTAAAACAAAACTCAACAAACTAAAATGCTTAGTTTATTAAAACACAGAATAATTTTTTTTCTTTAATAATGTTAATAAAATTAAAGATCTAACTTATTTAATTGTAGCGGTTTATAAAAAAAAATTTTTTTTTTCAGGAAAATTGTTTTTACATTTTTAAATGTATTAACTTTTATTAATCTTATATCAAAATTTGTTAAAGAGACTTTCGTTGTCAAAGAAAGTCATCGTTTATTAAATAAAAATAATTTTTTTATTTTTGAATGTTTATTATAAAAAATCCATATTTAAATAATTTATATAAGTAAAAAATGTTATATACATCTTTCAATTCTACTTTAAAAAAAAATCATTATCAGTAAATTGTTACTTTATTTAAAAGCATTTTGCTAATGAAAAAATGTTTTTTAATAAGTTTTGATGCAATTTATTTCACTAATGGTATAATTCAGAATATTTTTTATTTAGCGCGTTTTTAAAATGAAATAGCTGCGGTCAAATTGTCAAAGCAAAATGTGATTTGCCTGGTCATATAATGACGTGCGATCACACATCTTCCTGTGAAACACTGAAGTGGGATGTTTTGATTCATCACTAGAGTAAGTTTAGGTTTCTTCACTTCAGATTTAAATTCCAATTTTTCATATTTAAACTCCAGTTTGTCGGTGTTTAACAAGAATACTATGAATTTCTTGACAAAAATGTTGTAAGTCCACTTCAGGCACTTTGCACAACTATTTTTGTTATGTTTACCTTTGGTTTTGCTTACTGCCATCAAAGAAACATTAACTTAAGTTGCAGTTTTTTTTTAAGAGTGATTTGAGTGTTTTAATAAAGCAGATATTTCTAAAGAGTTTTTGTTAAATATATTTTTAGCTTTTATTGTTTTTAGGTACCAAAGTTCAAATATTTTTAGTTAAAATGACTAATTTATGTAAAAAAAAAAAATAGTTAGAAATAGTCACAAAAACACTAAACAATTAACGTAATTTTAATTATTGTTTCATCGTCTATTGTCCTGCTTTCATATTGTTTAGTTCCATTAATATATAAATGATATGATGTTAAAACGCAAATAAAAATTACATTAATATTTTTATTACAATTTATTTTTTATAAAAATTTTTATTTCTATATTATGACTTTTATTTCATTATTATGACTAAATCAATTTTGAAAATAAATTTGTCAATTTAAGTCGTCTTGAGAAAATATGTTAGTCAATTTGTCGACAGTTAAATTATAATTATTCAAAAGTTGTAACAATCCTAATATACATATCCTTAAATATATATATATATATATATATATACATACACATATATATGTATATATATATATATATATATATATATATATATATATAAATATATATATATATATATACATATATATATATATATATATATATATATATATATATATATATATATATATATATACATATATATATATATATATATATATATATATATATATATATATATATATACATATATATATATATACATATATATATATATATATATATATATATATATATATATATATATATATATATATATATATAATATATATATCTGTGTGTGTGCGTGTGTGTTTTTATAAATTATTGTATTCTTTCAGGTGTGGTTCAGGTTTAAGTGGAGAAGTTTTGACAGAAAATGGTCACTATTGGGTTGGATTTGACATTAGCAAATCCATGCTTGGTAAATTTTGTTTTCTTTGTTTATGTTGCTCAAGTCAAACAAACTTTCTTTTAGACAATTAACAATTAGTTAAATTTTTTTTTTGAGGTTAAATATGTTATTTGAAAACTTAATCAATAAGGAATTGTTAAAAAATATTATTGTTTTGCTTCATTGATTGATAATTATGATTTAATTATGATAATTGATTTAATTATGCCAATAAATATGCCTTTAATTTAATTAAACAAAGAAACATATTGTTTTGACTAATTCTAAAATATCATAGTTCTTATAAGAAAAAAAGTGTAATATAACTTTGAAAAATTATAATCTTAACATTACAAGTATCCAACTCATTTACTCAAGTTTTAATTACAAAAGTCTTTTTAAATGATTAGTCATTATTGTAATGCGATCGTCAAAATTTTCATATTTATTTTTATAGTAATATATAGCAGTACGATCAATCATTTTAATAAAATGACAAAATGTTGTATAACAATATTTTTATATTGATGTTATAATATTTTTGTATTATTTATTTATTTAATTAATAACTAAGTTGTTAAATAAATATCAAAGTTAATTGAAAATTATTTAAAAAATATTTTATGAAAGTTGTTTTTTTTTGCCTTTTTATTGCTAAAAATACATATCTTTTTGCAATACCTGAAATGAAGAAGGAATGAAAAAGTTCAGTGGAAATATCAAAAAATATTATCAAAACATAAAAAATTGTAATTTCTAAAAAAAGCCACACAAGACTATCGAGTTGTACAGCATGTGTAGCTTGCTAAGTAGGAACTGAGATTGTTAAAAAGTTTTTCTATTAACTGTTGACTATTAAAAAAAAAAAAAAAAAGCAAGTCCAGAAGTTATAAATATCATGGGCAAATCACACCTATTTTGGTACTACTGAGGCTGTATGGGCCCATAAAACATTTATTTGTTATTTTTCTTTTTACTTTTTTAATAAAAATTAAAAAAAATTATTCAATTAAAATGCAGTAGTAACTAACTAATTTTCTATCTTATTGAGTTACAAAAACTAACATTTTGAAAAACCGGTTTTTTGAATTCCCAAAAAAACGGTTTTAACCAGTTTTAACCAAAAAATTGAATAGAGAGAATTAATTTTTTTTAATTTATATAAAATTACAAAAAAAAAAAAAAAAAAAAAAAAAAAAAAAATCAAGATTTAAGTTAAAATATATTTTAAAAATGGATAGCAAATTAAAAATCGATGAAAGCAAACGTTTTAATTTACAAACAATATTTATATTTATTCCACTTATTTTAATATTTTCTAAAGAAATAGTATTTTTCAACATAGTGTCCACTAAACAGTGACTTAGTCTTATTCTTATTTTGCACACAATAATGCCTACAATTGCTCACAAGCAAAAGAGCTTAGTTTATAAATTAGCATCTAGTTTCTGTAATAGTTTCAAGTTTGGCTTTGTTATAAAATGCATTTCTCTAGAGTTGTTTCTTTCTAATAAATATTCTTGTTATTGAAGTAACTCTATGAATGAGCTATTCATAATGCTAAAAATAAATTTAATATAAATAAACCCATCCATTGCTGCAAGTTTTGATATTAGAGTCATTTTATCATTTTGTTTACTCTGTTACTGAAATTTTGTCCTAAAACTGTCCTAAAACTTTATCATAGTTTAACATAACATTAAAAATAAAAAACAGCACTATGTGTAGTAATATATAGTAATAGTTTGTAGTAATATTCTTTATGTCAGGTCTGATTATCCTGCTACTGATAACATGTAAATCAATACAACCTGTGCCAACTGACTGTTTATTAGTCTTCTTCCTATCATAAGCAAGATTTTTGATTCTTAAATTAAGAAACACTAAATCTCTTATCTTGAAACTAATAACTTACTTTCTGATCATCAATATGGATTTCTATCTTCTTTTTCTACTGCTGATTTTTTAATAGAAATAACTTATAGGTTTTATTGTGCTTTATATATATATATATATATATATCATATATATATATATATATAATATATATATATATATATATATATATATATATATATATTATATATATATCTATATATATATATATATATATATATATATATATATATATATATATATATATATATATATAATATTATTTATATATATATATATATATATATATATATATATATATATATATATATATATATATATATATATATATATATATATATCTGTATGTGTGTATATGTAAAATTTTAATCACAGTTTGTGTCAATACTTTTTTTAAATATTTTAATATTTTAAAATATTAACTTTATTATTAATATTTAGTTATTTCATGTCTACTCTGTGACACTTTCTTTTCCTGTAAAATGTCAAATTTTTATATAGTGTGTTTTGGTACTCTTAAATTCACTGGGATAAAATAACAATAAAAGATTTTATTTATGTTTTGATGTGGGTAATAATGAGATTATTTATTATTTATACAAATGCCTATTTACAACTATATCCAACTCTTTGAGACACAATCTTCCCTCTATAAGGACACATCAGGAACCTATGCTAATTGAACTCAAGTTATATACGCAAAAATTACAGATCTTAATTTTTTTTCTGATAGACCAACCACACACTATAGGAATAAGCAGAATTTTTTCTTATTCTCAACATACGAATTAAAATTTGATTTAGCCAGTTGTCACTTTTTTATTTAAAAGGATATGGCAAGAGAGCACCAGATTTAATAGAAGGATCTGTGAAATGTCAGGCAGATCAATTGGTTAATATGGGTTGTGGCCTTTCATATGCAGAAAACTATTTTCAACACTAGACATTCATTTATCCAAATTCCAAAAACGGATCTAAAATTAAATCTTTTGACTCAAAATGTCTCAAAATATAAAGGCATTAAATACATAAAAAAAGGCATTAAAAATATTAAAAATGAAATTTTATCAGCTGCATACAGTCAGAAAATTTAGTGTTTTGTATCAAGATTTGTAGCTGCTTTTGTAAGAGAGCTACTTTTTACACATGCTACAATTTACATTGATATATGTTTCCTAAAGGGTCGTCCACAAATAACATCATGCAATTTTTGGGCTACTCCCCCCCATCCCTCTTTATCATAGCATTGTTACGATACCTAAAAACACTAACTTTTTGTAAAATATTTGAGTATTTTATTATTTTGGTAATTTATTTGTTCCTATCATGATTAATTTAGATTCAAGGACTTCCATGATGCAAAAATTTTTTTTTTTAATATTGCAGATTTTGAGCAGTGATAAAAATACAATGTGCAGTCTTCTCCGTTTTATAAGCGCTTTTGCGCACTTGCAGTTTTGTGCTCGCCCACACGCCTGCCAATACTATGCCTGGCGTTTTTTAAGCGCTCACAAAAAAGTTTTAAGCGCGTTTTAAAATTGCATGAAATCTTTTTTCTTAATCAAATTCTAATTAAAGAGGTACGAAAAAAAAAAAACATTTTTTAAAATCGCTCACGCCAAACAAATAATTACTGTCCGGCCAGCACTTTTTCGTGCCCTGGCGATAAATTTCAAACCCATTTTTGGACATTATCTTGATGAGAAAATGCATCATTAGAAGAACCAGCCTAAATATGGTAACAGTGTTCCATACAGTCAGGAGAGAGAAAATGGTGAGCACGATAAAAAGATGCAACCTTAGCAGATGCTAATTTAGCAATCGATTGTATATATAATTTCCATGAAAAGTCAGTAGTAAATGATAATCTAAGAAGATGTAAAGAAGTTGAATCATTAAGAGGGTTGCCATTTATCTAAATAGGAATGTCAACAGTACTGTAATAGTTATTTGTCTGACAGCAAGTTGTTCGACTTAAGACAGAATGTGTGAAATTTGTTTATCAAAGATTCAAAGACCTTGCTAATAATAGTAAAAAGACTGATTGGACAATAATCTGAGAAGTCAGTGTGTTTACCAGAGTTTTTAAAGATTAGAACAACAGATGCCGTTTTCCAGCAGGCAGGAAAACAAGATTCAGTCAAGCACTTATTAAATAATTTAGAGAAAATTGAAGAGAGTTCTAGAGAACCTTTTTGTAAAACTGTGACAGGAACGTTGTCTGAACCATAAGCCATAGAAGAGTTTAATCAAGGTATAACTATGAGCAATGAAAGCTGAAATAATTTGAATGTCTAACAATGGTTATCCTGTTTAATTAGAATGGAAGGGAGAGAATGCCCATAAGATTTGAGAGTCAGATTAAAAGAGAATTTCTTTGCAAATAGTTCAGCCTTATTTCATGTATTTAAGTATAGCCAACTTTATAACTCAGAAAAAAAAACCTTGATGAATAATGCCACTGCGTGTCGAAACAAGTTAAGCGCTGTACTATCAGGAACGTGGTGGGGATTGAACATCACAAAACAAAATAATTCTAAAAACAATTTATTTAGCTAAAAATAATTTATGTCTAAACAACATATGATTGTTGTTTAGTTATCTAAATTACTAATAAATTCATAAATAATTCTAAGTAAACTGCATATGATTATTTTCTTTTTTTAAAAATAAAAATAAAAAGCGCTCCTCGAAAATTGTATTTATTTTTTTGAAAGTTTTCTTTTCTTAGTAAAAAAAAAATGAAAATGTATATTTTTTCAACTGAGTTTTTTTAAAATCTTTTAAAATAATTGTTTGGCTTTGATTTGGGTCCAAGTATTTGTTTACCAGTACCGATTTAAAGTTGTATGGTTTTATATTTTCAAATTTTTAATAATTAGTAAATTTATCGGTATCGGCATCGATATTGGCCTTATCCCATCCATCTGTATCGGTTTCGGCATCTATATATATATATATATATATATATATATATATATATATATATAATATATATATATATATATATATATATATATATATAATATATATATATATATATATATATATATATATATATATATATATATATATATGTAGAAATAGCTTGTGAAAGAGAAGTAAAAGGTGATCTATTGGAACTTGATGCTGGAATGGGTGTTCCTTTCAAACCAGGAACATTTGATGCATGTGTCAGGTATTTTTAGTCTGAGATATACTATTTTTAATTGATGATAATGATGATGATGATGATGATGATGATGATGATGATGATGATGATGATGATGATGATGATGATGATGATGATGATGATAATGATGATGATGATGATGATGATGATGATGATGATGATGATGATGATGATGATGATGATGATGATGATGATGATGATGATGATGATGATGATGATGATGACAATGATGATGATGAATAAGACGTTTTTCTTAATGTCGCATAATAAAGTTAATTAAAATTATAATAATGTCGCATAATAAAATTAAAAAACATAAAAAAAAACCATAACCCTAAACTTATGTTACAAAGCTTGACTAGGGACTCTTCTATTTCTTCCTTAATGGAATTGGCAGTTTGCTCCATGAGTTCCAAAGACTGCATGTTTCACAACTGATTGAAGACCATCTACAACCTTACATTACCACGGATGAATTGGAATTCAAACAATGGGTGCGTACATATAGATGCACTCTTGTCACCATGAAAAGATCTGCAGATGAGTTCATGCAAACTCTGACTAATGATATCTTCAACCTTACAAAGCATCATTACCTGTCTAAAATACAAGCAGAAAAATTTGAATCAATGAAGGAAGAAATCACTGGAAATGAAGGTATTCTACAAATGGACTTTGCAGAAAATTTTAGTTTTATAATTCAGGATGAGGTTCAATCATCACATTTTAGTAAAGGACAGGCCACCATACACCCTTTTGTACTCCACACAAGAGAAAATGACAACAAGAAAACAGTTTGCTTTGCTGTCATATCTGATCACCTCCATCATGATATAGAAACAGTTCATGCTTTCATTGGTGAAATACTGAAAGTGATTAAGGTTGAATTTCCTCAAATACAAAAGATTCATTATTTTACAAATGGTGCAGCCAGCCAATATAAAAATAGGTAAGAAATATAAATTTAATGTGATTTATTTTGAAAACTTTAATATCAAAATTAGGCATATATATATATAATATATAATTATTACAATATTATTTATATATATTACATATATATTATTTACATTATATACATTTATACATAAAACAAAAAATTACATTAAAAACATATGTAACATAATTTAATATTTTCTCATCCTCCTCTCCTCATCCTCTCTCCTTTTCCTCTCCTCATCCTCTTTTATACATAGTACAATAATTTATTTAATATTTATTTGCTTTTATGCTTTGAAACAGGTACAATGTCATGAATATGTGTCATAAAGAAGACTTTGGACTTGATTGTGAGTGGCACTTCTTTGCCACCGCTCATGGCAAAAGCGCTTGCGATGGTGTGGGTGGAACAATAAAGAGAATCATTGGGCGTCTTTCACTCCAGAGACCAGTAGTCAACCAAATAACGACACCAATGGACATGTTTGAAGAGGCTAAAAAGACAATAAAGAATATCAGGTAAATTTCTTATTCAAAAAACTTGATTAATGAAAGATTTATCTATAAATAATCTATAATTATCTATAAAAATTTAAATCATTTCATAGCAATTTTATCGGTTGATACATTTTTTAAAATCCTTTTATAGACCATTTAAAATTCTACTACTTAGAGTATGTTATAATTATTATCTTGACTAGTCTGATAAAATAAATCATGCATTCTATTTCAGGTGCTTTTACGTTTCGTCCGAATTTATCCAGTATGAATCACAGAAACTCAAGGATCGTTTCAAAGGAATCCAATCTGTAAAAGGAATTCCTCGCTTCATCATATTATCCCATATTCAAAGTGTACAGTTGCTGGGTTTCCAACATCTAAATTTGGTGTTGATGATGAAACTGTGTTTCATCTAGGAGGCAAACTATGTGGTAATGACTGTCTTGTTTCAACCAACCGACAAACCAACCATAAGAACATGGTTGAGATAAGTAATTGGGTACTAGTTGACTATTTTGGTGAACAATACCCTGGTAAGGTTGTCAGTAAACAGGACACTTTATTTATAGTTAGCTGTTTGGAAAAGGTTGGCACTCATTTTAAATACCCTATTAAAGATGATGTGCATCCCTATTCTATTGATGACATTGTTGCCATTGTTAATGAACCAAAACTTGTGAATATACGAGGGTTTTATTCATATTCTGTGAAGCAGTATTTGAAAAAGTAGCAACAGAATGACATTATACTGTATTTGAAAATAATTAGAAAATTGTGTGACTGTTAATGTATCATATGTTGTTAATGTGCATTGATCATAAACTACTTTTGCATACTTTAACATACCTACCATATTTGAAATTATTGTACACATGCATTGATTGACTAAAATAGTATTGTACATAAAATAGTACTGTATGTTGTTCATGTATATTGATCATAAACTAATATTGCCTTAGTTTAGCATACCATATTTGAAAATATTGTATACATTTCCAATTATGAGCATCCAGCAAAAAAAATCATAGTTTGACCTAATGTATTTTTTACACAACATTTAAAAAAAGAATTATTTTTTTAGCAAATGTAAGACCTACCACAAGAGATTTATTACTGTTAATTTGAGACCAAATGGTATTACCAGAAAAAATCTATAGATAATCAAAAATTGGCAAAAATAACAAAAATTGGGGTTTTTTTATTTACCAGGCAATATTCAAACTGGTTTGGTGTAAATCTAGTTTTGAAAAAGCTCTATATTCTTTGCTACACAAGTTAGTCATATAGCAATGAAAAAAATATTTATATAAGTTATAACTTTTTATTTACTAGAAAGCTCTACCAATGCATCAAAAATTTCAAATTATCCACAAAAATGCCATTTAGCCTGTTTTAAGGGGGTCACAAAATTTTTCTAGTATTAAAAAAGTGAGCTATTGTTGTATTTTTGTAAACATTGGAACCTGTATAAACAGTTTTTAAAATATCAATCACTTGTTTATTACCAGAAAAAAGTTATAAGCATTTAAAAGTGGCAATTTTGCAAATTTCACAAAAGTTGCATTTTTTGACTGCTCGACACCTTATCTTTGATTGGTCATATCTCAGCAAATAAACAAGGTACTGAACTAATATTTCAGATTTAACCATTTAACATCATGGGTAATAACTGGTAAAAAAAGCTAAGGAATCCAAGAAAGTCAGCCACAAAATTTCTGAAAAGTGTCTGAATTCTACTGTTTTGACCCAAAAGGTATCTTTGTAAAATGTCATTTAAACCATAAATTTATTTGCGTGAAAATGGAGCTAACAATTAATTTAGCGTGAAAATGGAGCTAACATGTTCAAATTATTGTTGGTTAAATTTAATACTTTATAAAATATATATTTTAAGTAATTATTGAAAGAACTATTGTTGTTTTTATGTAACGTAAGTTAAAAAACATTAAAGTTTTGTTTTTTCTAAAATTTAGTTCATAAACTTAAGTTTTTTAATAATACATGGAAAAGAATATTAAATGTTACAGTTTTACATTTAAAGTTTTGAATAAGAATGCTTAGTTTTAAGCTTATTTTTATATTTAATTTGTTTGACAAGGTAAAACTACTTGCATTTACTAAAGTTCTGGCACTTTTTTGTTAAGACTTTGTTTACAAAATGAATATTGTCATTAGGTAATTCGCGTTGGTTGGACTTATGAATTTGGTTGGATAAGAATTCAACGGACACTTTTTACTAGAAGAATTTAGGAAACAAAAAAAAAAAATTATTTAATGTTGATTATTGATATTATTGCTTTTTTATTTGTTTATGTATTCTTATTTTAGTTGACATGTAAATACACTTAAATAAAAATAAGATTAAAATAAATATTTGAATTTAGACATAAAAAAAAAAAAAAAGATTTATTTGCTATTCTCCTAATAAAAAATAATCAGTTAATTTCTTTTTTATTTTTGTTTTAATGAAGCAAATCGTTTGTAAATGCAATTATGGGTCATCCATAATATATTTGTCAATTCTTAACCTCTTCCTTCCTGTCACAAACGATTGCATATATCTGAAGTCCTCTCCCTCTTAAACTGTGATAGCAGTTTTTTTCGTCAAAAATTTTTTCAAAGATTTAAATGTAAATATTTTGCAGCATTTAAAAAGTTCAACCTAATGAAAATAAGGCAATGTGCATAAGCGTAAGGAGTGTAAGTAAAAACTTCAACAAAAGATTTTCTTTAATTTCAACAACTCAAATAAGTATTAATAAAGATGTAATACTAAAATAATTTTTTAAAGTTACTCTTGGTCTTGTGTAAAAACTGTTTTCCATTAGATAACTTTTATAAGTGTTAAAAAAAGTCACTCAGGAAGAGAGGCACCGGTTTTTTAAAATTTCCTCTGTAATTTATTTTTAATGAATGAAGTCAATACTTTTGCTATGTAACTCTAACTCTGAATAATAGATATAAAAAATCCACAATATATATCACTCGGTAATATAAGTGGTGTAACTTAAGGTATATATATGATATGGAAAAAACAAGTTTATTTTACTTAGCCAGTCACTTCTGATGAAGTTGTATATGTTTTTCAAATTAGCATAGAATTCTTAACATCTTGTAAAAGTTTCTGATACAAACCACTTTACTGGATCGTAGAAATCTAACCTAAAAGATGAAGCACTTTTTTTACCTTGTTTTCTGCATAATGTTAGTTAAGTGCCATTTTCACTTATTAGTCCGCCCTCTTTTGGTCTGTTTAAAAACTTTTTAACTTATTATATTCTTTAGGCTAACAGCTTTCATACAAAATAGCTAAAAGTTTAATTTACAGTTTAAATAGGCAAATATTTATTACTAGCAAAAAGCAACCCGTAATACAGGTTTTGGTCGGTCTGTTACATAATTAGTTTATAGTGGCTATTTTCCACAGTTTAATGTTGCAAAACCTAAACTAATACCCTTTTAAAAAAAACGTCTTCAGCTTGAAAAAGTTAATCCATCTGTAAATTAACATAAAAAGTATGAATAGGTAAAATAATTTACCAATTACTACTTAACATTATTTGAGTAATTTACAACTGACTAAGGTCTTAACAGTGTAAGGCAGAATCATATTCATTGACTTTCTTAAGTTGAACTCAATACGTTTTTAGTTACTGACACAAAATAATAACACTTCATCATGCTTTATTTGTTAATGTCTTAAATTATCAACTAAATCCTTGTAATAATTTTTATAACATGAACCATTAAGATTACAATGAAGTTAACTTAGCAAAAAGTAACGCGTAATACGGGTTATGGTCAGTCTGTTACATAATTAATTTATAGTGGCGGTTTTCCACAATATAAAGTTGCAAACTCTTAACTAATACCCTTTTAGAAACCGTCTTTAAATTGAACAAATTTATCTCTCGGTAAAATTAACATAATAAGGATGAGGAGGTAAATTAAATTACCAAATTGTAACAGATAAGTAGGCATAAAAAAAGAATAAAAAAAAGTATACATAAAAAAGAAAGAAAAAATGACTGGAAAGCAATTTACCTGCTTTTGGTAACCTGTTATCGTTCTTCAGTTGCTGTCATGATGCAACAGTTTTTATCGGTGTTGTTTAATGACGTTATTTAATGTTGGCTTTCAGTAAGCTTTAGTTTAATTTAGAAGACATCACAATATATTTAAAATATTTAAATTTAGAGCAAAATAAAATGCTTTAAAGGGCTAAACTATAAACATTTAAGATGAAAAATCAAATTGAGATATAAAATAATTGCATTTATATAGCTAAATATAATCTTGGCTTATAGTAAATTTTAAAAGCAGCAACTGCAATATATTATTTTTAACAATTGAATGTAGCATCATTATGCTATGATAATTGGATGAACCAATTTAATTGTATTTTAAGTTTAATTTAGTTTTCATTTAATTAAAAAAGAAGAAAACAAATCAAATATACAGCAGAATATATTTTCAAAAAAAAAAAAGTACAAAGTAAAAACAAAAAAAACTACTAACTTAAACAAAAAAATCACAATCAAAAAAAAAAATTACAATATAAAAAAAAAAAATAACCGAATAAAAGGCAGCAACAAAAAAGTTATAAATATCATAACTGATAGAAGTTATTTATAACTCTTTTATTGGTGTTTGATCTTCTTGGTGTCTCTCAACACCCCGGTATGGATGAGCCCTCCATTTGAAGGAGGACTCATTCATTCTGCCATTAGAACACCACTTATTGAAGGACCTCTCTGAGAGAGACCCTGGGTGTTGGGAGCGATATTTTTCATACATGTCGTATGTCAATTGATCTAAAATAACAAATAGAAGAATATAATTAAAGTTATAAATATTTGGAATTTTATTTAATCAAAATATAAAGCATAACCTCACCATTTTCAATAGTAACTGAAGACGTTGCTTCAAACATTAAAAAAAAAAATGAGTAAATTAAAAAAATTTAAACATGTAAAAAATTTATTTTAATAAAAATATAAGTAAAACAGGAACAGTTAAAATGTCATATTTATTAAAAATTATAAAAACTTGCGATTTCATTTATTATAAATATAATCCATAACCTCACCAGTTTCATTAATGACAGCAGACGATGCTTAAACATTTAAAAAAAAAGAGTTAATTAAAAAAGGTTAAATGTGAAAAATTTTATTTTAATAAAAATATAAGTAAAATAGGAACAGTTAAAAAATATCATATCAATGAATTAATTCTTTCACATATTGCACATATTTCTCCATACAAAATATATAAAATACAAAACACAGCCCTACCAGTTATGCTTCTTCCAGACACTAAAGACAAAAAAACATACCTTATAATAATTGATAGAATATTTACATATAAATAACGTTAACATAGTTATATTTATAATTATAATTATTTTACCTAATTCCCTCATTTCCTCCATAAAGTTTTCTAAGGTAAGAAAAAAGATAACTAAAAATAACTATAAACTAAAATGAACTTTATAAATCTTAATATAAATGTCTTATTTATTTAACTATACTAATCATGTAATTCATACTTAGTTTTTAATCCAACTCTCCTAGAAGAAAAATAAAATAAAGCTAAGTTACTTGAAGTTTTAAAGTTCCAGTTACAATAAAAAAAAAAACAAATTCCTAATATCAAATATCTAATAGCAAAAACACTGACTTATTTCACTCTTCAACTCTGTGTCTAAATAAAAGCACTTAAATGTAAAGACGTTAAAATATCTACCAAATTTTTTAAAAATAAATTCACCTAACTAATGTAAATGATACCTTCATAAGCTCTCTCTTTATTTACTAAAGAAAATAAATCATAATTAAACTAATTTAATATAAAATGACAAAAGTCTGTCTCAATAAGAATTTTAAGTATCTTTTCTTAATTGAATATAATTTTAAGTAGGATGTGAACTTTTGGGCTTATTGCATAAAATTAAAAAACCTACTGTTTTTAGTTTTTGTATCAACAACAACATTTTGAAAAACATTTTAGTTATTTGAATTACTTTATAAGAAATAAAAAAGCTTTTTAAACATACTACCTCTATTTTCATTGTTGTTAACTAAACAGAAAAACAAACCGTTGATAGTAAATTTATACTTTGGTAGTAGATAAAACGAATCTTTGATCAATTTAAGATACTATATTAGAAAGATTTTAAAAACCTGAAATTTTAAACCTTCAAAAAAAATAGATATATAATAAAGAATTTTTATTCTTTTTTAAATAGTAAAAATGCTTTCTAACTTAATTTTCCCAATAATGCTGTCGTCATCTAAAAAGAAAACCAAAAGTCGAATTTTCCTTAATCTACTTAAATTATTTCAATAATAAAATAAATATTTAATCTTTCTCAATTGAATTAATTTACAAAAATTTAAAAATCATTTAAACCATTTTATTAATTTAAATCAACCAACATATACGAACTGCAAATTATAACATTTAATTATAACAAAATGGAACAAAACTTACTTCTTAGTAGTTCAGCGACTAAAAAAAAAACATATATTTAAGAACTAACTACATAACATGATACAAATCCGTAACATAATAAAACATCTAAATAAATACAAACCTTCATCTTCGACATTTTGGAACATTCTATTAATTCGATATAAAAAATAAAAAGATATATGCTTAAAAACAAATTAAATAAAGGTAATACCCACGTTAAGACATGAAAAATGTAAACGATTAAAATGACTAAACAGAATACAACCTACTTCAAAGTTATGATGAGATGCAATAGAACGAATTAATTCTAAACGTGCTTTTTTATAGGTCTGGAAATTTTAATCTCAAAACTCCAGAACAGAAGAAAAACTAACAAAGCATAAAACAGCGCACAAAAAAAACTGCGTATAACTAAGCCTAACAAAACAGCTGATAGCAACAAAAGTAAAAGCGCATTTAACTTAGGCATTACATTATAACAAATTACATAATGATTAGAATATATAATTATATGTGACCTCTCGGTAGAAAAGGTACCACATGGCGGGATCTAGTTTCTGAAAAAATAACGTTTAAACACAGTGCCCTGTGGTTTTTAAGTTTTCATTTGAATTTGATAAATGGATAGATATCAGACTATTAACTGAATTATTGTTCAGTTAGTTCATTTTGTTCAGTTTAATTAGCTTGTTTCTGTGGTATGAATAACTCATAGCTACTTCCCCTTAGCTACCGCAAGGTCACATATTATGATTAGCAATTTTAATCAATGTCTAAAACTTAATATATTTTTTGTGAATAAGTTAAATACAAATTTAATATTTGTTGCATATTCCGTCTGGACCATATAGCATTCTAATTGTTATTTATTCCGGTTTAACAGGAAATCACAATCAATTATGTCTGAAATCCGTTTTATGAGCCAAAAAATCCTATAATAGTTTTTCTACTACACTATCACATTTTACACCAAAAATGTTTTAAAATGGCTTTTAAGGGTTCATAGTTTTTAACGTGATATAATTTCATGTTTGTAAACCTGGGTCTGCTCAAAACAGACCATTTCGATATTAGTTGTGTAGCCTCTTTATTTCAATAATTTTTAGGCAACAGTAATTTGCTACCATTTACTAAAAATTTCTTTTGTTACTCAAAAAATTCTTTTTGTTACTATTTAGTTTTGCTTTAATGGTGGCAAGGTGAGTAGAGTTATTTTTATTAAGAGTAATCAAGTTTTTGATGAAGAATATATTAACCATTAACTAAAATAATAAAATGTAAAACAATGATTTACATAAAAGATTTTTTTCTTTCTTTCCTCAAATGTGTTGCAAATGCAGACTAAGCTAATTAATTAGTTAAACATGTTAAATAAAACTTAGGTAACTCGATATGTGACAAATGCGCAAAACTAAAATATTCTCCATGTTTTTTAAGGTTTTTAATTTGTTTTTAGTTACAACCCCCCACCCCCTGTTTACAAAGATCCCTTGAGGTATGCACAATAAATTATTAGGAATAAAATAGAGAGAATATAAAAAAATTTGCTGTAAAAGAAGCAAAAGATAGACAGGCATTATAATTTCAAATATGTTTTAAAAAATTGACATTAGCATTACGATCAACATAACTCCCTGTAAATAAATCCTGTAAAGCTTGTGTTAACGGTGAAAGTAGGGGCAAAGCTACCTTACAATAATGGCATCATAGAAAATGTGTTTCATCTAGAAATTTTTTAGCACCACAGTGCTGACAAATTTCATTCATTTCTCCTAAATAATTACAATCTGGAATAGCATTACTTCTTGGAATAGAATACATTCCTCCTTGTCCAATAGATCTTTTTACATTTTGGCGACGATTAACTTTGCCTCAATCAAGTCTATTTTTTTCATTTTGGTGACGATTAACATTATCTCGATTAAGCCTATTTCGTTTATTTTGGCGACGATTAACTTCATCTTGATTTAACCTATTTCTTTCATTTTATAAATGATTAATTTCATCTCGCCTAAGTCTATTTCTTTCATTTTGTCTACGATTATTCTCAACACACCTTATAGCACTTACTTCATCTTGTAAATAAATAACTTCATCTAACCAATCATCCATTTCAATGTCATCATTTTCATTAAACATATTTATCAAAGCAACACTAATTATTTTTATTTTTTTACTACTCTAAAGTTAACAATAAAATATAAAAACTTAATAACCAATAACCAGTAACCAAATAAATGCAAAATAAAATTAATTTGCCAAATAAAATTAATTTGCCAAATAAAATTAATTTGCAATATATATATATATATATATATATATATATATATATATATATATATATATATATATATATATATATATATATATATATATATATATATATATATATATTTCTTAAAAAAGAAACATTGTACTAAAAAAACTATTTTACCAGTCAATTTAGTTCTAACTTATTCTAAAAAATGAAAAATAAATACATATTCAGATACCTTAAAATGAAGCATAACACAACACCCTTTTGACAAATTCCAGAAGAAATTTTTTTTATTTTTCTGTTCTTAACTATTTTTGCTAAGAGAAAATACATATAGATATACATATATATATATATACATAACAAACAATTATTTAATTTTTTATTTTAAACAATAAACAACATTGATTCTTCTTAAAAATAAGTGCACTAACTCCAATTTGCTTGCTGATTTTACTTGAAAAACCGCATGGAATATATAATCGCGCTTAGAAAAGTCTAGAAGCAACTTAAAAACTAAGAAACAGTGTATTTTACATAATACAGAACCGTCATTAACAAAACGAACAAAAGGCGTAACAATGCGGTTTTACAAAACGGAGTGTTCTTATAAGAACAGAGCAGCTAAATACATATTTTTTTTTTTTTTTGCTTTACATGATTTATGCTCTGTAGGCTATAAAAATGATAAAAAGATATAAATTGACATTACTTGTTTTGCCTATGGATGCACTGCATTTCCATAAAGCAATGTTTTGCCTATGGATGCAAGAATTTCCATAAAGCAATGATATGTATCATTAGAATATATTCTATAAAATATTGGCTAATATAATATAAAAATCAAAAACATCAAAAAATGCTGCGTTCTCTAAAAAGTAAAAAAGTTTAAAAATAAGATTAGGAAATTTTTTTTTAATAAAAATGAATTTCTGCTTACACTAACACCCTTAGTCAATGTAACTATTTGCATGTTCTTTCTGAGACACATACCATACTGAGACACATACTTTGCAAAGGACATTGTAAAGGTTGCCGGCAGTTACACGTTGGAATAATTGTGTTTGAATCATTAGATAATACTTTTTTATTGTGTGAGTTAGTAATGTTGGTGACTATGATGGTGAAATAAAGAGGCCAACTAACTCATATACTTCAGCCCCATCGAAACTTCCCATATTGATGTGATCCTAATTTTGACATCACTATGGGAGGTTTTGGTGGGGCTGAAGTATATGAGTTAGTTGACCTCTTTATTTTACATACTTTAAGTCAAGACTATGGATTGCAAGCCAAAGTATTATATAGAGATGATAGCCTTTGTTATTTTCATGGATTTTATGGACCACAATCCGAGAGAATTAAGAAAAACAATGTTCATCTTTTTAAGGAGAAATTTAAAACATATTATAAAAACCATTTTGAGAATTATAAACTTTCTTGATGTTACCTACAACCTGTCAGAAAATACTTTCCAGTCATACAGAAAACCAGGTGACCACGCATTGTACATCAATGTAAATTTTAACCACCCCTCCTAGTCTTAATAATGAATAGCCGAATGAATATTATTATTAATGCGCATAGTTACGCGTATTTTTTATAGTTACGGTTCGGTTCTGTATCTGTAAAATACACTTTTTAAGTAGTTTCTAGACTTTTCTTTACCGCGTGCTTTCTTAAAGATTTCCTTTCAACCTTTCATGGTACGAGTTTAAAATGTCTAAGTTGACATAAAGTAGATAATATTTTTTATAGTTACGCGTATTTTTTATAGTTACGGTACGGTTCTGTATCTGTAAAATACACTTTTTAAGTAGTTTCTAGACTTTTCTTTACCGCGTGCTTTCTTAAAGATTTCCTTTCAACCTTTCATGGTACGAGTTTAAAATGTCTAAGTTGACATAAAGTAGATAATATTTAGTACCTTAAAATTATAGGTAATCTAATTTTTTTTTTAAATTTAAAAGTAATTAATTTATTGTAATCTTTTTTAAATTGTAATTTTAAATTTAAAGCTTCGTGTTATAGATTACTTTAATTCTTAAATTGTGTCTAGCGTTGTAAGATATTTATGGGTAGTTTCATGCTTTCACTTAGTTTTGGTTATTGGGATAAAAGCCATCACAACATTTTGTTATAAATTTATCTTAATTTAATTTTTATTGAAAGTTTTGTTATAAATAAAATTTATCTTTAATATTGTTAATACTTTTGCTCTTTGAAAAAAAATATGTTTCTGGCTCTTCAATAAATATAAAATTATTTGTCTTGCATGAATGAATTTTGGTTTAGGATTTAATTGTGTTATTTATGTTTGTCTATCTGTAATTTATTTAGGTTATTAGAAAATTCATGTTTACAGACCCAGCGGGCATCCGATGTCGATCCGACGTCGTGTTTACGTTGAAATAACATTGGCGACGTCAACCGACATTAAAAGATGTCGTTCTGACGTCAATATTACGATATCAGAACAACGTCTTTATTCTGACGTCTGCTGACGTCTATTGACATCGTTCTGACGTCGTTCCGACGTTGCTTTACTGATGTCGGAACAACGTCGTAATATCAACATCGTTCCGACGTCATTTAATCTCGTAGAAAAAACACGTTTTATGGTTTGTTGAAACAAAAAAAATCCAGCGCGTGTAAAATATTCCATTCTTTTTTTTTTTTTTTTTGTTATTTGCGATTTTAATGTGGGGGTGTATGTATATATATATATATATATATATATATATATATATATATATATATATATATATATATATATATATATATATATATACATACATATATAAATATATATATATATATATACATATATATATATATATATATATATATATATATATATATATATATATATATATATATATATATATATATATATATATATATACATACATACATATATATATATATATATATATATATATATATATATATATATATATATATATATATATATATTTTATAAACGCTTTTTCAGACTCATAGCTTCTTAAGTTCAGACTCATAGCTTCTTAAGTCAAGCTTTATGCTTTTTTTTTTAACTCTCTCTCTCTCTCTTTCTCTCTCTCTCTCTCTCTCTCTCTCTCTCTCTCTCTCTCTCTCTCTCTCTCTCTCTAAGAGAGTTAAAAAAAAAAGCATAAAGCTTGACTTAAAAATATATCAAGTAGTTAATATAAGACATCTAAAGATATGATACAAAGTAACATTATTTTTTTTCTTGATTTTACTATTTGTGATTTTAATGTGTGTCTGTATGTGTATGTGTGTATATATATATATATATATATATATATATATATATATATATATATATATATATATATATATACACACACATACACACATACACATATATATATATATATATATATATATATATATATATATATATATATATATATATATATATATATATATATATATATATATATATATATATATATATATATATATATATATATATATATATATATATACACACTCATACACATACAGACACACATTAAAATCACAAATAGTAAAATCAAGAAAAAAATAATGTTACTTTGTATCATATCTTTAGATGTCTTACATTAATAATTGGACAGCGCATAATCGAGAAATCAATCATCTAATCAACAATGCCCTGGCTAATGATACTGATGATGATGTACAACTTATTAATAATAAAGTCAAATCTCTTTCTTCTGAGTCAGTTAATGATTTTGTTGAGGATATAAGTAATAATAATAATACATCAGATTGTAATTATTCTGATATTAGTTTTGACAATGGTGAGCCTATCTTAGAACATTCTTTTTCTGAAAAACTAGCATCCTGGGCTGTTCGAAACAAATGTACGCGTGCATGTATTAATGAACTTTTAGAGATTCTTGTTAACAATGGACATAATGAATTACTAAAAGATAGCCGTACACTGTTAAAAACGCCAAGTGATATACATACTTTACCTTTAAGTGGGGGAGAATATGTTTATCTGGGTATTTTAAATGGTATAATGAAAATACTGGAGTCATATACAGGAAACAAGTTGTCTTTGAATCCAATATATTTAAAAGTTAATATAGATGGGGCTACTTTGTTTAAAAGCAGTAGTAAGCAGATTTGGCCGATACTTGGTGCATTTGGTGGAATGAAACCTTTTATTATAGCATTGTACTGTGGTATGCAAAAACCAGATCCTGTTTCTGAATTTCTAAAGGATTTTTTAGAAGAATTTGAGGATTTAAAGGCTTTAAGTTTGATGACTTGCTGTTTAAAGTGGGTTTAAAATATTTGTGCTGTGATGCTCCAGCAAGACAGATGTTAAAATGTGTAAAGGGGCATAGTGGGTATGACTCTTGTGAAAGATGCACTGTTCATGGCACACATTTTGAAAATAGAATGATTTTTGAAGAACAAGAATGTCCTTTGCGTAATGATATGGACTTTTCACAAGAGATTTATCTAGGAAGCCATCAATTAAATCGAAGTATTCTTCTTGATTATGAAATTCCTTGTGTTAAAAACGTTTTGCTGGACTCGATGCATTTAGTTTTTTTAGGTGTTACAAAAAGGCTACTATCTTTCTTGAAAGAAGGTCCAAGAGTATGCAGACTCTCTCAGATGAAAATAAACCAAATTTCTTGTCATCTAGAACAATTAAAGTTGCCAAGTGAATGTGGTAGACAGCCAAGATCTTTAAAAGAGCTAAAACTGTGGAAAGCCACTGAGTTTAAACAATTTCTCTTGTATACTGGACCAGTTGTGTTAAAAGGAGTTCTTTCAAAGGATAGTTATATACATTTTCTTTCCTTAAGTATTGCTATAAGAATTATGTGTTATTCAGAGCTAGAAAGAAGAACCCAATTGTTGCTTTATGCCAAAGAGCTGCTTGAGTGGTTGGTTTTTAATGTTAAAGATTTATATGGTCGAACTTTTACAACATATAATACACATTCTTTGATTCATATACATGAAGATGTATCAAATCATCAAGAATTTCAATGTCGGCATTTCAGTTTGAAAATCATATGCAGGTATTAAAGAAATTTATAAGAAACTCAAATAGCCCGCTTATTCAAAGCATAAAAAGAAGTTCAGAGCTGGAAAATGCATACGAGTCGATTAAACAAAAATGTATAAGAGATGAAATCTCTACTGTCAACAGGAATAGTTGGTTTTGTTTAAAGAATGGCGACTTAGTTAGTGTAACAGAAAAGTTAACTAATGATTTGTTTATTTGTAAAGTGGTTGACAAGAGGCGTACAAGGCATCTTTTTCTAAAACCTTGTGACTCTAGATATTTAGGTATTTATGTAATTGATGAAGATATTGAAATTAACAATAAAGAAATTTCTAAGAATGATATTATTAGGAAACTTGTATGTCTAACTCGAAATCAAAGCTATGTTTTAATTCCCTATGTTCACAACATCCGATTTTAATTTAATTCTCTTATTTATAACAAATACATATTTATTTATATATAATCTTTTTTTTCATATTTTCTCAACCTCTTTTTGAGGTTGAGCATTTTTCGTTTTTCTCGTTTTTAATGTTGGAATTATTCAAAGAAAAAATTGCTTAACCTAAAAAAATAACAATTGTTAGTTAAACACTTTTAAAAAAGGTATTACAATTTTTTGGCTTTTAAAAAAGATATAATATTTATTATTGTTGACATAGCTGAAAAATATATTTTGTAATTGTAGGCAGAGGGTTGTAACCAAAATGAATAACAAAAAATTAAATTTTGAGGAGAAAATTAGTTTTTTTATTTGTCTGTCTGAAAAAAGTGTTTATATGGGCTATATATACTTTTACATACCTTTACGTACCTTTATCATAATCATGTCATAGAGCTTAGTTTCTTTGTATTTATCTTTCAGTTAAAAATGTCATATACAAGAGCTTGTTGGGTTGAAAAAAATAAAGACTATAAAAGAGTTATTCCGTCAAGTTGGGTTGACACAGCAAGAAAAGTAGTGCACTGGCCGAATGGTCTTCAGGTGAAACGTGCGTATGAAAATTTGGAAACTCCTAAACCTGGATGGAAACAATTCTCTCTTATCAAATGCAAAATGTGTGGTTTTTATTCATTATTTACAAATTGTTGTAGTGTATTTTTGTTGATTTTATAACTGAGAAAGTAACTTCTATTTCTAATTTTTAAGGTACAAAAGAAGACTGTGAGGGATGCACAGACTATACAACAACGGACGAACAACCAACAGCACCAAAGGAAAAAATTATTTCTGAGAAAGGTAAGATAAGAGCATTCACGATATCTTGTAGATATTTTCAACGTTAAAGTACTTTGTATAGTAACATATTGTTATTGTGTCACTATTTTTAAAAGTCTTTTATGTTCAATAATTGTAATCATTCATTTGATCTACGCAGTTTAGGCTCATTAAACTAGTTTTATTTTAATTTAAATTGAATTAATTGTTAATTAGCATTAATCTTCTTTTCATTTATTTTTGTTAATTTATTCTTTTAAAATGAAGAAAACGTCTATTCAAATATACTTCCTACTTTCCCAACTCAAAATCCAAGAGATATACCTCTAGCTAAGTATCAGCAGAGCAAACCTCAGCATTCCAACAGAATATCACAACAATCTAACTTGACCAAAATCAAAGAATCTTCAAGCAAACATTCGAAATCCAACCCAGTTGAACCACCACCACCAAGAGTAGTTCACTCACAATGTAGTTCCTTGTCAAGGTCATGTTCACGATCAAATTCACAGTCAAGGTCGCATTCACGCTCAAGATCACGTTTGCAGTCAAAATCTCATTCACAATCGAAGTCTTACTCAAGGTCACAGTTGCATTATTCCCGATCTCGGTCAAACTCTGACTCTTCAAGATCTTCATACTCAAATTCTAATGTCACCTGTCCTGGCTTGGTTGAAGTATCACCAATTGTCTACAAATCTTCTTGTATGCAAAGAAAAGATGCTGTCGTTTTAGGCGAAGAGACTTCCCTATTGATGATAGGGGTATGAATTTTTATTATTATTTCAGGATTTGGTTTTAAATGTTGATTTATTGTTGATTAGTCTATTTTCTATACTTCTATCATGTACTCTATAATGGAATAATATATTTTTATTTTTGTATAAAAATGAATGGTATTTCATTGTACTAATTTTCTTTTTTTAATCACTAATTGGCTCTTTGTAAAAGAAAAGTGATGTTGGTGACTAATTAGCTCTAATAACTACTTAAGGGGAAATTTTATTAAAGATACATGTTTAAATAATTTTCCATAAATAAGTAATTTTTTAAAGTACCCATGGTGTTTTAAACATGGAAATATTCAAAACTTCAAAATTAAAAACTCTCATAAAAATAAATCATTGGTAAACTGCATCAATGATCACCTGTTTCCATGATCATCATTGATAAACTGCATCAATAATCACCTGTTCCCTCCATTTAGATTATCAATACACTGTGATAAAGCTGCTAACAAAGCAGTTAGAGAACCAAGATAAGATCCTCAAATACTTCGAAACAACAGTTGATACTGTTGTAAAGGGTAATCTGCCAGCAAAATTTCTTGAAGTCAATCAACTATTAGATTTTGACAAGATTTTACATAATGATGAAGATATGTCCAATCAACTTGTAAGTTGTGTTTTATTAAAAGACATTATATACACTGTAGAATAAGCATTTCTAATTATTTTAGATAGGAGGTTTATTTGAGGGTAGTGAATGTTGAATTATTATTTGATTAAGATGAGTGTTTGTAGTAATGTTAACACATAATAAAATTCTTAAATGTCTTAATATCGAAGTTTATAATATCAGTCTTTCTATTTACAAAGTCATTCACAAACCACCGATTATTTTATTATTATGGTATTACAGTGAGTTAGTTGATAACATAAAAACTCTGTCTTATCTGTGTTAATATCAATAATGTCTTTTCTTTTAGATTGCTCGTCTTTCAAGAGTTGGTGGCACTACATTGAAAGAAAATATTAAAAACATTTTAGAAAGGTGATGAAAATTGCATTAAACATTTAACTTTCAATGTTGGAAATATTATAGAACAAATCAAAGTTAGTTAAAAGTATATCAAATATTGAAATAATATCATAAAGCTTAATGATACCTCCTCCATGTTTGACAGTTGGTCTTATACATTTAAGGTTTAAGCACTAACAAATAATTTTGGTTCATAAAAACCATAAAACAAAAAACCCATAAAACTCTTCACCATTGATCCAAAGAGTAATTCAAATGCTTCTTAGCCCAATCTTTTTTTTATAATCTTTTTACAAAAGATATGCTTTTTGGTGGCAACTACCCACAAAACCTTAATTTTTAAAGCGATTGCGAACAGATTAAGGTTTTAAAGTTATACCATGATCTGTTTGTAAATCTTTTGCTAGCTTTGGTGCAGATAGTCCTCGATCTTGTTCAACTTTCCGAATAATTTCTCTATCAATGGGTATGGTAGTTTTAGCTGGGTGACCATTTCTTGGCAAATTTTCATATTTTTCTATTAGTGTAGGAAACATAATATTAGGCTTACCATTTATTATTTTAGAAATAGTTGTTTATCCTTTTCCACCTTTAAAGTGTCCCATGATCAATTTGTGTACTGATTCATAATTTTAATGTCTTTTCATGATGATCTTTTTATCAAGAACTTAATCAAAACCTTTGCTCAAAAATTAGTTTAAATAACTTCAATCAATCAATTTTGTTTGTTTTATTTATTTTTTTTATATGCAGTTTTATTATGTTATACAATAGAAAAGTTTAAAAACCATTGGACTTTTTTGACTTGTGATTTTTACGATTCATTAGATAATTTTTGTTTTAAATATAAATATATGAATGTTGTGTTAAAAAGACTTAATTTAATATTAATTCTCTCTCTATTTTTATATAAAAATAGGGTCAAAAATTTAAATTTAAGCATAAAAAACGAATTTTTATTGAAAAATCTTCAGGGGGTAATAGACTTTATTAACATAATGTGTGTGCATGTATATATATATATATATATATATATATATATATATATATATATATTATATATATATATATATATATATATATATATATGTATATATATATATATATATATATATATGTATATATATATATATATATATATATATATATTTATATATATATATATATATATATATATATATATATATATATATATATATATATATTTATTTATTTATAAAAGTAGTATTTTTTAATTTTTTTAATAGTAATTTTTCTTTATAGTTTGATGTCATACAAAGTTATGGCTGGTTTTAATATGAAAGGAAATAACCGGAACGAAAAAAATAAGCAAGAAGTTCAGGATAAACTAAGTTTTGAAAAGTTGAAATTTTTTGAGCTTATTATTGGTAATTTTTCTGGTATTACTATAAACTGTTTAATATCATATTTTTTTGAAGATGGGTAAATCTTATCTAGCCTTTTTAAATAAAGTTAAATATATTTAATGATTGTTTTTTTCATTTATATATAGATTTTTAACTATTCTTGCCATTCAATTTATAAATTATTTTTTTAAATAATTTAAGATTTAGAAACCGAATTGTTTTTTAAATTAATTTTGTTTTAGTCTTTATATATTTATACCTTTATTCTGTCAATTTCTGTTTAGAAAGTATTCTGACGAAAAGAAGCGAAGCTACAATTTCCGATATCAAAGCGGAAGTTCAAAAAATATTGCGGTATGCACCAAGCAAAGTTGTTGTCAAGGATGGTGGGCTTCTCCCGAAAGATCACATAGAAACCTAGAATTTTTTTTTTTTATAGTAAATGCTTTTATTCCAGAAAATATATGCTATTTTCCAATTGTATTTATTATGTCTGTTTAACATCGCTCAACGTCGATTGACATCGATTTTACGTCGGAAATCCGACGTCGTTTCGACATCGCTCAACGTCAAATGACATCGTATTTATGTCTGTAATCTGATGTCGTTCCAATGTCTTTTTTTTGACGTCGAAAAACCTTTCCAAATCCAACCTAAATCCGATGTCGATCCGACGTCAATCCTGACGTAAATCCGACGTCAAGCGACATCGTTTCGACGTCGCTTTGCCCACTGGGAGAGTTGTTATTAATCATAATCGAGTTGTTAAACCAAGGAAACTGTGGAGGTTTATTTATCATATATACTATATATATTATATAATTATATTGGAGGGAGTAAGTTTAAAAGCATTTTTAAATTTTTAAAAAGAAATAAAAACACTTTTCAATATATATCTGTTTTCTTTGAGGTAGAATTAAAGTTTCAGTTTTTTAAAACTTTAAATTAACTTTACAATATTAAAATGGTTTAAACAAACTTAAACGAATTTTTGTAAATAAATTTAATCCTCAAAGATTAAATTTTTTTTATTATTGAAGAAATTGAACTAGATTTAAGAATGAGTCGACTTAAATGTTTGTTTGTTTTTGTATTTAGATGATGACAATATTGAAGCAAGGAAGTTAAAAAGCATTTTTAATATTTTAAAAAGAAATAAAAATACTTTTCATTATATATCTGTTTTCTTCGAAGTAGATTTAAAATTTCAGGTTTTTTAAATCATATATATTATAAGATTTAAGAATGAGTCGACTTGAATGTTTGTTTGTTTTTCTATTTAGACGTAGGTGATAATATTGAAACAAGTAAGTTATGAAGCATATTTAAATTTTTAAAAAGAAATTAAAATACTTTTCAATATATATCTGTTTTCTTCGAGGTAGATTTAAAATTTCAGGTTTTTAAAATCATATATATTATAATATTAAATTCTTTTTTACTTTAAAAGTATCTATATTATAGTTACACTGAGTCGTAGAAAAAAAATTAAAATTTATTAATAAGGTAGTAGATAATTAGATTAGATTAAATTGTTTGATCTATTAATCAACTTAATAACGTACTATTAAAGTGAAGATTTATTTTGGTTGTTTGTTTGTTAAAATTTAGTTAGAGTTTATTTAAAATTTTAATTCTTTAGTTAATCAAGAGAGATCTAATAAAGGTATTAATTACATTAGTTGAATGTGGCATTTAATATGTATTTTATCAATATTTTAACGTCTAAACATTAAAGTGCTTTTGTTGTTTTTACAGAAGTGAAGAAGGAAATAAGTCAGTGTTTTTGCTATTAGATATTTGTTAATAGAAATTTGTTTATTTGTGCTGCCACTGGAATTTAAAAAAATCAAGTTCTTTAGCTTTATTTTATACTTTCTTTTAGGGGAGTTGGAACAAAAACTAAGTATAAATTATGATTAGTTTAGTTTAATAAATAAAGCATTAATATTTAGAAGATTTAAAGTTTACTTTAGTTTATTGTTATGGTTTAGTTTATAGTTTTGTTTTTAGCTTTAGTTATTTTTTTCTTACTTTAGACAACTTTATGGATGAAATGAGGGGGATAGGTAAAACAATTATTTAGATATGTATATATTTTTATGTTAACATTATTTTATCGATTATATTATATTTATTTAAGTATATATTTGTCATTAGTGTCTGGTGGAAGTATAGCTGGTAGGGCTGTGTTTTATATTTTATATGTTTTGTATGGAGAAATATGTGCAATAGGTGGAAAAATTATTTAATAAATATGACACTTTTGAACTGGTTGCATTATTGCCCTATATTTTGATTAAAATACAAAATGTTGCATGTTTAACCCTTATTAATTTGCTCTCTCATTTTTTTTTTTTTTAGCATCTTCTGTTTGAAATGAAAATGGTGAGGTTATGCTAATTTTTTTTTTAATAATTGCAAAGGTATAATTTTTATTATATTCTTCTATTTGTAACTTTAGATTCCTTATCATTCGAAGAATACAAAAATTACCGCTCCCAACACCCGGGACCTCTCTCAGAGAGGTCCTTCAAAAAATGGAAAGATCATGGCGGAATGGATAAGCCCTCTTTTAAATGGAGGGCTCATCCATACCGGGGTGTTGGGAGACACCGAAGAAAAAACAGCAACCAAAAGGTTGTAAATGTCTTAAATGTTGTAAATGTTGTAAATGTTGTAAATGTAAAGGTTGTAAATGTTGTAAGGTTGTAAATGTTGTAAAAATCTATCAGTAGAGATATTTATGACTTTTTAGTTGCTGCTTTTTCTTCGGTTTTTTTTTTTTTTTAATTTTTAAATTCGGTGTTTTTTTTTTTAAATTTTGTAATTTTTTTTTTTTTAAATATATATTACGTTGTATATTTGATTTGTTTTGATCTTTTTTAATGAATATTTTAACTGTTTTCTTACCAATTAAACCTGTCTTCAAATTTAAAGCCCTCTTAAATACCCCTCCCTAAAATCTAAAGTCGAAAGTTGAATTGATTCATTATCCAATTATCATAATATAATGATGCTGCATTCTTTTGTTAAAATAATTATTTGGTATGTTTCATTTATTGAACTCACTGCTTTTAAAATTTACCAAAACCCAAGGCAATATATTTAGCTATATAAATACAACTTATTTATCTTAATTCCATTCTTCATCTTTTATGTTTATAGTTTGGCTCCTTGAAACATTTTATGTTTTTCTTTTTTTATTATGAGTATTTTAAATCCGTTGTGATGTCTTTTAAATTAAACTAAAGTTTACTAAAAGCCAACATAAAAATTACGTTTTTGAACAACACCAAAAAGAACAGTTGCATCCTTACAGCAACTGCTGCAGTATCAATAGGTTACCAAAAGCAGGTATACTGTTTTCCAGTTGTTGTTGTTTTTTTCATATATATCTACTTATCTATATAATACCATAGTACGATTGTTTATATCTCATTCATTTTTTTTATCTTTATCTTTAAGTGTTAATAATTTTATTCTTTGAATGAGATTAGTTAAACAAGTCGGCTTTCCATTAAAGATATTGGTTTAAAATTGAACGCCATTGGCAAAATGCTTACAAAATTAGGTAGTTTTTAAAAATCTGTTTTCTATTTAATACACTATTTTTTAAATATACTTTTTAAATATACTTTTTTAATATACTTTTCTATAACAATCCTACTAATATGGAATCACGTACCTTTTTAAATATGTTTAATTGTCGTCCCTATCGGTAATAAATATTTTAAGTTATTTGATATGGTTTTCTTTACAATAGGCTATGCTTGGCTCCTCGGTGCTGTAAATGGTGGCTTCAACTTTGTTTTTTTAAGAAAAATGTGTTTTATATATGCTTCTGTTTTAAAATATTTTTGTTACATATTTAACTATATATCATGTAAATAAATTTCTTTCAAAGATATGTAAACTTGATACTTGCTTTTTTACGGATTTTCAAAACGTGAACAAAGGTTTAAATATATTTTTTAACTGTCTTATATGATTTTATCAATTTTATTAAAGCTGAATAATTACTTCAACAATATTGAGTAAAATCCAATTGCTTTTATTATTAACCTGATCTATACAAAAATTAATGAAATAAAACTAATAATTTAACGCCAAGTTAAGGCAAAATGTATTCCGGACATTTTATAAAATTAGTATAAATATGGATTGGATGTATGCTGAAATAAATATGTTGATACACGTTAGCTATTAAAGTAAATCCATATATTCCTTTATTGTTTTTTTTATAAACAAGTTTCTGCTGGATTACTAATTAAAAAAAAGGTTGGTCTAATAATAATCTTTATCATAATAATATAGGATCCGTATGCAGGGCTAAGCCCCTTTCGGAATTGCAATATATTTTTCAACTTATAGTTTTTTCAGATATCTTCTATGCCTACAAGTTTTTTCAGATAACTTCTATGCCTTCAAGTTTGGGTGTAATATTTTAGATGTTTTGAAAATATTTCAAAAGTATATTTATAATATTGAAAAGTTTAGGTGCGATAGTGACATATTTTTAAGCTCTTCACTCAGTTAAATGAAAAGTTTCAAAAAAAAAGAAACGACTCAGCTTAAAGCAAAATCGAGACTAGAATATATTCCTAATATTTACCTAAACAATTTTACGGAATTTGAAAATTTGACATCGATGTTCTGTGCATATAATTCAAGTCATTTTTAACTACTACAAGGTTGTGATTTGCGCATTCAATGTCTGAACATTGCAAAAGAAATGGTTAACTTTATCTTTAATGAAGCTAAAAGTTCTCTTAAACTAAGAAGCCAAGAAAAATAAAAGTGAGCTCAACTAAAATATTGTATTAATAAATTTATATTTCATTAGAGAAAGTTAATAAAGATCAAATTGTTAGTAATTTTTTATTTACTACTAACCCGTATTACGGGTTGCTTACTGTATAAATAAATTTATATTTTATTAGAGAAAGTAAGTAAATATCAAATTGTTAGTAATGATTTATCTACTACTAACCCGTATTACGGGTTGCTTATTGTATAAATAAATTTATATTTTATTAGAGAAAGTAAATAAATATCAAATTGTTAGTAATGATTTATCTACTACTAACCCGTATTACGGGTTGCTTACTGCTAGTATTATTAAATCCATACCAACTAAGATATCTAACCATATTAGTAATATTTCATCTAGCAAGAATGTTTTTAATAGAGCAACATCGTTTTATAACAATGTGTTGGCAACAAGTGGGTATAATGAAAAGATTACTTTCCAAAAAAATCTAGCCTCATCAAAACCAAAATCAAGATCACAAAACATTTTTTGGTTTAATTCTCCGTTTTTGTAAAATGTAAAAACCAACGTTGCAAAATATTTTTTAAATCTAATTGAAAAGCATTTTCCAAAAACAAAGTTGTGCAAAATTTTTAATAGAAATAATTTTAAAGTCAGTTATAGCTGTCTTTTAAACATCACAAATATCATTAATTCACACAATAAAAAAGTATTATTTAATGATTCCAACACAATTGTTCCAACATGTAACTGCTGGCAACCTTCAGAATGTCCTTTGCAAGGTATGATCTTTCAGCGATCTTCAAATCACCTTTAAAGATCGCTAATACAAACATAAAACTCCTTTTAATACGAAAGTAAAGCTAATGCTACAGAACTTTCTAAACATATCTGGGAAATAAATTAATATTGAAGTGTCGCCACGAAAACAAATTTGTTATCTGCAACTTTTATTTTATCTAAGCTAACACTGTATTGCATTTTTGTATATAATATTTGTTGTTGTTATGGTTGTTTGTAATGTCTGATGATCGCATAAAGTGTGAAACTCCGAGCAGTATTATAAATTTATTTGTACTTTATTATTATTCTAATGTAGTATATATATATATGTATATATATATACATATATATATATATATATATATATATATATATATATATATATATATATATATATATATATATATATATATATATATATATATATATATATATATATATATATATATATATATATATATATATATATATATATATATATATATATATATATATATAGATTTGCAGTTAAATTAAACCCAAGCATTAACTTTTATTTTAATAAACCTAAATATATTTTTTCAATCAAAACTAAGTTATTTATTTTTGAAATCTAAATTTAATTATTTTTTTTTTGTCAGAATAAAATTATATATTTTTATTAAATTAGTTTCAAATAAAATCATATATATATATATATATATATATATATATATATATATATATATATATATATATATATATATATATATATATATATATATATATATATATATATGACGGAAAAAACACATACTGAAACATTTTAGTTCCTGCGTAATAAGCTCTAGATTAATAGTATAAAAGAATAAATAGGAGGTAATCTAGTGTTATTCAGGGTGGTAACCTTCCTTTACACTTTATAAAAAGAAACATGCATTCAACATCACTGGATGTAATCATTCCAGAAGGTCTGAGGTCAGGGCACCATTCAGACATATCCAAGAAACATCATAAATGGTTTAAGTTGTTCACCAAATCATTTAAACTCCTTAATGATGAAAACAAAACCCTGAAAAAAAAAATTTAAGAACTTGAATGAAAAATCGAACCTGGGATGTCCAGACCTGATCTTAATTGAACTAGACAGCATAGACACTTAACAGTTTGTAATTAGTAATTCAAAGAAGTTAAAAGAAATTAATATATCTTCAAAAATGTTTACATTATCAAGGACAAAATTGGAAATGAACAACTATTTGACAATGAATTAAGAAAAATCAGAAACACAAAAAATGCAGCTCTTACTCATGAAGTTCTTGGAAGTAATGGGAGGAAGTAACATTTGTTACAAAAGTTTGAATGACAATTATGTTTGATATAAGCGCTTTTTACAAATGAAAAAACTCAAATATAAATTAAAATAAAAAACTCAATTAAAAAACAAAATAAAAATTAACTTTTAACGAAATAAAATTAAAAGTTAATTTTTTTTTATTTTTTTTACTTTCTTGTAATGAATGATTTTTTAAGCTTGAAGCAAAGATCATAAAAACATAATTTAATTCTGATAAAATATATGATAATAATAAAAAAGCTGTTAAATAACATTTAACTTGTTCTGTGGTAAATAAAAATTTTTGTTATAATTTAAAGAATTTAATGTCTTTAAATAATAAAAAAAATAAAAAGAACTTTATGACGTCAAATATTGCGTTAAGCTAAAGCATTAAGCATTTTTTCAACCAGATGATCAATAACATAAAGTGCTTAACATATTTTTAACTCAAAATAAAATTTTGTATAATTAAGTTAAATTAAATTAAGTTATTCTCTTTGTAATAACTTTGCATATTCTAATATTTAAATTGTTTAAGTTATTTAAGAAATAAAAAATTTGCTAGATTTTATAAAATAAGAAAATATGCAAAATAATAATTTATTTTTAAATATTATTAGCTTTAATTTATTTTTTGAATGTTTCATTTTTTTTTTACTAGTTATGGTTATATAAAGTTGCATTTCTGACTTAGCTTAAAACCTGTTTTATTTTTTTGTAACAATATGTATGAAACCATATAGTTCTAATTATTTGTTTTATTGAACTTATTTTTTATCGTTACAAATAATCTGTTTTTTTTAAATATAGGTTAGAGGTGGTAAAGCTGTTTTTCAATTTTATCGTGATAGCCCTGATCAGGTATTGTAAATTTTATATTAGCAGTTAGTGACTAGCAATCTTCTATACAAAAAGCCTGTAACTGTAATAAAAGATGTTTATAACTTTATTAGGATGTAATCTTCTTTTGTCATTATTTTATCATTTCAAATGATAAAATGAAACCATATAGTTCTAATTATTTGTTTTATTGAACTTATTTTTTATCGTTACAAATAATCTGTTTTTTTTAAATATAGGTTAGAGGTGGTAAAGCTGTTTTTCAATTTTATCGTGATAGCCCTGATCAGGTATTGTAAATTTTATATTAGCAGTTAGTGACTAGCAATCTTCTATACAAAAAGCCTGTAACTGTAATAAAAGATGTTTATAACTTTATTAGGATGTAATCTTCTTTTGTCATTATTTTATCATTTCAAATGTTTCTAATTGGTTTAAACTATACACTTTTTTTCATTTAAAAAAAAAAAATTGTCATGTATCTTGGTTAATGTCTAGTTTAGTAAAAATGGTAAAAATAAAATTAAATAAGCTTTAAAGTTTAAGTAATACAAGTATATATGTGTATAATTGTTTTCTTAAAAATGACAGTTAAAATTTACATATGTTGGGTTATTTATATATATATATATATATATATATATATATATATATATATATATATATATATATATATATATATATATATATATATATATATATATATATATATATATATATATATTTATTTATTTTTTCTTCGTATAATATATTTGTCTTGATTAGTTTTTCATGTCTTGCATAAGATTTGATAAAAGTTTCGCTATATTATATTTATGATAATTTTTGTTTTTAGGTTGAGTTGATAACACTTCAGACTATGAAGTCTGGTTTTACAGAAGGAGTTGTTGTTGATTATCCAAACAGTTCCAGAGCTAAAAAGTTTGTGATATTCTTTTCATTTTAAGATTTTTTTAACTCTTCTCAGATTTTACTCTAACAAAGTTGAGTGAATATCAGTATGGCATTTATATTAATATTTGAAACATTACAGTTACAAATGTTAATGTTATTACTTAAATTATTTTGTTTATTTAGGCCTTTAATCAAATGCTTTCATTTCTTTAGTTATGGATATTCAGTTATTGAAAATAATGTCAAAAATCTTCTGTTAAAACATTGGGTAGGGGTGATCTGATATATGTTGACTTACTTTATAACAAGTTTACAAGCAAATATAATATGAAAAATGTTAAAAGAATTATTGAAAAATTAGACAACTTTTAAACTGTTAAAAAGCTTTTTCACATTTTTATATTACCTTCTTTTGTGGAACAAAAAGTTATAAAATGTTAGGAAATATTTTTGAATCATATAAGTACAATGGTTGTCCAACATAGGTATAAATCAGTATAAAATTTTTATGGAGATTGATCTCTTAAATGTTTTTTTAATGTTTTTTTGAAATTTTCAAATTTTTTTTTTTAAAATTTCAAATAAATTTATGTTTCAAAGTGTGCTTGCAGAAATAATAAATTATAAAAACAATTTATGCTCACCCAAGTGTAAAGAGTTTGGTTGTAAAATGGTTACCCAAGTTTGAAAGCGTATAGATGTACAAATAATGTATAATTTATATACATTAATTAAAAATAAGTCAAGTTCAAGTTTTTAATACTGGTTTCGAACAGTATAAAAAGATATTAGGAAAAAGAACGTAGATGCAGACATACTGAATTTAGATGCAGATCTAGTAAATATAGACATGGTAGATGCAAAAAAACTTTTTTTTTTTTTAACATCTTCACTTCCAAAGAGTCTGCAAGCAACCACTATTAGAGTTAAAAATTAGAAGAGAAAAGATAAAGATTGTAGAGTAAGACAACAATTGACAGACAACTTCAAAAATTGCAAATTGTATGAATCAGGAAAACAAGATGAAGGAAGCAAATTCCAAAGAACTGATGTTCAAGTAAAAAAACTAGAGGAATTAAAGTTTTTGGAGCACATAGAAACAGTCACAGAAAAAGGATAATATTTAATTGAATGACGAGTAACACGAGAAGAAATTTTATTAGATGACACAGGAGACAATGGCTTTCTAGAGCAGTGCTCATTATAGTATTTGTAGAAAAGAGAAAGGAAAGCAACATTACGATAATATGATAATGGCTAGAGGTATGATAATTGTTTTAAATTATCATAGTTATCATACAATTATCATAGTATGATAACTATGATAATTGGCTGCAAGAGCAGATCCAACTATATTTACAATGCGTTTTTGCACCTTGTCTAAAAGAGAAAGCGCATCATTAGGAGAACCACCCCAGATATGGCAACAGTATTCCATACAAGGCCGGATTTGAGATTTATAGAGATAGAGAGGAGAATTCAGAGTAAAAAAGTGTGGAGCTTGATAAAGAGATGCAACCTTAGCAGATGCTAATTTTGCAACCAATTTGATACATGGTTTCCAAGAAAGATCGGAAGAGCTGATCCTAAAAGATGAAGAGTAGATAACTCATCGAGTACATTACCGTTCATAAATATAGAGAAAATTTATAAGATCTAAATTATTGCAATACTGATTGGCTGAAAAAATTGAGTTTTATCTGAATTAAAATTTAACAGCCACTGTGAGTCCCATGCTGTATAAGTGAGATTCTTTTCAAGCTCAAATGCTCCCTCCAAGCAATCAAATAGTGTTTGCTTCTTATCATGACGAGAATAAATGGAAGTATCTACAGCGAACAATGCCACCTTAGATGTGAGAATATCTTGAAGGTTGTTAATCTAAATTAAAAAGAGTATAGGGCCAAGGATTAAACCTTGAAGAACCCATGAAGTTACTGGATATGAAGAAGAGTGCTTTCCATACAGGACAACTTTTGTACTATGATTGGAGAAGTAGGATTCAATAATCTTAAAGATGTTACCAGATACACTATAAGAAGAAAGCTTATAGAGAAGACCAGCATGCTAAACTTTATCAAACGTTTTAGAAATGTCATGAGTGATGACCTTAACCTCTCCACCTTTATTTGATGCGCAATAAAACCTATTGGTTATTACTGTTGGCAAATCAGCTGTAGAATGAGAAGATCGAAATCCATATTGATGATCAGAAAGTAAGTTACTAGATTCAAAATGAGAGCTTAAGTGTTTGTTAATTAAATATTCAAAAACCTTGCAGATGCTGGGAAGAAGACTAATGGGTCGGTAGTTAGGCAAATCAGATTGCCCTCCAGAATTTTTAAAAATAGGGATAACAGATGCAGCTTTCTCTGATAAGCATTTGTTAAATAGTTCTAAAAGTATTGATGGCAGCTTAGGAGAACACTTCTGCAAGACTATAGCAGGTATGTTGCCTGGACCACAATTTGTAGAAGAGTCTAAGCAGGAAATCACTTTAGATACAGAAGCTGGAGTGATACAAATGTCAAGCAATGCATCAACCTGTTTAATGGCTAAATCAGGTAGAACACAAATAGTGGAATCAAAAGATGATATCGATGAAAAATTCTTAGCAAACAATTCAGCTTTGTATTTAGTTGAGGTGACTCAGACAAAGTCTGAACCTTATAAGAGAGGTGGAATAACAGATTTACCCTTATTATTGATACTATTAAAGATTCTCCAGAAGTCACAAGAGTCTAATTTTTATGAAAATCTAACTTTATGAAAATTATTACATAAGAGTGATTTGGATAAAAAACACTTTTGCATATGCTTATTAGGAAATAAATTAAAAGTCTATATATATAAAAAAAAATACCTAATTTTAAAAAAAGTACAATAAATGCGAACAAAACAAAGTGTTTTATTTGTAAATCTTTCTCATGAGTATATACACATTTAAGTTTCTCAACGAGTAAATATATTTTTAGTATATATATTTAACATTATAAATGTTTTTTGAGATTAACATAATATAACTGATGTTATTAGATATATCTCTATCAGTTATATTATAATAAATTATTAATGCATCATATAGTATTATATACAGCAAAAGAGCATACCTGAACCTAATTATTAAATAAAAAATTCAACTTCTTATAAATTTTTACTGAAAAAAATGTTCATAATTTTTCATAATTATGAGCATCCGAAAAAAGAGCATAAATGTAAAAGCATCTAGACAAAAAAAACATTCAAATTTAATTTTTTTAACATTTTCTGAAATTAGATCTGTTTTCAATTGAATTCAAACTAAATTGCTTTAATACTTTGTAGGGAAGCCCTTAACACTAATTAATGCTTGATTGTGATGAGGTGTTGAGTCTATAACCTGAAGGTCTACTGTTGGTAGCTGGTATTTAGAGTTGTTTCTATGGCTTTTTGGATGATAAATATATCCAGTGTTATGGTATCTCCAGAGCCATGCGGAAATCCCGCATGGGCTTTAAGTTATTTTATCTTAGAAGGGTCTTTCAGTAAAAAATTTATTTAACTGTATTCATTCAAGTATCATAAAATATTTTTCTATTTACTTTATTTAGTTGGAAACAAAGCTTATATATGATTAATTTTTTTTTTTGAAAAAATTTTGCTTTTTGAATAAAGATATAGTACTTCTAACAAAAGAAATTGCCATTAGACTAATTAAAAATTTTTTTTTTATTGAAATTCCAATTATAAACCGAGCAGCAGTGACTCTTGTAGTTCTGTTTTGTTTATTCGCACTCAATATTATTTCTTGACCTAAACTTGTTTATTTTTACTTAAAGTGATCCCAAAGCTCTGAGGCGTGTTGTGTTCATTTAAGAGAAAATTAAAAAAATGTTTGGGCTAAATTTTTTTGATTACAACAAAAGGATAAATGCAGATCCAAGAAAGACTAACTTTTTTATTTTAGTTGAAGTGCGCTTTCTCCGTTTTGTTAAAGACCAAAAAGTCAGCATAATATACCCCGCAATCTACAAATGTCATAATTTATTCAAGCGCGTTTTTTTCCTAAGAGTTTTTAGTACATGACATCATCAACTTTTTAGTTTGTTTACTTAATCAACTTTTTACACAAATTGTGACGTCTTTCAATTGTCGCATATATTGTGCTGACTTTTTGACCTTCAACAAAATGTAGAAGGTGAGCTTCGACTAAAAAAAAAGGTTAGTTTTTCTTGGTGTGCATTTATTCTTTTGTTTTGATTAAAAAAGTTCAGCCCTAACGTTTTTTTTGTTATCATTTTTTTAAATATAAACACAGCATGTCTTGGAGGATCCCTTTAAGTATTATTAGCACTTGTTCAAAACAAACAATTTTTTCAAAAAATTTAAATTTTTATTTACCTTTAGTAAAAATTAAATATAAGCTTTTAGAAACATTTTAATTTTGATATTTTAGTTCTCTCCAGATTTTATAAAAATATTTAGTAATCAATTTAGTAAAAAAAATTGTTTTTAGATATTATAATAATTTTTTTGTCACTTTAGTGGAAATTTGAGACAAGTCTGAATGTCCATTATCCTCTTATTCGGTTTTATGTTCATTGTGCTCTTGTTTGGTTACTTTAGCACAATACTCTATGCAAATATTGATGGATTCATTCTTAACTTTTGTTTAGAATGGATAGCTACTGATGCTTGTATATTGAAAGAAAATTATGAAGAAAAAAAAACTTTTACATCTCTACTATAGCTTCTTCCCAACATTAGTTGAATGAGTTAAAAAAAAGTTTTAAATTCATTCAACTGATAAACATTTTAAATTAATTTCAACAAGTTAAATTCAGAACACATTGTACTTGTTTTAAACTTACATTTCAGTGTTTCTTAATTAAATGTAATCTAGTACAACTTGCCTCGTGTTCTGTTTTATTTGTTGGATTTTCTTTTTTAAGCAAATTTTTAAAGAAATATTAACTATGACTTAAAATACGCGTCTTGGTAAAACTATGGTATACTATAGTATACTTGGTATACAATGGTAAACTTGGTATAACTATAACTTAAAGTACCCCTTTGTCCTGGTAAAAAGACAGTAATAGCTAGAAATAGTGTCACAATATAAATACTCATCCTTAGTATGGACTACTATCTTGTAAAAGACCTCTTAAGCAAAAAAGAAAGTTTCTGTTGACCAGTCTTGCATTTTCTGAGGTACATTATTTCCTACCTTGGGTGAAAAGTACCAGATATCTTTGTATGGATATTTATGGAAATAAAGAGGTTCTTATTAGAAGAAGCAACCAAAATATGACTGCCGTCATATTTTGGTTGCTTCTTCTAATAAGAACCTCTTTATTTTTGACAAGTTCAAAATCGTTGTTGTTGGACCTGTTGCTAAGCTTGAGCCTTCGTCCCATTGCTGTAAGTTTTCATCTTTTTTTTTCCCCACAAGCGTTACCATGGTCACTGCACAAACAAGCATTACTTGTTCCATTAAGCAAAACTCAATCCGGCATCACTTATTATTCAGCTAGGTTACATCCTTTTACTGTGACTGTTTCTTTGTCTTTTTTTTTTCCTTGGTGCTTCATTGTTGTTGTTTTTTATGTTTTATGTTAACAGTTTTATGTGGACCAGCTTACTGTACTCCAACCTTAAAGGGAGCTTTATGCAAATTTTTATGGTAAAAAAAATTAATTTATGATGACAAATTTGCTATTAGGAAAAACTTAATGTATTTCTACAATTAAATTTTAAAACCATTAATTTCGAAAATCCATTCAATTATTTAAAATCATTTTTTAAATCTGCAAAACAAGACAAAAACTTATAAAAAGAGCAAAAATAGTCAGAAAAAATTTTTTTTAATAGTTTTTTTTTTATATTTAAATTAATATTTTGGTTTTTCTTTTTTTTTTTACTTCTATTTTCCTTTTCTTTATTTTATTTTAATGTGAATTGTACTCATAGGTGAAGTACAATTCTTGACTAGCATAATAATAGCACAATAAAGCAGTAGAGTGTGCGTGCATTGACTGATATAAGCATCGGGGTTTGAATTATTATTTTGTAGAAAAATAAAAACTTTTTATTAATTATTTATGTTAAATTAGTTTTTTTATATTTTGGCTTATATATTTGGAGCCTTTTTAAACTCTTTACAAAAGTTCAATGTTTAGGATAATGATGTCATTGCTACATATTATAATCTATATAGTTTATCTTTTAGATGTACTATTTTCTGTTATATTAAAATCAAGTTCCATCTACTACTATCTTGCTTTTTTTTTATAGGATGTTTTTATGCTTGTTTGCTGGAGTTAATATGACTAAATTACCACAGGTAAATAAATATTTATGTTAGATACCTCAGGTATCTAACATTTTTTCATTTACTCCATATTTGGGTTTTGATTGAAGATAAATATCTCTGAAAAATAACAACTGATATATATCAAAGGATCATTATCTAGGGCTGGATTTGTTATGGCTTTTTAGGGCAAATTAATTTTTGTTTCAAGACGTTTCAAAAGATAAGTTTTACTGTAATATGTTTCATATTATTACATATTTATTATTATAACTTTTTTTTTAAAGCAATTAAAAACTTAAAAAAAATATTATTTGCTTCGAGTTTGAATTTTATTTTAGTGCTTATAAGTTTCCTTTTTCGTAAAGAATTGTTTTCTTTTTTCTTTTAGTTTTTTTTTTTTTTTAATTTTTGTTTTTATGTTTTTGTTAATAAGCAACACGTTTTTTTAAAAAACTACCAAAAGCCAATGAGTTTTTCAGACTCTTTTGGCAGGTCCTTACTAAATCATCAAGAACAGTTTATGGCATTAGTTTACGGATGCTAGATTCAAAACTAACATAGTTATCATCAAGGTTATCATTCAGGTAGACATAAGTCTATTTTTAGTTAATCTTGATAATAACAATGACAGTTTTATAAATTTACTGTCATTTAATACATTGTCATGTGTATATACTTGAACAGAAAATTTAATATATATAGCACTCCAAATGACTTATTATTTACTTAGTCCATTGTTCTCCTAAAGCAGCCTTATTTTGATCTGTTACCTTACAGTCCTTGTAGAAAATTTAGCACTGTTTTTTAAATGTATTTTTTTTTTAATAAGGCTGCAAGCAACCACTAATTAAGTTGCAAGTTCAAACAGGTAGATCTCATTTGGACAGTAACCATGGTTACTGCTCAAATAATATCCATTCTTTTAAGCAGCTCTAACAAATTTACAGTGCATTTTTGGACTTGTGAACTGAAGGATAATCTAAGAAGACCTAAAGTAGAGAAATCAGTAAGAGTCTTTCTATTCATTAACTTTGAAATTTTATAAAAAAATTTTGGAAGTAGGAAGATAAAGTTTATAGAGCAAGATAACTCTTGGCAGACGACTTAAAAGATTGCAAATTGTATGAATCAGAATAACAAGATAAAGGAAGCGAATTCCAAAGACCTGAAAAAAACTAGAAAATAAGAATTTTTGGAGCACTTAAAACTTGTTGCCTGTTCTAAGCAATAAAAAAGAGGTGATATAATATGAAACAAGTTCATAGAAAAGACAAGCAATTCAGACTTTATTGATGCGCTTTGAAATGTCAAGGCTCTATTTAACTATTGCCTCATCCTTTCAGTTTTCAACACAATAGAACTACGATTAACTTTTCAAAAGTAGATTGAGATGATCAAAGTTTGTCAATTTTTTAGCAGATTTACATAAATTCAGTTTAAAGAGTAATGAAGAGAATTGAGAAAGCGTTGTGACAGAAACAATCATGTCACTATCGCGTCACAATCATGTCACAATTTGTATCGTGACAGAAACATCGTCACAAGTTGTATCACTCTCTGACTTCAATGTTCACAAGGTGTAGAATGGTTTAAGTGGAAAATAACTTTGAGAGTTTATATAGTTTATAGTATGAAAAGAAGCACCTAACTCTTAAATCACATAAATTAAAATTACAGGAAGAGTTTTGCTATTATATAGATTAAAGAGATAAGTTGGAGAAAAAGTTCTTTGCAAAAAGTTCTGTCTTATCCTTAGGTAGCCATTCCAGACGATTTTTTTATAATTAAAATATTTAAATATAATTAATTTCTTTTTATAGAGCTTGGCTTGGCTTAAAAAATGAGAGGTCATTCGGCCTTTGAAGTTAAGCAGATCAAAAGTTATTGAACTTTTTGTAGTTGAAAAATTGATGATTTTTTGACAAAAGGCATAGGGCTTAAGTATGGAAAATTTGCTATGTTATGGCACCGAAAATGAGAGCATTATTGACTTTTAAATAACTTTTGAACCGTTTATACATTTGACTTGAAATTTTTCACAGTGACCCACCAACTATAAGAAAATAAAATCTCAAAATTTCTTTTAAAAAATCTGTCGGAAATGACCAGGATCGTCTATTTTACAGACTTAAGGTTTTTACTAATTTTTATGTTTTTTTTGGGTCATACTGACTTTTGAGTAACTCTTGAACTGTTAATACATTTTACTTGAAATTTTCCATAGTGACCCACCAACTATATAAAAATAAAATTCCAAATTTTTTTTTAAATCTGTCGAAATTGTCAAGAATCACCTGTTTTACAGACTGAGAATTTTTACTAATTTATATATTTTTGGGGTCATACTGACTTTTTAATAACTTTGAATCATGAATCGTGATTATATTTGACTTGAAATTTTTCATCAAACAGCTATAAGAAAATAGAAAAGTAAAATTTTTTTGATTTTGCAATTAAAAAAATTTGGGTCGCTATTGTCCAGAATCATCTATTTTACAGCCTGAAGGTTTTTATATTATTTTCTTATTTTTGGAGAATAAAATTTAGAGTCAAGTTATAATTATACCATGCAAATATGCTTAAAGAAATCATGGAATCCACAAAATACATAATTTGAAAACTATTGCATAATTTACAGACCGGCCAGTAAAAAAAATAGCATAAATTACAGATTGGTCAGTAAATAGCTGAAAATGGGCTGTACATTTACAGACCTGTCAGTGAAATTATAGCATAAATTACAGACGGGTCAGCAAATTACAGAAAAATGGATGTACAAACCAATTGGGCATATCGACTTTAAATACATTTATTACTTTTGAACTGTTACTACGTTTTATTTTAAATTTCAGGTTTTTTTACTTATTTAATTATGTAAAGAAGAACAATAGTTAGGGTTACCGTATACAAATATGTATAAAGGAATCATAGAATTTAAAAAATACATCATTTTAAAATTATTGCACAATTTACAGACCGGTCAGTATGTTTCTGCAAAAGGGTTGCACAAACCAATTGGACAATTTGACTTGTTTCATAATTTCCAACTGTTATTATGTTTGACTTGAAATTTTTGATAGGGATACAAAACTATAAGAAAATTAAATGCCATAATTTTTTTTACATTTGTCAGGATTATCTAGAATCGTTAATTTCACAGACTAAAGTGTTTTTACTTATTTACCTAGTTTTAGAGAATAAAATTTCGAGTTATATTACTAAAACTCCATGCAAATATGCATAAAGGATCATAGAATCCAATTAATTCCTCTGTTTAAAACTATTGCTTAATTTTCAAACCGATTAGTAAATTACTGCATAAGGGCATTGAAATCTACCTGAAACATTCAGAATTACTTATTTAACAGACAGAAGATTCATAAATAAAATTATAATTTGAATTTAAATGAAAATAACTTACAGCAATTCCTTGAAATTTTTAGTACATCCGAAATAGCAGGTATAGCAGCAGAATCTCTACCTAAAAGTGTAATAAAATTATTATTAAAAACACAGATACACAATTATTTTTAAAATAGGGTAATTTGGGGCAGTATGAGACACTTAAGGATTACAAATTATGTAAATAGACCTGGAATTAAGCAAAAAACTAAACAAGTGTGCAGTAAATCTTACTTAGGGTAACTCTTTTCAAAACTTATAAGTAAATTTTTAAATTCATTTTTAATTGGATACACAGAGGATTTTATAAATAGCAACAGCGTGTCTCATGTTCCCCACCTTACGGGGCAAAACGAAACAGCATATGTTATGCAACTAAAGAGAAAAAATAAGAGACTTATCCAATTATTTTTTATCATAAAAGATGTTAAATATAATTCATAAAAAATATAGTAACTTTAGCTTAAAAAATTAACCTGCTTGGCTAATCTAACCACAGTTAAGTAAGCCTTAAAAAAACATAGGTTAAAATTAGAGATTAAATATTAAACATAGATAATATTAAATATTAAACATAGATATTAAACGTAGTTCAAACTTAAGCACCACCCAAACAAATTTTTGCACAAGTTATACTCAACTATAAGACATAAATTAATGGATTAGAGAATGTTTAAATATAATCATGGCACACACACAGTTTACACAAAAAATCTGTCCCTAACTTAACAAAATAAACTTCATGGTACCATAATTTACACCTAAAGCATTGGACACATTTCTGGCTAGACTCTGATATTTTTTGGTTTTCTCCATATTTAATTTTATCATCTTTTTTTAGTTTAATCTTTTTTTCTGATGGTCTTTTTTTGTTGTATTTAACTTTTTTTTTGTTTTCCAACCCCTCCTGCAAAGTTTTTTTATAATATGTGCTAGTCAAAATTTCTGACTTTTCTCCCTTTCTTTTTGTTGTCTTCACTTCAATAGCTGGAATTGATAATATATCAGTAAAAGAAAGCTGTTGAGAGTTTGAAATTGACAACAAGCATTTATTTCATTAACTGAAAAACTAGCAATGGATGTTTGAACATTCGAATTTTGGTACTAAGTTATAAGCACTTTTCAAAGATTTGAACAAAGTTCGATCAAGTGGTTGGAGCTTATGGGATGTATGTGGTGGTAGTGATAAAATATGCAATCCATTTGTGCTAGCATAATTGAGAAGATCGAAATTTTTGGTGTGTGATTTGTGACCATCAAGAATTAACAAGCACTTATTTGTAGTGCTACAATTTCCATGTATTACAAAGTGTCTTATAAAATCCATAAACAAATTTGTATCTACCCAACCACTTTTAGAACAGCGTCCAAGTGTTTCTGGTGGTGCATCATCAATCAACGAATCTAGCATCCGTTTTCTTTTAAAAATAATCATAGGAGGTATGTAGTGTCCCACACAATTAAAAGCTAGTAAAACAGTTGTTGTTTGGCCTCTCTCACCACTAGTTACTGAAGATACAACACGTTGGCCTGTAAAAATACAATTTTAAAAATATAGTTAATACAAAAAAATAAATAAATAGACACACAAATAATAATTTGGTTTTTCACTAAAGCAAATAAAAAAATTTGCAACTTCTCGCTTATTACCTTTATGAGCTATCACTTTTAAAGGCTTGTGAACACATGTTAATTCAGATTCATCACAGTTGTAGATGCGATTTGCTTCAAATTGGTTTTTGTTAATAAGTTTTCCCAGATTGTCAAAATATCTTTGAACAGAAGCTTTATTTAAACCAAAAACTCGATTTATGGATACTGCCTCAGGTTTTCGAATAGACAAAAAGGGTTGTCATTTCAAAAATCCAACTATAAAATCTCGACCTGCAAGTGTCTTTTCAGTATTAATTGGATGGTTTGTTTTATTGAGTACAACATAGTCATACACCACCCTTTGAAGTTCATTAATTGATAGACCATAAAAGACTAACTCAATTTTGATTATATACTATGCGAAATCTTTTTCTTGGGCATCAGATAACACTTTTCTATAAGAACCAAGCAATTTTATGTGTGGTTTATCATTAGGCATTGTTTTTATTGATTTATTAACTCTTCTGTTGAGAGAATCTTCTGGAACCGAATATTTATTAGCAGCTTTATGTAATGTCATTTCTTTATTTTTGACAGCTTGGATAGCTAATTTCATATTGCTTTCATCCCATTTTCCACGATTTGTTTCGTTTGAAATTTCTAACCATCATAAAAACCATAAAATGTTTACAAAATTTTTTTTGATTTTTCGGAGTATATATCAGAGTATCTAAAAGTTAAAACAACTGAATAATGGACTGTCTCATCTTTCCCACAAAGACCGTATGTTAAAAACATAAAATTCTTACCTTACAAATCAAATTAAGTTTTCTTTTCTTTTTGGGGTATGAATAATAAAGAAATCTTTTTTTAAAAAATTAGCAGCACGACACTAGTACATCTAAATATATATCAAAAATATGAATTGCATTGAATATGTCTTCACTAAGAAACGCGTTGAAAAAAATAATGACTTTACTAAGTTTCAAAAATACCAGTTATTTTGTCATCAAACAAACTAAACATTCCAAAAAACAGGTGTATTAGGCTTAGCAAGTACAACCATAAACTATATGCTTAATATTAATGAAGGACTATGATGATTACTATCTCCAGAAAGGATAAAAGAAAGTTGTCTCATCTTTCCCGTTGTCGCATATTGCCCCGAATTACCCTATATTTGTTAATTTGTTTTAAAAATTGAAAATTAAAAAAAAATTATGAATTAACAATTTAAACTAAATAAATATAAAATAAAAAACTTACTCTTTGAGAATGTTTATGTGAGCTATTGACAACACCTAACATAAAAAAAACAACATTAAAACAAAAAATACTGCTAATATACAACTTATCTCTTGGCTTTTAGTAAATGATTAGAAGTAGCTAGTTTTAGTAATGAAACAACCTAATAATTATTTTTAACGACAGACACCAGCGAGAAAGTACGCCAAGATGTCTATCAACACAAAACATTACAACATTAACATCACAATCACAAAACATGCAAACCCTGTGCTAACAATGTTAACTTCTATTCTCAGCCCTTTACTGTTTTTAACCAATACTAATAATCATCTTAAAAAGCTCACAGGTGAAAAGCAAGATTAATGATAATCCTGAAAAGCTCACAGATGGCTCTATTTGTCGATTACATAAGAAACATATGAGTTGCCTCGATTCATATGTATCTTATGTTATATGATATATTTGTCTATTTCTATAGGTTATTTCGTCTATGATTGTTATATGTTATATCGTGTATGATTTAAATCATCTTAATTTGGAGCTGACCTGTTATCTATCGTTAAGGAAAGGTTTGAAACTATAATTAACGTCTGTTCACAAAAAATTCGGACTGATTTCAAATGTACACAAATTGTTCTAAATTTTGAATTTTTGATTCGAAATTTTTAAATTTAATCGGTCAACAACAACAGTTTTATTTTGTGGCAAAACTGAGTTTAAATAATTAATTCAAATAAACATGGAGCATCTAAAAGAGAATGATGTTAGAAATGTGATTGGAAATATTTATAAACAAAACATAAACAGTGAGAAGAAATTTACAGTGGATCATTTTAAGAAAATGGGAATCGCTAAATCTACAAATTATGACATAATTAAAAGGTCTGAAAATAATTTGCCAATGAAAAGAAAAATCGGTTGCGGCAGAAAACCTTTTAAAATCACTCCAGAAAAGATAGAGTTCATGATTGCAAGAGCAGAAGAGAGAATCGGGATTTCGCAAAGAAAATTGGCACTAAAATAGAAGATAAGCATTTCATATGTAAATAGATTATTAAGTATGCATGGACTGAAGTATACCAAAAAAAAAAATGCACCAAAAACAACAGAAAAGCAAGAAATTAAACAAAAGAAAAACTTATTAAAACTTTCAAAAACTTTTTTTAAGCCATCAAATGAGTTTGAAATCATCATGACGATGAATCTTATTTCTGTGTAAATGGTGGAAATTGTTTACAAAACTCTGGCTACTATACAAAGGATAGTTCTCAAACTGATCCTAACATTAAATTCAACTTCAAAAAAAAGTTTGACGAGAAAGTTCTCGTTTGAATTGCAATCAGTCGTTTCGGTCATTCATCGCCTTATTTAGCTGTAAAAAACTTTGCACTGGATGCAAAAACTTATTCTAAAGAATGTATTACAAAAAGACTTCATCCATTTATAAATTCCAAGCATCAAAACTTGAAACTTTTATTTTGGCCTGACAGAGCGAGATGTCATTATGCAAAACACGCATTAGAAACTTACAACACTTTAGGTATTAACTTTGTCGACGCTAAAGATAACCCCCCAAATGTACCGCAGTTAAGGCCAATTGAAATTTTTTGGGCACATTTAAAAGCAAAAGTTTATGGAAATGGATTTACTGCGAAAAATCTTGACCACCTTAAAAATAGAATTCGATTAAAGTTGAAAGAGTTCAATCTTGACTACTTTTTCAACCTAACGGATTCAGTCAAAACTAAAGTTCGAAAAGCCGCTGATTTAGGACCACTTTCGGTTATAAAATAGTTAATGATGTCCAGTCTTTCATTTTAGTTAAAATTTTTGTCAAAAATCGATTAATTTTGTATTCAATTAAGAACAATTTTTCATTCTGGATTTTTTGTGAACAGACGTTACATAGAGGCGGTGAGGAACATTTTATTGCTCTGGATGATATGCTGTATCTGGCAAAGTCTTTAAAAAGTCTTAGCAATCTTGTTAATATTCCTATATTGATGAATGGCAACATTTTTACTGTGTCTTCACTTTACATCATCTCTGGTTATCTTTTTGTACTGACCTCTAATGGAAACCTTATACAAACCATTGCTAACTTAGTATTTGTATACAATAATATAGTATTTTATTGCTCTTAGGTGCTCTAAAAAAATCTTATTTGTCTAGTTTTTTTCCTACAACATCGGTTTTTAATAATACTCTCCATTCATCTTGTTTTCCTAATTCATATAATTTGCAATCTTTTTAGTTGTCTGTTAATCGTTACTTTGTTTTATAATCTTCATCTTGGGTCTTCCAGTAACTACCAAATCTAAAAGTGGTTGCTTCCAGCCTTTTTGGAATACAGATAGTTAAGATAAAAAGTCAATCTTGCATTATTTAACAATGTTGATGATTTGCTACCTTCTGTTATTTGTTCTATCCCAACTTCTACCCAAATATGTTTTTGCTTCTAAAAGTTTAATTTCTGATTTAAACTTGAAAACTGCTAACGCTGTTTTTTCAAGCTCTGTTATTTAAACTTCTATTGTAGACAAGTCTTAATCAAGTCATTTTGATGATTGTCTTCTTGAACTTCAAGTTATGAATAGAATCTCCCAGTTTCCAATTAGGATCACCAACTAACTTTGTTAACTGGCAATTTAATTAATCGCCTTAAATTTCGTGAATCAATCACCTTTATTTACAAAATAGACAAATTAATAGAAAATATAATGAATATAAAATTAAATATCAAGCAGTCTTGCCAAAATATAACAAAAGAGATGTCAGTAAGGATTGTCAACAAAAGAGATATCAGTAAGGATTGTAAGATTACCAATTAAACCAAATTAAATCTTAAATAAGGATGTAAATAAGAAATAATCCTTATAATAAAAACTACTTCTTATTTTATATCCCATAAATTATTATTCACATCCTTAAGTTAAGGCTTAATAAGGATGTGAATAAGAATTAATTCTTATTAAGGCTTAACAAGGTTTATTAATCCTTAATAAGGATTGTTTCTTATTCACATTCTAATTAAGTCTTGATTTAAGGATGTGAATAAGAAATAATTTCAGGGTGTGAATAAGATATAATCCTTAATAAGAATTATTAAATGGTATAACCAACTTTTTTCAGCAAAAGTGGTCTCAAGATATTGATAATATTTAAATGAAACCATATGAAACTTAGTACTTTCTATATATGGCTGGAAAGAGGTTGAGAAACTAACTGATACAAAAAACATCGAGGTGCTTGCTTAAGCCTACAAAATGATATAAGAAAGTAAATTTAATGAAATTTCGGTGTTTTTTGTCAAACGTCAAATGTTTTTTGTAGTGCCGTGGAATCGCTACCTTAGGCGAGGTAATTAGATCAGATCCATCTATAAGAAATTAAATGGTAGACTTGCAGCTTAATTTAGATATAAGCCTATTGATTCTTGTTAATAAAATAATTTATTAAAAAAAGATTATTTATTAAAAAGCCTTACTTGTTAACTAATAACAAATGTTGTTGAAAAATTATTATTTTAATTGATTTTTGCTGTTTCGACAAGACAAAAAATCAGTCACTTAAAATTAAAATGGCTAACCACTGGATTATCCTCTCTTTTTTAAGTTAAAAAATTACTTTGTAAAAAATGTTTTTCTTCGAATAAAATCAGTTTTTACAATGATTTGATATTATAAACATCAGTAAGTTTTTGATTTTTTGGTGTACTTTTCTCAACAGTCAGTAAAAAAACTAACAGTTAAGAGGAAGAACTAGTGAACCACAATTTTTATATTTGTTTAAATTCAAACATTCAATGTGTTAATTTAACAATAAATATTTAGGCACTAGGAACTGATGATTCGAGCACAACAATTGACTACACTAACTCACGGTATGTTAAGAACTTTTTTGTAAATTTTATATAAAAAGAAATATAAATTTTAAAAATTATTTCAGGCAATCAAGCAAATTCACGATTGGTAAACCAGCTAAAAAAAGCAAGGCTTGGATTGTCCAGAAGAAAGACAAACGTAAAAGACAAGGAAGAGTAAATTTTATTTCAAGTTTCAATTTTTTTTTTTTTTTTATTCCAAGAGTTTTATCTATGCATTTAAAATTTATTTTAGTGTGAGAGCTGACTCTAAATATTCTGGTAGAAAGCGAAAACCGCAATTTTAAAAAATCCTAAATATGTTTCGGATTTAGTAATCCAGTTAAATGGGGTTGTGGAATATTTATCAATCTGAACCTACAGAGTGAAGATTTTTATTGAAAAAAAAAAATACTGAAACAAAAGAACTTTTTTTAAAAAGGAATAATAGTTTGGATTAGTTGTTTTGTTTTGATTTATAAATCTGTCACTTTTTCTGGCGAACACCATTTGACATCATTTCTGGCGTATATCTTTTTTATGCGTGAAATGTTTTCTTGCAGCATAAAAAAAAAAATTATAACGCCTAATATTTTATGCAATGACATGGGTTCTTGCACCGTTACATTATAATTTACTTCTTGAAGTATTTTTTGATATTGTACCATTAATACACTATTTTTGACATGGTGAAACCATTAATTTCATGATGGTACTGTTTTTTTCTACTATGTAGTTGTTTCTGACAACCTAGAGTAATGATACTTAGGTCCAACCAGTAAAATGCTTGTAGTAATAGCGCGTAAGAAGTATTTAAGTACAAATATCAAGTGTAAGGACAGAAGGGTTTTCTTACTAGGTTATTTTTTTTTCTTATATGTATATTTTACTTTATATTTATTAACTAAAACCAATTTATTATTTTTTTATTATATAAGTTTATGACCTTGACTGAATTGAAAAAAAAAACTAAAATTCTTTAGCTTAAAAATATGTTTTAATAAATTTTAAAATAACATTGTTCCTTTCAATTAATTAATTGTTATTTTCATTTTACAATAAAAACTTACCATGTTTTTTTTATTATTATTATTTAAATAATTTATTGCTTGAGAGTTAAAAAAAATGCAAGAAAGCACTCGTTTCTGTGACTACTTGAGGTGTATAATAGAATAGAAGAATAATAAGCCAAAACAAACAAAAAGAACGAAATTTAAAGTTTTTGAAATATTTTGCTTTGTAGTTCCGAAAAGTATTTTAATTGACTTTTAACACAACTATGAACCAGTAAAAATACTTCGGTCAGACAAGACTAACAAGTTTATTAAATTTAAGAACTTAGGATTTGAAGTGAAGCAAATATTAAATTTAATTTAAAAGTAACAATTTGCATAACTCACTGAAACTTGCTTACATAAAACGTACGATAAAGGTATTTTAAAGTTAAAGAAACCTAAAGCTCCTAAAGTTTTACATATTAAAGCCTAAAGCTAAAGCTCTTAAATTTGGTACACGTTAATCCACGAGAACTGTTTTGTTTCTTTTTGCCCGAAATATAAGTCAAATTTATAGTTACCGTATTATTTCATTTTTAAAACTACAGTACAGGCCCAGCCAGCATTGTATTACGAGTACCGTGTGGGACCGGTACGGGTTGCCAACTGGGCCCCATGTGGGTAGCCATCCGAAATCCCACAGGTTTTTAACCGCGGTTTCCATCCGGAGCCCATACTGGTTTGCCCGCCGGGTTACCTATATGGGTCCCAAACAAATCCCACACTAATAACCCGTATGGGCCCCATATATGAAGCCCTCCGGAACTCCAGCGGTACTTGGCCGCGGTTTCCATCTGGGTCCCAGATGGGTTTGCTGATGTGTAAGGCATTTTTGTGGAAATGTTGTATCTCTTTTTTTTTTGTCGCAAGACTGCAAGAGGCTTTCCCTCTTGCAGTCTTGCGACAAAAAAAAAGAGACACAACATTTGTATATATATATATATATATATATATATATATATATATATATATATATATATATATATATATATATATATATATATATATAGTATTACATAAATTCCCATTATAGTTTTTATAGAAAAGAGAAAGAGAAGCAACATTACAACGATGTGATGAGGGTTTAAATGTTGGCTGCTCTAGCAGATTCAACTATGTTTACAATGAGTTTTTGCGTAAGAAAAAGGCTTCAAGTTCGGCACACCAAAAGTACGAACATCTATGCACAACATCTATGCACGAACTATCTATGCACAACATGGAGCAGTACCATTTCCAGGACCATTTTTCTATTTTTCCAAGATACTTGCCATTGAAATTCCAGGACTTTTCAAAGATTTTCTTGGAAAAGTAAAAAATTTAATTTAACATTTAATTTACTAGATTTATTGGCAGAATTATTAAATTTAATCAGAATAAGTAAATCAACTTTTTCCCATCGTTTTGCGTTCCATTACCCACAATAGATACTCTTATTTCATGAAAAAAAATTTTTTTAAAAAATAATTACTTAAGCACCACATTTGAGTAAATGTAAGCAAAAATTAAAAAAACCTGTTTCAGTCATGGTTACTCCCACGGCGTTAATTTTTGTTCAAAAATCTCCCGATTACCAGTTTTAATTTTTAATAATAATTCTTAGAAATTATTATTAAAAATTATTCGAAAAACTATTGACGTTCTATTTTTCAGCAGCTGTTCTTGAGCACGCTTCGTTGAGTTTCGGTAACTTTTAACAAAAAAGCGATTGTTATTATTTAAGTAATTTTTTTTCGAGTTACTTTTACGAAAATTTTAATAGCTGTATTTTTTTATTGAATCAAGTAAAATCCTTGAGGTCGGGATCGCGTCACAAAACGAGTTACCATCTTTGTAGGGGAAAAACATTGAACAAAACGCGTAATTAGCGCGTTTTGTTCATTGTTTTAGTTTTAAAGCCGGGTTAAGGCATTAAACAAAACGCGCTAATAACGCATTTTGTTCAATGTTTTCCCCCTACAAAGATGGTAACTTGTTTTGTGACGCGATTCCGACTCAAGGATACGTTTTTATATTAATCCTTTTATTTTTTTTATTTGCGCTTACCAATTTTTAAAATGTTTACTCGAAATTACTCTTAAATACTTTAAATACGTCTAACAGTTAATAAATATTTTAAATCTATGGAATAATTTTAAAACCTAACAAACCCCCGTAAAATAATTATTTAAGTTAAAAATCTAAAAATAAAAGAAAGTATTTTTGTTCAATTTTATCGACAACTTTGCTATTGCTGAATAATTTTATTAAAATGTTAGCTTAAAATGATTTGAACTTTTTTTTTAATCTGAATTTTTTCTACTTGTAAATAATGAGCATATTTAATTTTTTTGTAATTCAAATTATTATATTAACTGCGTGCGGTTTTTAAAATACTTTATTAAATGTTAAAATAATCGAAAATTACTTCATTAAAACTCCGCTCAAAAATTTCTTTAAATATACTCAAACAAAATTTTTTTGCTCGACGCAAATAGCCCTAGCTACACGCAAAATCGCTCTTGGACGACGTAAAATTCACATCGCCCGACGCTTTATCGCAAGGCCTGTATACCTCATACAAAGTATATTTGATACCTTGCATCAGATGTTTATCAACTTTAAAAAATAAACTACAAATTGTTTTGATTTTTGAACAAGCAACATATAAACGGATATTAATGAACATAAATGAAAGAAACACAATTTTTTAAGTTATACACCAACATTTGTATGAAAAATTAATAATATAAAATATTTAAATCTGTAAAAATAAAAAAAACTTGTGAACACTTTAGTTTATTACTTATATAATGTAACAAATAGCTGTTTGAATATACTAATTATAATTCCTAAAATACTTTTTTGTAGCTGTTTATACATTTTATTCACAGTAGTACTAGTCTTTACATTACTGAAGGTCTTTCAATAATAAAACTGTTGTAATCAATAATAAACTTGTTTATCAACTTAATAATATGTTAATAATATGTAATTAAGTAAAATATTTCTTCTTCATAAAAATATTTTATGAGGTTATAATACAAGTATACAAAAAAAAAAAAAAAAATGCAGAATAAAATCCAGACAAATTTAAAATTTAATGAACATAACTTTGAAATTCATAAACACGAAGTAAAACAGAAAAAGTATAAAAGTAAAAATAATAACTAATATAAACAGTTATGAAGATCTAATAATAAAAAAATAAAACTTGCAACTTCAGACACTTTCAAGCTATTTTATTTTACCTTAGCCAAATAAAATAAAAAGTAATACTGAACTAATTTGCTTACCTTAGCCAAATAAAATAAAAAGTAATATTTAGTGTGTTTAGATCTATATAATAATACTGGACTTAATAGTAGTAGTAGTAGTAGTAGTAGTAGTAGTAGTAGTAGTAGTAGTAGTAGTAGTAGTAGTAGTAGTAGTAGTAGTAGTAGTAGTAGTAGTAGTAGTAGTAGTAGTAGTAGTAGTAGTAGTAGTAGTAGTAGTAGTAGTAGTAGTAGTAGTAGTAGTAGTAGTAGTAGTAGTAGTAGTAGTAGTAGTAGTAGTAGTAGTAGTAGTAGTAGTAGTAGTAGTAGTAGTAGTAGTAGTAGTAGTAGTAGTAGTAGTAGTAGTAGTAGTAGTAGTAGTAGTAGTAGTAGTAGTAGTAGTAGTAGTAGTAGTAGTAGTAGTAGTAGTAGTAGTAGTAGTAGTAGTAGTAGTAGTAGTAGTAGTAGTAGTAGTAGTAGTAGTAGTAGTAGTAGTAGTAGTAGTAGTAGTAGTAGTAGTAGTAGTAGTAGTAGTAGTAGTAGTAGTAGTAGTAGTAGTAGTAGTAGTAGTAGTAGTAGTAGTAGTAGTAGTAGTAGTAGTAGTAGTAGTAGTAGTAGTAGTAGTAGTAGTAGTAGTAGTAGTAGTAGTAGTAGTAGTAGTAGTAGTAGTAGTAGTAGTAGTAGTAGTAGTAGTAGTAGTAGTAGTAGTAGTAGTAGTAGTAGTAGTAGTAGTAGTAGTAGTAGTAGTAGTAGTAGTAGTAGTAGTAGTAGTAGTAGTAGTAGTAGTAGTAGTAGTAGTAGTAGTAGTAGTAGTAGTAGTAGTAGTAGTAGTAGTAGTAGTAGTAGTAGTAGTAGTAGTAGTAGTAGTAGTAGTAGTAGTAGTAGTAGTAGTAGTAGTAGTAGTAGTAGTAGTAGTAGTAGTAGTAGTAGTAGTAGTAGTAGTAGTAGTAGTAGTAGTAGTAGTAGTAGTAGTAGTAGTAGTAGTAGTAGTAGTAGTAGTAGTAGTAGTAGTAGTAGTAGTAGTAGTAGTAGTAGTAGTAGTAGTAGTAGTAGTAGTAAAACTCATATTGTACGTACATAAACTTCATGTTATGTAATGTTAAAACATACTTAAACGTATATCAAGTTCAACAGTTTGATTTTCACTTAAGAACTGCATTTCGTCAACCTTTGCTTAATTTCTAATCTTTTATGTTTTTATCAGTTAAAAAACAATTTTTATATAATTTGAAATCTTTAAGACTCTACGTGGCAGCGTAGTAGAGTGGTTAGTGCGCTGGGCTTCTGACCAAGTCAGCCGTGGTTCAAGTCCTACCAATGGTGACCTTTTTTTTTATTTTTTTTGCGCATGTGTCATCCATTGAGATACTCATGTTATTTTAGTTAAACTTTTCAAGTTTATTTACAACTAAATTGAGCAAGGAAAATTAGTAAAAAACATGTATATATATTGAATATAAAATCTGTATAACTTTTGATTTGCATTTTAAAAAACAAAACCGCGTGCCAAGCTGATGAACTTGCCACGCGGCGACCTTAACTTTTTTTAAAATGGTAAGGGGGCTTAAAAAGTATATTTTTATTTAGAACATAATTAAAGATTTTAATTTTATATGTACACTAAATTATTTTATAAAATTTATTGTTTCTAAAAATAATTAAAAGTTAAACTATTTAATATTAGCATAATACCGATTTCTAACCTTTTGCATTTATATCCGTTAAAAACAATTTTTATATTATTTTGAATCTTAATATTTTGATGCTTTAGCGTAGTCGAGTGGTTAGCGCGCTGGGCTTTCGGAATATAGCTGCCGTGGTACGAGGCCTACCGTTGGCGATTACTGTTTTAATTTTTTTTTTAGATTTTTTTAAATACAAATTCAAATACTTATAAAGTTTTATAGATATTGTATATAGACAACATATGTAAAGATATTAATCAAAAGTTTGATCCTCGCATTTTGACACAGAACCAACTTTGCTAACGAGAGAAAAAAAAACGTTCACAAATTTCAAAATTTTGTTTTTTCGTTGCAAGAAGTGTCTCGCAAATGCCATTTATGTTTAAGTTAATGTTTACGCAATCAATAAGTTTAATCTTCGTATCTAGGACATTAAAAGTTATCATTTAGATGTTTTCATTTGATTGAGATTTTCTTGCGTTATAAACCGGATAATAGTTCTTATGAACTGTAACCACGCGGGTAAAGTGTGCATCAATATCCTAAAGACCCGTATTTTACGGGTCATGACAGCTAGTATTCTAATAATAATGTAGAATAAACATAAACTTACTTCATAAAAACGTTCTGAATGCATGTCTCGATTAAACACCGACAATACTGATGTGTAGCCAGTCACACGTTGCAAGTTAAGATATTTGAAAACATTTTTTCATACTGTTTTAGTTATATATTTATACCTAATAATAAATATTATTTTTATTTTAATATATTTTATCAAATATAAAATCATAAAATTTTTTTTTTAATGTCAAGCAACAAATAAATAAAAATTATATAACATTTACATTCAAGATAAAGTCTTAAAAATAGTTTGTTTTTTAATCAAATAATAAAAAAATATTTTTTAAAAAAGGCTGCCAGTTTACTGAAAATTAGTTAAAAAGTCACATAGAAACATCAGAGATAAACTCATACTTATCTTTTACTTCATTTATATGACTTTTTGAAAATTAAAAATGTCAATTTTTACAAGAAAAAATAAGATATCTCAAGATATATTTATTAACTTTAAAGATCTCTAGCTAAAAAGAAAGATATTAACGCAAGTATCAATTTTAAATGTAAAACTGTGTGTATAGAAAAGTTAACATAGTGGTTTATCGAGCATCTTTTTGTAGACTTATTACGACTTAGACTTATTATTATTATTTATTACGATTAAAAAAATACGAAGAATGTGTAAAAATACATATATTCTTCCATGAACAAAAAATATAAATTCCTATTTCAACAAAACAACACATTAAAACATTCAACTTTTGACCAATTAAGCCATGAACCTTGGTTACTTAACTGCATATTTTAATGTAGACTGAACCAAACATAAAAATATTCTAGTCTACACAACATATATTTTTAATAGTCACGCGAACAATTTACGCTGAAAGATTTTAGGTCATAAAGTAACGCCGTGTCCAACATAACTTAATGTTAGTTAAAAAAGAAGTAAAAAAAAAAAAAATAATAATAGAAAGGTTTAAAATATAAGGGATGAAGCTTTTTTTATTACTAAGATATTAATGTTCAAAGCATAAAATATTTTATTTTGAGAAATAAGATTAATGAATACAAAAATAGATACAAAAGTTGTTTAATGGCATTTTTCATAACTGAAATCTGAAATCTAAAAAATCTGAAAATCTGAAATCTAAAAAACTTTATTTACTCAACCACTTTTTCTGTGTTTAAGATACATTGGCTGACATCCAATGCATAATAGCTGCCGCCTTGCATTTTAGCTGGTCTAGAGTGATCTACCTATGGTTTTGATTTTATTCTTTAATGGAAAAAAATGATATTCATCATGAATGTTTCAATAAATATTTCAATTGACAATTTAAGAACTAGTATTTCGATTCGCTTTTATCGTGATACACTTCACGATCAGATAATACTATACAGAGTATATCAACAACAGCACAATTGATAGCTTGCAAGGTACTTGCTCTGAGTTTCATTATAAGCACTTTTTTTTATTGACAGTGAAAATTTAATAACCATAAAAAGTTTAATTTCTCAATTCGCTAACTTTATAAATGAAATACATCCAGTGAAGCAATGTTTGAAGTGCAATATGTTTCAGATATAAGTGGACAGTATCTTCACGTTTTATTTTATTCTGGTTTTATTTCTACTACATTCTAATTAAAACATTTCAAAATAAGAAAACACATCATAAATTGAAAAATGACCTGCATCAGTTTATTAAAAAAATTATTTTTTAAGTTATCTTTAGACTTTATTGTTTTTCACTTTAATAGTAGAGTAAAATAAATGCCAAACAATTTATAAAACCTATAAACTCTTACACATAAAAAATTATATTAAACCATTATTTTTATATTAAATACCAAAAAATTATATTATTTATAAAAGATATGAGCGTCTTATGAGCATTGCAATTTTAAATAAAAATTAGGAAACTAATTGCTTATTAAAGTAGTCATAACTAAATGAAATATTTTAATTGCTTATTAAATTTATTTATTCTATCTATGGCATAATTTAGTTATGGTTTAGGGATAAGTAAATATTTATGTATACCCTTGTTAGTTTAAAATTTTCTTGTAATAAGCAAATAGTGGCTTTAAAAATCAAAAGAGGTCAGTACAAATATAAAATAAAAACCAAATTGATCTATAGCAGGTATTTTTTTATCAGGGATTGGACCGTGAAGCTCTTTGCTCTTTTATGCTAAAAAAAGAACCCTGACATAATCAGTAACATAATCATTCTAGTCAATAAAAAGTTCAATTAACAATATATATATATAATGCTTTTCTATTTTCTAATCTTTTAACCATAATATGTTATATATATTATGTTAGTTATTTTTTTTAGAAGTTAAATTTAACTCTATAAATAAAGTTAAATAACATTAATAGATAAAATTAAATAAATCATTAAATACTCTATAAATAAAGTTAAATAGATAAATACTCTATAAAAAAAGTTAAATAACATTAATAGTTAAAACTAAATAAAAAATTTAATATGCCTTGCATTAACATAACTACTTTTAATTTCATTTGATACAAAATGGAACAACAAAAATTCATTTTTTATAAAAAAAAAGTTAATATTTATTGACTAATATTTAGGCTAGTCAAAATAAAACTGAAGTTAATACAAGTAATAACAAAATTAAGTAGATTTTAAAATTTTTTATAGTCTAGAAAAAAAAAAAAAATTTCGGTTAAATCTATTGAGCACAGTAATACTGAAAGAAGAATTCATACTTTACTGTCATGATGATATTTATGATATATTATTTATTATATTAATAATATATTATTTAATATATTTATGATTATATTTAACTTTAGTTATAAATACTTTATGTTGATATAGATATTATAATATCAATAAGATATTATAATATCTATATCGATCTTAGTGATTTTACATTGTAAAATCTCTAAGATCTTAGTGATTTTACTATGTAATATCAACAAAAAATATATCTTAGTAAACTTTTTATATCTTAGTAAGATTCTTAGTCATATTATAATATCTTTACTAACAGTGAAGTATATTACATTTAAAATCAGAATACAAAAACAACATAAATAAATATTTATAACATAAATATGAAGACGATGACAAAACGAAAAAATACTTTACTTAGATTTATTTAGATTTATAAATGCGATACATTTTAGTTTCAAAGAATTTACGCTTCAAGTACGCATCTTCGTTTAAGCAAAAAAATTTTTGTGAACATTTTTTTTTCTAAACCTCATGTTATACTTTTAATATTACTTTTTTTTAATTGTTTTCTGTTTTAATTTACAAAGAAAAAAATTTCCAACAAAAAAAACAAACATAAGATATAGGTACAAGATTTATGTAAAAAATCATTTTCTAGTTTGCCCCTGTAACCATCTAACTTCAGTTTTTGTCAAATACAGTTACCCAAAAAGAAAAAAGCCATTTACTCACAGAAAAACAGCATTTAACGCGTGGAAATTCACTAAATAATAAAATAATAAGGTCTACTTTATATACAATGCTATATAAAGGACATTTAATTCGCGCAGAAGTTATAACAAAAATGATAAAATTAAAAACCTATTCCGACGTTTGAAATTTTGTGCAAATTGATGACCCAATAATAAATCATTATTTAAATAATTACGTAACCTAAGAAACAAGTATCTATTTATAATTAACTCCATCGTAGATTTGTAAGGTGTGGTAAGAACCGGCGAATGTTCGTTAAAATTCAGATTAGGAAGTTTACTGATAGACGAAATTAACTTCGGCTTCGACTTCGGTGCCGAAATCGAAATGGAATTTCGGTTTTCAGTTAAATTTGGTAACCATATCATAATTTTATTTAGCTTTCAGTTAACTTTGAAAACTATTAACTTTTTTTTCAATTTATAAAGAAAAAGAGATATAAAATATATTACATGCTTTATATATATTAACCTGTTTCTGCGAGCAGTGGCCTTGTTCGTCAAGGTTGAAAAGTGTTTCGGAGTTAAAAAGTTGAGAGTGGATTGCAAACACAATACGAAGTAATCTCTCGACTAAAGTCGCCAACTCGGGCTTAGAAACATTAATTCAGTAAAAAAAGAAAGAAAAAACATGTTAGAAATAAATTTAAGTCAATAATCGAAAAGTTTTTTTGGGCACAAAGTCTATTCATTTCTTAATAATTCTTATTTAACGCTTTTGAAAAGTCCTAAAGGTAAAAAACAGATAAATATTTAACCTTATATTTTTAACAATCTTTTTCCTTTCTAAAATTGATATTCAAAATGAAATGAAGGATGTTACTGTTCTTTTTTGTCATGCTCTGAGCATACTTTGCATTATCGGTAATAAAGTAGGTTTGAACATCATAGTTAAATAATTTTCTGATGTACTCAGTGACAAAACCGTTAGGTCATTTCTGAACACCTAATACAAAAAATTTTTTTTGTTAGTTTATAATAAATTGTAAAAAAAATTTTTTCAACTTAAATGTATTTTTAAAATCCTAATTTGGCTTTCAATTAAATTCGGTTTAGAAGTCTAAACTCGTCTTTCAGTTAAATTCAGGTTACATATACGGCTTTAATTCGTCTTTCCGTTAAATTCAGTGTACATATATGATCTAAATTCATCTTTTATTTATGTTCGATCTTAAAAAGTCGACTTCGCTGATCTTTATTATATATAATAAAAAAAGTATTTTTTGATCTTTATTATAATAAATAAAAAAGCAAAAAGTTATTAAAATGTATCCAATGGGTTCAATAATGATTGCTATACATTAGGAGTTTTTATTGATTTGTCAAAAGCATTTGACACTGTTAATCATGATATTCTAATAAAAAAACTAGAAATGTATGGAGTATTAAACAATAACTTACAATGGTTTAAAAGTTACCTTTCAAACAGGAAACAATACATAATATATACAGAAAATGAAGAAAAAAAACATATCATAACTTGTGGTGTTCCCCAGGGATCAATCTTAGGGCCCTTATTATTCATACTGTTCATTAATGATTTGTATTTAGCATCCAAAATTCTAAACGTTATTTTGTTTGCTGATGACTCAAATCTTTTTTACTCTAACAGAAATATTGAAGATCTGTTTAGAATTTTTAATGAAGAGTTATTAGAAATAAATGAATGGATTACGAATAATAAACTTTCATTAAATGTTGGGAAAACTAAATTTATGTTGTTCCACAAACCTAGTAAAGGTGATAACCTTTTTTTAAAACTACCTGATCTCTTTATGAACAAAAAAGTTATTAAAAGAGAGTCAACTATTAACTTTCTAGGAGTGATATTAGATGAAAATATATCATGGAAATATCATATTAGATCTATTGAAAATAAAATCTCCAAAAATATTTCAATGCTATATAAAGTTAAACCTTTTCTTAATACGGAATCTTTAAAAATTATATATTTCTTATTTATTCATAGTTATCTTTCCTATTGTAATCTCGCATGGGCAAGTACCAATTATGGGAAGCTCAAAAAAATTTATAGCAAACAAAAACATGCTTGTAGGATTATTTTTGGCGTTAACAGAACTGTTAATGGTGAATCTCTTTTAAAGAAACTTAATGTGCTTAATATTTACAAACTTAATATATACCAAGTTATGCTATTTACGTTTAAAACAAAACTTGCGTTATCTCCTAATATATTTCAGCCTTACTTTACCGAAATATCTCATAAATATCCCACTAAATTTTCATCTGATAGTTTTGTTATTCCAAGATCTTATTTAAAACTCAATTCATTTCAAATTCAATACCGGGGACCATTTATATGGAAAGGTTTTTTAAAAAATATAATTAAAAATAAAATTCTTCGAGGCATCTCCTTAGAACAATTCAAAAGAGAATCTAAACGTTTTCTATTAGAAAAAACTTTCGATTTTAAAGATTTCTTCTAAAATCACCTAAAATAATTAAACCTGAAAAAGTCATCACTACTCATTTACTATTGTCTTGTGTATCTTGTTTATTTCTTATTAAAATAAAAAATATATATACTATTAATTTTGAACAGACAAATAACATTTATTCGATTTATTACTTGTGTCTTATATTTGTCAAACTAATATTGTATTGTACTTCAATTTTTAACCTTTTAGTTTTTAACTTGTACCTTTGTGACGTTAATGTAAACGGGGCTTGGCGATAAGACAGTTTATGTCTTCTTCTTGCTCCGGCCAATTTTTATACATGAATGGTTTTTTCTCATTGTAAATTTAATTATACGGCAAAGAAAATATAATAATAATATAATAATAATATAATAATAATAAATTGATTGATGAGCTTTAATCAATGGGTTTCAAAGTGATAGGGAGGAAGAATGGGGGGGAGAAGGGGAGGAAACAACCACTAATTTTTAAAAAAAATCACTATATATATATAGTTTTCTTAAAAAAAAAAAAGTCCTTATGAAAAAAAGGGGGAGGCAGGTGTCCCCGCCCCCTCGGTGTCGTCGGTTCTGTAATCACGGCTTTATATTCCGCACTTTTGCGGAAAAAGTAGAAAACAGTGGCGTCGCTACCATATAGAAATAGTAGACAATTCCTAGGGGCCTACACAGACCGGAAGCCTTTTGCCAGAGGTTCTTTTTCCTAAGTTACTTCAATTTTTTTCAAAAATTATGTCAAAATTGGATTTTTGTGATCACCGTTCGTAACCTGAGCCACTGCATCTAGTTAATAACTTTAATCAAAATAAACTTTTTGCACTTACATTTTAATAGTTTTTGCGTATCCTGTTTGATAATTTGAAGACAGATTTTGTAAATTATAAAAAAATAATTGTATCTAATCCCTGCTTAAATATGGATGGTTTAAAAAAATCAAAAACAATGAGTGGAGCATATAAAAGAAAACTTTATATTTAATATTCTTTATATTCTTTATATAAAAGAAAACTTATTACTTTTTGCTTGAAAATATTTTGCACGTATAACAGATGAGTTAGTTGGCATACAGTTAAAAACATTATCATTGTGACAGTGTGGACTTGCAACAACAATTGACAATTTATTTTTCATTTCAAATTGCTAAACTCTAAATAATCAGAATCTCCAAATATTTTTATGTATTTCGCCTTTCCTATAACATGAAGTATTGGTACAGTATTCTTTATGAATATACATTCAGTGTTTCTTTAAAGAAATTTTGTATTTATCGTAACAAGTATATATAAAAATCTTTTTACCTCACTGAGCCGGAAATAAGCATAACACGAAGTATCTTTCTGAAAACTTAGGAATTTGTGGCACCTTGCTGAACTAACCAAAAAAACGTTAATATCTAAATAATTCTTTTGAGTTATTCCTTTAATGGAAAAAAAGAAGCTTCTTTTATGTAAAAAAAAAAGCATTCAAACATTTTCTAGTTTTACAACCAACCATCTCGTCCATCCAATCTTCAACTCTCATTTGTGAGCATAAAGGATATAGGGTAAACAGTAAAGTTATCGGACACTTAAAGTATTAATCAACTTCATGTGGGTCTTTTATACATAATAAATAAAACACGCTTAAAAATTCAATGACATATTTTTTGATATTTCTTTATCTTTTAAGATAAAGAAATATTAAAATATATGCGTTTAATAAACGCATATTTTTTGATAATTCTTTATCTTAAAAGATAAAGAATTATCAAAACATACAAAAAAAAAAAAAAAAAAAAATTAGTAGCCTCCTCGACTGTAGTGGCCCCCTCGGGCCTTTGGGAGGTGAATAATTAAAAAAATAAAAAAAAATAAATAAAAAATAGGCGAAATAAAAAAATCGCAAAATAATTTAAAAAAAAAAAAAAAAAAAAAAAGATTTAAAACAAACAAAAAAGGGTAGCAAATTATTTTTGCTTTCGGTCGTAGAATAATTTCCTGATCAATATTACAATATTAATACTTTTCTGTACTACAATATTAATACTTTTCTGTAGAAAAATAACACATTTTTATTTAAATATACATAACAATATAAGCAATTTAAATAATTTGATAACTCGTTTTAGTGGATTGAAATAAATAATTTTTTTTTTGTTAATATATTTATATATGCTCTATAAGCAGCAAACGATCTTTGCATGCAATTGATACTAGTTTTATTTCCATTTCACATGGAAAATAACTTCGACCATATAAACTCAGTTTATATGGTCGAAGGAAAATACCGCCAAAGTTTGTTTCATTTATACACTAAAATTTGTCTTGCTAAAAAAGCTGTTTTAATAAATTTAATTTCATAGTGAATTGGGAAGTAACATATTTAAAGTTACGTCATTGCTTTAAAATATAAACAAAAATTTTACGCATGTAACTACAAATATTGTTGCTAAACCTGCCAAGGTTAAAGTCGTTTTAGCTAGAAGTACAGAAAGTAATTTTTTTGATTTTCATGTGCATAAAGGGTTAAAATTTCAATAATTTGGAGGGCATAACAAAATTGAATATTTGTGTCAAAAACGTGTTTTGTGAGGCTGTATTGTGTGGGCATTATAATAGCAAATTTTCTTACAAAATTAGTTAAAAGTTGAACTTTTTAAAATGTAACTATAATCAGTGGCGTATTAAGTTTTTAAAATGTTTGAAATAACAAACTTTATAACAAAAAAAATATTTCAAACGTCTTTACGTTTTTATGTATCACAAAAATATTCGTCACAAAAACTACTCTGATAGAAGAATGGGAACAAGAAAACCTAAAATCTTAGCCCCCACCCTGCCCCTTGGTTGAGACTAACGTAACTTGAGAGCAACAAGCAACAAGAGACGTAACGTAACTTGAGAGCAACAAGTTAATGAAATATTTTCTTATTAAACTCAAAGTTTGTAACATGGCAACAATTGCAACTGAGTGAAAGTTGAATACAAATACTGTTTAAGTCAAATATAACGCACTGAAAGAAGTATTAGATGGCATCTCAAAGTCAAAGGTCGCTTTAAAATATAATATACCAAAGAACACCTTATCTACCTGGTTGAGAAACAAGGAAAAGATTTTTGATGCTAGGGAGAAAAGAAAAAACCTAAAAGTCAACATATGAGAAAAGAGTCATTTGCAAATTTGGCTCATTTTCAAATAGCTTCCGGTTGTTTTTAACAGAGATGCCTCTGTATCTGTTTTAACTCTCAAAACTAAATTACTACCATGAACCTTTTAATTCTCAAAACTAAATTACTGCATGGTACTACCATTTCACTAGTACACGCTAATGCGTGTACTAGTGAAATGGTAGCACCATGGAGGAAACCACGTTACAAACCATTTTATCAAAATATAAGTTGAATCAGATTTTTAATGCTGACGAATTTGGCTTGTTTTATTGGTTCCAACCAAATAAATCTTTACATTTTTTTTTAATGTAAAATGTGTTGGTGGGAAACACAGCAAACTACGTTTTACAGGATTGACATCTGCAAATGCATTAGAGAAAAAATTGCCAATGATTGTTATTGGCAAAGCTAAATCGCCCAGATACTTTAAAAATGTAAAGCATTTACCCTGCCTTTATTTCAGGTAGAAGAAAAGTTAAATGGATGGCACACTATTTCAGAGAAAATGTGTTTTGACGCCTCGATAGATCCCCTTTGAGGATCTCAAAGACCAGTTAGAAAAGCTTGCTGTTCATTCATCCGAGTTCTTCCCTGAAGGAACAATAGCAAAAAATGTTGTTTCCAGGGATGATTTTGTCAACACTGCCGAGCCGATAATGAATGATAAGGAGATTATATCAGACGTTTTTGGAGAATAAAATTTTGACGCTGAAAAAGATGAAGATAGTGATGTAGATTTTGTATTGAGAGATTGGAGATTGAACCAACTTGCCCTCAATCGGGTGATGTCCGTCATGGACATCACCCGATTGAGGGCAAGTTGGTTCAATCTACAATCTCTCAATACATGGAGGCGGCTACTAACTTTTTTTTTTTTTTTTGAACCTTGACAAGCAAGGCCGCTGCGCTGAGAAATTAAGTTGAGCGCGTTATATCTAGGGACGTCGTGGCAGTCGAACTCCGAACCTCTCGCTTACAAAGCGAGCGCTCTTACCACTACCGCATTTTACCGCCTATTGTAGTGCTTGTTCGCATTCGGTGTAAATAATTTTAATATGTTTTATAATTGGTCTAACTATGTTTATATTACATATTAGTCAACAAAATTATAAGTTTTCTGATTATTTTTTCTAAAAAGTACTATTAAAATTTTGAATATCTACCAATTTTGTCATTTTGCGCGTTTTTTTAAAAATCAGAGCAGCCTTGGATTATTATATTGAATGATAAAATATAAAACATTTAATCGGTGTTTGTATTGCTTTTACAGAACGTATTTATCTTATAATATTTCAAAAGTTATAAATGTTTTAGTAACACCCCTTAAGTAATTTTTTTCAAAAAATAACAAGAAGCCGTATGTCCACTCTGAAACAGCCGTGTGTGAGTTGCATTGGCCAATAAACAACAAGTTAGATGAAAATATCATCCTAAATTTCCACCATCTGTTTGGCCAGGCATACCGTCTTGTCAAATTTTCACTTAACCTCCTCCATTACGTTCAACAAATTGTGCCTCCTTAAGTTTTTTTTTTTTTTTTTTTTTTTTGTTATTTTAGGTGCTTCAAGAAGACCTAACGGGCTTGTCACAGAGCACCGCGGAAGTGCATTTAACCAGAAAGTTCACGCCTCCTTCCTTACCGTGATAAAAAATATTTCCAAAGCTCGTTTCGAAGCTGGATCTCTTGCTTATAAAGCAAGCGCTCAAACCACTTCGCCACGACTGCACAAAGTGTTCGGAATTTAAAGAACACGAAACATGCAATGCAAAATTTAAAGAACACGAAACATGCAATGCACATTTTAAGTGGGTTTAACAACAGATGACGTTAAAAAAAGGTTAACTGATAATTCTTTTAATTGTTTTGTTTTGTTACTTTTTTATTCTCATTTAACTTTTTTTCCCTCAATTTTAGTAATGCAAGTATAGCAAATCAAGCTACCATAGACGAGCAACAACAAAAGTTGCTTCATAAAGAGCGGACATTTTGGAGAGCTGTGTTAGAAAGAATACTTGAAATTACCTTATTTCATTCTGCAAAAAATTTTGCATTCCGTGGTTCAGGCACAACCATTGGTTTAAAGAGCAATGGAAACTTTCTTGGGGTGTTTGAATTACTGGCTAAGTACAATACTGTTCTTAATGAGCTTATGCAAAGAATTCAGGACAAAGATACAAAGGAGTACTATTTGAGCAATGACACACAGAACGAGTTGATTAGACTTTTAGCCAAGGAGATTGAATCCAAAAACCTATCTAGGGTAAAAAAGGCAAAATACTATTCCATTGTTTTAGATTGTACGCCAGACGTTTCGCACAAAGAACAAATGGGCATTATTTTGCGATCAGTAACATGTACTTCTGGAGTAGGTATTAACATTTCCGAAAATTTTTTTGGATATCTCACAGTAAATAAAACCACTGAAAAGGGCTTTTTGATGCAATTTTCAATCATTACTTTAAACTGTCGAGGTCAATCTTATGATAATGGTGCTAATATGAATGGAAAAGTAAAAGGTGTTCAAGCAAGGTTTCTGGAAATGAATCCTAAAGTCCTATATGTTTTTTGTGCAAACCATTTACTTAATCTTGTTATTGTTAATGGTGCACTGTCATCCATCAGTGCAATTTATTTTTTTGGTGTTCTTTCAAGGTTATATACACTTTTTTCATCGCCTCCTCTTCGATAGGAAATTTTAAATTCGTGCACGGCAACTTTTGTCAAATCACAATTAGATACCAGATAGGAAAGTAGAATAAACTGTGTTAAACCATTTCGCTATTATTTAAAAGAAATCTTAGAGGCACTTGAAAGATTGAAAGAATATGCCTTAGAAAAGAGAGACGGAGCAACAGCGACAGAAGTACGATCGCTGACAAAATATATTAGAACATGGCCTTTCATATTATCAACCATTGTTTGGTATGACGTTATTTTTCAAATCAAAAAATCAAGTAAGCTGCTTCAGTCTCCTGCAATGTCTTTCTCGACATCTTAGCTTGTGAAATAAAGGCGAAAAATGCATTTCTTTATGACTATTGTGAAAATGGATTTTCTGACGTATGTATTAAGGCGTCAGAAATCACAGAATTATTAGGGATAGAAATGATTTTTCCAATAGTGCGTTTATGAAAAAAAAAAATCAATTTATTCATACGAGTGTGTTGATCACACTCGGTAACCTGAACATCAATATAAAGTAGATTTTTTTTGCCACTAATTGATATGCCAATTGCATTAGTAAAAGAGCGTTTTGAACAGATCAGCATTGTCACAAAGCCTTTTTGACTTTCTTTACCGATCTAAGAGTCTTTTCAAAACTTGCAATAAAAAGTATCTGTCTGTATATTGCAAAAGTTTGCAAATAAAGCTTGATGACATAGATTCTGAGGATTTAGAAATGGAGTTAAAACGATTTGTTATTGTTATAAAGGAGGAAAAATAAGCTTTTCTTAAATCTGCACATGATTTCCTAAACTACATCTACGAAGAAGAGTTGCAAGAAACTTATCCCAATCTAGTTGTTGCGTTACGTAAATCTGTAAATTTTATTCACTTTTTAAAAAAAAATAAAAATTGGGGCCCTAATGTTTTTTTTTTTTTTGGAGGGGGGAGGGCCAGACCCACTTGCCACGGCATTGAATGATATTTTCTTAATCTTTGATTACGTACATTTGCTTAAAAACATTAGAAATAATTGGCTTATTGAAAAAATTAGTCAATTTATTTTTTATGATAAAGAGGTATAAGTAGTAACACAATGAGATCACTTTAAAAAACTTTATGAACTTGAATCTAAAAACTTAGTTAAATTGTCTAATTTAAACGAGGTTTTAATATTTGCGAAGCCAATCGAGAGGCAGTCAGTTTCTACCTGTTTAAGGATACTTTGTGAAAAAACTTATCATGCTTTGATTAATCATTCGGGACTGCAGCAGATAAAGGAAAGACAAGACACAGCTAAAATTGTTGTATCATGATGGAAAGTTCTTAATGTTAAAGGAACAGGTAAAAAGGTTAGATTTAATGATGAACTCCAAGGAGAAATTAGAGATCTTAATGATAATATATTAGAAAATAATTTAGATATCGGAAATATGGTTTTAAAGATGGCTGGAAAGCAAGCTAAAAGGAAGAAACAAATTACATGTGACAATGCACGATCAATTTGCCATACGTGCAATAGTGTTGTTGAATTATGTTGATCATTATTGATAGCTCACACCAAATATGTTATATATATATATATATAAATTAATAAATATAATCAAAAGTATTAAAAAAAGTTGATTTCCTACTGAACAAAACAACTGAAACTTCACAAAATGTTGACCATGCTGTATTTTGCTATCAATATTTCGTGGCGAATTCTTTGTTGTCGATCACAGCCTTGTATCTTCAAGGCATAGATTCGATCAGGTGATCAATGAAACTTTGTGGAACCGCTGCATAGGCCTTTTGGATTTGTTCAAACAGTTGATCCTTATTACGATCACCTTCACAATTAATTCTGCGGTTGACACTCTCCCACAGGTTCTCGATAGGGTTGAGATCCGGAGATTGAGGTGGCCAATCCATCATCGATAGGTAGTTGTCTTGAAACCACTGCTTTACTACTTTCACAGTGTCTTGCTGAAAAACCCATTTTGTTGGCTTATACCATTCAGCATGAGGTAAAATAATATCTTTCAGGATATTTTTATACATGAAACGGTCCATTATTCCATCCATTTGATGTATTGGATCTAGACCGTTAGCAGAAAAACACCCTCAGACCATAACATTGCATCCACCATGCTTCACGGTCTCATGGCAGTAACGAAAATCGAGGCGTTTTCCGGCCGGTCGACGTACACGGCAAATGCCATCGCTCCCAATGATGTTGCACTTTTATTCATCACTTAACAGGACAGTTCGCCATTTCTGCACATTCTAGTCAATATGAGATGGAGCAAACCGTAGTATTTTCTTCAGATTTTTTAATGAAATCAGCAGTTTCTTTGCAGGGCGTCGAAAAAACAATCCGGTTTCAACAGCACGTCGTCTGATTGTTCGGTCCGATACAGGCAGCTCTAATTGCTTTTGTATCTCAACTGATAATAACCAGGGATCCTTCTTGATAGATCTGATGATCATAGAATCTTCTCTAGAAGTGGTAGAACGCGGTCTTCCACCTTTGTTATCTGCTGCCAACTTCCCCGTAGAACGATATTTGGAACATAGTCTTTATACGGTCCATTTTTTCATGCAATATTTATCACAAATACTTTTTTGTGACATTCCACTAACGTAATCGCCAATGATTTTCTCTCTTAGTTCCAATCCAAGATTGTCGGGAGCCATTTTTGCAATTGAAGTCATAAAAATAATAAAAATAAATAATCACGCTTTTTAAAGCTTACCGTGTTAAATTCTGCATTACTTCTGCATGCTTCTGGAAACTTTTGGATACTTCTTTTAATTATTCAAAAACTTCCGTGACGTTGACATGGACCAGACTTAAGAAAATGAAACAAACCAAAAAAGTTGCACTTGTTTTGTCCGCTGCAAAATGGTACTTGTCAATAAAGTTCTGTCTGTGTGCTGTCATCTGTCAGCTCATTGTTCATGTCATGGCATGCTATGACTCCAGACTCCTTAACTGTTTACTGAGGTAGTATAGTTCGTTTCGCTTTTAAGACATGTAAAATTAGGAACATTTTTTAGCATTGTTCGATGTTCGTTGCAAATGTTTTGTCCAATACTATATATATATATATATATATATAAATACATACATACATATATATATATATATATATATATATATATATATATATATATATATATATATATATATATATATATATATATATATATATATATATATATATATATATATATATATATATATATATATATATATATATATATATATATATATATATATATATATATATATATATATATATATAAAATCAGCTTGCAGTTCTTTTTGAGGTATACCTCAAAAAGAACTGCAAGCTGATACTATATCAATAATTAAAGAAGCGTTTCAATTATGGAACTTAAAAGAACAACGAGAAAAATTTAAAACATTGATGGAGGAGAATATTTTTAAAATAGATCTAACCGTCTAGTCGGTCTAGTTATTGGCATTAAAGACAAATATTTGGAGAGCCGAGACTGGCCTTAATTTAATTTGTAACTGTTTTAATATAAATTAATTTACCTGTAATTTTCTTACTGGGTGCTTAATAGAAAATAATAATAAAATTACGAAGCACATTTTTGTTTTGTTTTCGCCGTTAAAAGAAATAGGTCCCCAATCAACTAAGCTGTTTGCGCGATGGCAAGGCCTTCAGTATAGATAGCCGTGCCTTTAATAAAAGAAATTATTATTACAGAATAGCTTTATTACAAATATAATTGGCAGGACTTCTAGATGATCATACGATCTTACTTTGAAGCCCATTAAAATATCAAATATAATAACAACAAAAGCCCTTTACAATATCAAATAAAATTACAACAAAAAGCTTTATTATTCAAATTTGTTAAAAAAAAAACCCATGGAAATGCTAAGAAAGCATGGAATACGATTCAAGAGACGATTTGTAATAATAATTGTACAAAAAGCACTCTGCCAAAAAAGCTTTTAATTGATGGAAAATTAGTCAGTGATAAGATAATAATAACTGAATATCTAAATAGCTTTTTTCTTAATGTGGGCCACAATTCACCAGCAGAAATTCCTTCGAGTTCGGTAACATTTTATTCTTACTTGATTAAGAACCTTACTTCAGAAAAGATTATAAAAAACACACATCTAGATTCTAATGAATTGCGATCCGTTTTAAACACTCTAAAAAACAACAAAAGTGCGGGATTTGATAATATCAGTAGCTTTGTCGTAAAATCAGTACTTGATACCATTGTTAGAAATGTTAAGAGAAAAACAAAAAAAAAAACAAAAAAAAAAAAAGTAAAAAATCGTGGTTTATAATATAAAGTGCTGGCTATTAACCCATGCATTTAAAAAATATACGCAAGTCCGTCGCACCACAGGGCTACTAGGGACTTGCTTGTGGTTATCGTTGAAAAAATATATTAATATATCATAATAACGCTATGTTGTTGTAAGGAAACTCGCAGAAGACTAAGAGAAGTCTTTTCATCGAGAACCTTTAAAATGCAAAATGAACAAAAAATTTAAAGAGTAATTTCACAAAACACACATTAACTTTGAGGTCCACTGTTCAGTATGTATAGTTGCTACTATATTTATTATTATTATTTTTTTTTAATTTATTTATTTTAAAATTTAAATTGTTCTTGTTACATTTATTATATTCATTTTCTTTTACATTTAATACATATCGATAAAATTGGTTTCGTTAATTATGAGATCTTTTAATTTTTTTTTAAAGATAGTAAGATTATCTAATTTAGTAAATTCTATATTTTGAGATATTATTTTGTTGTATAAGTAGGGGCCACGGTATGCAATTGAAAATCTTGAAAATTTTGTTTTTTTAATGGGCAGGGTGAAATTTCCTGTTCCTTTTGTGCTACATCTGTTGGCGTAGGTTTGAAAAAAGTTATTAGTAAAATGAGATGGGACAAGCTCGAGTATATATTTGAGCATAAATAAAATATTTTGGTAGATGTTAATTTGATAGACGTTTAACGCATTCAAGTTTTTAAGTAAAGGATCGGCATGAGTGAATTTATTTCTATTATAAATCAATCTTGATGCGTGTTTCTGGTGTACATATAGAGAATTTAGTTTAGATTTATTTGTACTTCCCCAGGCAATATTAGCATATGTTAAATAACTTTGTATATAAGAAAAGTAGAGACTTTTAAGATTTTTCTGGGAAAGTAAAGGTTTGACTTTGTAGAGTATGCCGATACTTTTTGATATTTTTGTATTTATTGTATTTATATGGGGTTTTCAAGAAATCGTTTCGTCAATAATTATCCCAAGAAATTTAACGGTTTTAGTTCTTTCGATATTTATGTTATCAATTTTTAGTAATGGTAACATTCTTGGTATATTATTTTTTTGATGGTTGGAATGAAACAAGATGTTTTTTGTTTTTTCTGTATTTAAAGATAATTTATTTACTTTAAACCAGGTGTTTAGATTCTCAAGGTCATCGTTCGCAGATTCAAAGAGATTTTCAATTGATGCTGATGAATAAAACAAATTTGTGTCATTAGCAAACATTACAGCATCAAGTTTTTTTAGGGATTGTGGAAGATCGTTAATATAAATTAAAAATAAAAGAGGGCCAAGAATGGAACCTTGGGGAACTCCGCATTTAATTTCTAGTAAATTTGAATATTTATTATCGTTCGAAATAACGCATTGTTGTCTGTTGCATAAATAACTTTTAAACCAATCTAGGGTAGTATTTTTTATTCCGTATTTTTCCATTTTTTTAAGTAGGATATCATGATTAAGTGTGTCAAATGCTTTGGATAGGTCTATAAAAGTTCCTAATACAAATTGCTTTTTATTAAAAGAATCACTTATGCTACTAACTATACCTAAAATTGCATGTTCTGTCGAGTGTTGTGATTGAAAACCGAATTGTTTTTTATCTAAGAGTTTGTTTTGAATTAGATATTCATATAGTCTATTGTAGATTATTCGTTCAAGTATTTTAGAAAAAATTGGAAGAATAGAAATTGGTCTGTAATTATTTATTTGAAATGTTTCACCGGTTTTAAAAATAGGTATAATTTTAGCTACTTTTAATTTATCTGGTACAGTTCCAGTTTTAACTGATGATTTGAATATTTCAAAAATAGTTTTGCGTATCTGCGAAGAGACATTAGCAACAATATTACTGCTGATGTCATCTACACCTGGAGACTTGTTTATTTTAATAGAGTTTATTGCATTTTCGAGTTCATCAATTTTTAGTTCTTTAAATATTAGTTCGCTGTTAACACTAGTTAAGTAAGTTTCAAATGAGTTGTTTGGACAGTGGATTTTTGAAGCTAGATTTGGGCCTATGTTGACAAAAAAACTGTTAAATTTTTCTGAAATTACATTATAATCGTTATACTCATTATTATCTATGACAATTTGTGCAGGTAAACTATTTGATTTGCAGTGTTTAGTCCCAATTATTTCTTTTATGATATCCCAAGTTTTTTAAATATTACCATTTGAGTTATGTTACCATTTGATTTTAATAATAATTTTGAGTAATGTTACCATTTGATAAATAATTTTGAGTAATGTTACCATTTGAGTTTAAATATTACCATTTGAGTTTTTTATTTTATTTGAGTAAAAGTTTTTCTTCGAATTTTTTTTAATTTTTTCAAACAAGTTTTTATACTGTTTGTAAACATTTAGGTTTGCCTCACTTCTATTTTTTAAGTATTTGATATAAAGTTTTTGTTTTTTTTTTGGAGGATTTTTTAATACCTTTGGTGATCCAAGGACATTTTAAATATTTTTCTTTTATTAATTTTTCTTTAATTGGGAAATGCATATTATAGTTTTTTAGGAAAATTTTTTCAAAGTAATTATAAGCAGAGTTTGTGTTCCCAAGGTTGCATTCTTGGTATACCTTGTCCCATTGTTCTGCCGATAGTGAGTCTTTAAATTGTTGAATAGCAAATTTGTTGATTTTCCTTTTATAAATTTTTATTTTACAACTATTTATAGATTTTATATCTTGTTTCAAAGAGAAGAAAACAGGAAAATGATCAGAAATGTCTGTCTTTATTATTCCTGCCGTTAGAGAAGTATCAAAGATTGAATTAGTTAATATATTGTCTATTGCAGAGATTGAAGTTGGAGTTACTCGGGTTGGTTTATTAATAATTGGGAAGATGTAATATTGAAGCATTTCGTCAAAAAAAAGTTTAACATTGGCATTTTTTTCATATTGTAAACAATCTATGTTTATATCACCAATACAGAATATTTTTTTTTGCTCATTGTTGTTTTTTATAAAAGTTTGTTTTAAATGATTGGAAAATTTTAATAAATCACCTTCAGGCGGTCGGTAACATGTGGAGACCAGAATGTTTTTTGATTTATTGCTAGTTATTTCAATTGTAAAGACCTCACTATCGGCATCTGAGGTCGAAAGGTCTTCTCTTATTTTAGTAATTTGATCATTCCTAATATAAGTTATAATTCCACCTCCCCTTTTGTTAGTTTTTCTTTCAAACGATAATAACTTGTACTTAGGAATTTCTAAACTTGAGTTTATTCTGCATGATTCGTCAGAACACCGCGTTTCTGTTATACATATCATACTGAATAGATAATCGCATTCAATAAGAAAATATTTTAGCTTATCCATGTTGTTATTAATACTTCTAATATTAATGTGTATTACCGTAAAACCGTACCGTACTCTTTAAGGTTTTTAGTTCGTTTTTAAAAGTTTTTATTTCAAAGAAGGATGAGCTAAAATTCTTTTCGTTAAAAACATGCAAATCAGCGTCAGAAAAGTCATTAAGTAACACATTTGCCGATTTGAAAACATTAAAGTGTAGTTTTTCAAAATCTATTGTTTAGTTCGTCATTATTTAAAATAGTTAAAATAGCGTTTCGCTTAATAAAACTTCCCGTGTTTACTTTCTAAAATCTCGACAATAAATTTTATCAAACTTAATGACTGCAAATTTACCTTCGTTGCGTAACTATTTAACTTCTTCCCAAAGCTTCTTCCTTTCTAGCATCGTTTCTTTTGCATAATCTTCGTTGATATATATGCCTGATCCTTTAAGTTTATTAACTGAGCTTAATATTTTATTTTTATCCTGATAATTTAATAGCTTTAAAACGATCGATCTTGGTGTTTTTCTATCTATCACAGTTCCGACTCTGTGCGCTCGTTCCACAACTACTTCACCTAATATATTTAGTTTTGTTTTAAAAATGTCTTTTACAACCTTCTCACAATCACTCCAGTTTTCTTCAGGGGTTTCTTTTACACCATCGATACGTAAGTTGTTTCGTCTGGAACGATTCTCTAAGTCAATAGATTTCTTTTTTAGCATCATAATTTCATTTTCATATTTTGTTTTAATGAGAGTAAATTCATCCCTAGATTTTTCTTCTTGAAAATTTAAGCTAACTTTTATTTCGTTAACTTCATTTTCGATTTTTCGGATATTTAACTTGTTATTGTTTATTTCTGCGTCCATTTTGTCTAATCTTGCTGTTATTATTTTGAAGTTCGAACTTATTATTGAAGTGAAGTTTTTTTCATGATCTTTGAGTAGTCTCTCCGTTTCTGCTAGTATACTTCTTTTTTGTTCTTCTAGTTTGCTTGTGATAATTTTTTCTATATTTTTAACATTTATTTCCATTTTTATTGTAAAATTGTTATTCTCAAAAAAAAACACGTCTTTCTCGTTTGTGCCGCAAACGCAAAAAAAAAATTTATTTATTTAAAAAATTATTTGACGGAAAACAATTTTTTAAACGGTAAACAATTTCGAATGAAAAAAAAAAACACTCAACCAACCATGCTATAATTGAGATAGTTAATCAAGTCTAATGCTTTTAGCAATGATTGCTTTACGTTAGGAGTTTTTATTGATCTTTCTTAAGCTTTTGACACCGCAAAACACGACCTTTTTTTAAAAAAAGTCGAAGTGTATGGAGTAATAAAAATAACTTACTTTGGTTTAAAGATTATTTATCAAACCGAAAGCAATATTTAGTATGAAACAACAAAAACAACGAATAGCGCCATAACTTGCGGAGTTCCCCAAGGCTCAATCTTGCGACCATTAATATTTTTACTCTATATTAATGATTTATATTCAACATCAAACTTATTAAATTTATTCTTGTTTGCGGATGACTGCAATTTGTTATATTCACATAGAGACATTAAGACACCTGGGCAAGCACAAATTATACTAAGCTTAAAAAACTCAACAGTAAACAAATCATGTCTGTAGAATTGTCTTTAGAGTAAATAAGTAAAAAGTGTCTTCTTCAGACTGATGTCTTCTTCTTGGTCCAGCCATTTGTTTTAATAATTATGTTATTTGATAAATTGTAACCTTCTACGGCAAAATTAAAATATAAACTATAATTTAACCGTGCACTTAAAATATAAATATACTGGATAAATTATATAAAATATATAAAACAAAAAACTAAAAACAAAAAAAATTATTTTCTCCTGAAAAAATAACTTCTTTTAATATCCGTTTGAAAGAAGTTTAAAGTCCATTTCAAAGACATCAAAATTCGGTAAAACTATTTTATTCCATAAATAAGGACCGCGGTAAGAAATAATTAGTTGTTCAAATTTAGTTAGGCAATAAGGTTCTTGTAGATTTTTTCCATTGCGAAGATTGTATTTGTTTATGGGTTTTACATTATAAAGGTTTATAAATACATTAAGAGATAAATGATTTTTACATTTAAACATATAACATAAAATAATATAAACATTTAGTTCATATTATTTAAGGCTTTCATTTTTCTCAGAAGTGGTTTTAAATTTGAAAAACGATTTTAAAAATTAATTAAGCGAGCTACGTGTTTCTGATGCTGACAAAGAGATTTAAGTTTAGTTTTGTGCACGCTTCCCCATACAATATTTGAAAAATTTAAATGGCAATGTAAAAACGAATAATATTGTTGTTTTAATTGTTATTTATTTAAAATATTGTCGAACTTTAAATATAATTCCAATACTTTTAGCAACTTTCAAGGAGATGTTATCAATTTGTTGTTTCCAGGATAAGTTTTCGTCTACAAAAACTTTCCCTTTTTAGTATTGTATTATAAATGATGAGGTCGGGCATCGTTTTTGATAGACATTTTTATCTGGATATTGGGTGAAAAAGTGTTCATTTTGTTTTAACAATATTAAGTGACAATTTGTTTTTCTTAAACCAATAGGAGATTTTATTTAGGTTTTGTGTCATCTCAGGAAAAAAAATTCTATAAAACTTTATATAAACTTTTGAAACGTATGGCTTATAGAAATTCTATAAAAATTTATAGAATTTCTATAAAGTTTCTGTTAACTTCTGAAAAAATCCTATTAAATTTTTTTTTCCAATTTTTTTTTTTTTATAGAAAAAAAAATTTTTAAAGCAATTTTTATAGAAATTAATAGACATTCTATAAAAATTCTATAGAGTTTCTATAGGCCATTTCAAAAGTTTATAGAAAATTCTATAGAACTTTTTTTCCTGCAATATTATCAAAAAGTGTATTTATGTTTTCATGAGATTGGAATAGGTTTGTGTCACCAGCAAAAGTTATAGTAGTTAAGTAAGAGGCTTTTTAGTTTAAAGTAATTTATATACATTAAAAATAATAGGGGACCAACTATGGATCCCTGTAGGACAACACATGTTACTTTCATTAATAAAGGCAAAGAAGAGTCTTGGATATTAACAAACTGCTTACGATTAGTAAAATAGCTTTTCAACCAAATTAGGGATTTGTCTTTAATTCCATATAGTTTTAATTTTTTTAATAGAATGTGGTGATCGACGGTATCAAAAGCTTTAGACAAATCGATGAATAATCCTAGGCCAAATTGAGATTTTTTAAAAAAATCAAAAATGCTGCGTGTTAATTGGAGTAAGTAATTTCTTTTTGCATTTTTGTGGAGTTTTTCAAATTTTTTTATAAATTAAGTAGTTATTTTTATGATTGACTGATTTATGTTTTAGATATTTAATTTACAGTTTTTGTTTGACTTTCGACGAATCTGTAAGTCCTTTAGTTATCAAAAGACATTATACGTCCTTGGCGTATAGGATTATTTTACGAATAGTGAAGTTTGCGTAATAAATAGATTTAAATGTTTTAAAAAAAGAATTATAGATCAGGTTTATATCATCATCAAAGTTAATATAGCTCCAATTTTGATTCAAAATTTGTTCCTAAAAAGATTTTAAATTATTGTTATTGTATACACGCTTTTTTTAAGTTGTTTTACTCAGGAGATTTATTTTATAGTTTGCATTTATACAAAAAAAAATTAACAATAAAAATTAAATATATAGGAAAGTGATTTAAGACATCTGTTTTAACAAAACCTTTATTTTGCATAGAAACATGCACTGAGACTTTGCAACACATCCCCAGAAATTTTTTTTTCGTTTATTATCAGAATACTCTTCCTTATTTCAAAAATGTAAAAAACAAATTTTTTCACCGAGGGCCTAGGAGAAATCACATATTTTAGGCGAGTGCCTATTAGTTTTGTTGTTCAAGATAGATAACTAAGAGCTATGCAGCAAAATTTGAGTATGTTAATACTTTTATGAAATGATAATGACTTACAAAAAGTTTAACTAATTGGAGCTAACCCAACCTCGTCCCGAATTCTAGTTGCCCCCTTTCTAGAACGTTTTAAAATATAATATAACCGTTTTAAAATATAATATAACTTTCCTACGTTTCCTATAATTATAAATTTTTTTCCATTCATAAATTAGACAAAAATTTATCAAGAGATTTCAAGGTTCATCAAAAAATCTTTTTTTGTTTATGATTTATGACCATAAACAGTTGAAAATTCCACAAATTTACCCCCTAAAAAAACTTTAAATTGTCGTAATTTTTAACCTAGAAATTGTTTTTTGATGAAATCTAAAATCTGTCAATAAATTTAGATCTAATATATATTTTTAATTTTTGTGTTATATTTATATCTAAATATAACACAAAAAAACTTCTTTAGGGAAACAAACACTAAGAGTGGGGGTTGGGGATAGTTTGGGATCGGAGATCTTCTCTAACACTACAAAATTGCATAAAAAAAAAAATATGCCCGTGAGCATTTATTTCGAGTTTTGAAAGTGAAATTGAAAACTGAACTATTACCTTTATTAATTACTTACTACTACCCAGTGAGCATCGAACGACGATTGGACGTCTAATGGACGTCCAAAACAGGTCCGTCCGTCAGTTTGAAGAGCCGCACCTCCAATGGACGTTTAAGTTTTTCTTGGACGTCTAATAGACGTCCAAAAGACGTCTAAGTTTAGTTGGTCATTCTTCAAATGTTACGCGGATTTAAGACAAACACTGTGATTATTGAAATTGACGGCCATTTTCTTTACGAGCTAAAATTGTTTCCTTTAGTTTTTAAATTATTTTTTTAACAATAAATTTAAAATGAAACGATCTACAAAAAACTTTGTAAACAACGAAGGGTAGGTTATAGTTTTAAATTCTTTATAAATTTATAATTATATTTAATTTTAAACTCATAAATAATTCATTAAATGAATTACTTATCATAACGCAGTTATAGCTAATGAGTTGTATCATTTATTATGAATGAAGTTCATAGATCTTCTACTTTAAAATTTATTTGTTCATTATTTATAAGTATTTTTCTAAACAACATGAATTATAAATATGAATTATAGAAATATGCAAATATATAAATATGAAATATAAAAATATTAATTGAATTTGTTAAATATTTTTAATTGTTGTACACAGTTGAAAAATCCAGAAGTGAAAATGTTAACAAAATAGTTTATCGTATTTTTCATTGTTATTCATTTGTAAAATAATGTGCGCTTAAAAAACTGAGTTTAAAAATAAAGGAGTTACTTAAAAAACAATGATAACTAATTGTTTTTTTTCTATTTATCAAGATTTAAACATTAGAGAAAAAAAATGAAGTGCTGTTCTAGATCTATCTATACAACAAAATTTAAAACTGCCAACACAACAATCTCCTAATAAAAGTTATGTTTCATCTACGTCAAGCTTATATACTGATGATCAATATTTAATTTCACCTCTAGAATTAAATAATATAGACGAAAGCAATGTTCTACATAATCAATACGCTAAACACTGTCAAAGTATCGGTTCTTACTCGGTATCAGATCATGGAATTGTGGCTGATTGAATTCTTAAATATTGTCTCAAAAATTGAGCTGTAAAACATGGCTGTACAAGGCAATGTGTAAATGATATTTTAAACATACTTGTATCTATAAGTCATAACTTGCCAAAAGATAGTTGACTATGCTTCATACTAAGAAGCATGTTTCAACAAGGCATTTAGGGGAACATTGATATATTTATTGTGGCTTAAATTATATTATATTAAATTATATTATATAAAATTATTATATTATTATATTAAATTATATTATATTAAATTATATTATATTAAATTATATTATATTAAATTATATTATATTAAATTATATTGTATTAAAGATTTTATCTGTCGGCACATTTGTTGAGGCTCGTATTTGTTTACTTCTTAACTTTGATGGATTACCATTATTTAAATCAAGTTTAATTCAACTATAGCTAATTTTAATTCAGTTTAGAAATTTTGATCCCATTGCTGTTGCTCTTTATTGTGGACATCAAAAACCACCTTTAAAGCATTCTTGAAAGATTTTTTAAATGAAGTTATTTTAACTGCATCCAAACCTTTTATATTTAACTAGTAAAATAGTTATTTTGTTTCTATTAATGCTATAACCTGTGATGCACCAGTCAGGGTTTGGTTAAAAGGAATAGTTCAGCACACAGGTTATTATGCTTGTAAAAGATGTACCAAGAAAGGTTTTGATTTTAAACGTCGTTTGTGTTACAGTTATGCAGAAAAAAATATTTTTAAAAAAACTAATGAATTATTCCACTCTTATAGTTATGGTTTACCTGATTTATTAGGCAAATGTCATCAGACTCCTATATTTATTTTACTTCAATTAAATATTAAAATAGTAAATATTTTTACTTTAGACTATATGCACATGGTATGCATAGGGGTAACACACAGATTTTTGAATTATTTTAAAGGGCATTATAACAGTATATTTGATGGAAGACTGTCCTCTACAAAAATAATGCAACTTTTTCATAAACTGTTACTGTTAGGAGGAGAACTACCTACCAAATTCATACGACAACCTTGGTCTTTAGTTAGGCTGGATCGATGGAAAGCAACTGAGTTGCGAAGCTTTCTTTCGTATTCCGGCATTGTGTTTTTAAAAGGTTATTAGTACTACAATATCTACTAAAGCTATGGATAGTTGTTTTTTAGTGCAAGGTGGAGTAGTTTTTATTGTTAATAAACTTAAACGTTACAAATTTCAATGCAATTACTACAGCAGAGACATTTTGGAAAACATAATTTATTTATAGACTCGAAGGAACCTAATATTTATATATACATTAGGTTCAATTTTATTTATTAGGAGAATAAGCTTAATGGAGTTATCATCAACTGTACTTACAAAATTGTCAAATGTTCTTAACCAATTGTTGTATATCTTTGCGGCATCTGATGAGTTCGGATCTATACCAAGTTTATATATCAGGTTTCAATAATCGATCCATCTTTCTTTTATTTCAAAATAACAATTTAGGTTTTATAAATCACTTAAAATAGGAAAACAGAAAAAAATTGAATCCTATAGACCAAATTAACTTGCAGATCTTCACAAATTTCTAAAGCACCAGGAAAACTCATCTTAGAAATACAACTGAACACCTTTAAGAGAAGGGTAAATGTTACGTTAATATGAAATATTTATATATACATAAACGTTTTGAATTAAACTTTCAGTTCCCTAAAAGATTTTAAAAGAAAACCTTATTTCTAGCAGCCCAACATTGTTAAAAGACTATATATAGTAAGTTATTGTTGATACTATAAGGTCAAGTGATGCTCTGTAGTATGATTTAAAGATAAAAATGATAGTTCCCAACAAATAAATGAAAAGTGACGGCCAAAACTTATTGCTTTAACATTATTGTTTGTTTTGTCTATTGTTGCTAAAACATTCTGGATTAATATTTCATATCTTACTCAAAATTCTGGTGCATAGATGTAACAGAATAACTTTCAGAAATAAAAATTTGATGTATTTTTAGTTTGTAAAGTATTTAGTCATTTTACATAAAATACATTATAATAAATTTGAGTTGTAGGTCTAAGTCTTGTATGTTTTTCGTATTTTAGTATGCATATCTCCTATAGAATAAATGCTAATGAAGTATTTATTCAATGTGCTCTATATTCTTAATGAACATCAGGAAGCTTCTTGATGATCATTAAGAATATATATATATATATATATATATATATATATATATATATATATATATATATATATATATATATATATATATATATATATATATATATATATATATATGTATGCATATATATATATATATATATATATATATGTATATATATATGTATATATATATATATATATATATATATATATATATATATATATATATATATATATATACATATATATATATATATATATATATATATATATCAGGGGCTTTTCTAAGCTGTTTTCGAAAGCGCTGACTATATTTGAAGAGTGTATTTTCAAAATGCGGTATATCCATTTTTGTTAACATATTGAACAAATATGTGTATTTAATGTTTGGTCATTATATTTTATTGATAATGTGAATGTAAACAATGTTTTATTAAAGTAATGTAAACTATTACATTTCACAATTCGCAATTGTAAATTTATATTTGTTTCGGAGAGTTAAATATGGACAATAAAAAATAATATTTTTTTAGTGTTGTGTAGTTGTAACAATGATGATCACTATTTTTAAGTTTCCATAGAACTAATGGACAATTAATATAACATAAAATTCATTGTTATATTTTTGAACGAAATAAAATTTTAAAAATGAAATACTGCAATAGCCTCATTTTATTTGCAACAAAGCAATTGTCGGTTTAACAAAAAATAAAAAGGAAGTATTATTATTGAATGCTTTCCATTAAAAAACAGGTAACAAATATATTTAAACTTATTAATTTAAGTTGCCTTTTTAACATATTTTCTATCATTATTCCATAATTCGTTCAGTTAAACAAACAAAGCATGGTAGTTTAAACGAACACTAGAATTAAGAAATGCTTTTCTTATCTTTTGTTTCATACATCATATCTTTTTTTCTATGTGAAATAGGATATTAGGCAACGCATTAATCTTGTCCATCGCAACCCGCTATTTCTTTAACGCAACTTTAAAATATTTGCGCTTGCGCAGAAGTAATATACATTTGCCTCGGATTGGTCAAAATTAAATACCGCATTTTGAAAATAAATATTAAATTTTATATATATATATATATATATATATATATATATATATATATATATATATATATATATATATATATATATAATATATATATATATAAAATTTAAATTTTAAATTTTATATATATATACATATATATATATATATATATATATATATATATATATATATACGCACACAATTTTAAAATGTATTCTACAATATAAAGTGCTCATTGATCATTGAATCAAAAGAACAGAGCAATTATATAGTAGAAGAAAATCACTTGGCAAAATTTTATATATATATATATAAAAATATTTTAAGGATATATATATATATATATATATATATATATATATATATATATATATATATATATATATATATATATATATATATATATATATATATATATATATATATATATATATATATATATATATATATATCCTTACGACATCTTTTTCAAATACCATTCAAGCTTTCATCAGTGTTTTGTATTTTACTGCAAAGGCAATTTTTTAGTAAATCTTGATTAGATAAAAACTTCTGAAAATTGGTTTCAAATTTTGTGAATAGCTAAATAAAGGCCTAATTTTGTTTTGAATTTAAGTAAGTTTGTTAGTTTATCAGACTGCCGCAAACAGAATATGACGTTAGACAAAACTTGGGGGCATATTCGTAATTGATGCAAAAGTACACAAAGATTTATGACATTTCTCTATTTCTTTTAAAGCGACAATAGCATTCAACTCTACAACAGCAACAGGTTTTCCAGGAGAAATTAAAATTGTTTTAAGGCTTGAAAAAATTCTAACTCATATGATAACCCATTATTATTTTGTAAATTGTCTTTAACTAATAACTTTCCACCATTTAATGAACAACATTAACTACAATTACAATCATTAAACATTGTCTTTAAAACTTTAAAGATAATAATTATACTTTACTTACCCTCTGTTATTTATCCTACAAGTTTTTTACCTACATTATGAAACTCGGCACTGCTATAGTTTCTTTCCATTTCTCCTTTTTTTTTTTTTAATTGCTGAATATGATAGAGAACTATATGCTGGTTAAGATTCGTATAAAAACATAGATATGAAAATCAACAGAAAGTGCTCTAATTCGGTGTTGAAGTTTGAAATATTGCACTAAAAAAAGCTAATATTTGCCATTTTATTCATACTAGGTTATAATTAAAATCCTTTTCTAAGATTAGATATTGAATAATATATTGAAAGAGGTATTAATACTGAATAAAGATAATGAAGAAGGTTTAAATGTCACGTAGAAAGTTCAAGAAAATTTTTTAAGTAAATTAGAAAAAATGATAAAAAGTAAAAGTAATAAAGTTATCGAAGGTGGAGGTCAAAAATAAAATAATACAGTTGGAGAACAGACTAACAAAGAATAACATTCGGATTAATGGAGTTATCGAAAACAAACTTGAAAACTGGGATGCTAGAGAAAGAAATGTTTAAAATTTTTTTGATAATAATCTACGTCTTAGCAATGTCAACATGGAAAGAACGCACAGAATTGGAAAAAATTAAAAAAACAAGAACATAACCATAGTTGTCAAACTATTTCACTATAAAAGGAAAGTAAGGGTGTTACAAGCAGAAAATAAAATCAAAGGATTGGGAATTTATATATATGAAGATTATTCCTGCAACACGCAAAGTAAGAAAAAATTTACTAAACAACATGAAGGAACACAAAAAGAATAATAGGTATTCTGTCATTATTTACGATAAACTTATTGTGGAAGATTATAGAAGAAATCAAACCAGCGCTTAATCCCATTTCACAGTCATTTAGAAACGATAAGTTATTACACGTAAGCGCAGTAAACATTTAAGAATTTTTTTTTTTTTTTAAATGGCAACGGCTTGCAGAAATCAACATTTTTAGTTTGATGACCGTTTATTTATATACATTTCTATATAAATCACCACTTTTAACTCTTTCACCGGGAAAACTTTAAGTAAAATTTAAAGTTCTCCCGGTGGAAAATCTATTAGCGAATACCTAGCTATAATCGTAACAATATAGACAGCGATATGGTTGCGAGGATTGCAAGCTTTTTTGAGTTAGCGAAAAACTATCGCTATTTGTCAAGATAAAGACAGCAATTTGGCTATAAGGAGAGGAAGCTTAATATGTTAAAAACCCACTGGCTGTTGTAGCTGTAGTCATACCGTAATAAAATTGCTGTCTAAAAAATTTTGATATGTAGCTATTAACCGGTAACAGATTTGTAGATATTTTGTAACTAGCCATAAAACTACGATATGTAGCTAGCGATACATTGCTGCAATATTGCAATGTTTACACTAAAAACCGAATTTTAAAAGATTTTAAGTGCATTAGGAAAAAATTCGAAAAAAAAAAAAAATTATTTGAAAATTGCCATAAAGCTAGCTGTTCGCAAACAAGTCGCTAGCTAATTTTTTACGATGGTAATTTTCTAAAAAAATTAACGTTCCAGGTTGAGCGTGATTTGTTTATACTTTTGAAAATATATAATCTAATTATCTGAGCGCAGAAGTTTATTTCTCTTTTCAAAAAACATAGATACTTTTATTTGCATTTAATACCTGTTACAGATCTCAATTTTTATTCACAATTTTTTTTATATACATTCTCATATATTTGATATCATATGTAATCTCATAAATTCATGTATGTGCTTATATGTATGTATGTAAGTATGCAGGCACTTACAGAGGTTTGAAGAGGTCCGGCTCAGTTATAAATCAGAGGTCCTAAAAAAGAAGATTTGCGCACAACGCGACGCAAGTTAAAGAAAAGCCATTTAAGTTTTTAGATAGTTCGGGACCAGATAAATGTATCACTTTCAGAATAAATGCAATTAATTAGACAGACCGTCACTCACAGATGTGACGCTTTTTGTACGTTTTATGAAGCCAACTAACCAAGCAATGCGCCAGTCTACTAACTACACATTTCTTAGGGAGGCCTGGTAATTGGAAAAGTACAACCGTGCAAGTGGAGTGTTATACTATCACATTATTTTAAATGTTAAAATTCAGATTTCACCAACTTATATATAATAAATAAATAATTGTTCATTAACTTTTAATTATTGGCTTTTTTCAATATGTATTTATTTACAAATCACTTTATATGAAAAGTTAAATTAAAGTCACATTTTAAAAATAGAATTTAAATTAATTCACTTAATGTAATTAAAACAGAATGAATAAGTTTTATTTAATTTTCACAAATGCCTTTCATGATTTTTGTTCTAAAAATGCAGCAATTTTATTTGAAAAATCCAGTTTTCGTGCAATATCGCAATTTATATTCAGCATAAGCAAGTCCATTCAACAGTTCCTGCCCCATAGTTTGAACGATGATAACTTTTTATCAGCTTTAAAATATTAAATGTGCGTTTGCCCGAAGCCGTCAATGCAGGCAAGCTGATAAAAATGCGTATGGCAATGGTAATGTTCCAAAGGACAACTAAAAGACTAAGTCCTTGAATTTCAACCAGTAATATATTTGTTGTGCAATCTAGTTTGAATTAATACCAAAGATTCTTTTAAGAAATAAAACCTCATTTTCAAGTTCTTTCGAGATTTTTTTGTCATACTTGTGCTGAAAATGTTGAGCCGCTAATACAAAATCTTTGTCATTCAAACTGCGAAAGAAATCCAAAATACTTACAAATTTGTTGTACCGAATGAAATCGTCGCGTAAGGCCAGATAGAATCGAGTAAATGATGAAAAAATATAAATTAATTTTAAAATACAGCTTGGCATCATCTTGACTTGAAAAATAACGATTAGTTAAAAACTCACACAACACCAATGTTTCTTGCAACAAATTTTGACTCAGTTAAAATCTTATCAAATTGTTCACGCATTCTTTGAATGTCATAACATAGATTTTCAATGATATCTTTTCAACATCAAGAGTAACATGGTGTGCCTTGATGATTAAATTTGTCTGATGAACCTTTGTGAGTAGCTACATCCAGATAGACGACATCAAAATGCAATCAAATTTGGAAATATACTTTTTAAAGTATTGTGTTCGATTTTAGCCTGGGCTGATAAATGTAGCACTTTAAGTTCATTTAAAGCACTTCTTACTGAATTCAAATGTTGTGTAACTTGTTTAACACTATCAATCCGTGCTGACCACCTTGTTTTGGACATTTCATGCAACGAACCAAAGATATGTTGTTTAGAATTTCCCGTTTTAGAGGACTGCTACTGCATAAATTGTACATTTGCTGAACTGTTCCGAAATGCGTTTATGCTTCTTTGCATGATTCAGCGCAATCGGCACCAACTAAATTTAATGTGTGATTCCCGCAGCTTGAAAACACACAGTTCGGATTTTGTTCTATCAAAATCACTTGCATCCCGTTATACTTTCCAGCCATATTAGCACCGTTATCGTAAGCTTGACTAATGCAGGCTTCGAAATTCAGCTTTAAAGTTTTCAGTAATTTTTGTGCTCGAGCATCAATTTCTCTAACAGTTTTTTTTTTTTAAATGTTCAAATAAAATGAATATTTCTTCAACTGAAAAGTTTGAGTTATTAAAAATTTTAACATAACAAATAACTAGAATAGTTTGCTCCTTGTACGGGCAAACTGGAGTAACATCAACTCTTATTGAAAAACATTTTGCTTTCACACTTTCATGAAGGATTGCTATTTGAACATGTAAACCACAAACATCAATCGATTTGTTCTGAATTCGTATTAAAAGATTCGTATTAAATGAGATTGCATTCACTGCCTACACTGTTGTGATTCTTGAACACATTTAACATGTTCAGCTAAAAGTGGGTCCTATTTACTAAGAAATTCAACAATACCTAATAAGTTTCCATTTGCTCGTTTACCTGTTTGTTGATTTGTCACTCCACGTTCAGAAAGAAAAAGAATAACATGTAGAATACGTTGGAATAATTTTTTCAAGTTTCCAGTTTTAGTTCTGAGTTCAGATAAAAGTAAACTATCCACTGAAGTTTCACATCATGCTGCTCTACTAGCAAATTTCCATACAATAGTTTTCTTCATGGTAAATTGAACTTTCGTGCGACGGTGTGCAATTTTCCTCAACATCTGTCTATGTCCATCCAAATGACAGATTTGCAGCAAATTTGTTCAAAGGAAAACAAGTTGCACAATACAAAGATTACTTTTCAATCCTCCAGCACAACCAGTTTCTTTAGCTAGAGTTTTGTGCAATAAACAATAAGCAAATGCATGATGATTAGAGTCTTGAACAATCTTATTTGGAATTTTAAAGCAAGCAATCTTAAGAAAAGAGTTCCCTTGACTAGAATTGTTCTTGTTAATAATCCTAATGTCAATAAAAATTGACCGGATTACCTTGATGAGTCTGATCTGTTGTCTATGGTTCCATATCTCAAATTTTATTTGAAATAGCATTTTCCTGTAATGAGGTATTGGGTTTAACCCAGTTGTGCCCCATATTAGAAAATCATAAATATCAGTTTCCACAAAATGAAGGTCATCAAAAAATTGACTAATTCTATTATAAAATATTACCTGAGTCGAATGTTTACCATAAGGTAAACGTGTGAATCTAAATCTTCCAAATAGTGTATTCATCGTGGACAACATAGAGCTATATTTATCCAGTGGAATTTGCCAATAACCTTTATTTGCGTCTAGTTTTGTGAAATTATTTGCACCACAAAGTCTAGTTGATATTTCTTCCAAAGTAGGTAATTGATAAGTCTCTTGGATCCAGACAAAGTCTTAGTTGTCCATTTGGCTTTTCCACGACTACTAGCGAATTTACCCATTCTGTTGGTTCATCTATTCTTGTTATTACTCCTCTTTTTCCCATTTCATCCAATTCTGTTTCTATTTTTTCTCTCAAGGTAACAGGAGTTTTTCTTGGTGGATGATTAACAGGATTTGAGTCATTCTTCAACACGATGTGATGTTCAGGTTCAATCACGCCTAATCCGTTAAATAATTTTGGATACATTTTTAGTATTTCTTCTTTTAATTCTTTTCCTTCAATCCGTTTTACTTTGTTTAGAGTAGATGTTTCTTTTTGCTGCGACTTAGCTTTGTTTGTGTGGCAGTTTTTTTACTTCATCTAGTAGTTTGATAGCTTTTAAGTCTTGTGAAGTTTGTAAGCTAAGAACGAGTTTGTTTGTTGTTTCAACTACATAAAATTTAACCAACTTTTTACGACTTTTGTAGTAACACATCATATTTGATGTCCCAAGCACTGAAATATTATTTCCTCCATAACCACGTAGTTTAACATTTGTATAAGTGAGAGCATCACGTGATATTAGTTGGTCGTAGACTCTTTTTGGCATAATGTCAATTTCAGGTCTAGTGTCAATTTTTCCACGTACCAATTTATTATTAATTGTAAAGATTATCAAAGCTTCATTTTTATCATTCATTTTACCAGATGATACAAGTTCCACATGGTATTCTGTCTTTCGTGTATGTTTTTCGAGTTGCAGCAAGTTGCCTAATGATTTATTTTATTACATTTACGGCACGTTTGACCGAATGCAGGATAGTTTCTTGGTTCATGTTTTTTAATGCATTTCTTGCACTGTCTTTATTGTTGTTTTTTATTTGAGCCATTATTGATTTGTCTCCAGTTTTGTTTGTTTGGTTCAAACCAGTCTTTGCCTTTTGACTCATTTTCGTTATTCGAGAACTTTCTCCATTTTGGTATTTGTCCGATTGACGCATTTGCTTGTCTTGGTTTTATGAATTTCTTCACCACGTCAATATCTTTTTTGTATGTAATTTGTTTCATTTCTATATTTGCAACTTCTTCAGCTCTGCATATGTCAATCGCTTTAGTTAAAGTTAAATCCGCTCCTTTTCTAAGTAGATTATTTTGGATTTTTTTTGATTTGATTCCGTCAATTTTTTTGTATAATATCAGACCATCTTAAATATTTTCAAACTCGCATGTTTGAGCCAGATTTTTTAAATCAGTTACAAAGAAATCAAATGATTCATTGACGTCTTGTTTTTGTAAGAAAAACTTTCTTCGTTCCAAAACCAGATTTCTTTTCGGTAAAGAGTATTCTTCGACTCTTTCAAAAAATTCATTTACCGTGATGTCATCGATTTCACCGTCATTTTCTGTTTTGTTCCAAGTCCACGTATTGAATATTTCTCTTCCTTTTTCACCAGTCACAAATAAGAATGTCGCGTATTTTTTTTCCTCAGATTTATTTGTCATTGCTGCTTTTAGATACAACTGCATAGTTTGTTTCCATTTTTTCCATGTAACAGCTATATTGGATTCATTAAAGTCCATTTCGTTTGGCTTTGGTAAAGAATGTTTTATTTTCTTTTTCTTTTTAAAGTAAGCACTTTTCCAAAATCTCTTTTTAAAATGTCTTCAGTTCACTTCTGGTACCATGTAATGTTTTGTCTTTATATTTATTATGAAGAGAATTCGACTATGGTTTTTATTTAATATTATTTCAATATTTTAATATTAAAATATCACAATTACTTTAAAAGCCGTTTTCCACAAGACGAAATATTCGCGCGAAGCGAGTTTTTCCGTCATGACGAAACGCCGTTTTGAATTCCACATTTTCGCAATACTTTTTTCGCGCTACTTAATACTAAATAATGGCAGCTATAAATTTACGCTGCATGCTTTTAATAAAGATATTGTTTTATTTAAAGTTTGTATTGCATATAAGAAACAAATCGCAAAAAAAGTATAAGAAGCGATTTTGAATAAGAAAATTTTATTTAGATCGTAAATAGAAAGGAGAATATAATCTTCTTGTTAAAGATTTAAAATTGTTTGACCACGAACTATTTTTTCGTTATTTTCGTATGTCTCCAACAATATTAGAAGAACTTTTGTCTTGGGTGTGTCCGTTGATTAGAAAGAAATCTACACATATGAGAGATTGTATATCTGCTCCAGAAAGATTTTGTATTACAATGCGTTTTTTGGTAACCGGTGACGCACAGACAACAATAGCTATGAACTACCTCATGAGTCCTTCAGTTGTCGGAAGAATAATAAGTGAAACATGTAGAGCCATATGGGTATCACTTTTTAAAAAGAAATACATAGATCCACCATCTTCTGAAAAATAATGGAAAAAAATAGCTACTGACTTCGAGAACAAATGGAATTTTCCCCATTGCTTAGGTGCTATTGATGGAAAGCATGTAGTTATGCAAGCTCCTGCATGCTCTGGCTCATCGTTTTATAACTATAAAAAGACACATAGTATTGTTCTTTTGGCTGTGTGCAATGCAAAATATCAATTTTCACTATTAGATATAGGAAATAGTGTAAGACAAAGTGACGGTAGTGTATATGCAAATAGTCAACTTGGTTATGCTATTGAAAATGATCTGCTTGACATTCCTCAAGCATGTAAAGTAAATAGTACTGAAACAATATTGCCCTACGTGTTTGTTGGAGATAATGCATTTGGTTTAAAGCCTCAAATGATGAAACCTTATCCATTTTGTAATCTTTCGTACAAAAAAGAATATTTAACTACAGATTGTCGCGTGTCAGGAGAATAGTTGAGAATGCATTTGGTATAGCTGCATCCAGATTTCGGATTTTCAGAAGACCTATTATTGCTTCAACAAAAAAAGTCGTGCTTATAACAAAAGCTGTTGTCGCACTTCACAATTTTTTAATGTCAAAAAGGAAGGAAACTCTTAATTATGATTATTGTCCAAATACTTATATTGATCAGGATGGTCAAAATGAATTAATACCTGGCGAATGGAGAAAAGAAATCGACGATGTACAAGGATTACAAGATATTTCAAGTTCTGCTTGTAATAATCATTCTAAAGATGCTCGAAAAATTAGAAGCAACTTCAAAAAATATTTTAATACTGACGGGGCAGTTGATTGGCAATGGTCATTAATAAACAATACTTCTTATCAAAAAGACTAAAAGTTTTAAATTTAAAACCGATATTTTTCTTTGTTTACAAAATAAATAACACAAAAAAATTATATTTTATTCACATTTTTCATCAAATTCAAGCTTATACAACAATTGAGATATTTTAATTTTTGCTATTCTTTTTTTTTTTAAGCGGTAAAGATTTCAATATCGGTACTAAACTTTGGCAGTAAAATGTGTCTTCACATTGACTATCAGTCATAACTTTTTTTAGCTCGTTATCAAAGTTTGAAAGTTCTAGCATTATTTTTTTATCTGCCTCATTGTTAATTTTCCTTTTGTTGGCTTTTACAGCAATTGGAGTCGCAATCTGATCTTCATTTTCAGTTATAGTTTCTTCTAATTCAAAATTACTTTGAGTTGAAATATTTTTGTTCTTATCATGTAAAAATAACATTTCTTCATAGTATTTGCATTTAGGTAAAGCTGATGCACCAGCACCTGATTTAGTCATCTTATTACGTTTGTCGAAGCATTTTTTTAAAGTATCTTTTAGGTTTTTTAATTTTTTTTGCAAAACTTCAACTGAAACACACAGAAAATGAACATTTAAATGTATGTATATACAACTAATGTTTATCTACAACCTATAATTACTATTTTTACTTACTTTCTGTTTTAAAAGTGTGGAAATTTCTTTCCAAGCGTTCATTTTAACACTTCTATCTTTGTATGACTGATGAGATACATACCACAAACATGGATACTTTCTAATCTGAAAATTTGGTAAATAATTGAATTAAAGTATAATTTTCTAATACAATTTATTCAAAAATAGTATTAGATATAATTTTTCTTAAGAATGTTTAAAAAAATAAATGCTAACCTCTGATAGGAAAACTTCTGTGGAAAAACTGTTACTGTATGAAGCAACAGATGTTTAAACTTTGAACGAAGATAAACCTTCTTGTAAAGTGAAACTTTCGGAACTTTGAATTTTATCTTTATTTGATGAACTTAATAATGCTTACAAATGTTCAGGTTGAATTTTTAGTAAATCAATAATAAGTTGAGCATTTTGTTCATTGTTGTTGTTGTTGTTCATTATTGTTGCTGCCATTTTAAAAAAAAAAACGTGCTTTCGAGTTTTTTAACTGTTTACATCACGTGATTAATATTTGGTTTTCGCTTATAGCGATTCGCAAAAAGTCGAAATGAAACCGACTTTTTCTTTCGCTTCAGCGAAACGCTGTAGCAAAAAAAAATCAAAAAATGTTTAATCTGTGCATGCTTATTGACGAAAAAATTCGCTTCGCGCGAATTTTTCGTCTTGTGGAAAACGGCCTTAAATATATAACTCTGTATAGTTTCGCGTCGAAACTTCAACTGTAATTAAATTCGGTGAATTGGCTTTTAAGCGAGAATTTCTCGTGCGAAATTCTCTCAAGGGAATACATTCGTTAAAAGTTTTTATGCAATTCGCAAAAGAGAATTGCTTATTTCGCAATCACTAATTGCTATTCTGAAATTGCTAATTGCTATTCTTCTTTTGCGTAACTATCTTTACAGTGTTTATGTAAATATAATATCAATTAATATATTAATTAGTTAAATATATATATATATATATATATATATATATATATATATATATATATATATATATATATATATGTATATATATATATATATATATATATATATATTTATATACATATATATATATATATATATATATATATATATATATATATATATATATATATATATATATATATATATATATATATATATATATATATATATTTATATATATATATATATATATATATATATATATATACATATACATATATATATATATATATATATATATATATATATATATATATATATATGTATATATATATATATATATATATATATATATATATATATATATATATATATATATATATATATATATATATATATATATATATATATATATATATATATATATATATATATATGTATGGATCTCTACGAGAAAAAGAAAGTTTTCAGGTAAGTGTACTGAATAACCAAAAAGCTTCAACTTTATTTATTAAATAGTTTTTATATTTATAAACTAAATTAAAATAATAAATCAATAATAAACTGCATTCAAAAATAAAATAGCTACTTAAATTTAAAATAAAACAAACTTAGTTAACTTTTTCACATTAATTAATAATTTGTTATTTGTAAATATTAGTTATTAAGACACTATTTATTTTACATAAACACATTACATAGATCATTAACTAAAATGGTGTAACTTTACGGCAATCGTGCAATGTGATTTTTGAACAAGAAAGTAAATTGAGTGCTAAGATCAGTTAAAAGTAATAAAAAGATAAAACATTCACAGAAACAAAATTATAAAAAGCTTTAAGTTTAAACGTTCAAAAAAAAAAAGTAAAAAGCAAATCTAAAAACAAATCAGAGGAGAATTTTTTTTAAGTAAATCTTCATCATTTATAAAATTATGCTCTCTATTTATTTTACTTACTTTATAACTAAATAAAGTTACAAAAACTTAATTTAGTTATAAAAACGTTTATTAAGTGAGTATGAACGAACGTGTTCTACATTTAAATTTTAAATAAGCACATTTAATTATACTATTATTCATTATCGTTATTATTTTTTATTTGATATATTAATCCTATCAATGAGCCAAAATGTCATTTTCCGAAACACTGAATTTAAATCAATTCTAAATAAAAAACACAATATTATTAAAAAAAGATTCTGATTCTAATATTGCCTATTTTAAAGAACAAATTAAAAATTTCAATTCAATATACTATGATATAGAATCTAAAAAATATTGAAGGTTTGAATAATATTTTGTTCTCACTTATGCACTTAAACATAAGTAGCTTACAAAAAACTTTTGAATAGTTCAAGCAGTTTTTGTATTGGTGTCACGATATTAAAATTAGGAATGATTTAAATCATCAGTTACAAAATTATAAAGCAATTTATCAGTTTAGGAACTCTGTAAAGACAAGTGAGGGATTATATATTTTTATAAATTACTTATTGTTATATGAATGTAAAAAAGAGTTATGCTCAACCACAAGCAATTATGTGTGAAATCGCAAACAAAGTCATAAAAATATTGTTTGCGTTATGTACAGGCCACCTTCTGGAACAATAAAACGATTTGAAGATTATGTAGAAAAGATATTTAAATTAAATTAAGATCAAACAAAATGGTGTACCTCGTGGGCGATTTTAACCTTAACTTTCTTATGTATGACGCAAATAAAAACGGAAGCTTTTTTACTTGTATTTTTCAGAATGGTTATATTTTACTAATTAATAAACGCACTCGAATTACCAAAAAAAAATGCTACAACAATACTTACTTAATAATTACTGGTAACACTCAAAAAATGTCGCAAGTTATTAAAGTAGATGATAATCTTCTTGCTGATCAAAAATCAATTGCTTCTGAATTTAATGAGTATTTTGTATCTGTAGGACCAAACCTTGCCGAAAAAATTCCGAACCCTAAAAAATTAATAAAAGCAACATATGACTCACTAAACTCGTATCTAAATTCTTTTGATTTTTCTTTTGCAGAGTTTGAAAGTGCTTTTAAATTGTTAAAGTCAAATAAAGCAGTTGGTCCTGATGATGTCAAGGGAAATATTATTATAAGCTGTTTTGACGTTTTAAAAGACATACTTTTCCAAATTTTTAAATGCTCCATTAATCAGGGAGTTTTTCCAGATGATTTAAAAATAGCAAAAATTATTCCTATATTTAAAGAAGGAGAAAAAACTATTGTAAAACACTATCGTCCAATTTCCATCCTCTCTGTTTTTTCTAAAATTTTAGAAAGAATTTTGTACAACAGAATTTACAATCACCTTTTAACAAACAAATTGTTATATAACATGCAATATGGATTCAAAAAAAATAATTCAACAGAGCATGCAATTATTCAGCTTACAAGAAGTATATCAGACTCATTTAACAATTCTAAATTTACATTGGGAATATTTATTGATTTAGCGAAAGCGTTTGATACAATTGATCATCAAATTCTTATTAAAAAATTAGAATATTATGGTATAATAGGCAATATTTTAAAATGGTTGAAAAGTTATTTAACTAATCTTAAACAATTTATTTATGCTGATAAATCATTTTCATCAAATTTGTTAAATATTACATGTGGAGTTTCTCAAGGTTCCATATTAGGACCTCTTCTCTTTCTTATTTATATTAATGATCTATACAAAGCCTCGAATTTAATAACAATTATGTTTGCTGATGACACTAATTTATTTATGTCTCACAAAAGCATTCCTACTTTGTTTCATAACGTGAACATCGAGTTAATCAAAATATCTGACTGGTTTAAGACAAACAAACTATCCCTTAACATTGATAAAACTAAATGGATTCTTTTCCATCTCTTACCAAAAAACATCAACTGCCAATTAACATGCCTCCACTTGTTATTGACAATATACAAATTAAAAAAGTAACAGTAACTTATTTTCTAGGCGTTTGTTTAGATGAAAATCTTACATGGAAAAATCACATTAAAAACTTATCAAGTAAAATTTTAAAAAGTATACGAATATTGTACAAAGCGAGAAATGTCTTAAATAAACAAACTTTAGTACAATTATATCACTCATTTTTTCATTGCCACATAAACTATGCAAACATTGCTTGGGGTAGTGCAAATAAAAACAAACTTAAGCCTCTTTATTGTCAGCAGAAGCATGTAGCACGTCTTATATATTTTAAAGACCGTTATACTTATGCCAAGCTTCTTTTATTTGAAATGAAAGTTTTTTAATATATATGAGATTAATATTTTTTAATATTCTTTGTTTTATGTTTAAATGTAAAACCAATTCATCCCCGATGTCATATTTGTATTCATCAAAAGATAAAATAAATACATTTTACGCAATAATAATTTTATTAAGCAGTCCATTCTTTGAACAAATCTTTTTAAATTTTGTAGTGATTATCGCGGACCATTCTTATGGAATAAAATAGTTTTAAAAAATTTTACTGAGGATTTTATTAATCAAAGTAACTACTTTTTTTTTAAACAAAAGCTTAAAGAACTCATTTTCACAATCGATGATTTAACAATATACTTCTGATATTTTTTGTGATCTTTATATTTACCATTTATTTAAACATAAACTTATAAAAAGTATATGTGTATCATTAACAACTATAATTTACATATATATAAGGTATAACGCATCTTGTATTTATTATGAAGTATTTTAAGTTTCTTACTTTTGTTAACTTATTTTTATTTTTTAATCTTGTAATTATCTTTTAAATTTTAACACGAACATTTCTTAGCGGTACTCGACGACAAGACCGTATGGTTATCTACAAGCCCCCGCGTTTTTTTATTTTCTAATAACGACCATTATATTTATATTTAAATTTATTATTATATATTTGTATTTGAAATATTGTTACGAAATGCTTATTTTACATGTAATAAAAAGAACGAAAAAAAAAAATAATAAAAAAAATAAAAAATTGAATACAAAAAAATGTCTGCGCACGCAAGTCAATTAATATGCGCAAGTCTTGTGGAGGTAAACAAACCGGTAGTCGGTAAAATGCGAACTGCGAACCGCGAAATGCGAACGGGTGAAATGCGAACGTTTTTGCGAACAAAGATATTATATTTTAAAGACCTCTACTGTTATAACATATAAAAAACTTTTGCACGTCAATTTTTTAATTTAAATTAAGTATGGTGTAATTTGATATATTTTATTTAAATTAGGTTTTATTTCTTTTAAACTAAATATAATTTATGTTTCTGCTTGAAGTCCATAAAATATACAGTAAAATAAACCATTTAATGATAAACAAAAAATAAATTTAACTATACCACTAACAACGAATAGAACTATGGTTGGCAAAAAGTTTGCATTTTACAAGTTCGCTGTTCGCGGTACGCAGCTCGCATTTTACCGAATAACAAACCAAACCAAAGTGATTAAACTAAAGGCATATTTTAAATATATAATATACAGGTTTTCAGATATGGCTATCGAAGATACAACTTTTTAAAATCAAATGATTCACAGGATTTTAAAATTATGCCTGTTGAAACCCTGAGAGTATTTTTGAGCTTGAGAAAAAAACTTCATGAAGGTGATTACGAAACATTAGTTTGTAGGTAAATAAAAGCTTTTTTATAAACTTATTTATTAGCTTTAATTCCATCTTTATCAATATTAAAAAGAATGAAAAGTACAAAGTATTAATTTCTTTTGCACAAGGAATATATAGTTTATATTTATAGTTAATATTATAAAAAAGAAAAATATACGTAAAATTAGTACTGATGCAACCTATTTAATGTATTTAGAAATATCGAAATCTTGGACGTAACTAAATTCATTTTGTTTATTGTTTCCATAGGGCAATGGCAGCTTAGAAAAATGTTTCCAGTAAATATTGAGCTAAAGAGCAACATAGGGTTAGCTTAAACGAATATAGAAAAAAGTTAACCATTGATAGTAAAACATTTCCTGATCCATTGAACATAAAAAAGACCAAATGGATATCTGAACATCAAAACGGAATGCACCATTGGCTCCTAGTTTATTATTATGGTATTGCAAATCATTTGGAACAAGTTAACACTCCACAAGATTTATTACATAGACTTGAATGTAAATGTAATGTTATGACTTGAATGTAAATGTTAATAAAGAAGGAAAAAGATTACGCTATTTTGCTTTCAATTTTTAAAAGACATTTTGTGGACATGTGTTAATGAAAATTCAACATACTGTTTTTTAAATACAAGGTAACACCTTCACAAAGTACTTCCTCCAAACCGTATAATGTTTGGGCAGCAATAAAAAAGAAAGTCCAAAAGGAAAGATTGCTAGCACATATTGATCATGCACTGCAGGATAGTTAGATAGCTGTAATCATGTGACAGCGATGCTTTTCAGAATAAATGCAGCAGTCTCCAGAGGTGTGATTAAGCCAACATGTTCTAGCAAAATATGTTTATGGATTTTACCAAGTACAAATAAAATTTTTTAAACAGAACTATTTTCTGAAATAACATTTACAAAGAGCACTATAGAAAGCGTCGTTTGAAAGAATCAGCTGTCAATGTTAGAAGAAAAAAAAAACTATTTTCTCGTTCATATGATACCGAAATTAATGAACTACAAAATGTAACAAATGTTCAAAATTCACCATTCAGTTAAAAATTTTGCTCCTGAGAGTAGATTTTTTGAGATAATTGAATGTCAAAAGAAAAAAAAAAATTCAAAGATGATCCATTAATAAAATTACCCCTCAGTATACTAGAAATGAAAATTAAGTTTATTTCGAATAATTTTCTTTCAAACACAGAAAATATTGTAAAGTATAAACCTAACTAATGCCGATATAGAAAGTATTTATAATGCCAAAAAATTACAATTTGATTCCAGTACTTAGCTTACCCAAAAAAAGGGCGACTAACAGCTTCAAAATTTCATAGTATATATACCATTGTTAATACTATAAAAATAAAAAATAAAATGCTAACCTTGAATCTTTATTTGATGCCATACTTGGTAAAACATTTTGAGAATATAGCAACAAAAAATAGAACTGCAATGGAATCTCATGCAAAGGTGCCTTTGCCATCTTAAAAAGGACCCATAACAAGTTAAAAGCATTTGATCCGGGCATGACTGTTAACAAAGCTTACCCTTATATATCTGTATCACCTGATTTAAAAACTGTAGAATGTGAATGCTGTAGGGAAGGATTGATTGAAATAAAATCACCATATTCAATTTGTTAAACTACACCTACAGAAAACAATCTTTTATACTTAACAAAAGAAAAAGATACCTTCAAATTGAAACAGACACATCAATATTTTACACAAATACAGAGCCAGCCTGCTGTGACCAATAGAAAATTTATCCTATTTACTTGGGAATTATTCTGACAAATCTTGTTTATTTTGGCAAAATCATTTAACTTTTAAAATTTTCAAAACTTAAAATATTAACACAGATAACAGAAAAAACAACAACAAAAAGTCCTCAAAAACAAAAACAAAAATACTACTTCAAATGATATAACAATAATTAATATACCTATAATGGATATATACAATGTCAATCAAAAAGAAAAGATAATTAAAACCAAAATAATAATAATAGTAATAATAAAGTTACATAAAAAAAACATCAAGTTAAATCTTTTCTTATGTAATATGTGCCAAAATAATTGTGAAGAGATAGTAAAAGAATTTACTTTTAATTTAATCGCATCTAGTAGTTGCAATAGATGGAACCATTTTGGTTGTGTAGGAATAGTCAAAAACAATCAAATACCTCCAAAGAATCAAAGGTGGTTATGTCAATTGTGTAAGACTAATTAAAGATTAAGTTATTACGAATTTAAAAAAGCAGATTCTTATAAATGCGCACGCATGTCAATTGATATGCGGGTGCAGACATTTTATTGTATTCAGAGAAATGTGTATTGATCAAATAATCACTAAGGAACTCATAAACAGCAAAATTGAAACAGGAATATTTAAATGTGACATTTCTGACCACTTTCCAGTGTTTATAATATTACAAAAGTATGCTAATATTCCAGTATGAGTGCTTCAAAAATGATAAGAACAACTAAAGTAATAATGGCACTTTTTAACTTGGTTTAAAGGATTATCTTCTGTTATTAAAAAAAAAGCGCTGTTATATCCTTCGATAACAAAGGATATTCTGAAGTCGTCAAAAAAAAATAAACAAACAGCGGTTATATAATAAATTTATTAAAAAAAAGAACACTTGAAAAAGAAACCTATTATAAAAATTATGAGAGTCTTTTTGAATCAGATTTAAGACGTTCTAATAAATATTATTATTCTAAGCAGTTAAGTTAACACAAAAATGAAACGTCAAAGATCTAGAACATAATTAAATAAGTAATAAGGATAAAAAAATTTCCTGATCGGAATCCAATCATCCTTACATCTAATAAAGAATTTATTATAGATAAATCTTTAGTTGCAGAATAATTTAATCAGTATTTTGTTTATGTAAGTTTTAACTTAGTATCAACAATTAAAACCTCAGAAATAAAATTAGAATCTTTTTTAAATTTTCACAAAACCAACGTAATGGAAAATAGTAAATATAGGGAAAGAGAACTGTTGGATGTAATATTTTTGTTAAAACCTAAAAAAACCTTAGGATCAATGGTATCAGTAGTCGCGTCATTATAAAATCAATAAAAAAGTATAGCTATTCCACTATTTAGCGTTTATCATGAAAAACTTAAAATTATAAAAGTTGTACCAATTTTCAAATCTGGTTGTGTTTCAAACCATAGCCTACTATTACTACTAAACATAGCATATTACACGGACGTGTATGTTACATTTTAGAGGCCCATTCTACGAGGCCTATAAAAAAAATGATGGCTGCGCAACAATAGAGAAAACATATAATTATATCTCATCTAGACTAAACAAATAGTACAAATATAATATTACGAGTAAGAGTATTATGATTAAAAAAGTATTTACGAAAACTGGCATTTTGTGCTTTCATGCTAGCGATTTATGTATTTATAAACATATGCATATATATATATATATATATATATATATATATATATATATATATATATATATATTATATATATATATATATATATATATATATATATATATATATATATATATATATATATATATATATATATATATATATATATATATATATATATATATATATATATATATATATATATATATATATAATTAATTAAAATTACACATTTAAATTCACAACACTGGGAACTTACAAAAAAAAAAGATTAAAATTTGTATTTTTTTTTCTGTTCTTTTTTTATGTTATAATCTATTTATGATATATATATATATATATATATATATATATATATATATATATATATATATATATATATATATATATATATATATTAAATATTATTTTTTTCTCTGTCTACTTTTAAAACTTTTAACAGCATCTTTTTGTTTAGTGGCTTTGATTATCTTCTGCTTATATTTAAATAAGACATTAAGGTGGCAGTATACCATTAAAAAAAAATTGTGAACTTCAACTTTTTTTTATTTTTTAATAGTACATAAAATATATTTTATTATTAAAATAAGAGTAAAAATGTTAAAATTTCAAAAAATTAATTATGTGCATAACTATTGATTGACAAAAGGCCAAAACTGAACAACTGGCGACAAGGTTTTTTAGCAACAGTTAATAAGTTTGAACTGAATTTTTTGTAGGTGATCTATTACTTATGCAATTTCAACATACACTAAATGTTTTGGGTTTTGATAAAAAAAGTCAAAATATATGCATTTTAGTCATTTTTGGAAGTTTTAGTGCTATTTGAGCACACAAAAGCGAACACAAAAGTAGAACACGATAAGCTGTAAACTTAATTCTAGTAGAGGTTGTAAACATCCAACGGGTTATGCAGCGTTGTGTTGTAACTTCTTTTATTCATAGGTGGTTTCATATTTATTTTTCCACAAATTTTTTCTAATGATGATAACTCTTTACCCATTTCACGAAAGGCCACAATGGCACGTGTGTTAATATCAAATGGTTTTGTCCACTGCATTCGTCTTTACCAAACTTTTGTTGTTTAACTAATGTTTTTTTACAAAATGTATTAGATGGAAAAAATTTAGTTTTCCAATTGCAACTGTTACAACATACTTTTAATCCAATGCTCTAACCATACTTTTTTGAAGAATCAAACAATAAATATACATTATCTTTGCACAAATTTGGGCATTTCAGTAACAATATTACATTTTCCAATATATTAAAGTTTACAACGAAATTAAAATCTCTATCATGAAGATCATTAAAGGCTCTATCAGCAATATTTAATTTTTTTGAGGAGACAGATTGTGTTGTTGTTTTAACAAAGGATAAAAATGTTGTTTTTAAGAAGGATTATTTTTGTGTCTGTTTTCACGAAATTTAGCTTTTTTATTATTGTGTATTTTGTTCGATAATTGTTTTTTTTTTTTTTGATCCACCCATAATATAATCATTTGAAAAAGATAACAAAGATACTATAAAAATTAAGTTGATTTAATTTGAAACTGACTGAAGCATAAAAAATAAAGCATAAAAGAAACTGGGGTCATTTAAAGACACGTTATTAAACTAATAAATAAGAAGTCGTTGTAGAATACAACTTTTCACTTTATACAACTGATAAGTGTGGCTGTTTATAGTTTAACTTGTTTCTAAAGCACATAAAAACGGAAAAAAACAAAGCGTTGCTAGGGAAAAATTATATATTTCATACCAATACATTCTAAACTGATTTTAATGTTGGAAGCATTTTTTTTTTTAATTAAATCAATCAGTAAGTCAAATACTGCTATATTAGTTTAATAATGAAAAAGAAAAAGAAAAAAAATCACATTTTATGGTATACTACCACCTTAATTATAATTTTAAAAGCAAATTTGAACTCCCATCCTTTATGTAAATTGCAAGTAAAGCAAACTGTTGGAAAGTATATTGATAAAACAAAGCTTGATACATCTTTGATATAAGAACCTTGTTTAGTTATTAAGTTTGAAAGATTACCTAAGACTGCAAAACATCCACATGTTAAATCCTTAAATAAAAGTGAAGGCACACTAAGACCACCTAGTAAAAGTATTTTTAGATATGGATAAGTATTTATATTGCTTGCATCTGTAGCAGGAATAAACTTACAATTGCTACATTTGATTCTTTTTTTAATTTCTTTTCTATATAACCAACAATTGTTGTTGCAACTTTTTCTGTTTTAGGTGATAAAGTTAAATATCTCATTTGAGTTTGAATCTAACGTTATTAGTAATTCATCATTAGTTGGGTCATCATAATTGTTCTTTAAATCTTCATCCCAAGACTTAACATTCTCCTAAATAAAGTCATGCTAAAATTTCTGAATGTTGAACATCTCCCACCACTTATCTATCGATATTGAGAAAATCTACGCTTTATAAGGTCACTTTGAAGTCGTGAAGTAAGCACATTCAAATATCCTTCTTCGATAAGTTCGTCTATAGACATTGCTTGAGAATGCAGAGTTGTGATAAGAGCAGATGATACTTGTTTTGATAAAGTAAAAAATAAATATAACAAAAATTCAAAAAATCAATCCAATCAGCTAGTTGCCCAAACAAATGTGGTTTTACCGTCATCAAAAATAATTGCACGACCAGGTTTATTAGCACTAAATCGTTGCTTTAATGATAAACTACAACATTTCTTATCGCTTATTTTCTATATAATGCCTTCATAAAGTTACAATAACGTAAATATAGTTTTAGTTAAGATCTCCATCTCGGAGCACATTCTTACATCTTCCCCTTCTTCTGTAAATGAAGTGTTTTACTGTTTGTGTTTTATAACGTTTTAATACTTCCTCCATAATTCTATAGGACGTCTTTCTCTCTTAGGATATGTCTTCAGAATGGGTTCTTGATGATAGCTTCTTAGTTGTGTCGGCATAGTAGCTGTTATTTCCTTTTCTGGCAAAATTGATTCGTTCTGGAGGTATTCTTCATCTTTCTCTTCTTTAATTGGTATCAGATTAAATTGTATATCCGTTGGTACTTTCTTCATGTGTGAAGCATTTCGAGTTTTTTGAGAGTTGTTGACGGGAGATTTTGCAGTGATCATTGTACTATTCTTTGCAGTAATTGTGTAGAACTTGATCTCGAATGTTGCCGTAATTTTGTTATATTTTTTTTGTTTTACCACCACTGTATCCCCGATATTTAAACTTGGATTTTTTGCGTGGTATTTTAAATCGTAATGTTTTTTTATGTATAACTTAGCATTTTCTTGTCTCTTTTTGGCTTGATCATTGATATTTGTATCGACCCTTGTTTGGAATGAAGGTGTTGTAAAACCTGTAACGCGATAAAACATGAGTGTAGATGGTGGAATTCGGGTTGTGCCATGGGGTGTGGTACGGTAGGAAAACAGGAAGTTGTATAATTGCTTTTTCCAGTCTTTCCGTTCAATGTGTGCTGCTCGTATTGTTTTAATCAGTAGTTTCATAAAGGATTTGGCTTGTGAGTTTGCTTGCGGCCAAAGCTGGGTGATTCGTTTATGTTGAATATTCAGTTTGTTCAAAAACATCTTTATTTTGAATGAAGTAAAAGGTGGCCCATTATCGCTGACAATCGTTATCGGTATTCCATAAACTGCAATCGTTTTCTGTAGAAAATCAATAAGGAGGTCAGCAGATGTATTATGTATAATATCGACAACCGTAAAAGAGAGAAAAATAATAACTACTGCACACGTAGGGAAAATCCCTTTGATTTCCAGCTTACTTGAAACCAAAGAGAAAATAAATGCTTCAATGCCTATCTGATTCCAGTAGATTATGTTGGAAGGTAGAGGCGATAGACATCAGCCGTAAGACCATCCAAAAAAAGTCATGAAAGTTATCTCAGTCAGCTTTAAAATAGTAGTATAAAGTGTAATGATAGGGTGAGTCTAAAAAAGAAGTAAGCGATATAAGTTATAGTGAGATTATAGCATGGTCCAAACAACCAATAGAAGAACAAAAAAAAACTTAACACAAATTAGGCACATAGACAATACAGAAATCAAGGAAAGATGATAAGTGGTTAGGATTGTCTGGATAATGAGTCACAAAGCTGACTATTTGAGTAAGAGATAAAAACAAAAAATTTGAACAATGATAGCAGGCTTAGTGGAGTCGAGCTTATCAGTATGATAAGAATTGAAATCACCAATGAATTGGCTGAAGGATAAAGTGAAAGGGCTCTGTCAATTCGATGAGAAATAACATCAGAAATAGCACAGTCTTGGAAAGGAGGAGAACGATAAAGTATAAAGAAAAAGGTAGATGAGTAAGCAAAAGCACATAAATGCATAATCAGTGGGTTCAAATGTTGCTACAAATAGGCAAATTGATTCATAAGTATCCGTACAGGCCAAGCATGCAACTATTGCATTCTTTACATATCAAAAGATAATTGCCAATACTGAAATCCAATTATAAAACAACTGAAATCAAATTGGTCTTCAAAAAACAAGTAGGTCTGGTGAATTTTGCAGTAGGTAAGTTTCAACACATGAAAAGCTACAACAATGACCTTGAATGTTTTTAAAAATAGATTTAAGGAAATAGATGGCAGTTTTTTGTGTTTTAACACAAAAAACTGATGGCAGTTTTTTGTGTTTTACGTTTTAAAGTACTTTAGTCATGTTTATGTTTTATCTTTAATTGACTTAATCATAGGTAGTCCGATATACCTTGGTAATAATATACCTGTATATACATATATATAGTGCCTTACAGGTGAACCAGCACTGCACCAGAGACAAAATACAAACATACATAGGAAAACACAAAAATAGATATTTGGTATGTCTACTAGGCAGCAGGACATGGGGTAGGTTGCACTGGGTTACATGTTACCAATTTTTAACTTAATTTTAACTGGTGGAATTATTACTGCTGCATTGTGCAACTGATATTAATACACAATATGGTTAAGGACTGAAGACTCTTTAATAAATTTTTTATTAAAGAGTCTTCAGCCCTTAACCATATTGCTTTGTCCTTATCTTTATTTCAGGACAACTGAACAGTTGGAAAAAATTTCATGTGATAATAATGATTTTTTGTGTGATTTATTATTGTTCTTTAAGTGATGAAAGTATTTTATAAGAACTTATAGAGCTTTATAAGAGTTGATAAGAGATTTAGTAATCAAGCTTAAGGTTGTTGATTACTGTTTTTATTAAAATGGTTTAGTATTATTAATTTTTAAATTTACATAATTATAATTTATTTGCCTCAGATATTTGTTATTATTTTTATTTATTTATTGTTTATTTTTATTTTGTTATTATTTAATTTAACTATTGTTATTAACTTTATGTAACTAATATTTATTAAGGTGTCCCATTTGTTTGGAAATTAAGTTGACAGTTTTGTTATTTTGATACTAGGCTCAACTTAAACGTAATAATTAACATCAGTAGTCTTACAATAATTCAAAATATTTGTATGCTTTTAGTGCTATTTTTATTTTTCATAGAAATAGCTATTGTTAAATCAGACTAAATATATACTGCAAATATAAGTTTACTGCTACAATTAAAGGGTTGATGCATTTTTTATCGACTTTAATTATTAACATAAGCGAACGTTATTCATTTATAAATTTTTTTATAACCTTTTAAATTGTATTACTTTTATTTTAAAACAATTATTTTATGGTGTTCTCTGTGCACATTTTTTAGCATTATTCTTTACTTTCTACTAAATAAAAAGCAATATTTAATTGATGTCTAATTTAATTTTTTTTAACCTGATGTAGATGTAACTTATCAACTGGCTCATCCATATTGATAAACCTGCATGTGTTTGTAATCTGGTAATGAAACGAAATGTTGCTTGTGATTAGTTTGCTCTCTTATGAAAGCCATATATATTTGTAATATCCTAATGTATCCTCAACATTAAATACCTTTAGAATTAATATTTATACAAAATAATGCATATGATTTTTTGTGACTTATGACAAATCGGTTTTCAAACAAGGATCGCGGCGCCGGTTTTTATATAGAAAGAAGGAGTGAGGGGGGAGGGACATAAGTTTTAATGTTATTTTTATAGTTTTTGTTAGATTTAATATGTTACTTCTAACACTAGCCAAAAAGTTGACGTTTCTTATTCCTCTCGCCCTTCCTAACCTTTCCCCGTCGCCGTGATCACTGTCTATTAAGACTATAGTTTAGTCAATTTATATTTGAAGCAGCAAAATTAATATTAATATATTTGAAAAAATAATAATTGTCTCCATCATCTTTCAATAATATTGAAGATTTATTCATAAAAGATGAATATTCTTTTAAAGGAAGGAAGTTATTACATGTAGATTCCTTTGCTTTAAAATAATGTATTTTAAGGAAAAAAAATCCTAATTTACTTTAATTAAAACCTTGTTTCAAAAAAATTTTGATGTTTGGTCTATAAGGACTATTCAACAAAATCTATTAAGTAAAAGACCAAGGTAATCTATATTAACGGTGTCCCAAACTTCCTCTGGTGTTTGTGTGATTAATAGTTCGGCTGGTGCCTTTTGTTTACCAATGGCTTGACAAACTGCCCATCGTTTTATATATTCTTCTACTTTAGTGTTTAGGCCAGGAAAGTAAACTTTTAACTAAGTAATGATGTGGTTTTTTCAAGTCCCATGTGACTATTATGAGCAAGCAGTATAGCCGTAATTTCCAGAGAATGTGGAAGTACAATTCGATTTGCTTTTAGAATAAGGTCTAAAGTCTGATTTACTCTAAGTTCTTGGCGTATATTACGGTAAGCAAGTAAGTCTTTTTGAAATTTTTTTAGTTCTGGCGGACAATTCGGATGTAATAGTTTATGCCAGGTATTAATAGTAATTGACTCTGTAAGTATTTGTAGAATAGGATCAGCTTTAGTTTCTCTTTGAATAACCAGTGGTTGAAAAATTGACATATTTTTCTAGCCCTTCGTTCTCACAAGGGTCTACAGGGTGTTGACTAGAATAATCAGATATATTATTTTTTCCATTTACGTAGTGTAGATCCAAAGAATAGCCCTGTAATCGTAAAGTCATACGCTCAATGCGAAGTGGTACTGTAGCGTTTGGGTTGTTTAAAATCTTTACAATGGCTTAATGGTAGCTGTACATTTTAAAAGGGTGTCCAAATAGATATGTTTTGTCATGCTCGCAGGCGTAAACTATAGCTAAACATTCTCTTTCGAGCGTAGAGTAGCGTTGTTGTACAAGCAATAGCGCTTTCGAATTATAAGATATTAGTTTAAATACTTGTTTATTTGGAGTGTTTCGAACAATAACTGCCGATATGCCTACAAGACTTGCATCGGTTAAGACAGTAATCTCTTTGTTGGGATCGAATTATCCGACACATGAGTCCAATGTCATGGCGTTTTTTAGTTTGTAAAATGCATGCTGACACTCAAGGTTCCAGTTCTATAAGGAATCTTTATGCAGAAGATTTCTAAATGGATAAGTAATTGTACTGTAGTGTAGAATGAAACGTTTAAAATAGTTCATAAGCCCGAGAAAACTTTGGAGAGCTTTAGTGTTTTCTGGTGTTGGCATGTTCTTGATATTATAAAGTTTTTCCGGATCTGGTTGCATTCCTTCTTTTGAAAATATAAATCCATAAAATTTAACTATTTCTTTTCCAAATAAGCATTTTTTAGAGTTAAAATTTAGAGTTAAACCTCTCTGTTTAAATCTTTCTAATACTTTATGTAATATTAAATCGTGCTCTTTTGTATTCGAAGCGAAAATTAGAACATCGTCGGCAATGTTTAAAGTACCTTCTATATCTTTTAAAACTTCTCGTAAAGCGTCTTGTAGTTCCTCCTGCGTGGAGTTTACTCCAAAATTAAGTCTTTTAAAACGTTTAATTTGAGTCTTTTAGTTTTATAATAACATCGTCCAGGGTTGGAGTTGGAAAACGCGTTCTTCCAATAGCTTTGTTAGCTGCTCGCATGTCTACGCAAATTCTTAGGTTGCCGTCATTTTTTGGCACAATTACTATTGGACTTATCCAGGGTGTCGCTTCGTCTGTTACCGTTTCAATTATTCCTTCTGATTCAAGTTTTGCAAGTTCAACTTTAACCTTTTCTCCAAGTGCAAAAGGAATTCTTTTTTCTGGTTGTGCGACTGGTAGTCTTTCATTAATTTTCATTAATTTTCAATTTTACTTTCATTAATTTTCAATTTTACTTGGTAGTTGGAGAGTTTTCCTATTTTACCGCTAAAAACAGATTTTTTTGTATGAGTTTATTAGTGGTTCTAATCGTTTTGGAGCGTTTAGAAGGAGAGTAATGTTTAATTTGCTTAAGTTCTGCAAAGAATGGCAAACTTGTTGTTTACTGTCGTCATGGTTATTTTGTTCTCTTTGGCCTTTGTTTGAAAGTTTCTTATTGACGTCCAGATAACAGATTTTTGCGGTGTGTTTTAACCACGTGGAATGTGGACTGACGAAATTTGGTTTGACTTTCTATCACGACATTAATCTGTCCTTCTATTTTGAACTTTGGATTGTTATCCCCGTAAGTAATAACCTGTGTTTTAAATTTTTGTAGTTGAAGTGGTTTTTAAGGAAGTTGTTTATCTTTTCAAATGTTTTAAAGTTTAGAATGTTTATCGAAACTCCGGTGTCTATTAGAACGGTTATTGGTATATTTTCTATGTTAATTGTTACCTCAAAGTTCTCAAGTCCGTCGTTAGATATCTGTTTAGCATTGACAGAGTATAATTCTCCTTCGTTTAACATTGACTGAGGATTTTCGGATTCATTGGTATCTTTGTAAATTGTATTTAATAATTTCGTATAACCTTTTTCATTTCTTTTGTATTTCTCTTGATCCATTCTTGTATTCTGTTCGTTTTGTTTTCTAGTTTTACAGACTGTTGCAAAATATCCGATTTTCCTGCAGGAGTGGCAAAATTTCCCCAAAGCTAAACATATATTCGTGTGTGGAAATTCGTTTCCACATCGGTAGCAAGTTCCTTTTAGCGACTTAGTTTCTGTCTCATCTGGCGCTTGACTGGTTTGTGGAAACTTTGTTTTCTTTACTGTGTTTACTTCTTTTTGTTTTATCGTTTCTTTCTCAAGTTCTTCTATTTGATGGTCCATCAGCTCAAATGTTTTGGCAGTAATTAACAAGTCCTGTAGAGGTTTGTTAGGATTTTGGAAACTGTATTTCCGTAGTTTTGAAATATTTATGCAAAGCTCAATTTGTTGTTTAATTTCTTTATCCTTATCAGCAAACTCGCATTTGATAGCTTGTTCGTTTAATCGAACGAATAACTGCTGAGTGGTTTCGTCTATTCGTTGAGCCATCTTGCAAAAAATAAAGATTTCATAGCTCAGGTTTACTTGAGGCTTGAAATATTCGTTAAAAGCTTCGACAGCTTGTTGGTATGTGATTGGCGTATCTTGAGGTATAATGTTTTCATAAATTTCGTAAGTGTTATCTCCAATTAAAGTTAGAAGTAACGAAAGTTTTTTTTTATTGTCTGTAATTACAAGTGAATCGCAAAGTAGCTCAAATTGTTTAATGTATCGTTTCCAGCTTGAAAATAAATTACTTGCTTCTTCAGTACATGAAAACGGTGGAAAGTTTGGTAAAGAACGCTTTTTACTAAAATCTTTGTTAATTTTTTTTTTTTTTTTTTAATTTTTTTCTTTTATCTTCGTCGCCAATTTAAAGATAAACTACAAAAGTTCTTATCGCTTATTTTCTATATAATGCCTTCATAAAGTTACAATAACGTAAATATAGTTTTAATTAAGATCTCCATCTCGGAGCACATTCTTACAGTTGTTTTAAATTTGAAATTGTAATTTTCTTGCTCGTAACAAAACTTCTTTTCTTTCCAAAAATTGGTATTGGGGTTTATCCTCCTCCGGCTAATTGCCATATAAAGGCCACATTACCAAGGCCCGCAAAGACAGGTTCGGCTCCCCAAGGAGCGTCATAACCCGCTCTACGGACCAAGAGTAAAGTGAGTTTAGGAAGAACGAAGATATGTTAGAGTGAAAAACAGAAGTAGTCGTGTTAGAAGATAGCATAGAGAAAGTGGACAGGATTGCACTTGATGTTAGGAGGTGCAATAGATTGAAATAGGTTCTTTCCAAAAATTTAATAAATAACCTAAATTCAGCTCATCATAAAACTTGTTTTGAAATATTTCCCATTAGTTTTGCTGGCTGCCACTTAGTATGGCACTTCGCATTTGACGGTTTCAACCAAACATTATCACTATTTTTAAACACTTCATTTGTGTCAGCTTTTGTCGGAAGTTTATCTTTTCTCAATCTTTTCAAATTACTTTGATACCTGTATATTTTCTCTATCGGGCGTGCATCGTTTTTGTTAGCTGAGAAATTGTACCAATACACAGCTTCCGGTATTGACATTTTTTAATTTTTTTTTTTTTTTCTCCAGAAAAATATGTACAAGGTAAATTTACATTGAATATATTACTGGTAGGACTTCCAGAAGATCACATGATCTTATCATGAAGCCCTTTACAATCTATATAACGAATTAAAAGGTAGAAAATTTACAAATATTAAAAATTACATAAGCGTTAGAATATTCTTCAGATGTTAAGCAAGTTTTAACATAATATTTTATAATATGGATATATAACATTCTCAATATTGAACAATATTATAATATAAAGTATTCAGCATATATTGTTTAAATAATATTCGTCACACAGTCGACAAAAATATCAAATAACTTGAAACACTAAAAATAAATAAATATATTTTGTGTTGAAAAGATTATTTCTTTTGTTTTCTTTTTAAAGGAGGAATAAGACCATTTCAAAGAAAAATCAAAGTTAGGTAAAACTATTTTATTCCAAAGAAATGGACCACGATAAGAAATACAAAACTGGTCAATTTTTGTTTTGCAAAACGGCTCTTGAATATTTTTACTATCACGAAGTTCATATTTGTATTTTGGTTTCAAATTATAGAGATTTATAAATACACTTGGAGATAAATTTTCTTTACATTTAAACATAAAACATAAAATATTAAAAATATTTAGTTCGTATATATTTAAAGTTTTCATTTCTATAAGAGGTGGTGTTGAGCTTGAAAAACGATTTCCAAAATTAATTATGCGAGCTGCGTGTTTCTGATGCCGATAGAGAGATTTAAGTTTGGTTTTGTGAGCGCTTCCACATATAATATTGGCATAGTTTATATGGCAATGAATAAATGAATAATATAGTTGAGTTAGTTGGTTTTTATTTAGTATATATCGAGCTTTGTATAGAACTCCAATGTTTTTAGCAATTTTCATTAAAATACTATCAATTTGCTGACTCCAAGATAAGTTTTCATCTATTATGACTCCTAAAAATTTTGTAAATTTTTCTCTTTTTATGATTGTATTGTCAATAAATAGGTCAGGTAAGATATTTTGGATTCTCTTTTTTTTAGAGGTTGGGTGAAAAAGTATAAACTTTGTTTTATCCGTATTCAAGGACAATTTATTTTTTCTAAACCAATATGATATTCTTTTTAATTCATTATTCATATTATTAAAAAGTATTTCTATGTTTTCGTGCGACTGAAATAAATTCGTATCATCTGCAAAATTTACGGTCGTTAGGGTAGAAGCTTTGTAAAGATTATTTATGTATAATAGAAATAATAGTGGTCCAAGTATGGACCCTTGGGGGACACCGCATGTTATATTTTTTATTATTTGCGATGAAGATTCTTTGTTATAAACAAATTGTTTGCGGTACTTAGATAGCTTTTGAACCAATTTAGGGTTTTATCTTTTATACCATAGCTCTCTAGCTTTTTTATTAAAATATGATGATTAACAGTATCAAAAGCTTTTTACAAGTCAATGAATATGCCTAGTGTGAATTGAAAATTCTTAAATTAATCGGCAATACTGCGTGTTACTTGGAGAATAGCGTGTTCAGTAGAACTGTTTCTCTGAAAACCAAATTGATTTTTATAAAGGAGTTTATTATCAATAAGATAAGTGTAAATTCTATTATACATTATTCTTTCTAATATTTTTGAAAAGACCGGTAGAACTGAGATAGGACGATAGTTTGTTATGTTGGTATGGTCACCTGTTTTAAAGATTGGAGTTACTTAGGCTATTTTCAAACTATTTGGAAACGATCCTTGAGTAATAGATGCTTTGAAGACTTTGAAGAGGATATCTTTAATCTCATTAAAAGAGTCGAATACAATATTTCCATTTATATCATCAGGCCGTATTGCTTTATTCCTTTTTAATGATTTAAATGCAATTTCGAATTCATTATAAGTCTGATTTGAAAAATTTATAGTTGAATTTGGTGATGATATAAATTCATCAACAGAGTCGTTGTCTACATAAGGAATCTTGTTTGATAGGTTATTTCCTATTGACGAAAAAAAGTTATTGAATTCGGCTGCAATTTCATTTGAATCGGTAATTAACTTATTTTCAAATTTTATAGCATTCGGCATCGTATTTGTGTTTGTCTTATGTTTGCTAGTAATTTCTTTCATTATTTGCCACACCCGCCTTGAATTATGCTTGTGTTTTATAAGCAAGTCAGAGTAGTAAATTTGTTTGGCTTTTTTTCGGAGTTTTTCAAATAGATTTTTGTAAACTGTGTTATTTTTATGTTTGTCGGATTTATTTTTAAGATATTTAATATAGAGTTTTTGTTTTATTTTTGATAATTTTTTTATTCCTTTAGTTATCCAAGGACAAGATATGTCTTTGGCGTTAAGAACTATTTCTCGAATAGGAAAATTTGCTTCATATATTTTGTAAAATATATTAAAAAAAGATTTGTAGATGATATTTATATCCTCATTAAAGTTTATATAGCTCCAGTCTTAGTGTAAAAGTTGCTCTTTAAATAAACTTAAGTTATTGTTGCTATAAATTCGTTTTAATGTTATTTTACCATTCGTATTTGTTTTGTGGTCAGCGCTTAAGCAGAAAAAAATTGGAAAGTGATCCGAAACATCAGTTTTTATAATACCTTTTTTGAGTGTAATATTGAAATAGTCATTGGTAAGAACGTTGTCAATTAAGGAGGATAAAGACTTTGTTATTCTAGTAGGTTTATTTAAGATGGGTATTGTTCCCGTTTCAAATAAATGATTACAAAACTTTGTTATATATTTTTTTTCATTATACTGGATGCAGTCAAGATTGAAATCCCCCAGTATATAATTTTTTTTCTTTTCTTGGCTAGTTTTTTCTATTATATTATGAACTAGATAATTGCTTAGGTACTTATTTCAACCGTTAAAATCTCAATATTATCATCAGAAACACTCATATCGCTTCGAATATTATACGAAAGGTTTTCTTTTATGTAAAAAGAACTCCTCCTCCACGCTAAACATTACGCTCTAAGAAGACTGTATTAAAACCTGTAAGATGGAGAATAGCGTTTGATTTAAAATCCTCCTCTGTACACCAAGTTTCAGTTAAGCAAATAACGTTATAAAAGTTTTCCGTTTGACAAATCATATTTAAAAAGTTATCAAAATTTTCTTTTAAACTTCTGATATTAATGTGGATTATATTAAAATAATCACGATTATCATTATTTTTAAATATGCTTTTAATTTTATCTGGATAAAAGTAAGAGCATTCGAATTTTGATCCATTAATCTCATTAAAATAATTAATCTCTGGATCAGATTCATTGTCTAAATTAAAAGTATTTGTTTGAAATAAATTTGATATTTGATCTTTCTGTTATTCTCTTAATTGTAAGATGATTTCTTTCCACAATTCCATTTTCTTCGGGATAATAAGCAGCTCGAAACCTAATGCGCACTCCCTAACCATCAAAAAAACTTCTTAACTCCTCAATTTTAAAAGTTGCTTTGTTATCTGTCAAAATTTCAGATGGCGCTCCTCGCTCACAAAAGAAAATGCGGAGTATTTGAGTAATGGCAATACTTCCGTATGAACTTGAAAGTTGTCACCAGAGTGAGTTTCTTGAAGGTCTGCAATCAATAAGAGTTAAAAATTTGTCTGTGCCAAAATGCGTAATATCCATGGCGACTCTTTCCCAATTTTTTTTAACACTCAGTTTTTTCTTCTTCCATTGTACAGGTGCTGGAGCTATTGACTAACATAGTTCGCAATTTTTAATTACCTCTCTGAAGTCATTTTTGGTAGCAGTTGAAGAATTACTTTACGAACAAAGTTTAGACTGCTATTCACTCCAAAGTGTCCAGTTCTCTTGAGTATGCTAGAAACAGATTCAGCCTCTGCAAATACTGCTCCAACGGAATTACTCGAATGCTTAGCCTCCGTCAATTTATTTAGCCATCTAATTCGAACTCTAGTCAATGCGTTAGCTAAGTTGGCTTTTGAAGGAACAAATTTTACATACACATTAACACCATATTCTTCAATACATTGTTGCAGAACGCCTAATCTTCTTCTAGTCAACATTTTGATCATTGCTTTTGATTTTAATCTTGACTTTCCAGTGAGAGCGTCAGAAATCCAGTGGAACACTGTTACAGAATCTGTGAAGGTAGTCACTTTTTTAAACTCCACGTCAAAGTCATATTCATTCCTCACATAACAGCATCCAGTTCCACCATGTTTATGTGATCCTTAGATATTTCTTTTCATAGCGATGTTGCATCTTCTACAGTAGTTTTACCAAATTGAATAACTGCACCACTTGCCAAAAAACTTAAATCAACCCACACATTGTCACCATGTACAGCCCTATCACAATAAGCTTGATCGCACTTTGCAACATCATCATAAACCTCTTGAAGAATACACTTTAAATTTTCATCGCAAACTCCATCGTTCCAAATTTTCGTCAAACTAACCACTCTCCTTTTCAAAAGGTTACACACTGCGCGTAACCAACCACATACTGATAAATGACCTACTAAATGCCCACAAATGGAAAACACTACTCTTCTACTTAACTTTTTTGGCATTGCGTCGACTTGATTCTCCTTGAACCAGATCAACTTGCCACCAATATTGTACATACGTATTCCCAAAATACGAACCCCATTGCATCCAATCTGTTGACCTTATTTACTCTCTAAACCAAATTTTTTGAAATGTCTTTTGACATAATCAAGACTTACTACTTCCTCATTGACAAAAATACTGTCCACGTAAGTGGATTCTCCTCTCTTCACCAATTCATCTTCATCAATAATAGCACTCACAACAGATTTAATCGTCATTGAAGCAACTTTTAATCCAAAAGCAAGCCGTGTCAAACAATACCTTTTGTTTTGAAAAATCACTGTTTGGAATGGCCAAAGAGGTTCTTTAGTTTTTAATTGAAGATAAGCTTTGCGTAAATCAATAATTGCTGGTTTCTTTAACATTCTTCTCCATTTTCTGATCTTCGCAATTAAGGAGGGGTGTAAAACAAACGAACTCTCCGCCACCCACTGCTAACCCTTCTATAAGTGGTCGCTATATTAAAAAGTAATTTTAAAATTTAATTTAGAATCAAATTAATCTTTGAAAACAAGAACTTGATAAAACTTTTCACGGAAAGTTTGAGAGATAAAAAAAAATAGTCAATAGATATATCCATAAAATCACCTAAAAACGAAATAAAAAGATAGTTTCGCCCATTTTTCCAGGGTCCAATACACTTTTTAAATACAAATTCCAATACACTTTTTAAAAATTAGTAAGTTGAAGTATGGTACGAGTTCTAATTTTTTTAGAATAAATAGTTCGAAAAAGGATGATTGTTCTTGCTTGTGACACATGTGAGTTAGTTTCGATTGCAAGCGTCATTCTATTTAAATATACTTAAAAACTATACTAAGTTAGAGCGTTTTAAACTATTTTTCTTGACCTAAATTAGTATATATACTTTTTTTGTTTTAAACTCCCCAACCAATTCCAAATTAACATTCAGGCCTTTTAGAGTTCACAGAAAAAAAATTGATGTTTTATATCAATGTTTTTTTTTTTTTTTTTTTTGTTTTGTTCTTATTACAATATATACTATGGTGTAAATATCGTTGTACATTAAATATCAGAACACGGAGACTCAAAGAGGATCGTAAGATCCTGTCACTGAGAACCGTTTAACAATGCAGTAATAATAAAACCAGTTAAATAATTACAATAAATGACGTTAAAAACAAAATTTAAATTTAACCAGATATTTCAAAACATAAAATAACGTTTAGCAACATAAAGAATATATATAAAACTAAATATTTCAAAATAAAATAATATATTCAGGAACCACACACTTTTTTAAAAGGTATAAACTCAAAAGAACTCAAAAATATTATTAATTGACAAGATAAATTTTTTCAACTTAATTTTAAAATTAAGAAAACTCCAACTTTGGGAAAAATCAAAAATTTTCAAAACTATTTTGTTCCACAAAAGAGCTCCGCGATATGTTAAAAGAGATCTTTCAAAACTTGTATGCGAATATTGTTGATGAATAAGATTGTCATTTCTTATGTTATATTTGTTTTTTCTTGTTTTATTGCATATAAACTTTGAAAGGATATAGGGGTTAGGTTTATCTTACATTTGTACATAAATAAAAAAACATTAAAAACATTTTACTGGTATATATTAAGAACATTCATTTCCAAAAAAAGAGGTCTAGCATGAGTATAACGATCTTTAAAGTTTATTAAACGTGCTATATGCTTCTGTTGCCGATATAGAGGATCTAATTGAATTTTTGTAGCACTACCCAATGCGATATTTGCATAGTTTATATGGCATTGAATTAGCGAGTGATAAAGTTGAATTAATGTCTGTTTACAAAATTTCTCGCTTTATACATTACTCCAATATTTTTTGAAATTTTATTGCGCAAAATTTCGATATGGTTTTTCCAAGTTAGATTTTCATCAATGAAAACACCAAGGAAATGTATAACTTTTGATTTTTTTTATTTATACATTGTCAATATATATTTGAGGCATATCATTTGGTAAAAGTTTTTTTTTGAATTTTGAATGAAATAAAATCCATTTAGTTTTTTCCAAGTAAATTGATAGTTTATTTGACTTAAACCAATTTGAAATTTTAATTAGTTCTATGTTAATTTCATTAAATAGCGTTATGATATTTTTACCGGATAGAAAAAGTATCATCAGCAATTTGTATCATCAGCAAACATTACTGTCTTCAAATTTGAGGCATTGTGCAGATCATTAAAATAAATGAGAAAAAGTAGTGGCCCTAGGATAGACTCTTGGGAAACACCGCATATTATATCTAGTAAACTTGTTGTAAGGATACGTCAATTTGCACAAAGTGTTTACGATTGCTTAGATTTTAGCAAATTTAATAAATTTCCGCTGATTCCATTGTTTTTAAGTTTTTTTATAAGAATCTCATGATCTATCGTATCAAAGGCTTTTGATAGATCAATAAAAACTCCAAGAGTAAATTGTGATTTCTCAAAAGAATCTGCAATATTATTAGTTACATGAAGTATGACGCATTCCGTGGAGTTATTTTTTTTGAATCCATACTGACTGGCATTTAATATTTTATTTTTAGAAAAATGTTCATATATTTTGTTGTAAAGAATCCTTTCAAAAACCTTTGCAAAGCAAGAGAGTACAAATATTGGTCGATAATTAGTTATATTTGATAATCCACCACCTTTATATATTGGTGTAACTTTACCGATCTTTAGTTGCTGAGAAAATATTCCTTGTTTTATTGAGTAACTTAACACTTTGAATTGTATAGTTTTTACGATCTCGTAAAATAATATAATAATGTTACTTTTTATTTCGTCCTGACCTCTCGCTTTATTTGATTTTAGCATTTTATAAACGTTTTCAAATTCTTTCATTGAAATTTCAAAATTATTAAGTACAGAAATATTGGGAAGGCTAAAATAAATTGTTTTGTTGGTTACAACTGGAATACATTTTGCTAGATTACGACCAACAGATACAAAATAGTTATTTATCTGATTAGCTATATCTTTTGGATTATATATGAAATCATTACTGTTTCTAATAACTTTTGGTAAGTTGTATGTTTTATTCTTATGGTTACCAGTAAGTTCATTTAAAACTTGCCACGTGCGCTTTGAGTTATGTTTAAACTTAACTAGTAGGTTTGAGCAGTATTTTTTTTTTAAGTTTTTTCTTTGAATTTTATAAATCGCCTTATTTTTATCACTTTTTGTGATATAATAAACTTCAAAAAATGTTTTAAAGAACGAGTTATAAACTAGATTTGCTTCAGATGAAAAATTTAAATGTTTCCAGTGTAGTAAGGATAGCTGCTCATTAAACGACATAATGTTTGCTTGGCTAAAGCATCGTTTGAAGTAAACTTGATTTTGTTTCGGTACGTCAATATCATTATTTAATGTTAGCTAAGTCAATATCGTTTCAATAAAAATGTTATATTCTCTCCAGTCCAAAATGGGTCAGGCTTTATTATCTTTATTTCGTTGGATAACAGTCATTAAGGGAATTCGCCCTTTGGGTTGTCCCATCTTATTTTCGTCATATTTATTTAACAATTTACGATTGATTCAATCCCGCAGTTCATTTTCATATTCTGCTCTTGGATATTTTGGTATGCTCTATTGGGCAACTTTGTCAACCAACTGGTTGGGGCCTTCTCCATATCTCCATTTCCGTTTAACTTTTCATTTGACACCATTAAATATTGCTTCATGATCTTGTTTTTTGTTTTCAATTTTATTGACTTTATCTTATTTTGAGACTTTTTATTCCACTCAAGCTGAACCCAAACTTTGCTATTCCAGACGGGAAAATAAAAACTCCTCCTAGCAATTTAATGGAACTCATTCCTAGCATCATATCAACTCTAAACGGTTGAAAATTCATTAAAATAACTTCGTCTTGTACTTGAATACCATCAACCTTAATTGTGACAGTCGCTAATCCATTACATTTATGGAATTTACCAGCAAAAGTTACTACCTTTTGAGGATTCTGGGATATATGTTGCTTTCTCGACAGCAGTTTTTGATGTATAATTGTCTTTGAAAAACCCGTGTCTACCATAGCTGTCGCTAACAAACCATTAACCTTTAGATGAATAATAATGCGCTAATTCCACCATTGCTCAGGAACGAGGTAGCGCACATTCCTCGCTCCTGCACTCGTTTTTCTGCTTATTTAAGCATTTTGCAGCCACGTGTCCTTCATTCGCACATTTAAAACATCGAAAAAAAATCTTCGGAGTCAGATTCTTTGCAAAGGGACAGTTTCTCGCAATATGATTTAACCTTTTGCAATTGTTGTCGGCCAAAAACACATCAACTTTCTCTCCGACATTTAATTTTAGTTTAACAAAAAGTTCGTTTGCCGTATAAGCATCTAAAGAGAATACTGCTAACAACACACGCTCAACTTCTTCTTCGTTTTGCTTATTTTCAGCGTTTAAACCATCGTATACTAAATAAGCAGTTCCTCTTAGAAGAATTAGAAAGAGTGACTTTAGTTTTACATTTTGCATTTCTGCAATCACTTTTGTTCGCTGTATCCAAACGGCAGCGTCCAATGTTCCATTAAACGTTTCAAACATATCCAATAATTCGATATTCGAATCCATGTCCGGTTGGCTTGTAGTTTTCTCGCTGGAAACAAAACTTCTTTTCTTTCCAAAACTTTATTTATAAACCTGAACTCAACTCATCTTACAAAAGTTTTACATCCATTTATATAATATACCTACCCACAAAATCAACATTACAAAAACCGCTTAATACATTACTACAATTAAAATAATTAAAAACTATTAGGAAAAGAAACCACGTAATTGCCGTAGAATGTTCTAGAACTTTCTGCGCTTTATTTATTTATTCACCATTTTTAAAAGTTACTCAAAAAACCAGAAATATCATTTTGTTCTGGAAAATAACTTTTTGCTATTGTTTCGCAGTGGAAGCTATTAAAGTTCCACCACTGATATGGAACCATCAGGCCGTAAGAGTCTTAAGAGAAGAAAGAAGTATATTATATAAGTGCAAGGGAGTGCTAGATAAATTATAATATTTGGACAGATGTCCAGTATTAAGAGGTGGTGTTAAAGAGGGGAGTATTATTCACTTGTTAAGTTAGAGTTAAGTAAGTGTTCTTTAAGTTATGTTTAAGTAAGTGTTGTTTCAGTGTTCTGTAAGTTTGTGTTAATTATCGTGCTTTGTGTTTGTAGTGTTCTAAATGTTCAAGTTTTATATGTGAATTAATGTCTTTCTTTGTATGAATCTGTATTTTCGTAAATACTTTGTATTTCCGTCTCATTTAATTTTGATGTTATTATGTTCTTTGTGATCGTAATCTTTGTTAAAAGTATTTTATAAGATATGTTTTAACATATGTTCATAGAATATATGAGAGTGTGGGGTTTGTTGCTATTTTTGTAAGAATTATGTACGAAATGCAGTACAATTAAAGCAACTCAGTTTGGCTCAGTGGTTTTAGTTCGGGGCAGTATGATGCTTTTTAGGTAAACCAATAAGTTTCTTGTATTATTTATAGAGAGACTTATGTATATCTAGAATATTATATACATCGTGTATAATATATCCGATATGCATAGTATGTATGCTATAAAGCTATAGTGATTACCATTGTAAATTGGAAGTAATAAATTAGTAGTAAATTAGTATTACAAATTATTGTAATATAAAAGTAAAACAAGTTGAGGGAAAGGTGCTGCGCGAGTGGAGTTCGGGGTTGATGTCGAAAGTTGTGGCATGTGACAAACCTTCATCTCGTCAGGGCCATGTCGGAATGTCTAAGCTTGTTTCGAAGAAGTTAAAGTACTAAAACAACTCCATGACCTACAGCTTAGTTACCACGTGAGGCTTAGATATGTGATAAACTCATACTCGAGGAGTCTCCCATTTCATCTGGTGTGCGTATCGAGCATTATAAGGTCATACAGAATAGTGTAAATTATTATAATATGTTCTCACGCAATTATATAATATTGTGAGAGTTCATTTAGAATCTTAGGAGGTTGGGTACGGGAGAATTGGTTTAGGCATAGAAGTATGCACACTCGCATCTACTCATACAAGAACACAATTCTACATATACACGTATACACACCTAATGCTTAAACACATGTACACATACATGCACACGCATATGCGCATGCAAACACGCAAACACATGCACACGCAAGTACACATATACTTGTGTGAGTACCACTATGCATAAAACCGATAAATCAGGTAACGGAGTGAAATAGAGTGAAATAAAGGGGGTTGGGTGCGAGAGTATGGATCCAAATATAAATGTATATGCACATATATATGCACATACAAATATATCTGTATGAACACTACCATGTATAAAACAGAGGTCTATATATACTAAGAGGGTAACAGGGTAGGGTGTGCATATATGCATGCAAACACATACGTCCCAACATGTCCGCATATACAGATGCATGCATATATGGATGCAAACACGCACAAATGATATACACAAACAAAGTACATACATATATAAACACAACAATTTCCAGATAACGGAGTCGGACCCTAGTGGGTTGGGTATGAGGGGGATAATTAATAGTTTTTAAGGTGTTTTTGGTGTAAAGGTTTGAACTAAACCTACCGTTTCTAGCATTTGGCAGTCACTTAGTTCTTCGTCTTTTTGTGTTGTCTCCTTCTTTTTTGTCTTCGGGTTCCAGGGTGGTACTGTGCCTTAGTATTTCTAATTCTAATTTATCTACGTTCACGAGAACTTCTTGATTTCGGAACACGTCTTGTGTAAGGAATATGTCTTCCGGTGTGTTTGGACTCTATAATAAATTCTAAGTATGCATAATGTGTAAGAATAGTATAGGGTGCTTTCAATGGTGAATTATAGTGGCGTGTAATGTTAAAGTAAATGCTAAATTATAGCGGGGTGGTGATGGTATGACTTATTAAGTACGTAAATATGATAAAGGGAATGTTTTTCTTACCGTGTTGCTGGGTGTTGTAGTAGGGTGTATATTTATGTAATTATTCGATGTCATCGTTGGTGTTGTTGTTAATGTGGATTTTTTTTATGAAATAATCACGAAAACATATATTTCTGAACGCCAAAGTTGCTTTTTCTTCGCTTGTAAGCAGATATCTGATACGAACGAAATGTGTTCACATAAAAATGTAAAATTTCTGTTTTTAGAAATTCCATTGTTCTATTGTTGTAAGTTTTCAATGGTCTATTGTTCTATTTACGTGTCTTTAGTCTCCGTGAAAAGAGTTAGGTAATTCTCAAGGTCTTAGTGGGTATATTTAGAGCAGTTGTTCTAAAAGGGGTTTAGATGTTTAATATATTTATGATAATTGTTGTGATAATTATTGATAATTAAGGTTTGGGTTACGCGTAGATTCTGGATAAAGTTACGTGTTAGGGTTGGGAAAAGGGTTATAGGGGTAAGAAATCATTGGTATTACAATAGGTGGTGATTCGGAATTATGTTACTAATGTTTTTAAATATATATTTATCATTTAAATGTACATTACTTTACAATTATATTGTTCGTAAAAACGTCTAAATTATCGGCCAAGAACCTTAATGTATTTTCCACTTCTTCTTTATCTTCTTTATTTATTTTTACTGGTGGTTCTTCGACCACTTTCTGCTCCTTTTTCAATGTTCCCTTACTATCTATAGATGCCTTTAAGTTCCGCTTAGCTCCAATTCTTTCTTGAATATTTTATCGTCTTCGAACCCTTCCCCTCAATGTCCTTTTTGATGTTAAATCGTGATGGTTCTTAAAAGGAAGGTAAGTATTGAAAGAAAGGTTACGTGAGCAATCATTGTTTTAGGTTAAGTCATTCGGGTAAGGCTATAAGGAATTTATATGGGCTATCCTCAGTGTAGTAGTTATTGTTAAAGATAGAGATAAAGTATTTTTAAGTCTAAAATTCTAATAAATAATACAAAAATCTAATAAATGAACCAAATATAGGCGCCAAAATCAAAGTAATATTTCGTTTAAAGACGCGGAAGTCACTTTTATTTTAAGTTTTATTATCAAAATTCCCTCCTCCTTAAATCGTTAACCTATCAGCGCCAAGTGTCATCGCTGATCAGCCTCACTCTGTCTGTTCCATCAGTCTTTTTTACAAAAATAGAATATTATTAATTGAAATAAATAATTCTTTGCTTTTAAACAACCAATACTTGGAGTTTAAATTAACAATATAAAAGCTTTTTAAATTTTTTAAATCACCAATATTTGGAAGTTAAATTAACAATTAATACGCTTTTTAGATTTATTGAAAATCAGTTAGCAGCATAAAAGTTTTTTAGGCGATAAAGGTTAAAACTGCGCGAAGCATATTTGCTAACACATTTTTCATTTATGGATTTAACAAAATAATTATACTTTAGATTATACTTGCGTTAGTTTTAAAAATAAAGTTGCTTTTTTACAAAGAACTTTTAAGTTACGTTTAATTTTTTAAGTCTATTTTCATTTGAATTTTTTTACAAATTCTTTTAGTTTATTTGGAAGTGTAGCTGGTGTTAAATAATTATGTGTTTGGATAGCTCATTGTTTTGGCTAAATCTTGAAAGATAAAATAAAAACATCGAAACAGGGTCGCCACATCAGCCAACGAAGGGTCAGTCGGAGAACCGACCTCCTCAAATCGTTAACTTATTGGCAACTAGGCTTCTTTGCTGATACCTCAACGATGATCACCGTTAAATTTCAAGAAAATCATGAAACTAGACTTGTGAGATGGAGAGCAACGAAGAAGGGTCACTGAATCAGCTAGCGAAAGGCCAGTCAGAAATCTGACCTCATCTAATCGTTAACCTATCAGCAATAAGTGTTATTGCTGTTCAACCTCACTCTGTCTGCTCCGTCAGTCTTTTTTATAAAAATAGAATATTATTAATTGAAATAAATAATTCTTTGTTTTTAAATAAGTAATACTTGGAATTTAAATTAACAATATAAACACTTTATAATTTTTTAATCACCAATACTTGGAATTTAAATTAACAACATATACTCTTTTTAAATTTGATGAAAATTAGTTAGCAGCATAAAAAATTATTTAAGCTAAAAAAGTTAGAAATGTGCGAAGCATATTTGCAATTAAAATTTTGCTATTGAGGTTATATTTGCGTTAATTTTAATAGTGAGTTTGCTTTTTTACAAAGAGTTTTTAAGTTATATATCTTTTTTATTTTATAAACTTTTTAAATCGTTTTTCATTTGAAATCTTTTAGTTTATTTGGAAGTGTAGCTGGTGTTGAATATTCACGTGTTTGGGCTACTCATTGTTTTGACTGGATCTTGAAAGTTAAGATAAAATCATCGAGAAAGGGTCGCCACATCAGCCAACGAAGGGTCAGTCGGAGAACTGTCCTCCTCAAATTGTCAACCTATTTGGTAACCAGGCCTCTTTGCTTATACCTCAATCATGCAGAATCACCGTTAAATTTTAAGAATATCATAAAACTAGACTTGTGAGATAGAGAGCAACGAAGAAGGGTCACTGAATCAGCTAGCCAAGGGCCAGTCAGAAAACTGACCTCCTCAAATCGATAACCTATCAGCGACAAGTGCTATTGCTGATCAACCTCACTTTTTCTGTTCCATCAGTCTTTTTTATAAAAATGGAATAATTTTAATTGAAATAAATAATTCTTTGTTTTTAAACAACCAATACTTGGAATTTAAATTTACAATATAAACGCTTTTTAAATTTTTAAATCGCCAATACTTGGAATTTAAATTAACAATATATATGCTTTTTAAATTTGCTGAAAATTAATTAGCAGCATAAAATTAGAAATGCGCGATGCATATTTGCAATTAAATTTTGCTATTAGAGTTATGTTTGAGTTAGTTTTAATAGTGAAGTTGCTTTTTTTACAAAGAGTTTTTAAGTTACGTATCTTTTTTTAACTTATAAACTTTTTAGTCGTTTTTTATTTGAAATTTTTTTTAAAAAATTTTTGAGTTTATTTGGAGGTGTAGCTAGTGTTAAATATTTATGTGTTTTGGCTGCTCATTGTTTTGGCAGTATCTTGAAAATTAAGATAAAACTTCGAGAGAAGGTCGCCTCATCAGCCAACGAAGGGTCAGTCGGAGAACCGACCTCCTCAAATCGTTAACTTATTGGCAACTGGGCCTCTCTGCTGATACCTCAACCATGAAGGATCACCGTTATATTTCAAGAATATCATAAAACTAGACTTGTGAGATGGAGAGCAACGAAGAAGGGTCACTGAATCAGCTAGCGAAGGGCCTGTCAGAAATTCGATCTCCTTAAATCGTAAACCTATCAGCAACAAATGTCATTGCTGACCAACCCCACCTTGTCTATTCCACTAGTCCCATGAAATTTTAAAATTCAATGCAACCAAGTACATGTATTATTGCAATCAAAGCACCTGCTTTTCTAGTTTGAAAAGTCAGCGGCACGTATATTTGGCAATAATGGTTTAAGGCTCCGGAATTATTTTTCTCATCAAATTGTTTTTAATATCGTTTTCTTTATCAAATTGTTTTTCTTAGTATTTTTATTTATGAAGTTTTTAGTAATTTTTCTTTAGGTTGTATTTATATTAGACTTCAGTACAATAGCTGCTAAAACGCTATTGTACTGAATAAACTTAGTTGTTTTATCTGTTTGTAAGAAAGGTGGGATATCGCAGATTTAGTTTAATACACCTTCCCAGAGTCGCCCAATCAGCTAACGAAGGGACAGTTGGATAACCGATTATATTTCTTATTTGCAATGTATTTATTGTGTTTAAAACATCTGTTACGTTTTTATATCAGGATCAATAGTTAAGTCATATTTACGTTTATAATTTAGGATATTCGTTGCAATTATGTTTGGTCGTGGTGATCATTTTTGTAATGTTTTGTAATCATTTGTTAATGAAGGTGGGGGAGGTGGGGAGGGGAAGGGGAGTTTATGTATATATTTATTGAAAAGATTGTTTTTGTTCTATTGGTATAATATTTTTTCTTTTATATATGATGGGGGCAGGTTGCTACCGTTGAGTATAGGGGTGTCTCTTATTTGTCAGTGTTTGTAGAGGTAATTGTCCCTTTAATATAATTGAGGTAGGGAGATGTGTATGATTTAGCTGTCTGTATTATTATAACTAAATACAATGGTCTCGTATAAGTATTTCTATTTATAAGTAAATTATGTTTACACGTATTTTATGTGGGTGTATTTCTAGTTGATGTTTTTTAAAAAAACAATATTCGCAAAGTAAATATATTCATATTTGTCCTGTTGATGTATTATTCTGTTATGTCATGTACAGTTGTATTCCTCTCATTCATTGTGTCTTGGTCAGGTTATGGGGGGTTAGTCATGGTTGTGTCGTACTTGGATGGTGGTGGTAGTGGTCGTTTGTTTGTAGTTTTGTGTGTGTAAGCTTTGTGTCTTGTAGATATAAGTAGGTCGTTTAATGATTTGTAGTTGGATAGTACTTTAAGTAGTGCGGGTAGCAGTATACATTCTGGGTACCATTCTGGTACCCATGGAGGTACCAAATTTCTGGCGGAATGCCCTGTCGCCAAACATAAACGAGCTGTTCTTAAATATCAGTTCAATGAGGTGGCAAAAATGTCTAGTCGATATGATGGGTGGTAGTTCTGGAGGGAATTTGATGGTATGTAAATGTTCGGTTATAAAGTTTTTGATAGCTTGGATGCCGTCATTGTGTGGTATGTTAGTGTATAGCGATGTTACGTCGGCAGTTATCAGTATTATCGGGCTCTCGGGGTAGTTTATGTCAGATAGTAATCTAAGCAAGTGAGTGTTTCTGCCATAGGTTGCAGGTACTTTACCACATATTAAGAGAGGTTATCAGTCGGTCCATCGCACCCAGAAACTATCGGTCGTAGTGGTGTTCTTTGTTTGTGTATTTTAGGATGTCCGTAAAATAGAGGAGTGCGACTCGGTGTGTTAGGTAGTATGAAGTTGGCTACTTTCTCGGGGATCACTCGTGCATTCCTCATCATAATAATTTTGTTTATTATTTTGTCTGTTACCATTTCTGTTGTGTAGTTTGGTAGTTCGTCGTATGTGTTTTTGTCTTCGAAAAGTTGTAAAGTTTTTTCTTCATATGTTTTTTTTATCTAATATGCATATACCACCGCCCTTATTTGTCTTCTTGATTGTTATGGTTTTGTTTCTTCTTAGTTTATACAGAGCTTTCCTTTCATTTATTGTGGTGTTATTTGCATTTGTGTAGCTTGGGTCTTTCATGATTCTTTACGTCTCTCTGTCTATTATGGTAATGTATCTATTGAGTTTCATGTTTTTATCTGCAAGGGGGTTCCAATTAGAGTTGGGTCGTTTGAGCGTGCGGTCTTTTTTCGTTGGGTTTTGCGATGTTGGATGTTGTTTATTAAAAAACATTTTACAGTAAATATGTCGTTTAAATTTTTTTATTTGTTTCGTATATAGATCAAAGTCAGGTTCCTGTGGGGAGTAGATAAATTTAAGTCCTTTATTTAGTATAGTAAGTTTATTTTTTGTTAATTGGGTGCCTGAGATGTTCGTAATTGTTTTGTTTTGCATATTGGTTCTAGTGATGTTAATCTTTTCTTTAAGTTGTTTGTAATAGTTTGTGTTTAGTTTTCCGGCCCATTGTGGCATGAATAGTTTTATGTAAGAGAGGGGTTTGAAGTTTCTATGGCTGTTGCTAGTTGTGTATAAGTTACGGTTTCCTTCTGCCAGTGGTATGAGCTAAGGTGAAAGATATGTACTTAATAGCATTATTAATATTGTGTTATTAGTGTCGTATTCGTGGTGGTAGTTTTAAATGTTATTAGTGTTTTTGATGTTTGTATAAGGTGTTTAGTGTTCGTGGTAGTATTAGGTGTACTTATTTGTGTCCCGTAGTAGTATTAAGTAATAATATTTATTTATTCACAATTTTTAAAAATTACTTAAAAAACCAGAAATATGATTTCGTTCTGGAAAATTTTTTTTTTTTTTTTTTTTTTTCTGATTAACATCATATAATATTATTACAATGCACGTATATATGGAATCTCATAAAATAAAATATAAAAGTATATACATTACAACAAAATTAAGTTAAATCAGTTAGGGGCTCAAAGAAGATAAGGATAACATTACGTTTTTGCAATCTTTTCATAGAACCCCTAAGTACAAGTTTAAATAAAACAACGTAAGAATAAATAGCTCCTATAAAAATATACTAATAACAATGTTATCATTAAAAAGTCAAGACAAGGTTAAATTATTCAATAAAGTAAAAAGAAAAAACTTTATCATAAAATCAAAATTCTTAAAGTTTCTTTTTTTAATTCAAACTTAAATGAATTTAAAGACTTCACCATAAATTTAAATTCCTTTTGACAGTCATTCCATAATTTAGGTCCTCATTAAGATATACAAAATTCTGAGAGTTTATTACATTTTCTAGGCAAATTAAAGTTTTCATTTCAGACCATACTTTTCATTTGAATTTATTTCAAACTTATCTTTTAAGTTTGCTGGCAAGAGGTTGTTATAGTATCTATACATAAAAATTAGATGCTGATAAATATTTATTTCAAATATATCAATCATTTTCACATCTCTCATAAGAGGTTTTGCATGTTCACGTTTATGTTTACAGTATATAATACGGCAAGCGTGTTTTTGGAGCCTATAAATTTTTTGAAGTTTTGAAGTTTGCGTACTTGCCCATGATATATTTGCATAATTAATAAAACAGTGTATCAGTCCAAAGTATATTAATTTGAGACTTAACATATTGACGTATGGTCTAACCCTATACATTACGCCAATAGTTTTGGTAACTTTTGAATGTATGTAATTTATATGGGGAAGCCAAGATAAATTTTCATCGACAAGGATTCCGAGTAATTTTATACTTGCTTGCTTTTTAATTATTGTATCATTTAAGTACAGTTCGCTCAATTTAAGAGGAATGTTTAATTCTTGTGTTTTTTTATGGAATAGAGTATAGTTGGTTTTCTCAACATTAAATGTGAGTTTGTTAGCTTTAAACCAACTATTTACTTTATTCAATTCTAAGTTCATATCTGTATAAAGATGTTTAATATGACTATTGGTAAGAAATAAACTAGTATCGTCTGCAAACATTAATGAGTTCAGTTTTAATGATGCATTACAAAGGTTGTTAATATAGATTAAGAATAAGAGCGGACCAAGGGTTGATCCTTTGGAACTCCGCAAACGACATTTAATATTCCGGATTGCACATTATGAACATATTGCTTTCTATCAGTAAAAAAACTTTTAATCCAGAAATAGGTTGTACTAATTATACCATAATGCTTAATTTTTTGTAAGAGAATGCAATGGTCGAATGAGTCAAATGCTTTAAATAGATCTATAAATACTCCTAAAGTAAATTTGTTATTGTCAAACCCATCAGTTATTTGGTTGACTATTTCAATAATTGCGTGCTCAGTCGGTAATTTTTTTTAAAATCCGAATTGTTTTGGGTAGAATAAGTTGTTTTTAGTGAAATATTCGAATATTCTATTATAAATTACGCGTTCAAACAACTTTGAGAATACAGAAAGTAAAGATATAGGTCTATAATTTGTAATGTTCGAATGATTTTTGTAATTAGTAATGACCTTTGTAATTTCGAATGTTGTAAGTTCGAATGACCTTTGTAAATTGGGATTACTTTAGCTATTTTAAGAGCATCAGGGAAAACACCAAACTTTAATGAGAGTTTTAGTATATGAAATAAAGGTTTGTTTAAGCTAGTTTTGTTAAAAATAGCTATGTTGCTAGGTATTTCATCATATCCTGGGGATTTATATTCTTTTAAAGAAGAGTATGCCGTTTCAAATTCTTTATAGCTTAATTCATTGTCATACAATATTTTGTATTTAGTGGATTTTAGGTAGGTTTTAAATGATTCTAATGTTGGTGTTATCTTATTGGCAAGATTTGGGCCAACATTTGTAAAATACTTGTTGAACTCTTTTGAAATTAAGTTTTCATTGTATATATCAGTGTTATCAATATTAATTCTTTTAGGTAGTAAAGATGCAATGTTTTTTTTCTTTACCGATTATATTATTAATTATGGACCATGTTTTTTTACTATTTAATTTGTATTCAGAAATTAGCGTATTGTAATAGCTTTTTTTTGCATTTTTAATTAGTGCTTCGTAAAAGTTTTTATATTTTTTGTAATTTTTTTCGTTTTCAGTGTTTTTATTATTTAGGACTTTATTATACAATTTTGCTTTTATTTAGAACATTTTAACAGCGATTTATTCATCCACGGATTAGCTAGTGTTTTCGCCTTAATTTTTATATCCTCGTATGGGCAGGTTTTATTGAAGTGCTTTAATAATGTATTAAAAAATTGTTAAAAGCCTCGTTAGTATCTTAACATTTATATACACTTTCCCACGTTTCTTGTTTTAATTTACATGTTAATTCATTAGTATTGCTAATTTTTAGGATACGTTTTTTCAAATTGATAAAATTTAGTTGACTATCGGACACAGTTTTTAAATAGTTTACTTTTAAGAAAATAGGAAAGTGGTCACTGATATCTGTCTGGAATATTCTGGATTCAAATTTTGTTTCTAGGTAGTTATTAATGAAAATATTGTCAATTGCAGTTAAACTATCTTTTTGTTTGTAAATAAATTAATTTTGTAACATATGTGTATTTTTTGCCCAGCCGGTGACGCGAAATAAAATAACTCCCCGAAAAGTTACTTCCCGGTTAAAACATTTTAACTCCCCGGTTAATCTATTTCGAAATAAATTAACCCCGGGAGTTAAATTATTTTAAAACAGGGCGAAATAAATTAACCGGGGGCTTAAATATTTCTAACCCCCATCGTAATAAATTAACCCCTATTAATTCGCGTTTTAAATTATTTAGCTTATAATAAGTTCTACAAAATTGCGTAGGTAGTTTTTTCTAATATATTTTTTTAATATATATCTTCAGTTAGCGTTGAATAAAATTATTTTGTAACTGTTTTCGTTTTGCTTATTTTTTTCATTGTTGTGAAAATAAAAAGGAGATCAAAATAATAATAATAATAATAATAATAATAATAATAATAATAATAATAATATTGCAGCAACTTCAGCGAACCTTTCTCTTGCAATAATGTTTGAGATTATAGTCTATAATCTCAAACATTATTGCAAGAGAAAGGTTCGCTATATAAACTCTATAATATTATTATAGAGTTTATAGAGCGAACTAGTTAGCTATCTCAAAAAAAAAAAATAAAATAAAATAAAATAAATATATATATATATATATATATATATATATATATATATATATATATATATATATATATATATTAATTAGTAGAAAATCAATTCACAAAGATTTTTATTTTTTTTTATTTTACAATGTGTTTCATCAATAAAGACTCACATCAGAAATTTCTGATGAGTCTTTATTGATGAAACACAGTATAAAATGAAAAAAAATTTTTGTCAAGTGATTTTCTACTAGTTTATAATTGCTCTGTTCTTTTAAGAACATTGAGCACTCTATTTTTTAGAATACATTTTTAAAATGGTTTAAACACACACACACACACACACACACACACACACACACACACACACACACACACACACACATATATATATATATATATATATATATATATATATATATATATATATATATATATATATATATATATATATATGTATATATATTTATATATATGTATATATGTATATATATATATATATATATATATATATATATATATATATATATATATATATATATATATATATATATGTATATATTATTTTGCTTTGAAAGATATTACAATAGGTTATGTTTGACAAAACTATTGTAATATCTTTCAAAGCAAAATAACACTAACTCAACAGCTGCATCTATCTTAAAACTAACATTAGCAACTAGTACTAGTTGTATAAATCCAATTTTTCAAAAGTCTGACTGTAAACTAATAGCCTCAAAATCTCGCCTCTACAGTGCTGAAGACAGAAAATTTTTTAGCTCTGAAGTACAATGCCTTTACAAAGAAGGAATTATCGAACCTTCAACATCACCATGGAGATCACAAGTCATTGTAACAAACAAGAGATCAAAAAAGTGCCTAGTCATAAACTATTGTCAAACTATCAATTGTTTTATGTCTTGATGTCTACCCTCTACCACAAGTAGTTAAACTTGTAAGCAAAATTTACAATCATCAGATCCCAATTAAAAAAGAATACCGTCTGTTTACTGCATTAAAAGCTGACAGAGGTTTACATCAGTTCATGTGTATGCCTTTTAGTGTGACAAACGAAGTAACTCAAAAGTAAGGAGTAATTTCAAAAAACAGTGGACAATTTTATTGCTGATGAGATATTGAAAGACTTTTGCTTATTTTGATAATTTTACAATCTGTGGAAAGATGCAAAAGAATCATGACTACAACCTTAAAATGCTTCCTTTTAGCTGGTAAAGCAAAGAATTTAACCTATAATAACAAAAAATGTGAAAAAATCAAGACCACTACTAATGAAACTCCTCATGAAGGACTCTTTACGTATCAAAGATGTTCTGCTGATGGACATTCAATCCAATTATTGCTTGCACAACCTGACAAGGTGTAATTAAAGAGACATCTTAAAAATTCTAAGTATAAATTTGATGTAGATGAGGTATTCCTAATGGAAGCAAACCTACAATATGCGCTTATTTAGCATGCTTACGGTCGTGAATTTACAGTTTCTATTCGTCACCTTGCACCACTAACTTAAGACTCACATACAGTTAAGTTACAGTTAAAAACGGTATATAAGCTTATCGGAACAATCTACTGCACACCTGTTACAAGAACCAGATAAGACTGTTACAAAAAACAGTCACACTAGTTACAAAAACCAGATGAGACTGTTTCATTGGATCTTTCTACACATCCAGTGAGTCTCGCCCTGCAATGTTCAATAAGGTTGAATATAATATTTACCAAGACGATCAACTCGAATGCGCACGACTCCAAGTCGGTTCGATCTTTGAACAATAGACTACTTAAAACTTAAAAATGTCGGGGAGAATGTGATGAAATTGATCAATATTATTATTGTTTTATAATATTTCTTATTGTTTTAGGTAATAAAAAGTTAAAAAGAAGTTATTCAGTTGTTGTCATTTATCCTTCGAGTCCACATCAAGCTAAAACAATCTTTTAAATAGTTTAACGCAGAATAATAACTACTTCCTTTAGTTTAAGTAGCCAGTTTATGTAGGTTAAATATTTGGCTTAAAATTTTCAACTGAAAACAACAAGTTTAATGCAATGATTTTTTGCGTCCCGTAAGTAACACAGCACATAATCAACTATAATTCCTATGGTTATAATAATTGGACGGAATTTGAAACTGGAATTTCAATATACAGGAAAACGAATAAATGATTTTGGGGTGATTTATATATAAACATATAATCTGTTAAAATAAATAATAAAATGTGACATTACAAAAATCAAAATGTCCCGTAAGTAACAGTGGCATTGCCCACCAACATAATTTACACCTTAATCTTCATGATGCACCCTATCAGATACGCTCACTATTCCTAATCTCTATATAAGATTACCACTTTTTTTCTTGTTTTTAGAGTTGCACCGCCTATCTATCTGATTGTTGCCTTTTCAATTCTTTCCAAATAGTGGACATCATTAAATGGACATAATCTTTGTTGCATATATATATATATATATATATATATATATATATATATATATATATATATATATATATATATATATATATATATATATATATATATATATATATATATATATATATATATATATATATATATATATATATATATATATATATATATATATATATATATATATATATATATAACAATAATTTTAAATGCATTCTATGAAATAGAGTGATGAATGTTCTTAAAAAAATAGAGCAATAAATTAGTAGAAACTATAAATGTTAGTATTCGATAGACATATATATCGAGTAGTAATATATCGGTAGAAATATTCAATATACATATATATCAAATGTATAAATATTTAATAATGCTTAAGATATATATAGTGCTACTGTTATTATACCATATTAAAACAAATTAACATATTTAAAAACAAACAAATTTGGAAATCAAGTTGAAAAACTTTTTCCGTAATTCGTATAAGTTGTTCCAAGGGAGTTAAAATATTATGGGGAGTTAATTTGTTTCGCCGACAGGGGTTAATTTATTTCAAGGGGAGTTAATCTATTTCAAAATAGATTAACTCCCCAGATAACTTTTTACGCTACAGGAGTTAATTTATTATGGGGGTTAATTTATTTCATGACACCGGCAAATAACGTTGAAATAACGTTGAAATATCGTTGAAACCTAACGTTGATTTAACGTTTAGAATGAAAGTTTTTTTCAACGTTGATTTATCAACGTTAAATCAACGTTAGATTCAAACGTTATATCAACGTTGATTCGACGCGAAAAAACGTTACAATAATGTTGAATTTACATTGATACAACGTTTAAAATGATATTAAACGACTGTAAAACTCTTTACACCATCAAAACGTGCTATGTATATCAAAATGTATATATGTATGTAAACGTGCTATGTGCGTCAAAATATGATCACCATCAAAACGTACTATGCATGTAAATTAGTGTTGCTGTACATTATCAAGGTATATTATGGATATTAAATCTATTCATAGTCTATACTTAGACTATTTAGAATTTTTTCAGTTTAGTTTAGTTAAAATAGCTAGGTATGATTAAAGATAGAGATAAAACTTGTTTTATTCAAAAATACATATTCAAATATTACATATATTTACATGTAATCGAATAAAATCTACATAGATTTTTTCTCTTTTCCACCACCTTTTTGAAACGAAGCGTAATTTAGAAAGTCAAACAATGTTCCATTAACCGAGGGTTCTTTTGGTCCGTTGAATACAATAAAAGAAGCTGTAACTAAAAAAAATATGTAAAACTAATCAGAAAAGAAAGATTTAAAAAATAAATAATGAATGGAAAAGTGTTACAACTTATGAAGGTATATCTTTTCACAACGCCATATAGATTAGTGTTCTTAAAACATATTTTTCCACCTTTGCCTTCATATCCATGGAGGCCATATAACTTTTCGAAAATACTCTGAATTTTTAAAAAATAATATAACTGTTAGTTGGTTATTAATAACTTTTTCAAATATTTAATTTAAATAAAACAACCTTTTTAATATATTAAAAATAAATTAATAATCAAAATTTAAAACATTTCTAACATTGAAAAATAATTTTCGGGGTGGCCACATAAAATTTTTATAAGAAATTTTATGTGGCCATTTATTAATGGTTTAACGTCCATGTTTATACACTTATGGGGCTTGGACAGGGATCAAATAATGTCATTCGCTATGATAAATAGCATGCATTTTCTAAAGCAATTTTTTACAATTCCATGCGCTTTAAGGCGTTAACCAGTTTTGCAGACCGAGAATGGGTATTTTGAACATTATACTTCCATCAAAAATTAAAAAAGGAAGAATTAATGAGGAGCTTTGATCAAATTTTTACCTCTTTAGAGGATAATAGAGGATTTTAGAAGTGGTTTTTAAAAAAAGAAGACTTTAGAGGATTTTAGAGGAGCTGCAGACACCCTGATTATAAATGAGGTAAGAGTCCAATACTGTTTTTGATTACCTCAGCATAATTTTGTGTATTCTATCTTTAGAAGACATTCCACCAATTAACTGTAATTGATTTATCTGTAAAAAACATGAAGTAAATCTAATATTATGTTTGTGGAGATATATTATATTGTGGAGAACCATCCAAACCACACAAGTGGAAAATTTGCATTCAAGTTTCCACTTGTGTGCAAATCTTGCATCCACTTGTCAACATTCTCATTATCACATTTTTCTTTTGTAGTTGTGAATTTAAAATTTTCACAATACTGTTTGCTTTCTTTTAGAATTGAAATAGTTATACAAATAGTTATATATTTTTATCAACAAAATAACTCTTCTTAGCACATTATTTTAAAAATAATATTTGTAATATAAAGATGTAATACCTGAAGAGAATTTCGTTTTTATTTGTATAAACTTAAGCCAATTCTTCTCTGCATTTTAGTGCAGTCAATGCTTTGGTACCTGGAAGCCGACAAACAGTTTTATCACTAATCCAATTAGATGGAATTACTTATTCTTGTAAATCTTCATTCCAAACAGCTCCTTTCCGCATATTCGATTTTGAAAAAATTACATGAACAAATATAAAATGAAGAAACCATAATATAATTGTACTAACAGGCATAATTAAACTAACAGGCATAATTTGAACATTTTATAACCATGATACTTGCTAAACAATAATATTAGTAGACATTATTAGCAAAGTTAAGATTTTCTTTATTTTTTAAATTTATTTTTATTTTAAACTCATTTTTATTAATTTATTCATTACTCTATTATTCAGTAGAGTTCTAAATATATTACGTTCAAATAACTTAAGGCTCAATAACAAAGACAAACAATGAAAGAATACTAGGTTGCTAAAACATAAACATCTACATAATATAATAATGGAAAATTGAAATAAAAATAGAAATACAAAAAAACAAAAATACTTATCATTAATATAAAATATAATAGTATAATATAAGGTATATTATAATATATGACACAATAATATCTACTTTTACTTGAAATATAAAAATAACAAAAATTAAAAAAGAAAATATTTTGATAAATAATAAATTATCATTCAAGACCAAAAAATAACTTGTAACTTATTTTTTTACTTATCTTCATCTAATAAACATTACTTATTTTTTACTCATCTTCATCTAATAAACATTAATATTAATACCAATTTTAAAAATTATTAGAATTTTTTTTTATCAAAAAATAAAAATATTACATCAGTTACTTTTTGGGCTTTTCTTTTTTTACTTAAAACATCAACTCAATTCTAGGCTTTTTTCACAATTGAATTTTAATTTGTAATGTTGAATTAACACTGAAAAAAAAATATTATTAGGCAAAAAAAAAAAATATTTCTTTATTGAAATATATGTAAATATTTCAATAAAAAAATTTTAGATTGATTTTTATAAATATAAATTTATATCAATCAATCTAAATTTTTTACTTTTTCGCCACCTTTTCGAAATGAAGCGCATTTTTAGAAGTTAGACAAAATGCCATCAATTAAAGTTTCAGTCACTCCATCGTATTTAATAAAAGAAGCTGTTAATAAAAAAGAATAAGAAAAAAAACACACACACACACACACACACACAAAGAGAAATTTTTGAATATATAAAAAATGAGAATAAAAAAGTTTTACATGTCTTATAAAGGTATACCTTTTATATTTATATACTTTTTATTATATATATACTTTTTTACATGTCTTATAAAGGTATACCTTTCACTATACCATATAAGTTATTTCTCTTAAATCATATTTCCACCTTTCCCCTTCATATTCATGGAGGTCATAAAATTGTTGGAAAATATTCTAAATTTTAATAGATAAGAGAACTGATATTAGTTATGCGAGAACTAATATTAATTTTTTTTTCAATTTAAATTGAACTCATTATCAAACAGTTTTTTTTCGAAATAATTTAATTCTTAAAATTCCTGAATAATTAAAAATTATTTTGATTACCTCAGCATTTTAAAGATATTCCATCAATTGCAACAACAAGTAAAGTTTTTTTATAAACGCTAACAAAAGTTACAATAATAAAAGTTTAAAATAATAATTTTTTTTTTTTTTTTTTTTTTTTTTTTTTTATTAGAGTGCCATTGTGCAGAGAGAAATCGGAAGATTTGAGAAAGTTAAAGATGGAGATGTTTCAAAAAGAAATCAAGAAGTTTTTATATAAAGGAAGGAAATTATAATATCATAACAGCAAAAATTACAAGACTTTTACACAAACATCACTTTACTTACGCTACAGATAAACATTTAAAAAGGGAGATTATAACTCATTAAATAAAGGCTGGCAGTGATTTTTTAATCATAAAAAATAATATTTTTTTGTAAAAATAATAATTCGCAGAGAAATAGAAAACATCACTAAACATATAGTTCTTTTACTGAGCTAGCGTATCAGTTTAGCTTATATGTTTAGTTTCAGTCTTCCGCTCTCTACTTGGCATATTATATCTTTAAAACAAAAAAGTTGACAGAAAATATCCGTAGTGTTTCTACGGACATGATAATTATATTTTAAAGTAATAATATTCCTGATTATCCTTATTATTACCCTGATCACTGCCATTGGGTCGATTTTCATGTTATTAAACATGTGGTGGCATCTGCAGTTCCATATCTCACTCATGATGATTTGAGTGAGTGCCAACAGCAGTTGCGAGGTGGGGCTTTTCCGATAAATTCGCGGTTCCAATTAAGAAAATCAAATTTATCGGAGAAAAACCCTTTTGGGACGTCAGGGAGTTATAAACATGTTTAAAATATTCCCATATACCAACAGAGGGAGGGCAGTAGGCAAAGATATGAAGATTGTGCTCGATTTTACCACAAGTTTTACATTTGTTGTTTTTGACAATCTGTTGCCTTGTGCTTTTGGCTAGCAAGGCCGTAGAAGGTAGGCTGTTGTGCAAAAATCGAAAGAGGATGTTTTGAGTCGGTCCGCATGCGTGGGAGGTAAAGTTCTTTTTCCAAATTTGGGTCCACGGCATTGTTGTTTTTGTTAAACCGTTCCAGCAAAATTCTGCTGGTACGACTGTCTTTTTGTTTTTTGCCACTTCTAAGTAAAATTTTTTTGTTGATTTTACGAGGATGTTAAAAAGCGACCCGTTTTTGCCTAAGATTTCAATAGTTGTTTTGTAGTACTGAGACATTTTGTTGTCCCAGTGTTTTGGAAAATTGTTCTGTTTCAAAAAGCTCCAGCGTGGGTTTTGGTTTCTAAATTTGATAAGTGAGCTTGCTAACCAGTACTTTTTTCACTGAACCACTTGCTTTTTCAAAAAGTTTTACTGTATCGAAAAAAAAGCGGACTGACTTTACGTCCCTAGCAAAAAAGTTCGAATCGTCTGCGTACTGCTGTATTTTTAGCGGTATCGGTGTTCCTGGTAATGGGAATCTCTCAATTCTGCTGTCAGCTCTGACCACCAAAGCGAGAGCTTCGGCAACAAAGACATACAACAAAAGAGAGAGAGGGTCGCCTTGTCTAGCTCCCCTTTCGGTGGGGAAATGGGCTGACAAGAAACCGCAATTTAGAACAGATGCCTGTTCTGAATTGCGGTTTGATGCCACCCTGAATTTCTGAATACAGGGTGTTAACAAAAGATACAAAATTTTCTCCGAGGTTGAATTTTTGGAGAATCTGCAGCAAAAACGCACAATCGACTTTGTCAAACGCCTTTTCTTGATCTATTGACAAAATGAAACTAGGTAGATTATTAAATTCCGCGTAATCTATTAGATCACGGACTGAGTGTAAATTTGAGAAAATTGTTCTACATGGAATTCCGCAAGTATGATTTGGTTCTATAATTTTCCCCATTACTTTTGCAAGTCTTAAGGCCAGCGCTTTTGTGATTATTTTGTAATCAGCGCCGATTAAGGATATTGGCCTCCAATTTTTACATTCAGTGAGATCTCCTTGCTTGAGAATTAGTAAAATTATTGATTTTTTCATAGAGTGACTGGTATTTTTTTTCTACGAAAAGTATTTTGTAAGCAAGCTCTTCAAAATCTTTTTCTAAAATGTGCCAAAAAGTTTTATAAAATTCCGCTGGAAGTCCGTCATAGCCTGGAGATTTTCTGTTTTCAAATTTAAAAAGGGCTTCTTTTAACTCCGCGCCGGTTAGGCGGGTGTTTAAAAATTGATTTTCATCATCACTTAAATGTTTAGTGATGTGTGACAAGACATAGTTTTGGCTGTTTTTGCATAAATTCGTTTTGGTGTAGATATTTTTGTAAAATGAAACGAGGGATTTTAAAATCTCACCAGGTTCACTCGTCAATGTGCCGTCGTTCTTGCGAACTTCGGTAATTGACTTGTTCCTCTGTTGAGTTTTTTCCGAATTGTACAAAAATTTTGAAGGCTTTTCTCCTTCTTCAATTAGTTTTTGCTTTGTGCGAATAAACGCTTCTGGGAAATGGAGCAAGAAAAGAGCATTGCGTTTTTCTTTGATGCTATCTAAATTCGGGTTGGCGTTTTGTCGCTCCCGTTGGATTTCGTTTTCTATCCTTTTGATTTGTTTTTTATTTTCTCACTTTCCTGAATAGATATATGTTGTAATTCTACCCTAACAAAAAGTTTGCAGTCGTCCCACCATTTTAAAATTGAGTTGTAGGACCATTTTTTAGTTTGCCAATCTTTAATTGAGAGTTCAATTTTTTGTCTATACCCTTCTATTTCCAAAAGAGAACAGTTCAATTTCCAGTATCCTGGTCCTCTCCTGGTTTTACTAAAATTGACGGTTGTTGTTACGAACTCGTGGTCGGAGAAGGGGTTGGTGAGAATTTTTGTATATGTTGTTTTTTTTTGCGATTTTTTCAGGGCAGTAGATTCGATCGAGTCTACATTTTGCCTTCTGATTTCGCCATGTGAATTCTCTTTTGTTTGGGAATTTTAAACGGAAAACATCAACCAGGTTATACTTACCTTGGAATACTCTGAGTTCGCCCACGCCGTAGGTGTGACATTTAGCGTTGTTGGTGCTTTCTGTGTCGAGGAGCAGGCTTTCGACTATGTTAAAATCTCCGGTCAACATGACGGGAAGTCCTGTGTCCTGCGAGAAATCAACAAGGTTGCCAAAGAAATGGCGCCTTTCCCTCGACACATTAGGAGCGTAAATATCCAGCACCTGCATTTCGTGTTCGTCAATTTATATCATGACATTTAATATTCTACCGTTATTATCCCTTTTTAGTTCGGTTAAGGAAATGTTGGATTTCGAGAGAACCGCCACCCAATCGTCTCCTCGCCACACCATTCGTCTCCCCACTGTTGAACAGTGGAAAGTCCAGAGCGTGTTTCCTGTAGGATGATGAGATCAAAGGAGGATTTTTTTAGAAACCCAAAAAAATTTTCGCGTTTTTTTTGGTCGTTTAAACCGTTTATGTTGCACGTTAAAACATTAAGAGTCATGATGGAGAGAATTAGTTTTCCTAATATGAAAGCTCGTGTAGCTTAAACATAAATATGATAAGTTTACAACCTGACATAAAAAACACAAACATTTAAACCTTAAACCTAAAGCACGAGTTTTCGATTTAACTGACGTATTACGAACAGATGGACGCACTGGACCATAACATTTTACACAATAGCGCGAACTACAAAAAAACGGATTACCACAGCTTTTGCGCTGTATTAACAATAGCACATTCATTTTAAAAGAAAAGAACGTCAAAGAATCAAAAAAATTATGCAGATTTTTGAATATGAGAAAAAAATTAACAATAGATTGGAACGTAAAAGACTCGAAAGAAGTTTATAAATTTGAGAATAGAGAAAAAAAAAAAAGAAAATAGAAAATTAATTGGAAAAGGTAAAAAATATTAAGAAATCTTACGACTTCTCCACACAAATTAAGGGATCGTAACTTTCGAAATTAAAAATTAATTCTTGTTCGTCCTCGTTTGAAACAACTGTGTCCATTTTTTCTTTTTCATCAGGAAACTCTTGGTTTTCTTTGTTTGGAAGGTCTGTGTTTTCTTTACATGTAACGTCGTTGCTGCATTTTTTTGGTTTTACAATACTTTCTTCTTTCATTTTGGGTCTTTTCCTTTCTCTTTTTGATGTTTTCATTTCCATGTTATGATCTTCATTATCAGTTGAGTAGTTGTTTCGCCACTATTTTACCACAGTCTCTGACTTTGCTGTTCGCGTGTTTCCCGAAATCTCTGAGTCGTTTGTAAGAATTGTTTCAGAGGTTTCAGTTAATGTAGTTTCCTCCATTGCAGTAGGACTTTGGTTTATAGGCATGGAGTTATGTTGAGGTTGCCCGTTGTGTTTGTATCTAAGCGTAAATCCATCAACATTTTGATATCTTGGAAGTGGATTCAAGTGTGGATTTTGCCAGTCTTTAATTATAATAATCACATTTCCTGTCAATATGTCTTCTCCATGAACCTTTATCTTTTGGCAAATAAAAGACTCAAATACACCTCTACCTGCCGCGAGATGTTTCCTTAAAGTGGTAAGAGCTGATGTACCTCCACTCAATAGAATACCAATAGGAATGTTTTGTACCAGTACATGTACATTTCGAACGAACTTTTGAGAGATAGTGAGATTAATGTTTTTAATAATAACTTCAGTTTCCAGAAATGTTGATACCATATTAGCGTTATTAACCACGAATTCAAAATAACGATTGTTGTAGTGTCTAGTGACACCCCAAACATAGGACAGTAGGTTTTTTTTTGAGAGGGCTTCCAAAAACTCCTCAACACTACAATTGAGATCACCATAGCAACAAATTAAAACTACATGAGTTGAATTTTGCGATGCAGATTTAAAGACTCCAAGATTAACACGTGGAGGTTCTAGCTTGCTTTGAGGAGCCACAACGTTTGCATAGCTTTTCACCATTTCTTTTCACGACAATAAAAACTTAAAATTACGCTTCTCTATTCGAAAAAATTTAAACAGTAAAACCACAAGGAAGACTAAAAAGTTTCAGTATGTGTTTTTTTCAGTATGTGTTTTTTTCACTTTATCTTCTTTTAATTAATTCTTGCGGCAAAAAACCCACGTGATCATTGCGTAATTAAAAAATAAAAATATCTACCATTATGATATGGGGGCAAACAAACGCGTTAGAAGCGGAAAGTCTCCCTATTTTGATTGGATGGAAAAAAAATGTTTTACAGAGTCCGTAAAACAATTTTCTCGTTTGCCGGATTAATAAAAGTTTATGCTCTCATATATGTATATGTAATATATACATGCTAAAGAGCACGCTTCTAGATTCCAGTTTCTAACACGCGATAACAATGGTAAGTCTTTGCAACTTTTTTTTATATTTTTTTATATTTTTTAATGTTTTTTTTTTTAATTATTTTATGGTTTAATTAATCTGGATTTTTTTGGTTCCTACTACTATGTGAACTATTTAACAGTTTAGAATTATGAGCACAAGTCAATGAATTTCAAGCATATCTTATATCTGGAATGTGTATCTAGTGTGGATTTCAGTGCAGACAAAGTAATGGTTTAAGAAAACACTTACCTGCAGTTAACCTTTATACTTTTCAAAAAGAAGTATGATCATTTACTAATGTTAAAAGTAAATGCCATGTTTAATAAATGTTATGCTTTTCTAATATAAAATATGTTTTGCTTAAATATAGACTATAAACCCCTTTTGCTTAAATATAGACTATAAACCCGTGAATCGAGTACACCTCCGCCCTATATTTAAGCAAAACATATTTTTTGAGCTATATTATAATAATATAGTTCATAAAATATGCATCAATTATCAATTTTTTGTTTACAATGTTAAAAGCATTGATAAAATCATGTAACAAAAACAAAACATGTAAATTACATGTTTTGTTTTTGTTACATGATTTTATCTTTCAAAATGGTTTCAAAATAGCTTGAATAAATAAAATATTCAAGATTCAAATATAATTGCTTACATGGAAAATATTTAATGTTTTAAGCATTCCTATAATTCTTGTTTAACATAAGTTACTGTTGACATCATCATTATTATTGTTCATAATTTAATGTAATTAAATGAAATTTGTTTATAGCTTAATTGTCTCAATTTTCATGCTATCTATGCAACTGCAAAAAATATAAATCCACTACTATTGCATAGATAGCGCTATCTATGCAATAGATGTGGATTTCATAAATTCATAGCAATAAAACAATAGTCGAAAGTAGTGGTATGTAACGAGTAAATAGTGGTATTTAAAAAGATTTAAATATTTATATATATTTGCAACTAATTTATTATTTTCTAATTTGCATATTACTAATGTATGATATGTATTACAATTAATACAAATAGTTTTTTATACTGTATTATCACAAATATGTAATTAAATAGGCACTCTAAAAATTGCACAACAACACCTAAAAGCTTAGATGGACAAGTTATAATTCATACTTGTTATTTACACTATGGACATAAAAGTGAAATTTAGCACATCTTTATATCAAGCATTCAAAGAATAGAAGTTGCTATGAAACTAAAAATTTGGTGTAACTAAAAATAGAATCCTAGATGATTTTAGAGATAGAATGGGTTGTGTTCAATTCAGATTACATTTAACTCAGTTGAGTTAAAGTTAATCTGTATTGTACAGAACTAATGTTGAATGCTTTTTCTAGGATCACAAACTTAGAAATAGCATTCAATATTAATTCTTTACAACTTCATGCCAATAATCAAGACAGTGTTGCAGTTTAGCTAAACAAATGGCAAATGAAGTTAAATAATCATGTTCTATATTATAAACTTCAAGGAGAGTCAGATACGTCAAATATATTTAAAGATTCAAAATTTATCATTTTATTGCAAACTGGACGTTAAAAAAAAAATGCAACAAGAGTTCAGAAAAAATGGTGTTTATATTGATTCTACACATAGCACAAGTGCATATGATTTTCTTCTCACTTCAGTATTAGTTGTTGATAAATAGGCGAAGGGCAACCTGTGGGGTGGTGTATATCAAATAGTGATTCATTCTGATTTCTAAAATTATATTTTGTAAAATTACAAGAAAATTCTGGAAGTTTTTGTAAAATATTTTTGTAAATAATTTGACAATTATTTATCATTAATGGATTACATTTGTTATTTAGAATCATTAATGGATTACTTGACACATTTGTTTGCTGAATACACATACAAAATATTGGGTGAATAACTAACAAATTTAGGCATTTTGTTATTATATGGGTTATGGCATAAGTACAAATATGTATATTCAATCTTTTCACAAGATTTTAAAGTACAGTTACATACAAGGTAATCATAATAAAATAATTGTCAATTGCTTGTTTTCTTTGTTAAAGTTTAATAAAGACAAAGTAAATGAAAGAATAATAAAATTAACATGATGGAAGATAAGCTTTAAAGTGAAAATGGTGTGTTCTAGGCACATTGAAATCGTACAACTGTGTGAAACGTTTGCCTTGCTAAATGATCCAGGTTAGTACAGCCAGAGTCAAATGGTTATCAATACAGAATTGTAAAACATCATGAATTGTAAAATCTTTTTGTTTCAGTTTGTCTTTAGTCTTTTTAAATATTTTAGGCAGGGTTTTTTTTTAGAGCAAGAATTATACTATCAATGCAGTAGAGCAGTTGAAAAAGGTTGAATTTCTTTTTTAGTTACTTCAACTACTTGTTATTTTTTGTTATTAGAAAGGTTAATAAAAGTTAACGTTTTAGACAGTCGAAGATTCTGATTTGAGTAAGCTCACTATTCATTTTTATTTTAAGTTGGAATTTTATTTTTGTATTTATCATGAAAAGTTAAATAAAATAACATTGTCATCTGTGAAAAAAATGTTAGTTTATATACATAAATTTGTGTATATGTTAATGTTATGTTATGCTTCTTTCTAATTTATCTAAATATATATTTATTAGAAGTTTTTAAATTAGTTCTTAAATAATTTCATCATTTTTATTACTTATAATAAAAGTATACTGACATTACTTCATTTTTATTAACAATGTTCTGCATTGAAGTATTCTTTGCATTTTTTGTTACATAAAAAATAATTGAAATTAAGAAATTTTGTTTTATATATTAAATAAATTTTAGTTCATAAACAGTTAAAAAAAAATTTTATACTATTTTGTCAGTTATATATACTTATATATTAGGGTGGTCCAAAAAACAACATTTTTGAAAAAAATCTTCTCCACAACCCTAAATATGTTCTATATAATACAAAAATACTAGGTTTACAATTTTTTTAGATAAAAAAATATTTTCAGGGGTAGCCTACCAGGTACTCAAAAGTAGCGAAATTATATTAAAAATTTAAAAATATTAATAATTTTTATATAAAAGTTATTTTTTTTTTTTACATTATTGCATAAAAACTGCTGAAAATTAAAAAAAGTCATAATTTCCAAGTTTTTTGAAAATAGTTTTCTTAAACATCTATTTTATGTAAATTAATTAATATTTTTGAATTTTTTTAAATTACGCTCCTTTTGAGTACCTGGTTGTCATATTTTAGAAAAACATAACTTAAAATGTTTTTAAAGTTATGTGACTTGAAACCCTTAAATACATCTTGCATTATTGAGGGGACAAGAAAACCCTGTGCAATATCTGCTAAGATGTCAAGCGGTCATATTTCAGGATTTTTTAAGTTTAACTGTATAAAAATCAGCAAAATCTGAGAGGTATGGTGATATGACCTAGATCATTTTACACGGAAATACCCTATACTCAATTTTTGTTTCTTATTTTTTTCAGATATTTTACAATACCACAAATGATAAGTTTAAGATTATTATAAAAACTTTTTTATTTTAGCTGTTTTTATGACTATTATTAGTTAGACTGTTATTAATTAGACAGATTTGTTATATTTTAGTTCTAATATTAGTCACTACAATATTTTTACGATTCAAATTTTATAAAATTTTCGTATAACTGATAACTATCCGAAAATTAAATGATTTTTTTTTTTTTGAAATCCAATTATAATTGTATTCTTTTTTTCTTTTTTTTTTAGCAGTCATTTTGGTTTGCTTACTGTTGAAATATGGTTTTAATTTAGTAAATTTATATGATTTGAAATTTACTGTGTTAATTATATTATTTAACAGTTATGAAGAAATTAAAATTCTAAAGTATTGAGGTAAAAGTATTTTTTTTTTTTTTTGTGGTAAAATTAAAAAGCCTTTTTTTAGTGTTTAATTGTGCTATAGCTATTTTGTGCTAATATGTATTTTTTTGTCATTGTTATTAAAACCAATTATTTAAGTTATGATTATATTAATTTATTGTAATAAAGTGCCTTTGAAGCAGTCTGTCTCCTCTGTTTAACGAAAGTTTATTAAGAAAAGGAGAGAATTGTTGGGACAATGTGTTATTACCACTGATCTCTATAATAACTGGATAGCGCATCTCCTAATAAAATTTCGAAATTTTTGAAGCCAAAAGACGCCATATTGGAAAGCCCCAGAATTTATAAATCCGTAGTTGCGTTAAACAGATTTCGCTTGATAAATAAAAAATGCAAAAACTTTATAAATGTATTGATTATTAAAAACCGAGTAAATCTGATGTTATATGTTCAGATTATTTCATGGAGAGTGACATAAATATATATATATATATATATATATATATATATATATATATATATATATATATATATATATATATATATATATATATATATATATATATATATATATATATATATATATATATATATAAAGTAAGGGAATTTAATTTTTGAAAGTGGCTGGCCACCCTGTATACATTTATATATATATATATATATATATATATATATATATATATATATATATATATATATATATATATATATATATATATATATATATATATATAATAACTTAACGCTTAACTGTCGAAAAATACTTTCAAGACATTTTTGTAAATGCCATTAGACATTTTCACAACACCAGAACATTTGTATAAGATATTGCAATTACAAAAGAATATGTTAAAGTAAAAAAATATAAATAAAATAATAGTTAGCTCTATCATCTTGAACAAAATAATCATTGAATAACTTGTATAAGCATTGAATAACAAAAAAAACATTGAATAAAAAGGTATTATGTGGTAGGGAAAAGTAAAAAAGTATGTACACTTATAAAAAAAATTGTTCACCTTTCATTTTGGTCTTTTATGTTGCTTATTTGTTTTCACAAGAGATATTTTAAATATTTATTAATTATACAACTAATATTTATCAGTATAAAACTGATAGATGTTAGCTGAATCATTATTATTTTACTTTAGAGTCATTACTTGTAAAAAAAGTTGAAAGAAACCATGTCTGTTTTCATTTATACCATATTTAAATATAAACAATCAACATGTATGTGATGCTGTTATTTAGTCTAAAACACTAAATACTTTAATGTAAAACTGCAAATAACTAGTTATTACCAAATATCCAGTGTTTTTTAAAGTTAGAGATGGCTTTTTCAAACCTTCACAAAGTGTAATTAAAGTTAGCAAAGCAACAGAACAAAACATTGTTATTAATTGATATCAATTTTAATAAAGTATTGCATAGTTGATAATATTTCAGTTGTGGAACAATATAAACATGCCCTAAGAGTTTCAAAAATTAGAAAACCATTTACAAAAATGTTTGATACAATGTTTTTATCATGTTTTATACTTGTAAAGTTACTTTCCAGCTACTATTGCTAAGTAAGGTCGCATCAAGTTGTTAAAATAAACACCCAAAAGTCACCAGATCAAATATCAATTTGTCTCTTAGAAAAGTTTTATTTAAAATATCATGAATTCAATAAATTTAACAAGTTCATAGAAAGCAATACAAATTTTATTATTTCTTTATAGCGATATTTCTCTTCGTCGTTAATGTTCTGCGTGTTTTTGATTCCCTTTTATAATTTTTACACCTTCAAACATTTTAAATATAATAATATCATTGAAATATGTGACTTGGTCGAGTAGATATAAACGAAGTAAAAAGGTACATCTTCAAGCGCAATCACTGTATTTTCGGTATTCTGGGGCTTTCCAATATGGCGGCGGTACAAAATATTGGCTTCACTTTTGATATTAGAGATGCGCTATCTAGTTATTATAGAGATCAGTGGTTATTACTAAGCTCTTATGTACTTTTTGGTACCATAATTGATAATGACCGTGTTAAAGAAATGTTTCACGAGTCGCGCACTAATTCATGAACACAATATAAATGTAAAACAATGCTCCTCTTCATTACATTATTAAACTTACTTATTCTAAAACAATAAATATGTAAAATAATGCTTTTGTATTTTAAGATGATAAAATCTTTTTCTTTTAGGTATTGGCAAGTTGTACTTAGCGTTACTTCTCTGGTGCTTTCTGTTATCAAAAAGAATCCTATAACTTTTCTAAATCCCAAGAAAAAGCGAGCAAAACCAAAAAGATTATATAGAGCTTGTCCCGATTTTTACAGAGAAGAGCGCAACGCTATACTAATTAAAATTGAATTTTTTATAGCGTTATTTTGCGGAAAAACCGGAACAATTGCAGCCCTATATATAGATGAACTTGTATTTACCTTTTACAAATATCCGAAGTTAATTTGTTATTAGTTATTTATTACTAACCCATTAACGGGTTGTTTGCTGCTAGTTATTAATAATTAATATTTAAACTTATCAATAATCAGAGAAGTTTCTTTTTATTGAAGCAAGAATTATTTAACCCCTGATTAAAAATCAGTGTCGTATGTAATATACGGTGTCTGCCAGGTCTGGGAATTCAGATTTCTGCAATAAAATCAGGGAAATTTAGTTGAGATTTTGAATGGGTTTTATAACATAATGGGTTTTATAACATCACAAAAGTCTATTATAAAATTCACATTAATATCATCATATCCAGTTGTTTTATGTCTTTTTAATGAACTAAAGGCGATTTCAAATTCATCATAGGTTAGCTCAGTAAAGTGAAAATTTGATGAAGTTGATGTTAGGAACTCAGCTGATTTATCGTCGATATAAGGTATATTATTTGCTAGTTTAGTTCCAATTGTTGTAAAAAATTTGTTAAATTCAGCTGCAATATAGTTTGAGTCGTTAATTAGTTTGTTTTTAATTTTTATTTCATGTGGCAGAGAATTTGTATTTGTTTTAAGTTTTCCTGTAATTTCTTTCATTATTTTCCAGATTTGTTTCGAATTATTTTTATGTTTATCGATCAAGTAGGAGTAGTATTTTTTTTTTTTTGCATTTTTGCGAAGTTTTTCAAATAAGGTTTTATAGGTAATATAGTTATTTTTATGCTTTACTGATTTTGATTTGATAATTTTTACTGATAAACTTGAAAAACTAATTATTTTTTATCACGGTCCTTATTTATGCAATAAAATAGTTTTGCCAGATTTTGATTTGTCTTTGAAATGGACATAGAAATGGACTGAAATGGTATTTTATCCACGATATTATTATTTTAAATGCACAGTTATATATAGTTTGTGTTGGTTTATTTTTATTGTTTATTGCTATTATTATTATATTTGATATTGTAAAGGGCTTAAAAAAAAAATCTGAATGCTAATATTTAATCATATGGGAAACGTGGGATCAAAGTCTTCCGTATTATTATCAGTTATTTCTACAAACGGTTGTGTCTTGCTTTAAATGTTTGAAAATTTTTATTTCATTCAATTAGTTTTGTAATTTGATTCAATATCGATAACATAGTCAAGGTTTGTAATATTTGGATACAGGCGTTAAAAAGTTAAAAAACATGAAAGTTTTTAAAATTGTTTAATTATTTTTGTGTAATCGAAGGTCTCCTTCATTTGCAGTTTGAGGATCTATAGCTTTCTTCATTTAAAATTATATTTTATAATCAAGATAGCACGAAAGCTTGAGGTTAACATTAACTTACATTATTGCGAGTAATAACGTCTGCTAACCAAGGTTTTTTTTTTTTTTTGTAGGATAGGTCCAGGATTCGATCGCAATCCGGCGCCAGGGTTATCGTAATTTTGGCACTGGTTTTCATATTTTTGTTACATTAAATATGAATTTTCATTAGGAAAAAGAAAAAGCCAAGAGTTGTGAAAGAAAAGATTGCTGTCCCATGCCAATATATATATATATATATATATATATATATATATATATATATATATATATATATATATATATATATATATATATATATATATATATATATATATATATATATTTAACATAGTGAAAAGAAATGGTTATTATTTTTGTTTGTGTTGTTAAACGAAAAATCCCGTCAACGCATATATAAAACTCTTTGATTACGAGTCAAGGCCTCTTAGGACTTTTGAAAACGAGTTAACAAATGGTTTTGTGGAATTATAAAATGATATTTTTTTTCGCACCTTTAAATGTAACCGATGTAACATAGCATTTTTACTTAAAGGGCTCCCATAACATATTTACGAAAGGGATGCAGGGGTAACAGTTTTATATTCTTTTTTAATTAAATACAGAAAAATTGCAATTAACGATTTTAATCTTATAGCAATTTTTGAATTAATTGATGATGCACACGTAACCAGAAAGAGCTTAATTAAATTTAAAAATTGCTTATTGCAATACAACAATTTAAGGAGACATCACATCAATAACTGTAACTATAAAATCATTTTATAAATTATGTAAACTGTAAGTATCATAATATAAACAGTTCGAACTAAATGTTTTTTGACATTTTGCGATAAGTAAAGGATCCTTCATATTTGACCCTAAGATCGACTTAATGAGCGAAACTTATTGTCAATGGTTAAAACATAGAAAACATTCCTATATTTTTGAAACAAGATTTTTATTAAAGTAAATTAGGATTTTTTTTCCTTAAAATACATTATTTTAAAGCAAAGGAATCTACATGTAATAACTTCCTTCCTTTAAAAGAATATTCATCTTTTATGAATAAATCTTCAATATTATTGAAAGATGATGGAGACAATTATTATTTTTTCAAATATATTAATATTAATTTTGCTGCTTCAAATATAAATTGACTAAACTATAGTCTTAATAGACAGTGATCACGGCGACGGGGAAAGGTTAGGAAGGGCGAGAGGAATAAGAAACGTCAACTTTTTGGCTAGTGTTAGAAGTAACATATTAAATCTAACAAAAACTATAAAAATAACATTAAAACTTATGTCCCTCCCCCCTCACTCCTTCTTTCTATATAAAAACCGGCGCCGCGATCCTTGTTTGAAAACCGATTTGTCATAAGTCACAAAAAATCATATGCATTATTTTGTATAAATATTAATTCTAAAGGTATTTAATGTTGAGGATACATTAGGATATTACAAATATATATGGCTTTCATAAGAGAGCAAACTAATCACAAGCAACATTTCGTTTCATTACCAGATTACAAACACATGCAGGTTTATCAATATGGATGAGCCAGTTGATAAGTTACATCTACATCAGGTTAAAAAAAATTAAATTAGACATCAATTAAATATTGCTTTTTATTTAGTAGAAAGTAAAGAATAATGCTAAAAAATGTGCACAGAGAACACCATAAAATAATTGTTTTAAAATAAAAGTAATACAATTTAAAAGGTTATAAAAAAATTTATAAATGAATAACGTTCGCTTATGTTAATAATTAAAGTCGATAAAAAATGCATCAACCCTTTAATTGTAGCAGTAAACTTATATTTGCAGTATATATTTAGTCTGATTTAACAATAGCTATTTCTATGAAAAATAAAAATAGCACTAAAAGCATACAAATATTTTGAATTATTGTAAGACTACTGATGTTAATTATTACGTTTAAGTTGAGCCTAGTATCAAAATAACAAAACTGTCAACTTAATTTCCAAACAAATGGGACACCTTAATAAATATTAGTTACATAAAGTTAATAACAATAGTTAAATTAAATAATAACAAAATAAAAATAAACAATAAATAAATAAAAATAATAACAAATATCTGAGGCAAATAAATTATAATTATGTAAATTTAAAAATTAATAATACTAAACCATTTTAATAAAAACAGTAATCAACAACCTTAAGCTTGATTACTAAATCTCTTATCAACTCTTATAAAGCTCTATAAGTTCTTATAAAATACTTTCATCACTTAAAGAACAATAATAAATCACACAAAAAATCATTATTATCACATGAAATTTTTTCCAACTGTTCAGTTGTCCTGAAATAAAGATAAGGACAAAGCAATATGGTTAAGGGCTGAAGACTCTTTAATAAAAAATTTATTAAAGAGTCTTCAGTCCTTAACCATATTGTGTATTAATATCAGTTGCACAATGCAGCAGTAATAATTCCACCAGTTAAAATTAAGTTAAAAATTGGTAACATGTAACCCAGTGCAACCTACCCCATGTCCTGCTGCCTAGTAGACATACCAAATATCTATTTTTGTGTTTTCCTATGTATGTTTGTATTTTGTCTCTGGTGCAGTGCTGGTTCACCTGTAAGGCACTATATATATGTATATACAGGTATATTATTACCAAGGTATATCGGACTACCTATGATTAAGTCAATTAAAGATAAAACATAAACATGACTAAAGTACTTTAAAACGTAAAACACAAAAAACTGCCATCAGTTTTTTGTGTTAAAACACAAAAAACTGCCATCTATTTCCTTAAATCTATTTTTAAAAACATTCAAGGTCATTGTTGTAGCTTTTCATGTGTTGAAACTTACCTACTGCAAAATTCACCAGACCTACTTGTTTTTTGAAGACCAATTTGATTTCAGTTGTTTTATAATTGGATTTCAGTATTGGCAATTATCTTTTGATATGTAAAGAATGCAATAGTTGCATGCTTGGCCTGTACGGATACTTATGAATCAATTTGCCTATTTGTAGCAACATTTGAACCCACTGATTATGCATTTATGTGCTTTTGCTTACTCATCTACCTTTTTCTTTATACTTTATCGTTCTCCTCCTTTCCAAGACTGTGCTATTTCTGATGTTATTTCTCATCGAATTGACAGAGCCCTTTCACTTTATCCTTCAGCCAATTCATTGGTGATTTCAATTCTTATCATACTGATAAGCTCGACTCCACTAAGCCTGCTATCATTGTTCAAATTTTTTGTTTTTATCTCTTACTCAAATAGTCAGCTTTGTGACTCATTATCCAGACAATCCTAACCACTTATCATCTTTCCTTGATTTCTGTATTGTCTATGTGCCTAATTTGTGTTAAGTTTTTTTTTGTTCTTCTATTGGTTGTTTGGACCATGCTATAATCTCACTATAACTTATATCGCTTACTTCTTTTTTAGACTCACCCTATCATTACACTTTATACTACTATTTTAAAGCTGACTGAGATAACTTTCATGACTTTTTTTGGATGGTCTTACGGCTGATGTCTATCGCCTCTACCTTCCAACATAATCTACTGGAATCAGACTATTACAAAAACACTCTCTTTAAAAAAAAATTTTTTTTTATAATTGCAAGAAATTAATGAAAAAAAGTGCTGTCTGATGCTATGCTTTATTATTCTCTAATAAGTAAATCTTGCATATTACTCAGGAATGTTGGAGGAGGACCTCCAACATTCCTGAGATAATATATATATATATATATATATATATATATATATACATATATATATATAAATATATATATATATATGTATATATATATATAAATATATATATATATATATATATATATATATATATATATATATATATATATATATATATATATATATATACATATATATATATAATATTTTAATAGTCAGTGTGAAAAAGCGTGGCCAAGTTGTCAAAAAAAAATTGTATGTTTGGTCAAATAAGGTGTATGATGGGATGCGTCTCATGAGAAGTCTTGATATATATATATATATATATATATATTATTTATAGTTTAAGCAGTTTTTAAATTACTTGGTTCTCTTTGTTCTAGCTGGACAAGGATTCAATATGGTTAAGAAAAGAAATGTCAAAAAAACTTCGCTCAGCTTTGGCTACCAACCGAAACATTTCAATGTGTAGAAAATATATTTTATTATTACCTGACATTTCTTCTCATAAAGACCATGCAATTGGAGATGTAAGTATTACCATTACATTAATGTTAAATTGTCTATGGTTTTTATTTATCAAAATATTTGTTTTTAGGAAGCAGGTCTTAATCAACCTTTATCTAAGGATATTATCAAAAAAATTGATGAGCTAGTCAGAAAGGGTGTTAATTCTGTTCCAGAAATGAGACGTCTTCTGGATGCTTATGTGCATATGGAATTTAATTCACTTAACTTACCACAGAAAGCAAATAAACGTTTTTTCCCACGAAATGAGACTATTGCAAACCATATGCAGAAAGCTAGAAATAATCTTCGCAGATCCATGATAGATCAAGAATGTCTGCGTGATAAGATTAATGAATGGAAAATATATTGTCCAGATGCAAAAATACATTTTAGACCAAAAGGAAAAATCTATTCAGACAATGATTTAAATCTTGAAAATTCATTACTGTTTGTTTATCAAGATGTATGGCAACAAAAATTGCTCTATAGATATGGAAATGAACTGGCTTTTTTAGACGCAACATATCGCACAACTAGATATGCCCTTCCGCTATTTTTTTTAGTTGTCAAAACAAACATTGATTACCAAGTTGTTGCAATTTTTGTTTGTGAAAATGAAACCACAGAAGCTATAGCAAAAGCACTAATGTGCATTAAAGAATGGAATCCATTATTTCAACCGAGGTTTTTTATGACAGATTATTCAAACGAGGAAATAAATGCACTCGAATATGTGTTTCCAGGTAAGAATTTCTGTAGTTATGAATTTTTTCTGTTCATAAATATAAGGAAAGTATCTTCAAATAATGAAAAAATCACAATATTAATAAAAAAAAAAATTTTATTTCAAATATAGCACATTTAATCTAATTCCTTTAAAACTTGCTGGTTCTTTTTCATCTTCTTTTGTACTTTTATGACATTTGTTACATTTTTTTAAATTGTTTTATTATTCATTTATAGGCTCTCTACTTTTTTTTATATTTTTTTTATAATATATTCATTTTAATATATTTTAACTGAGAATTTTTATAAATAAAAACGATTAAAAAAATAGTTTTTTGTTGTAAAATGTTTGCTTTAGAGCGAGAAGTTTTAAATTTGATCCCCACCATGTATTTGTTTGTATATATATATGTATATATATGTAATTATATACAAAAATAGCATTTGACTAACAAATTACACTAAATAACGTAACTAACAAAAGTGTAATAAGCTTAATTATAAACTGTTATAACAATTCATAATTATAATTCTTTTACTTAGGTTGTAAAGTATTTATCTGTGATTTTCACAGAGAGCAAGCTTGGGAAAGATGGCTGTCAAAAACCATAAATGGATGCTGCCTTGTGAAAGATCAAGTTAAAAAAATGCTTCGTGATATTGCACATGCAAAAACAGAAGATATTTGTCAAAAGGCAGTTCAAGGGCTCCAGGAATCACAAGTATGGAAAATACACCAAAAACTCGCTGAGTATTTAACAAACACTTGGTTACCTATCCAAAAGGTAAGCGAAGTTGTATATAGAATAAGTTGTATATATCATTATCGCAACAATCTAGATCTGTTCATATGTTTATGAACAGTAATGTACTCATTGAGTCATCAATCCTTTGTTTTATTTTAACTCTTAGATTAACTCATAGTTCTGATCTTGTTTGCATGTTTGTTTTAAAAAAAAAGATGTGATTAAATTTGATTTTTTAATACACTTTTTTATAAACTAATTTTTTAAGTAAAAATGGAAAAGTATAAATTTTTATCCCAAAATTCCAAAATTAGCCTATTAATACCTTCTCTGATTATATTGAAATTTGGTCCATGGAGTTCTCTTATGCTCTTACTTAATGTTATAAGATTTAATGTTATAAGTTGCAAAGTTAAAGCTTTTTGTACTATTTATGTTATTTATTTATACAAAATTTTTGATGATTATGTGTTTTATACCAACTGGCCAAAAAAGACATTTATACCACCTGACAAATATATATTAAAAATTTTATCACAATGTTTCATACTAACTGACCAACAGTTTACTTTTTTATTTTATGTTTTAGAGATGGGTGTTTGCTTACAGACAGGATCGTCTCCTGCTGAATGTTAACACTAACAATGGAACTGAGAGGCAGCATCAATCTTTTAAATATAGTTTTTTAGAAAAACGAAAGAATTCTTCAATAACAGCTAAGCTAAGTATTTGTATTGAAGAAATTCTTCCTCACAAATTTGACAAGTTAGTTGAGTTATTATTTAAGATATAACAGTGTATGGAATAGTATATTAAATATATTAAAGTATTTTTATAAAAAGATAACAATGATGAATGTAACGAGTCACAGCATTACAATTAATAATAAATTGTTAACTTGTCTTTGTTATATCAACATAATAATTGTGATAATTTATTTAGCTATTGTGATAAAAATAAAAAGGCACATTCATCATATAGAAAATACAATGCAAAAATTCCGCCATATTTGATTGATCGTCCACGACCTTTGGTAAAACATTGCATGCATTTAATTGATACATTAAAAGGCCTTGACTTACAAGGCATTAATGCTGTAACTGACAAGATATACAACGTTGCTTCATTTGATTCAAATAGTCGAGAAATCTATAAATGCTATCTTGGTGGTGATAAACATTTGCCTAGTTGTTCTTGCCCTGCCTGGTTTAGTAGTCCATACCCATGCAAGCATTTTTTTGCTATTTTTATAAAAGAAAATCTCTCCTGGTCTGCATTTGGTAGCTTATACAGAAATTCACCATATTTTAGCCTAGATTTATTGACAGATGAAAATAGCCATGCAACCTCTGTAGTATGTCAAGATTTTTTTCATCCTAACAATGTTGGTATTCAAAATAATGCTGTCGGACATGAAACACAATTGTCTATACCTCTTGAACCTCAACCGTTTCCAAATGTACAAGGAATGAATTTTAAAAGTACGATTGCACCAAATAAAATTCAAAGTAGTCACTCTATAATAACATGTCGTGAGCTATTAAGCGAAATCACTCAGATGTCTTATCTATGCAACTCTCAAAAAAATGTGGATCTGTTGTTTGAAGGGCTTTATAAATTGAAAACTGACTTAGTTAAAAGCATTACAAGTGAAAATGGAATTCTTTTGCGTCCAGATAATAAACCAGATACTTGGAGGAAGACTGAAATTAATTCAACTAGACTTTGTCATCTCCCAATTAGACGAAAAAGGAAGATGACTAAACGAGTTGGTGTCAAGTATGATGTTTACAAAGCAGCCTCAGATATGAGTGTAGTAACAAAAAAAGTTTCTTTACTTTCTGAGATAATCACAAATCACTCCATAAACGAAAGTTGTGATATTTTTACGGTTCCAATTGATTCAATAAAGACTGATGAAAAATTATCTGATGATAGCAATGAGTTGCTTGAAGGCAACATAAAAGATGATGGTAACCATATTCAAAGGACTGTTCAGAGTGTGCAATATCTGAAATCTTCTTTGATTGGAAATTTAGAAATGAATAAGATAGAAAATGGTGAAATGCTTAATGATAAAGTTATTCATTATTGTCAACAAGTCATGTCTATGCAATTGGATATTGATGTTGGTCTGCAGGATCCTATTAAAGGTCAAGTCCTAGCTTTTAACATCCATCCGAACACCCCATTTGTCCAAGTTCTTCATGATGGAAATCTCCACTGGATTTGTGTGACCACATATGGTTGTGCTGCAGGAGAAATATATATTTTTGATAGTCTTTTTCATGGTGCAGTTAGTTTTGACACAAAAAGGCAAATATGCTCTATTTTACAATGTGATAAAAAATATCTTATGATTAAAGTATTGCCTATTCAACAACAAACTAATGGTGTTGATTGTGGACTGTATGCTATTGCTTGGGCTAGACAAATTCTTGAAGTGAAGGGAATACCTTCCACTTCTCTAATGTTTGAAGAAAGTGAAATGAGAAAGCATCTCCTTATGTGTATACTAAAGAACCGGTTAGATGTCTTCCCTACCACAATCAATCCAGCTATGTTTAAAAAATGTGCAGCAAAGGACTTTCGTATACGCTTGCATTGCTCTTGTCGCATGTTTTGGACCCATAAAGATGAGAACATTTTTAGCAGGTGGCATAAAATTTGTCATTTATAAAGTCATAATTCATTTTTTCTAAATAATGCTAAAATATTTTATTCTTATCATGTTTTGTAGGCAAATGGCTCAATGCTTTACTTGCAAAGAATGGTTTCATCGGCAATGTGAAAGAATTCCACAGAGCGCTTATGAACAAGATGAGCTCTGGTATTGTCAGCATTGCAACAGTATAGCAGACATTAATACTACAAATGAAGTATAATATCTGAAACTGTCATGACATTCTTAACAAAGAAATAATAAAAATTAGGTTTATTCCTTACTTAATATATGACCTTGTTATACTTACCATCAGGTATTGATTTTTAATAATTATTATTAATAAATCTTATTTAGATTTAGGTATAGATTTTTATTTATTCATGATAATAACTTTATCTTATTTAATTCAATAAATCTGTCTTTGCTAGCATATTGATAATCATTTTTTAAACCAATGAAATAAATAAGAACATGCTATCATACTGTCATACACACATACTTACACACAACGCTTGAGTTAATAACTCATTATTTAATGTTTATGCAAAATTATCTTGCATGTTTATGCAAAATTATGGGCATAGAAGTTTATACCAATCTGATATTAGCATATATTTTTACAATTGGCATTTTTATATAATGCCATTTTTATTTGGTATGAACACCCTAATTGTGTTGTTTATGTCATTTATTTGAAATGAGATTTTTTATTTTGACAAACTGCTAATACCTTTTTAATATTGGCATATCAAGATTTATAGCCTTTTGTGGTATAAGCCTTTAGGGTTAACACACACACACACACACACACACACACACACACACACACACACACACACACACACACACACCATAGTGTTATTATTCTTAATTAGATTTTTTTTTTAGGGCGGTGAGCGGAACTTGGCTACCTTCTCGTGGTGCTCACTGTTAGAAATGAGTACAAGAGATAAAAATTAACATTTGATTTTTATCTCTTTAATCATACACAAAATGCCAAGTCGAGAAAGCAATTGTCGGTTATAGTCAGTCTGGTTCTACCGATTTATTGACTTTTTTTTATTTACATAGTTTGGTTTAACAAAGTCATTTTAATGTTCTTATGAATTTTGAAGAAATATATGCAAGCAAGAAATTTGGAACTTTATGTTTTAGTATTTTATTGCTCATTAAAGTCTCACGTGAGAGCGAAAAACTGGAAAGTATTAACAAGTATTGTAACATTTCTGGTTTAGTTGCAAGCATTGCAACTAAACCAGAAATGTTGCAATGTTTGCTGAGTGTTCTCTTAAAATGTTCTTTTAAAATTGTTTTATGAAATTAATATATATGAGTATTCATAAACACGTTGATGAGAATGAAAAAGATGTTTGTAAATAAACAGGCGGATTAGAATTTTTATCAGTGAGTTAAAGCGTAGGTCGTTCGAAAATATATATAGCCGGGTACCCGTTCAACGAACAAGCGGGTGCCTGTGTACCCGCTCGTTCGTTGAAAGGTTCATTAAAAAAAACAATAGTTTTTATAAAAGTTGTACGTTTAAACAGTCTATTATATCATATTCAAGTAAATGATATCATATCTGTTGTTATTGCTTTCTAAATTTTATTTTGCTTCAAGTGTCCGGTTACACAAACCCCAATTACGGTTTCAAAATACTTGCGTATCCACTGTTTTGTGAGATGTCATGTAACTATCGTTTTGTAAATGACGCGCGGCGTCTTTTACAAAACATTTACATGCTACAAGTTGATGTACTCTATCTTCATATAACATTTTGTATATCAACTTTTTGCAGAAATTAACAAAAAAATCTTATCAACTTTTTCCGTTACCGAAATTTCATACCTTTTTAAAAGATTTTAAATATAATTTGCTTAATTAACTTGAATTTCTTTGTAAGAGCTTAAAATGATTATATTTTAAGTATCTGATTTACGTAAAGGAAATCATTGTACATACATAGCTACATAAGCAGTAACCAACGGGCGATTACCCGTCGACAGGTGTATTCATACGCTTTAATTTAATAAAGGAGGGTTATCTATTACACTGAAAGATGATTATTTTATTTGAGATTTTAATTCTAGAATTTAAAAACCATTTTAAATTCCTAATGTAAGTAGACATAAATATGTTACACATGAAACTTTTTAAATTTGTTTCTTTCCAAATTAAAATTATAAGTATCATACAAAAAAAACTCTATACCCTTGAGCATCAATATCAAGATGTGAACAAGTGAACGGTAGCAACAGTTAAAACATTTTAGCAAGTATAGATAACAGTTGACGTTAGCTAAGCTTCACTTAAGTATAGCTTGGCATATTAAAAATTTTTATTTAAACATAAATTTCAGAATAATTTACCTATGCATTAACGACAAAGGTTAAATAAGAAATGTTGTTCTTTTTTACTTCAAATAAAAAATACATATATAAAATTATAAAGCAACAACATCAACATAAATAAGTATAAAACTACACATAAAATAAAAACTAGAGCTGAAAATACAAACGCCCTAGTACAAAAGACCCTTTACCGCCACCTCCTCGGCCACCTTGTCCGCGACCCTTGCGGCTCCCAGTTCTACCTCCCCATCGAAAGTTGGGGAGGTCTTTGCCACCTTGTCGGGCCCAAACATTAAATGCTTTGCGCGTCTTCGGACCAGGATGCGTAGTACGCCAAAGCAAGAACTGGTTAAATGAAAATCCTAAAAAATTAATACAAAACACTTTAAGTTTTTAAGCATATAAGTTTTTTTAAAACAAAATTTTAAATCAAATTTACCATTTGAATCCTTGATGCCATCATTGGGAGTACCTTAATCAAAGTAAACATTTCATACTAAACTAAGAATAACAACTACTAATATTTATTTAACAAAAATATCATTTTATAATTTAATTTATTTATAATTTCAGTCAATATTGTTAGGGAAGTGAAGTTCTTACAAAAGGCTCTGGCTTCAAACCACTAGTTATTACTGGTATTTGATGTCAGAAACTCCAAAAATGTTGAAAGATTTTATGGCCTACATTTACAAAATAATAAGACTCGAAAGTCTTCAAACTTATTACTGAGAACATTTGTAACCGAAAAAAGTATAGCCTGTCATGATTGAAAAAAAATTAAGTTTATCTGTTAGTCAATATATATACTCTATGTTTGTACTAACATCAGATATTAATTTTTAAACTTCCCGGTTTAAAATCCTCCCGGTTCATAGTTTAAAGTTTCAGTATTCTATATGTAACATTTACGTCATTTACAAAACGTTTATATGCTACTAATTGATGTACTCTATTTTCATATAAAATTTTAGTTGTTTATAATGAACTTTTTGAGCGCACCAAAATAAAAAAATTGAACTTCTTTAAAAGAAATTCCCTTACCCCAAAGAAATCCTAAGTCAGATTTTTGACATCAATAACACAAAAAGCCAGAGTCCTTTCAGAAACTAAATATAGGTGATTAATACCATAACTTGATAAATGGATTTAATTTTTGTAACCATAGTAATTAATTTGTGTTTGAAATTATTAACAATTTGCTTACTTGTTGAACTAGAGAGGTTGTTGACTACTTCCTGAGCCGGAGGTGTTGATATGACTGAAGAACCCTGATCAGTTGGTAAGCTTGATGCATCTGTATATATATATATATATATATATATATATATATATATATATATATATATATATATATATATATATATATATATATATATATATATATATATATATATATATATATATATATTATATATATATATATATATATATATATATATATATATATATATATATATATATATATATATATATATATATATATATATATATATATATATATATATATATGTATGTATTTATGTATATAGATGGATCAAAATCTAGATTGTCAGTGAGCAACAAGAGTACCACTCCTGTTGATGTTTGTTTCACCTGTCTATCGTATTATAGCTAAACATGGCAAAAATCATTACAGATAATACCCAATTATATACTTTCATTAACACAGAAAAAGATAACTTTAACAAAATCACAGAATGTGCAAATGCAGTCACAAAATGGTTTCTGGAAAATGGACTTCTGCTTTACAAAAGCAAAACAGAAGTTATCTTATATGGATCTAGGAAATACTGGAAAAATTTAAAAATGATTGAAAAATTAAATTCTCTGTACCAGCACGAACTACAGCAAATTCGGTAAGAATCCTAGGTGTCTCCCTAGATTCTACACTCTCCTTAGACTAACATATAAACAATATATATATATATATATATATATATATATATATATATATATATATATATATATATATATATATATATATATATATATATATATATATATATAAATGTGATAAGATCCCAAAAATGACGACCTTAACTATTTCTCTCTAAAAAACAAAATAATTATATTAATAACAATACCTTTGTTTAATTCTGCTCTTAAAGCGGCTAATTCTGACAATATTAGTGCTAAACACAAATTTTTTAAAAAAAATTGATACCATATTCCAGATTGCATTTAAAAACAAAACAAATTAAAAGTAATGAAACTTACCAAATCTCTGGTCTGATGCTAAAAAAAGTAAAGTTTTAACTTAAAATAAACTATCAAATGATAAAGATATGCATATAAATTTCTACTAAACATAAACTAAAAAGTTATAAACTACAATACTTTATTTAATCAACACTTACCATCGTTAGCAGATGTTTCCATTACTTTATATATTAAAAAACTGTCTAATACTAAAATTGAACTATAAAAACTATAAAATTCAACTTAAACAGATTTATAGAAAATCAATTTTGAATAAATCACTTGATTGAATTAATGTTTAAATAAAACTTTCACAATTTAAGCTTAACCTATAAATTTCATTATAATTTATTATAACCTACATCTATTATAAATTTCATAACCTATAAAAGCTATAAATTTTATAACCTATATCTATGATAAACAGATTATACAAAGAAATCAAAACTTTAAGCGCCATATTGCAATGCTAATGAAATCTTTAACTAATACAGCACTAAATCTAAAAACATCTTTTTGAAACGTGCTTTTGCATAAATTACTTTTTAATTTGAACAATTTATTAACTAAATGTTTACTCTTTGATCTTTATGCCTTTACTTTGTATATTTTAAATTTAAGTCAGTAAAAGAGAAATATCACCTAATATAATTACTTTTTTTACTATAATCTACTATAATATTAACTAATTAACTTTAGCAAAACATTAAAAAAAAGTTCACCCAACAATATGGTTGCCCTGCCTAACAAGCATACTAAGAAACAAAAACAACAAAAATATTTATACATGTTTAAACTATCATAAGCAATGATACAACTTAATAACTTTAATAAAACAAAAACTGTAAATAAAACCTTAAAAGTTTTATAAAAAATTAAAAACTAAAACTAAAAACTATATTAAACTTTTGTAATGCTAGTGTTTTAAACAAATTAAAAAGTATTATTTAAAATATAAAATATGTGAAAATCCAAAAGTTGGAGTTAAATCTTCATCATCTGTGGTTTGGTCTAGTAGATTACAACTACTATTTGGACACGCATATTGGCTAAAAAAAGATTGAAATAATTTTAATTTGCATATACAAACAAACACGCAAATATTTATCCATATATATATATATATAATATATATATATATATATATATATATATATATATATATATATACATATTTATTTATTAAAAATAAAAGTAAGTTTATAACTTTTTTTTATACAACACAATTTTGTAGAAGTAACACTGGTATAGTACCAGAAAAAATTTCTGGTCAAATCTGGATGATATTTTTTTGTCGATCATTTTCTTTTTTTTTTTTACTTAACCTGAAACTTAATTAGTGGTGGCTTACTGCTCCGCTAAGAGTGACTTTATTAAAATAAAATAAAAAATAGTGCAAAGAATTCATAGGACAAGTCTTTCAATGACAGTTTGCTACATTTCAATGGATTGGTCTGGATAATATTTTCTATTGATTGGTCTAGATGGTCTCAGATAATTATTGATTGAGTGCGCTATTAAAAGAAACATCCATAAAATGGCAATGCAACAAGCAGGATATGACACTTAATCAAAACGTTCTTGGAATTTTTGATTAGCGGGGTGCTTGTGGATTATATAGGTAAAAGCACTTGACTTCAAATTGTTAGTTTTTTTTAATATTCAAAATTACCAAAAAGATATGGTGCCATAAATATGGCCATGGTAGGCATCATTTATGAAAGCAAAATAAATACATAAATATATACTTGCATAAAGCTTAAGTAACTTTTTATTATAACAACAATTAAAAACTTGGTTTAAAATCTAATATAAAAATTAAACTATTAGTTTAAAATTTGTATAAACTTTTACTTTAAATGTGGATTTTTGAGGATTTTTTGAGATTTGAGGATTTTTATTGACAGTTTATGCTTTTTGCTTTATTTTATTATTATTTTATTGTAATTTTCTCGTTGAACATTAAGTGTACTACAAATTGAAAGAGTATTTCTTAATATGGGACTCCCTAGAATATCTCTAGAATATTTCTTAAAAAAAGTTATTTAACTTTTTATTATTTTATCTGCAAAATATTTTTTTTTTGATTTAAATTAGTCGCTATTAGACAAATATAAAAATTTTTGTTTGGAAAAAAAAAGGACTAAAAAACTTCTACACATCTTACTTAAATATCAAAGACTAGAGGACTATAAATACTGCTAAAGCAGAAAATAATAAATACTTAATTCGATATTTGACACAATTTATTTTGTTAAAAAGTTTAAACTAGAAAAATAGAAATATGTATTTGTTAAACAAATATACAAACAATCCAAATTTTGTTTTGATATAAATATATAATTGAACTTATATATAAAGATAAAATTAAAAAAGGCTGTATCAAATAGTTGTAGCAACTTTCTGTCACTGACATGTTATATATACAAAAATATTATATATACAAAAATTCGAAAAACTTACTGCTAAAGAGTAAGGCGAAAATATAAAAGAAAAAAATTACTTAAAAAATGTTTAAAAGCGATGGAAGAGCTGTCTTCTTTCACTCTACTATCAAAAATATTTAAGAATTTGTAAAAAATGAATTGGTATATCAGCGATATTGAGCATTATCTAAAAAAGTTTAATTTGGATGATCCAAAAGTAGGTTTACAAAAATTTCGCATGCGCAATAGCGCAATAGCGCAAATCAAAAACATTCTTGGTCTGTGTTTTCTTCAAAATCGCAAACCTACTTTTGGATCATCCAAAAGATAGCTAACCATAAATCATATACAAGTTATTAAGTCCGGCAAACGAAAAAGTTGTTTCACGGACTTTGTAAAACAATTTTTTTCCATCCAATCAAAATAGGGAGACTTTCCTGTATTTAGACGCTCGTAACGCGTTGATTTCAGTACAACATTACTTAAAGGCTTTGAAAATGTCTTATGATTATCAAGAAAAGTTATTTAAAAAGGCTGCTGAACGTTACCAAAATAAGTTAGATTTAATAGGTGAGCTTTTTATACAACTAATAAAATTTATTACAAGAAATTTTAGTTTAGTTTACATATTAAACTCGTTAATACTATTAGTGTGTTTACTTAATTAAGTAAAGTTTACTTGTAAACTTTTACTGTAAACTGTAAACTTTACTGTAAACTTTACTGTAAACTGTTCTGTAAACTTTACTTGTAAACTGTTTACTGTAAACACACTAGTTTTAGTGTGTTAACTTAATGTAGTTATTAGTCTAATAGTATTAGCGTGTTTAATATGTAATCTTATATGAAATTTCGTCTAATAAACTTTATTAGTTCATCTTTTGTTTAATTACACTATACTATTTACTTCATTGCACTCATACAATTATTAGTATATTACTAATATACTAATAATTGTATGAGTACAATTGTATGAGTATTAATTGTATGAATACAATTACTAATATACTATTATACTAATTACTAATATACTAATAATTGCATGAGTGTGATTAACTAATATTATTAGTAATAATTAACAAGTATTATTGGTAGTATAATAATAATAGTATTTAACTAGTTAAATACTATTAACTAATAACTAACTTAATTTAGTTAACTAATAACTACATTAAGTTAACTTAAGTTAACTAAATGTAGTTATTAATGTTAACTTAATGTAGTTATTAGTCTAATAGTATTACCGTATTTAATATTTAACCTAATATGGACATTTGTCAATAAAGTTTATAATAAACTTTATTGTAAACTTTATAGTTTATAATTAACTTACCAACAACCTCAACCCCCACTCTGTCCAGATTACATCAGAAATGAAAGTTGCCTTTAAATCTGCTCATCAAAAATACCAGATCATGCTTGAGGAAGAGAAGTCAAAGAATAAAAAACATGCTATGTTAGATCAGAAAGCCATTATTTTGTCTGAAATTGAAGAGCTAAAATCTAAAATTTGTTTCCTTACAAAAACTTCATTGATGCTAGAAAAAGAGTTTGTCTTAACTGTGGAACAAGCGGAAAAAGAAAACAATTTATCATTGGTCAGCAAAGCGAATGCTTTAAAAAGGAAAAGCGAGGAGAAAATGAAAGACGTATCTAAGTTGCAGGAAACATTATTGATATTAGAAGAGAAGAGAAAGAAACTGAATTAACAATAGTTGCTTTTTGACAATTTGTTTGTTTATATAAAATATTATTTATGTTGACATTTATGCAAATATGGCTAATTAAAAAACTTTAAATATATTTTCAATATAAGATTTTGCTTAAAAAATATATGCAATTTAAAATTAATAAAAAGTTTTTTTTTTAATGTTTCTAAGCATATTTTGTTATACTGTGCTATTTTTATCTAAAGGTATTATTGAATTAGCGAAGGTACAGCTACAAATAGTGATAAAAAACAACTAACCCAAAGTAGTCTCTTTTATAGACCAAATATTGCTCAAAATGTTGAAAGATATCTACATAGACATTTTAGTTTATTTTTTGTGTTAGTGAAAAATAATTATATATAAAATATTTTATGAGCATAATATTTAGATTTTCTTGAAGATCATCTGAAACTAAATTTTATGTGCATAATATTTAGATTTTTTAAGAAGCTCACCTGTTGTTTATTCTTAGTCATGCTTAATAATATGCATAATAAAATCTATACTAACATCCAACTTAACTAATAGCTAAGTTTTATAAGTTTTGTCATTCTAAGCATGTACATTTTAGCATTTTCATTACAGTAGTAATTTTTAACATTTTATAAAAACCATTGCAAATGTTAAAAATGGTCAGGGAAATTCATCTGATTTTTCAAAAAAGTCAGGGAAAAGTCAGGGAAATTTTTATAAATATGTGGCTACGAACCCTGTTTATTAGTTAATCTTGTATTTAATTACTCTAAACTATTTATTTATTCACACTCATACTATTATTAGTATATTGGTAATATGTTAGTAATAGTATTAAATACTATTATTAATATTATTAGAAGCGATTAAATAAATAAACAGTATTGTGTAATTAAACACAAGAATAGTAGTTTGCTTATAATGTATTACTTATATCTCAAACACACTAATTCTATTCTGATCAAAATAATAGTATTTGTATTACCCTATTAGTAATATTAAAAGTGTTAAGTCTAAAAAAGTGCCCTTATAAACTTGCATCAGATGAGTGGAAAGATGACTCATCTTAATGGCCTGCTTTTGCTTATCATCATTTTTATCAATTTCTAATAAAAGTCCTACTAAATAATTTATTTATTATTGAATAAGACAGATAAAGATAAAATATAAATTATAAAAGATAATTTTATTGAACAGTATTATTTAGTTTATTACACACAGAGTACAAGTTGATAATAAGAATATTATTATGTATATGGTACTAGAAAATGTGTGATTTAGGCAACTAATAGGCATTTAATCATTGAAAGTTACTATAATAATAATTTTAGGGAAATACTCTAGTAAAGCCATGGAAAACTTTAAATCATTAGATGCTTACAAATTTTTTATTGATGGATGAGTTCAAACAATAAAACATCAGAAACTGCCTGGTGGAGCTTACATTCTCTATAGCGAAGTCAGACCATCATTTAGGACCATTAAAACACGTGTTTCTATTGAAAATTTAATCATTCACTAAAAGCCAAGAAACATGTTTTAAAGTAAAACATATTTTTAATGTTGTCATTTTTTATCTTTAGGGTTGTTCTGAGGTCACAAAAATAATCTTACAAAGTAAGTTTCTTTTTTATTATTTATTTAGTCACATTTTTTATTACTTTTTTTTTTTCACTTCAACATAATACATAAGACATTATGTGTAAATAATGTTTTTAACATAAATTGGTCCCATTTTTTTTGTAGGTTTTAGAGAGTACCTTCGGGAATGAAGTTAAAAAGTTGTTAATGTTAAGCATTTTCTAGAAGCCAAAACGGAACATCGTTAATCCTTATACCGTTTACTAAAAAATTTTATGCATATTGTTACAATGCTATAATTCATATTGTTGTAATTAGTAATTTTGATCATTTCATTATTATACTGTGAAAAAATTTTTCATTTATAAATTTTATTCCACATATAATAAAAACATGCGGAATAGATTTCACACTGAGGAAAATTTTAAACAAAAATATAGAATTTTTAAATGTTATTATGTTATTATTGCTCGGCTTATCAATTATAAAGATCGATTTGCTCATGCCAAACCATTATTATTTCAAATGAAAATTCTTAATATTTATCAGCTAAATATTTTTAATATACTTTGTTTTATGTTCAAGTGTAAAACCAACGAATCTCCAGTTTCTTTTCATAATCTATATACCTTAAAAGATAAAAATAAATATAACTTAAGAAATGATAATCAAATTCAGCAACCTTTATCTTTAACTAATTTTGGAAAGTCATGTATTTCATATCGAGGAGCTTTTCTATGGAACAAAATAGTTTTAAAAAATTTTGATTTTTTCCATGAATAGAATTATTTTTCATTCAAGAAAAAACTAAAAGAAATTGTTTTGTCTTTTGAAGACATTTTTTTATATTTTTAAATTCTTTTAAAAATGAATATGAAGTTTATTACATAAGGTAATATATAAATATTATATCTGATCCATAACTTATGTGTTTGTGGAAACAGTACTTTTTAAAATATTTTTGTATTTATATATAAGAGTATCAATAATTTCTTTATTCCAATTTTATTTATATATTATTACGAAATTTACGTTCTCTCTAATTTTTAATACGACATTGTTTAGATTTTATACTTCATGTTAATTTAATGTACTTAATATTCACGAGCGGTTCTCGATGATAAGATCTGAAGGTCTTCTGCGAGTCTCCGCGTTCTTTTTTTTTTGCATATATTTTCTTTTATTGTATAACGATTTTTATCTCAACTATCTTATTGTATAACTATATTGAATAATCAAGAAAAGAACAAAAAAAAAAAAAAAAAAAAAAATTATAATATTAATATGTAGTATTTTTGTTTTATTTATTGACTAGTCTGTAAACTGTGCAATAATTTCAAAATGATGAATTAATTAAACTCCATAATTCCTTTATGCATTTGTACAGATTTATTGTAATATAATGCTAAATTTTGTTCTAAAAAGTCAAGTAAAATCTCTTCAGCTTGTAAAATAGATTGTTCTTTTTACGTATTTAGTTAAAGTAATTGTTGCGTTTGAAGTTGTTGAAATAAAGCAAAAAAACAGTCATCGCAATCCCCTTTTTTCGATCTTTCGTATGCAGTCCCTGTGTAACTTTAGTGTCACTTATCTATAATATAATAATTTGATCAAAAGTACGTAAAACAAGTAATTTTATCTAATCCTTCAGATCGGTTGCGCAAACACAGCGGGGCAATAGCAGTACTTTAAGTACACATATACGACCACGCAAAAAAGAAATTTCTTTTTTTTAATTACCATGAAAGTTAAATCCTATTTCTGAATAATGGTAGGTAGCGTGTGAGAATGGCGTCCTATGATTCAACCGAATCTCTAATTTCAATTTAGATCCGAATATGAGAAATTTATTACACAACCGAAAATATTTACGAAAAAAATTAGAACCGAAAAAATTTCAATCGTGTTTTCGATCGAAAGTCATTAATGGTTTTTGAACCGAAAAAATTTCGATCGAATTTTCGATCAAAAGTTTATTCGGTTTAAAAATTCATTAGTGATTTTAGAACCGAATTTCATTAAACCCAGTAAGCACACGACGGAAAAAAGACGTCTTATGTACGTCCGCTCGATTTATTCACAATATGAACTATAATAAGACGTCTTATGAACGTCTTTTTCTCGTCCTAGAAAATTTATCACTTTCAGTTTTGAAAAACCTTTTTATTATGTCTAATGACGCGAAATGTCATTATTAAAATTGACCTTTTGCCAGATAAAGACGCCATTATAAAACGCATTGCATTCTGGGATCGCCTGGGAGCAAACAAACTTGATAGATATATAATTCTATGCGAATATCCAGCGATTATTGCATTAGCCTAGATTATTATTCTTATTTATTGGTTTTAATATGGTTTTTACTTCAGTAGATTTGTCAAAGTGGAAAATAGATGAGTTAAAAACGTATTTATTATCAAGAGGTGTCCCACTTGGTTCAGGAAGTGCACGAAAAGCACTTTTGATAGAAAAAGTTATCATGGCAGAAGCTTTAAACCTACCATTGTTACCTACCACTGATAACCGTATTAATGAAATAAATAACAGTCGAAGAAGGAAGTTAGTAGTTGACGATGTTTTACATCTTCCATTTCCTGAAGATTTAAAAAGTAACTGGCAAAGTGGAAGTCAATATCTTCCTAATGCGACTTTAGAAGTCATTAAAGAATATGCTACAAATAAGAGTGCAATGAAGGCATTTAGTGAAGGAAAAAACTTGCAATATTCTGGGCATGTTAAAGATGTCGCCTTTAATAACATTGTTGACAGTATTCGGTATTGTTACGTTAGAGCTACTGTTGTTTCTCAGACAAGAATAAACGAAAATCCATATTTAGTTTGGGTATGTTTTTATGGTTCAGAATATGTTTTTACTGCTAAGTGTGTTCGTGTATTGCAGGTTTCAGTTCATCTTGTAAGCATGTCTTTAGTTTATTGCATTATATTGAGAATGAAGTCAGGTTAGGCCATAATAAAACATGTACTGGCAAAAAACAACAATGGGATGTACGAGTTGAAAAGCGCCAAAAAATACATGAACCATGTGAAATAAATTCAGTTATTTTTAGGCGACCACATCCTGAAAATGATGATGTTGAACCTGGTCCAAGTAGAAACTTATATGAACCTCGATCACGAACAGACATTAATGTCACATATTCAACTGAAGACTGGGAGAATATTGCTAAAGCTACCAACGGTAATGCAAGTGTTTTGCAGTTTAAAAAAACAAGTTTTTACAAGTTAGATATTGATTTTACAATTGCTACAGAATATCCTAAAACAATTGATGAAATAGTTTGTATAACCGATATGAATTTGTTTCACTATAAATTAAAAACCTATCGAACAAATTCTGATATAAAAAAAATTTGCAGTATAACAACAGACCAGTCATATTCTATTAATTGGTTTAAATATAGATATGGTGTTATTACATCATCAGTATCCCATGAGGTAATTCAGAAAGTTAGTGATAGGCAAACAATTACAAACCCAACATCCTCTTTTAATTTATGTGCAAAGATTTGTGAACAAATTGAAACTATTTCCAGTAGTGCGCTATCATGGGGACGAAGCAATGAAGAATTTGCTGTCAAACGTTATGTTAGAAAAAACCAAAATTTACATAAAAATTTTAGTTATGACATAGCAGGCTTGACAATATGTTCTGAGTATCCATTTCTGGGTGCAAGTCCTGATAGAATTATAAATTGTACTTGTTGTGGATTTGGTTTGTTAGAATGCAAATGTCCTTTTTCAGCAAGAGATAAAACTATTTCAGAATACCTTTCAATGTCTTCTTGTTTTATAGTAAAAAGTAATGAAAGTTTTGCAATCAAACTTAATCACCCTTATTACACCCAAGTTCAGCACCAAATATTTGTTACAGGTGCCAATTATTGTGACTTTGAAATTTATTTACCCAAAGAATCTTGCACATTTCGTATTGCTAAAGATCCAAATTTCTTATTAAAGTGCCTACCAAAATTAGTTACATATTTTAACGATGTTATGCTTCCATATTTATATGACATAAATTTTGTGAGAACCACCTACACCTGCAGTAAAGTCATCCAAAGCCTTGTTTCACAAGTTGAAAAGGTAGAAAAGCAAAATACAGCAGCATTACAACTAAAACAATTATCAGATAACTACCAAATGCTGTCCAAAGACTCACCACCATCTTGTAAAAGAAAACTGTAGAAAACTATATAAAATTAATATATATATATATATATATATATATATATATATATATATATATATATAATATATATATATAATAAAATATAAATAAATAAAAAGAATAAAATAAAAAATAAAATAAAAATATGTAATATATATAAAATAAACAGAATAGAAAATAATATGTATGTATGTGTATATATATATATATATATATATATATATATATATATATATATATATATATATATATATATATATATATATATAATAATTAAATGAAAAAAATAAAATATAAAGAATAAAATTAAAAATAAAATAAAAATATGTAATATATATAAAATAAACAGAATAGAAAATAATATGTATGTATATATATATATATATATATATATATATATATATATATATATATATATATATATATATATATATATATATATATATATATATATATATATATATATATATATATATATATAATGTTATTCTATTCTACAAATAGAGTGCTCAATGTTCTTAAAAAACAGCAATAATAAATTAGAAAAAAACACTTATCCACTTATCTAATATTTTTCTTTAACAAATTGTAAAAAAAAATAGAAATAAATATATTTAAAAAACAAAATAAATAGTATAAAATAAAATGATTTAAAAAAAATAAAATTTAAACTAAATAAACAACTAATGATAAACAAAAATTATACATTTTCATGTTTGATTTTTTTAAATCTAATTCACTACCAACAACGATGTAAGCACCACTATTTCAGTGAAGAGTTTCAGAAAACAAAGAGAAAGCGGTTGAATGAAGACTGTGCAAAGAAAAAACTAGAGGAATAAAAGTTTTTAGAGCATGAAGAAATAGATACTGTAAAATTATCTGTTTACTGTACGGATACTGATGCTGCAATAACACTATTTCTATATTTAAACCAAGTGACTTTGCTGAATGAAAAATCACGCATAATTAAAAAAAGATTTGGTTCATGGAACAATAGTATTTTAAAAAAGAGAAAGAGATGCAATATTACAACCATGGGACACAGGGTCAAGCTTAGAAAGTAACAGGTCCAACTTTATTTATAATAAGTTTTGTGGTTTAAAAGAATGGGCATCATTAGAAGAACTAGCCCAAATGTGACAACAGTATGTCATACATGGTTAATTAAGTTTGAACTAGCCCAAATGTGGCAACAGTATTCCATACAGGGACAATTAAATTTGTAGGAATCAGGAGTGAGAAAATGATGAGCACATTTTAATGAATAACAACCTTAGCCGATGCTAACTTTGGAATTCTTTATAAGAATTCCAAAGTTAGTTTCCACAAGAGAAAAAGTTTCCACAAGAGGTGGTTGCAAAAAAGTAATCCAAGAAGGCGTAAAGTAGAAGACTCTATAGGAGTGTTACCATTTATCAATATAGGAATATCAACAACAGTGATAATTATTAGCAGCACACTATTATATAGTTTTTTATTTATTTTTAATGTCAATTTATATCTGTGATTGTTTAGTAAATTAGAATTTTTTTACTTGGCATAATATCTTTATTATTTTTTTTTTTAATACAAACTTTGACATTGTTAAACTTTTATATACCTAGACACTTTTATCACATGCAGGGATTAGGGAAACGTCAGGGATTTCAGATGTCTGCAAAAAAAAAAAAAAAAAAAAAAGAACTATCAGGGAAATAGGGTTGAATTTAGGAAAAATCAAGGTAATCTCAGGGGAAATAGCTAAATAGATAAGACTGACGGATGTCTGGCCGGCTAGACATCTATCATTTTGTACATAATGTGGGCAGATGACCTATTATTATTTTTAATTATTATGACCTATAAATTTGGTTGCAATAACATAACGTTTTTCTAAAAAAAAATCAAGTGCTTTTTTTTTTGAAATTGATATTTTGACTAATAATTAAATCATGGAAACAGGTCAAATTCAGGGAAATAAGACATGACATACGCGTCCTCAGCAGTGCTGAAAACGCATTGCACCTGCATAGTGCTGAGTCAGCACTATGCAGGTGCAATCGCACTGTGACCTAAACTCAAGGGTCCCCTCAGTATTAAAAAAATACTAGTACTAGAAGCTGCAAAATGTATTCGCGTTAGCAAGGATTATAGTTATTGGGTTAAATAGTGACGGATCCAAGGTATATACAGTTTAAGGCTGACGACACGGATTTCGAAGTGGAGGGACGGGGGTCATGATCATCAACTTTTAAAAAAAGTCCTCCATATCAAAATTTTTAAAAAAGAAAAAAACAAGTCTTTTATCAAAAAAGTGGGGTTCACACCCACCCAAACTTCCTACACTCGGTGTAGTTAAGGCAATTTACAAATTATTCGAATACTTTTATTTGAAATTAGCGTGATTTTATTAGCTTCTAATAGCTTATTGTCCAAATATTAGCTTTATTGTCCAATTTATAGCTTTATTTTCCAATTGTCCAATTATTAGCTTTACTAGCTTAAAAACTTTAGACGGTTCAACTTTTTTTGCTTAAGATTTTCTAATATTTAAAGAAACTTTTTTTTTAATATAATTTTCAAAACCTTTTCATTACCAGTAATAGTGAATCTAAAGAACACTATTTTGGAGCCTTTAGACCAATTCTGCTCATCGGCAATAACATGAATTTAGTTAAAATCCTTTGAAAAAGGTCCTTAATTTACTAATTCTAATCGGTTCTGACGTATATTAACTATATATAGTTGTCAAAACACAATATTTCTATAAATTTTAACAAAAAATACTAGAATTCCGACCAAGAAAGAGCTTATAATTATGGAAAATTGCCAATTAACGACCAGAACAAATTATATTGTTAAACTATAATGTTCATTTCACCTAAAAAGCGTATTAATTTAAAATCTTATTCAAATTTGGACGAGCGATTGTGATTTTAAGATGATTTAAAAAAAAAAAAAAGAAGTTTCGGTCTGGGTTTTTTCGCTACAAACATTTATATTTTATTATACTGCGAAATATATCACTTTAATCTATTCATAATTTACAGACCTGATCATTTAACGGAAATATGTCGTAGTCAACAAAATATCTTACAGACCCTATAATATTTTTTAAGAGTGCCTTTACTACACCGAGCATCCGTCACTAGGAATAAATATAAGTTCTTGATACTAAGTTCTTGGTAACAAAATGTAACTAAATATAGATATATATTTAAAATTAATTTCTTGCTTTAGATAATATTTACAATGAATAAAAAACCGTATATAGAAACTAAAAAAAAGGTGAAAGTTGACATACCCTAATAACCCTGACAATCATATAAATATTCTTTAAAATCCGGAAAATTCTAAGTTAGATACTCGGGCAAATAAGCAAAAATAAAAAAAAGTAATGTTTGTTAAAAATATATATAAAAAGTAATAAAATTGTACATTGTACTGATGTCAAATGCTAAATTTGCCATTTGACACCAGCTGCCAAATGGCAAATTTAGCTGAAAATCTATGTAACAATATAACCTGAAGATTAAAGCTTATTTTGTCTATAAAACTGCAGTTTTTCAAAATTAATGATACATAATTGCGCAAGCAAAGATATTAAAATGGGAATATAAAATAAAAAATTAACCAAACTTCATAAAATAGTACAATAATAACCAAAGTTTAAGAGCAAAATCCTGGTCAGAACTCGGCACCTCCGGACCGTTTTCAAGACCTACTCGAGGGGGGCAACCAATTGCTGTTCTTTTTTTAGAAAAAATGAGCAGTAGTTGGTTGTCTCTGTCAAATGGGCCTTGGAAAAGGTCTGAGAGGTTGCCTAGTCATGATCAGGATTTTGCATGCTGCATAGATAATAAAATGCCAATATAAATAAAAAATTACCAAAATTTCATAAAATAGCACAATAATAACTATAAATTTAAGAGCAAACACCTGCCTGCAAAATTCAGGTCAGAACTTGACATGCCCGGACCATTTTTGGGACCTGCTCAAGGGGAGCAATCAACCACTGTTCCTTTTTTTAAAAAAATGAATAGTGGTTTGTTGCCTCTCTCAAACAAGTTTTGAAAAGGGTCTGGGGAGTGCCAAGTGATGATTAGAATTTTGCAGGCTGCAAAGATATTAAAATGCAAATATGTAACAAAAAATTAACCAAATTCCATAAAATAGCACAATAATAACCAAAATTTAAAGAGCAAACAAAACAGCATGCAAAATCTAGGTGAGAGCTAGACACTCCTGGGCCTTTTTTGGGACCAGCCCGAGAGTGGCAACTGACCACTGTTCTTTTTTTCAAAAAAAAATGAACAGTGGTTGGTTGCCACTCTCGAACAGGTCTCAGGAAGGGTCCGGGAAGCGCCAAGTAACAACCAGGATTTTGCAGGCTGCACACGGTACAACTAGTTCAAAAAACATTCAAAAATAACATCAAAGAACAACAATTTATACTGCTGTTGCTTTTACAAGAGGTGGTTGCAGGTTAACAATGGCAGCAGCAATTATCCATATATCATCGATTAGAGGGACTAATGTGATAGGCAGAGTGTTCTTTAGAAGTCGAAATTCTTTCAGCCTTCCAATGACACGTTCAATGTGTATTCTTGCACCTGCTATGCGCTTGCAATGATACACTTCAGAGGGTGTAAACTGTCGCTTACTACATAAAAATAGTGGAATTACAGCTTTTACCTGCCTTGATAGAAATAAATCTTGAACATTGAAACCTTTATCAAAAAGTGCAATAAAACCAGGAGTGAATCTTCTTGCAACATTGCAATCTTCAGTGATAAAACGATCTGAGGAAGATCCAGAGTAACCTTTAGAAACAAAAGAGATAGAACCGCCTTTAGTACAAAATATAAGTTTTTTTAATGTGTTTCTACTTTTATAAGAACTATATGTTTGATATTGAGCTTTAGCATTAGCAGGTTTTTGAACAGTTTGTTCAGTACAGTCACCAATACCTTCAACATAAACGAAATCTCCAATAAAATGAGGATGTGTAAAACTTAATGTTTCTTCTGGAGCAGGCCAATAAATTATTGGTTCAAGTTCTCGGGCTAATAAAGTTATAAATGTAGTTAAAATCCTAGACACATGACTTACTGAAGTTTTAAAACGAAATGCTAAATCTTGTAATGGTGAGTCAAGTCGAATACGCATTAAAGTAAGTAACACTTCATCTTCAATAAAAAGCTGTTGTGCTGGACCAGGTTTCCCTGTACTTGAAGGTTTACTAGCAGGACTAAACTGATATTGCTTTGGTTCAAATGAACGTTTATAATCCATAAAATAAGACACTTTTTTATGTTTAGCTTGAACATGACTAACAATATATAAAAAAACATTTTCAGTGGGACACCCAGTATACAATTTTATGACTTTGGGTAAAGAACGCACTGCCTCCCATGTTAATCTTTTATGACTACTTTGTTTATAAAGTGTTGTTGGTGTTAGATAAGTTGCTGGTGTGTTAGTAATTAAATCGATTTGTTGTGGAGAAAGTTGCTGATTAGATGCTGTTGATGATAGACATGGAGGAGATATTGACAGAGAAGACTGTTGGGGAATATTGTCATTATTGTTACTGCTACTAGTAGTGGTACAGGTACTTGAAAAATGTGTATTTTTATGTTTTTTAGAAACTGTAGTAGGTGTATATCGAGGAATTGGTAATTTTCTTTTATTTTGAGGAGAAGATATTTCGTATCCTTTCAAATATAACTTTGGATGAGGGGATAGCTCAGTTGGCTTCCCATACTCAAAATGATTTGCACATACTTTTGTATTCTTATTTACAGCATATAGCTTTCTTTTTTTTGTTAAAGGATCGACTATTTCTCTGTTAATAATTTTACTCCATGTGGAAAAATATTTCTCTTTACAAGTAAAAAATTTTAATTCGCTGAAACTAAAAGTCTTATAAATATGATCTTTCAAAACATACTTTTCTTTGTATCGACGATCGTTGTTACAACCAAAAATTGCACAATGATTGCTCTTACCCATTACAAAAGAGTGTTGCAAATAAAAAAAATAATAGTCATAAACCAAATAGATAATAATGGTCAACTTTTAAAAAACTAAATAGAAACAACAGGATATTTACGAATTTAACTTTTGTTTGCTCCCAGGCATTCCCAAAATGCAATGCGTAGTTATAATGACGTCGTTATCTGGCAAAAGGTCAATTAAAACTACAATACTACAATTAAAAGGTGTTTTAGTAATGGCGCCATTATTGTAAGATGTTTTAATAATGGCGATTCTCGTATGAAGAGGTTCCTATTACTTTTTAGATAATTGTTAGATAACATATTTTTTTTTATATTTATATATGTATATAGACAAATAAAATATACAAAGATTGTTTATATAGTAAAGAAAAACTATATATAACTTTATATGACATATACTGTGTCGTGACATGTTTTTTTTTACTTTATGTCATTAAATTTTCTTTATTTTTATATATTTTATATTTTTTATGTCATATTAGATATATATAAAAATAATGAAATTTAGACTGATTAACTAATCTTTTTATTATATTACTGTATGAGTATAAAATCCTATTTTACTTACTGTCATTTATATTTTAAGTATTATAGTTTTTTTTTTAAACGTAATACTTAAAATATAAATGTCAGGAAATAAAATTATAAAATTAAGATTTTATACTCATACAGTAATAATATAATAAAAATCAGTCTATAAATCTAAATTTTCATTATTTTTATATATACGTAATTTTATTCCCAGTGGCTACGGTACCGGCTGCTGGATCTTTAGCTCTAGCAGCTAGAGTACCGGCTAGTCTGGGTTCTACCTAATGACGATGACGTAACTTTTAGATGGTTTATCATCCGCAGTAGTTTTAGGAAACCGGTTGGTAATATTTATTTTATTTGAGGAAAATGAATGTTGGAAATCTGTTTAATTGTTTTAATAATCCTTAATAAATATTTAAAAAAATTATATTTTTATACGTTCGTGATTTGTTAAAACTGATAAATTATATTTTAGTTATTTGTTAAACTTTACTTGTTATACTTTACTTGTTAAACTTTACATATTATACTTTACTTGTAAAACTTTACTTGTTAAACTTTAGATATTATACTTTACTTGTTATACTTTACTTGTTATACTTTACATTTTATACTTTAATTAATAAACTTTACTTGTTATACTTTACATTTTATACTTTACTTAATAAACTTTACTTGTTATACTTTACATTTTATACTTTACTTGATAAACTTTACTTGTTATACTTTATTTTTCAAAATTTACTTGTTATACTTTACTTGTTAAACTTTACTTGTTATACTTTACATTTTATACTTTACTTGATAAACTTTACTTGTTATACTTTATTTTTCAAAATTTACTTGTTATACTTTACTTGTTAAACTTTACTTGTTATACTTTGTTTTTCAAACTTGACTGATTGTACTAATTTGTTTAAAAGCAACCATTGAAAATTATAATGTATAAATAGTGTAAAAAATACATAAAATTAAAACTTAAGACTTTACATAGACTATGTTAATATGTTAGGCTATGTCATAGCATTTTATGGAGAAGAGTTAATCAGTTGTGTTGTGTTTTTTCTTAAGTTAATTTTTGTGTTTTAATAAAATTTATGTATTTTATCAGTAAATAAGAGACCAAAAAACAAAATTTACTTGTTTTTTATTGTTCATGGTTTTACTCCCAAAAACCATTTTAATGTGTTTTTTTTTGTTTTTGTTTTGTTTTAAATTTTCAAAATTTTAATGGTTTTTGTAATTGTTTGGTGCTATTGTTTTTTTGAGCTTCAATGACTGCTTAAATCCATAATATTATAATTTAATGTTAGTTTTGTATTAATACTTTTTAATATTGACCCCGTTCATATCCATACTATTTCAGAAACAAGATATAACATTGTGATACCATATATTAATACAGTTTGCAAAGAAACGCTTAATACTTCTACATGCTCAAGCTGATTCATTTGGAATTGGTTATAGTTGTAGTTTTATTTACTTGTAAAGTTTTTTCACTGTTAATATGTCAGTTTTACATTATTACATAATTTGTTTACTACTAATACAATACTTACACTACAGTTTTCAATATTTAAAATATATAAAATTGTTGTAATTTTTTGTTACACCTTTAGTCTCTTCCTTCAGCCAGTTCCATTTTATGTTGCTAGAATGTTTTCATCTTTCTCACAAAACATTGGTATCCAATTTTTTGGTTGGCACATATGGTTCCTTGTCTAGATTGATACTATTTTATTGAAGGGCATTGCATGGTAATGAATTTTAAGGGCTGCTATAAAATAACTATCAAACAGCTATCATTTTACTTCCCATAAAATTATATATTAATAATTTTTGGCAACTTGATTTTCATTAGTGATTAGTGATTTTCAAATGTATTGATTTAGGGTTTGGTAACAACATCTTGTTTTACATCAGAAGTTGGTCAACTTGCTATAATTACTATATGTATATGTTATGATATATTGAAAATTTTAATATTTGTCTTGATATGACTTTAAGTTATGTCATGGCAGATGAATTTTCATGAATTCATGATGTGTTAACAACTTGATGTGAAGTTAATTTTACAATAAAAAATGATGAGTTTAAAAAAGCAAAAAGGTTAGTTTTTTATTAATTCATCATAAATTTGCAGTTCAAATTTTACTTTTTATACTTTATTTGTTAAAATTTACTTGTAATAAATTACTTGTTACTTTAAAAAAAAAAATTCTATACAGATCTAATCAAATACACTTACAACACACCACAAAACCTGCACCAAACTTTTATTGTGAAGATTTTAATCTTATTTTTAAACCAAAAGTATAACTTTTAAGTTAACTTGTAAGCTGGTATTTAATGGCATTTAATAAATAAATGATATTTAATTACATTTAATTAATTGTATTAAATACCTTTTATATAATCTTATATATAATCATGTTTTTATTTTTGCATTGCATGGTGAGTGGCATATTCAGAACGATTTTGAAACATTACTTCAGTTTAAATGCCCAAATTCCAGTACTTATTAATTCATAACATTTTTGAATAAGTGTTTTATATAAAAAGTAATAGATAAACCTATAAATATAAATGTAAAAATACAGTAGCATACAAAAGTTTAGAAACACCTACTTTTTTTCAGTTTTTAACGCATAACTTTTCACAAACTTTCTCAAATAACCTGACATTTTTACCGAATGTGCTCTATATAATTACAATTCAAAATCCATTTCACAAAATTTTTAAAACTCGCCGGTCAATGAATTTTTATTGTTTTTTTGAAAAAGCTTCCGTGCAAAAGTATAGAAACAGTATAATAACCCGCAATTATATCAGGTTTTTGTAAACAAAATCATTATAAAAGGTCAAATTTTTTCCGAAGTTATTCGAATTACTGTGAGGTTATTCGAATTACCTTGAGATATTTCAATTATTTGAATTACCTTGAGATATTTCAATTATTTGAATTACCTTTAGATATTTCAATTATTTGAATTACCTTGAGATATTTCAATTATTCGAATTACCTTAAGATATTTCAATTATTGAGACTGATAGATTATTAGTAAGGTATTGCAAGAATACTCCTCACATGACTGCTGTCGAACTTAATTCAATTATGCATCAGATTCATGGCACAAACTGTAGCGTTGATACAACTAAACGCCGATTATGACAAAATAATCTGTATGGTCGCCGTTCAGTTAAGAAACCTCTTATATCTGCAAAAAATTTAAGAACCAGAATAAAATTTGCAAGAGATCATCTCAGTTGGACATATAATGATTGGTCAAAAGTTCTTTTCTCCAATGAATCAAAGTTTATGCTATTCAGTAGTGACGGTATTAATGTCATACGTCCTATAGGAGACTGATTCAATCCAAAATATCAGTTACCTACTGTTAAACATGGAGGAAGAAGTGTTATGGTTTGGGGGTGTTTTAGTCGTGACAACCTGAGTCCCATTCATCACATAGAAGGTATTATGGACCAGAGAGTTTATTTATACATAATAAAGAATATTACGCTGCCACATGCAAAAGACAAAATGAATCGCAGTTGGATCTTTTAACAAGATAATGACCCAAAGCATTGTACCAGATCTGGAAATGGATTTTGAATTATAATAATATAGAGCACATTTGGTAAAAATTTCAGGTTATTTGAGAAAGTTAGTGAAAAGTTATGAGTTAAAAACTGAAAATAAATAGGTGTTTCTAAACTTTTGCAAGTTACTGTAGATCTATATTTAAATACTCCATTGTTGACAAATTGGCTTAGAATTCTAATAATTGAATGTAGCAGCTATATGAAGGTAAGCAAAAAATAGTATGGCTCAAATTAAGGTTTTGAGAGAAAAAAAGCGCTGAGCCGACATCATAGCAATTTCCAAAAAACATGTAAGTGCTGCTATTTTGATGACATTGATTGATATAGAAATAACATGCAAGGGAGTGCTGTTTCATAGGGATTAAGTCAAGGCATAGATAAATCAGTTGATGTATCATCACTCCATCACAAGTTTTTTTCTAAATATTATATTTGGTCTTTTTTTTTTTTTGAAAACTCAGAACCCTACTAATTTATCTGAACAAACATTTTTCAACGAACTTTTGTGGCAAGTAATTGATTAAAAAAACGTTAATGTAATTATTATGTATTTAATTTATTTTGGTGGCTTGTATTTATTTATATTGTATATTTATATATAATGTATATCTAATTTATTCAATTTGTATAATGTATTTAATTTTTATTTATTGAATCAGATAATCTGTGACAACACAGATTATCTGATTCAAAATTATCTAAAAAAATTAAAAAAGCTTTAGATGTTTCAAAATCAACAACAGATCATATAATGATAATAATAGCAAAAAGATAATAAAAATTGGGTATTATACTTGTTTCCATTTCAAATCCAATAATTGTTATTTCATTAAAAACATTTAGGCTTCTTGAAGAGTAATCCTTTTTTTATTTTTTTGGCTTGAATTTTAAGGCAATATTTGAAAAAAAAAAACATTTCATTAAAGAATAATTATTCAAACAAGTCATTTAAGAATCATTACTCAACCTTCTTTGAAGATTACTGGCTGACAGTTTCATTGAAGTTACACATCATAATTCAACATGTATCTTCATTTGCAAAGATAAGCTCATTACTTTATGTTTATATTATTAACAAAAAGCAGCAGCAATTTACTGCTGCTTTTTGTTAATAATATAAAACTAAAATATTGTCATGCTTTGCGTAGTTTCCAAACTATGGGAATCCCCATGGTTTGCATACTTTGCAAAAAAATAGCTTCAGCAAAAACTCTGTTGAATATGTGTGAATACTTAATATACAACATAAATGCAGTTATATATCACTTTTATATACTTATACAAACAAAAAAAATATTTTTTATTTGTGAGAAACTTTATGAAAATTATTTAGTTCTACAAGTTACATAAATATAAAAATAGGAAGTAGCAAGAAGATTCATAGACAATATATATAAATTTTATCAATAAAATGAAAATTCTAAATTAATTAATCCTTGGAATTATGATCGGTATTCAGTTATTTAATATTATAAAATGATAATATCAAATGAATACATATATATAATATCAATGTATCAATAGAATATTAAATAAAAATATAAAATAAAAATTATTTTTTAATGTTTGTTATGTTTTACTTTTCACAATGCTGAAAAAGTTTTGCATTCTATATTTTAACTGAAATAAGACTAAAATGGCTTTTTACAAAATAGTAACTGAACACTTAATTTAAAGTTTTCCTATTTTATACCACACTATTTTCTATAAAAACAAGTAAAGAAAAAAAAAACTAACCTTTTTTTATTGCGTTAACATTTTAGAAATAATCTTTTTTTTTTAATCAATTCATGTTGATATAGCAGGTTGCGAGCGCTTCATGAATTCAAGAAAATTCATCTATCATGGCATATCATTAAGGCATGTCATGACAAATTTAAAAAATTTTCAATGTATCATGATATATCAGTATAATAATTGCTTCCAGTTAACAAGCTTCCAATAAAATACCATGCAGCTTGCATGACCTAAATTAACACATAATAGATAATAAGCAGTCAAATATAATTAATTCACTAATACAAAGAGCTAATAACAGGTAGTAAACAGGTAGTGTGGCTAGTATTTGACTGGAGTTGGGTTTGATAAAACATACCTGACCTAATGACAAGGTCTCTAAAATTTATGATACTATTTTAGATAGCCTTTTTAAATTCAAAATCGAGAACCTTTTTTTTTTTTTAAATGGAAAACATTTTTGAATTTTTAGGAAAAACATCATTCCCATCCAGGCAAAAAAGTTGTCCAAATTGTCCAAACCTAAAAAGCTTAACTTGACAATCTATATATCTATATATCTATACATCTATATCTATATATATATCTATACATCTATATCTATATATATATATACAGATTGCAAAATTCAACTTTTATGGTTTCGGCAGTCTAATGCTAAGGGCTTGACTCCGAAAGTAACATATACCTCAGCATTGTGGGCAAAATTGCACTTAAGTTTTCTTGTTATTTCTTGAATGAAAAATGATTTTCTTACATGTTATTATAATAGGTTTTAGAAATTTTCTTCTATAGTTTTTAGGTAGATTATAACCTTTTTTAAAAATGATCAAATATTTACTTGGTCAAGAATAAAATCCACACCCACCCTTTTATTTAAGCGTTCCTTTTTTCTATTTTTATTTAAATAACAAGAAAATAAAGAATTTTTTAAATTGCAAAGGCTAACTTAAAAATGACCATCCAGCCAGCACTTTTTTGGGCGCTGGGATTAAATTTCAAACACAAAAAAATTTCTAAAAGTTTATATCAATTAGATTTGAAGTCAACATCAATACTATTTGATGAGTTTTGAGGATATAAAGTTTTTATACCATCACATAACATCTCTTTACCAGTATCATCACATAATATCTTCTTACCTTTTTCAGCAGGGTGATTCAAATTAGTTTCTATTAAAAAATCCACAGGTGATTCCAGGATTGACACATCTATGCTTTTATTTTCCTCCCAAACTTTAGCTAGATTTTGTAGAACATTTAACCTGATTTCAAATTCATTATTGTTACTTTCTGAGACTAGTTGGGCTAAACGCTGCGAAAGACGATATGCTTTTTTAAATTTTTCAGATTGTGTCAATGGTCTTTCCTTAACAACACCTAATCCCAGATGACTAAGGTTTTCATTTTGGTGTTGGAAAAGTCTATGGTTTTCAATAGAATGAGCCTTAAGCCATCTCACACCAATGCCATCATATGAAAATAGTGGCAAATGTTTCACTCACCTTGCAACAAACATATGTTTACATGGTAATGCCATTGATTTAAAAAATATACATTGACACTTTTGCTCGCTTATCAACACCTTATGACCTAATATTTCTAAGGTTGGATGTTCATTTTCTTCAACAGGGTTTAAACCTATTGCTTCTTCGAATTGACTTGCTACAAACATTTGTGCATAAGGTGTTAATATTTGAGAAAATTCTTTTAGAACATCATTTTGTAAAACAGCATGCACAGAGATACGCTCGCCAGCAGTGATAAATGTATGATCTCTTTCTTTTCGCATGCAATCAATTACAGTAATAAGGTCTTTGAAAAAAAGAGGAAGAGGGTTAAGTAAATTTAGGACAGCTTTGATTCTTCTGTTCACAGACTCTAACCTATTTGTAGTTCGCTGTCCAAAAGTTAAATTCTGCTGTTGCCAACAATACACCCATTCAGTTATGCAATTGTTCCAGTTATTTTCAAAATAACGAACAACACTCTGTGGCATTTTGGCAACAAAATCATCTCTCTGTTTTTCAAAGTCTATTTCAGATGAGGCATAAGCCATTTTTTGTAGAGATTTTAATGCATGTATTCGCTGGCTTTCTGAAATTCCCATTTTCAAAACAGTAACTTCTCGACTCATTGCTCGTAGAACATGAAATAGGCATAGTAATAAAACTGCATTTGGAAAAGTTGTTCTTATAGAGTCTCTTTCTGCCATGTCTTTATCTGTGAAAATAGTGACAATTTTAGTCCATTTTTCATTTCTTGATTTAAATGTTTCCAGCACTTCACTTAGTGTTACTGAATCCTCGGATGCAGTTACAAAAATTGTTACTATTTCACTTTCACCATTCGGTCCTACAGCCAGCATAATATATAATGGCATGCGTAAATTTGTTAATTTGTAGGTTGCATCCATCAAAATTAGCTCTGGATACAATGAAAAAAATCTTTTCATTTCTGCATCTTGGAAAAATATTGATTGAATGACTCCACTATTATCGCATTTTATGTCCACATCCGCACCTAAAACAAAATATAAGTTTGACTAAAGTGAAGCAACTTAGAGCAATGCAATATAAATTATAATCTAAAATCTACCAAAATAATATATATTATGTTATATTATATGAAATATTACATAGTGGTTATATAAATCAGGTCTAATATAAATAATATTGTGCGTTAGTAAAATTGTAGTGTTAGTAGTAAACAAATAGTGCAAAACAAACATTTACGAATATCTACCAAACAAGACCAATTGAAAATATAGTAGCTAGTAATGGTGATAAATTTCATATTCAGTTGGTTCTTTTTTTTTTTTTTTTTGCAGTAGTACGTCACTTAACATAATCTTGTTTCTGAAAATGTTATAAAATACTAGTATTGATATCCAATTTTTTTGAACTATTTAAAAAAATAATTAACTTAAAATAAAATTAAATTAAAAAAAATATTTAAAGTAATTTGTTAAACAGCAGCATTAATCAGCGAAAAAAACTAACCATCACAATTTTTAAAAACTCCAAGTAAAGACTCTATATCTGTGGAACCTTTCTCCTTAGATGCTAAATTATGAAGATCTTTTAATGTTATTTTCTTTCCTATTAGTGATAAATGAGATTAATTAATACATAGTAAATTGTACCAAACATACATATATATGTATGTTTGGTACACACAGATATATTTACCTATCTATATATATAGATACAAATATATAATATATACTTAAATATATATAATATATATATATATATATATATATATATATATATATATATATATATATATATATATAACAATTATAATTGTATTAATATTTACAAATATAAATATAAATATATATATATATATATATATATATATATATATATATATATATATATATATATATATATATATATATATATATAATATAATTATACCATACAAATATAAATATAAATATAAATATATATAAATATATATATATATATATATAAATATATATATATATATATATATATATATATATATATATATATATATATATATATATATATATATATATCAGGGGATTAGGGGCTATTCTAGACCGTTTTCGACAACATTGACTGCATTTGGTTTTTGTAGGTATTAAAATACCAACAAAAACACTCAAATTAAAACTTGAGGACCTTTTTTTTTATTTATGTTTTTTACAACAAAAATTATTATCTTTGCAAAAAAAACTGCAGATTTTCCCCTAAAGTTATATATGCCTTGGTTGGGAACAAGAGCTTAACTCCCCACCAAGGAGTTTTGCCCACACCTCCTTAAAATGGTTTACAGGAGCAATTTACAACTCTTGCAAAAGTATCATTTTGTATAAAAAAAAATAATTCAAATAAAAAAGGCAAAGTTAAAGTTTTAGATTAACAAATTTGCGATTTAATTTTTTAGGTTTAATTTTTTTGATATATAATATATGTAAGTTATTTTATACTGCAACAGTTATGTTTAGTCGAGCAGAATTATAGTATCAAAAATGTAAGTAAAAAAATCACACAAAGTTAAAAAAGAAATAGAAAATAAAGAACTTTTTTTTTCAAACACAGATATGTAGTTCAGAGAGATTTATTTTCCTAAAATTCTTTTCTTTGAAATACAGTGTAATTTAACTATAACGTTAATGTCAATATGATCAAGTCGGCAAAGTTGTTTATAAAAGTATTATGGTTGTAACTAAGATGAAAAACGCAAATTCCTGCATTCTATTGCAATAAGAAAATGTAACATGCCTATTAGCAGGAAAAACTTTATAGCTCTTTGTTTGTCAAATTTTTTATTATATATGTATGTATATATATATATATATATATATATATATATATATATATATATATATATATATATATATATATATATATATATATATATATATATATATATATATATATATATATATATATATATATATATATATATATATATACATATATATATATATATATATATATATATATATATATATATATATATATATATATATATATATATATATATATATATATATATATATATATATATATATAATTTACAGTTGTAACGTTTAATTTTATTGCTACTAAGACTACAAATACAATTAGAATTTCAGACTCGCTTTGCTCATATTTTAATAAATGGCACCTGTTTCATTTTGAACATGCTCATGAATAAGCCATTTATTGCCATGTATCTTTAACATTTATTTAACATCTTTCTCTTGATCCTCGTTTAGTTTCCTAACTTTTGGAAGTCTTTCAATTATTTCCTACATAATAAATAATTTGAAAAATTTAATAATTTTATCATTTTAAGCATATAAAAAAAACTTATTTATAAGCTGCAAATTGTTACTTCTAAAATTTTGCTTTAAAGGTAAATCTTTATAAGAAACTTGTTTATAGTTCAAAGAATATTTTTTTAATTTGCCTCTATTTCAGGTCAACATAGACAAAGTTAAAACAAAGTATTATCTATAACAGAAAACGTCACTTTAAATGAATATTTAATTTGCATGCGCATTCAAACTCATTCACAATTGTATTATTTTTCTTTTTTCTTTTATCTGATAGTAATATGGAACTCAATATTTGTTTCTATCAAATATGTTGAAAGTATAAAATAATTATTGATTATTAAAAATTTATAAACAAAATATAAAAACAGAACATTTAAAAATATAATTAAAAACTTAGAATTCTTTTTTTGTCGCACTCCTGTCTAGTTGAGTTTACCTTATGTCAAATGAAACTATGAGAAAATTTTTTCAACTTTTTTTATCTCTGCTATTATGAAATATTGCTGCTGTTATAAAAATAATTCCTGACAGTCTGTTCAGGGTGGCCAGCCCCTTTGTACAATCAAATCAAAAAACCCTGACTTTTCCCTGACTCTGATAATTAAAAATCTGGAATTTCAAAAAGAAAAAATTATAATAATTACTTTTTAAACTAGTGTTTATTGTTTGTAAATGTCTTTCAGTCTAATAGCAAAGATTTAATCAGGGAAATGAAAACTATGTAAAAAAAAGTAATCATTTAAGTAAAATCAAAAGGCTAAATTTTGACTTAATGAATGACTTTTGACGGGAAAATAGCAAAATCCTAGACTTCTCCCTGTCAGGGAATCAGGGACCCTGACTCTCCTAACCACCTTTCCTGAACTTTTCCATAATTTCCCTTATTTCATGTATACTGGTCACCCTGCTATTCAGCAAAAAACTAATACCTTTATATAGTAAAAAAAACAACAGATTTACTTTGTCAATTGCATGGTTGTGCTCATTAATAACTTTTGTCACACAGAACCTTTCACCATCTTCAGTAACACCAATGCAAATAGTAAATGGACATTGAATTTTATAGGTACTATGTATAAATAATATAAATAAGTCTACATATAGCATCTTTAATGAAACGAAATCTTCAGTTTACAAAAAAATATTGTAGAAATAAGTTATGTTTTATTGTCAATAAAACATATAAAACTCAATAATATTAAGTAACTTTAATTATTATTTACAAATACCTTTGGTTTGGACGAAGCCCTTTTGATCTCGATTTAAATTGACGTCCACCATGATAGCAACAGTAAGTTAAATAATAATATTTTAAATCTTTATTAATATATCGTTGCAAACCTTTTTTAATCGCTAAATCAATTGTTCGACTATCTCGAACATAAAGAGATACAAATCTTGATTTTTCATATTCTTTAATTGCTAGCTTAAGCTCATTAAAATTATTAAAAATATCTCCTACATTCATTCTATTAACAATCAGCGCGGATAATACTAACGATTAAGTCGTAAGTAATTAATTGTAAGTAAATTTTATGTATCAGAAGCAACTTTTAAATAATCAAAGACTAAGAAGGTAGAAACATGATTC
>NC_061165.1:19239658-19397158 GCF_022113875.1 Hydra vulgaris
GACGTCAGTTGCTTCTTTAAATATTAATGGTGATATTCTGTATAAACCGGAAGACTTTTTTATTTGAACCTTTTCTTACTTTAACTTTTTTATTATATATTTGATCAATCATAATAGGTATAAATTTAAAGACCTATAAGTAAGAGTTGGTTCCCAAAGTGATGAAGCTTATGCAAAGTCTTTTTAAAAATGTTTTTCTTTAAAAAATACATAATTAATCACAATAATGTTTACAAAACGCAGATGATTTTTATCAAAGATTAGACGATGGAGACGTGTTAAAAATAAATATTATGCCTGAATCTTTCTAGTTTATTGGCATATTCGTGTAGTATATACTGTTAATAGTTCTGTTTTGATTGGTTTATATTAGCGTTAACTTTATATCTCAGTTATTTCACTGAACGTATTGCTTGGTCTTATAAATAAATAAATACAATATTAAAATCTGTTATTTGGGGCTTACAAGTGGATAAGTGTTTTCTTTAATCCTAATATTTATTACACACTGACAACTTTTTTAAAATTTATCGCAATTTTTTTTATAGAAGTGTTATGAATTAATTAAAAAAAAATTTTTTGAACAAGGAAATTTAATTAAATATTGAACAATTCTATTTAACTGCTTCAATTAAAAATGACACTTTATGGGGCGCTGACCACACGTTGTTAATGTTGAAACTAACTTTTAAGAAGTAATTAATATAAAGACTAATATTGATTTTTTCATTCTTTATAAGTTATAGTTCGTTTATATGATAATAAGCGATTACATTTACCAATTGCTGATTTAATTAGTAATTTATGTGTGTTTTAGGCAGGTTTTCTGAATGCAAACTTGCTTTGTCACACATTAATCTAATGGAAACACTCAAGCTGAAAAAATGAATAAAATCTTGAAAATAATTTATTTAGTCATATTTTATGAGTAAAACTATGCTTGATTTATTTTTAATAGATGCAAATATACAAAAGTTATTTTTCTCCAAAAATTGTGATGTTACTTCTATTTGGCTTATAATTGTAAAAAGTTTACACAAATGATAAATGCCTAAAATTTTCATAAGCAAATATCTATTCCTTTTGGCCCGTTTTCAAAAGAATAAAAAAGATTTTGTGCGTCGATTCGTAACCATGGATGAGACTTGGGTTTACCACTATGATCCGAAGCTGCGACAACAAACTGCAGAGTGGACAGAACCCGGTTGTTCAGCTCCGAAGCAAGTGAAGGCGTCAAAATCGTCAAAGAAGGTTATGGCATCAGTTTTTTGGGATGCGAAAGGAGTTTTATTAATAGATTACCTTCAAAACGGTAAAACGATAACAGGTGAATATTATAAAAATCTTTTGGACCAGTTGGATAAAAAAATTCGTGAGAAAAGACCTGGTTTGCTGCATAAAAAAATCATTTATCACCAGGACAACGCACCTGCTCATATCAGCGATGTTGCAAAGGCGAAATTGGTCGAATTAAAGTACGAACGCTTGGAACATCCACCCTATTCACCAGATCTGGCTCCGTCCGACTTCCACCTCTTTCCACATCTCAAAAAATTTCTACGTGGAAAGCGTTTCTCATCACATGAAGAAGTCATTGCAGCCGTAAATGGGTATTTTGAAGGCCTTCCGGAATCGCACTTCAGAGATGGGATACATGAATTGGAGAATCGTTGGAAAAAGTGTATTGCTCTTAAGGGAGAATATACTGAAGAATAAAGTCATTTTTTGAATCATAAAATTGTTTTTTCATTTCCGCTCCGCGAACTTTTCAACCAACCTAGTATATATATATATATATATATATATATATATATATATATATATATATATATATATATATATATATATATATATATATATATATATATATATATATATTATATATATATATATATATATATATTGCAGGAAGTCCCAAATGCTTTAACTACTGTAAATTTTCACACACTTGTGGAATTTGCTGACACTATTATAAAAAGAACTCTTAAGAAATAATAACTTATGCTGTTTTTTATAAAAACATTTTTAAAAAGGAGGGATGTAATGTAACTATTAATTGAGCTTACTTATTTTTATAGTGTTTTAGGAGAAACTTTTTTTCGTGTCTGCATTTAGAAATCAATTCCAATTTTTTTTCTACCAAACATTCTTGATTATCATGTGTAATTATTTGAAATTTGTCTTGTAGACATAGTATGCATATTTTGGAAATATTGTTGTATGCAGGCGCTGTTTTAAGGATGGGCCAATTCAATATAAAATCATTATTATTTTTATCTTTTAGTTCCCATATATATTTTGACAGCATGGTGCCTTTTAAATAGTTTTTATTTTTAAAAGATTGCTTATGATTGGCAAAACGTTTTATTTTTACACTCTGTTATGCCAATATATTGTTTATCGGGTACATTCTTACTGGAAACAAACAAATTCCACTCATTGGATTGTTTTTTTGTTTGCAATTACAATTTTCTGTAGTTTTGTTGTTTAGGATTTCTTTTTCATTTAACAAAGCATTATTGCGACTTTTTATAATTTTTGGTGCAACTGTAGCTAACTTTAATTGTATTTTGATTAAAAACTTTATGTAATTTATTAGAGGAAGGGAAATGCTTATCGACCAATTTTAAAAACACTTTTCTTATGTTAGTGGAAACAATTTTGCTATATGGGGGGCTGAACCAAATTATCTGAACCAAATTTCTAGTTCTATTCCGTTTTTTTGCTATCTTTTTTTCAGGGTCAAACTTTAGTTCAAAATTTTCAAAACCACTTTTTTTAAGGCCATTTTCAAATATTCGTTTCGAGGAATTAAATACATTTTCTTTAGAGGAGTTTTGGTTTAACCTAATATTAATTGAAATTGGGATTTGTTTTAAAATTTGTGGTGAATGATTTGAGGTAATATTAATATAAAATAACTCATCGTTTGGTTTTTTGAAAGGCTTATATGAGTTTTCAGAGAGGTTAAATGTGACATCAAGAAAGTTCTTAATTTTTAAATTTATGTTTATTTCGTTTTGAAAGCCAATATTTTTAAAGTTTTTTAAAATATCTTTTCAAATTTTATAGATCTGTGAAACATATTTTTTACGCATTACTATTAAACCATCGTCACGATAAAGACCTAAATCATTTATATTAATTCTTTTATTTAATAAATCTAAAATGTATATTCCAACAAACTCACAAATTTCTGCTCCGTCATAACTGCTTATTGTCACATCATAGCAGTCGTGTATGTTTTTCTTTTTCCAAGTTTTCGTATTCAAGTAAAGTAAGGTTTTTCTACAATGTTTTATTATACGGATTGTTTCTTCAGAAACACCTGTGGGCTTTTCGCAAATTCAATTGTTCTATTAAAAATATCTGCAGTTATTGAAGGGTAAAAATAATTAATGTCAAACTGAATAAATGTACAGTCATCTTTATTTTCGATTATGGAAAATCAATTTATAACATCAGTGGTTTTTTACGACTGTTGCAAATTTAGTTTATTTCTAAGAGTATTACTATTTTTGTCCAATTTGATTTGCTTACATGTCTAATCTCACTTATTGAGGGAACTAATAACCTACAAGGAAGTTTGTTTTGAAAGTTTGGTTTATGGTCTTTAATTGTTACAAAGGCTTGGGCAGGGGCAACATATTCGATTCTGTTATCAAGGTTTATTTTTTTAGCAATACTTTAGGCTTTTAAATTAATTGCAATTTCTAAATTTTTAGGGGCTTTTTCATAAAAACTAGAAATATTGTCGCGTAAAACTTTTTTATAGTTTTCTGTTGTGAGTTGGTAAATGTTATTTGTTTTATCAGCAAAAAGCAAAACATTTGGGTTTGATTGAACTTTTTTAACATCTAACTTTAATTCTGTTTAAAATCTGTTTTTTATAGGGCAAAACTTTATTATTTTAATTAAATGCAATAGGTCACTTTTACAATTTTTTAAATCAGGTACAAAAGGTGGAGTATTTTTTGTTATAAATCCATAATTATCATTATCTTGGTTATTACTAAATACATCATCTGTATTTATCTTTGGTTTTAAGAAAAAATAAGCTTTTCAACAAATTCTTTTAATAAAATGCTCAACTTTTTCAATTAAAGAAATAGTATAACTTTTTTCATCTAGTATTGGTATATTTTTTAACGAGTAAGTGAAATTATTAGTTTCCATGTTTACACGGAATGTTAAAATACACTTAAGAGTTTAAAAAAAATACTCATAAAGAGCCTAATATGCAGTTAAACATTTTTAAGAATGTATTCTGCAAAATAGAGTGCTCAATATTCCTAATATAAAATAACAGAGCAATTATAAATTAGCAGAAAATCCCTAGAAGCTAGAAATCACAAAGAATCACAGCGATTTTTTACTAACTTATACTTGCTCTGTTCTATAAAGATCATTGAGGACTCAATTTTGTTGAATATTTTTTTAAAATTGTTTAAATATATATATATATATGTATATATATATATATATATATATATATATATATATATATATATATATATATATATATATATATATATATATATATATATATATATATATATATATATATATATATATATATATATATATATATATATATATATATATATATATATATATATATATATATATATATATATATATATATATATATATATATATATATATATATATATATTTATAAGTTGATTAATTTTTGAAAACTGTTTGCAATTGAATATAGTTTCATTAGGCATTACAATAAATTTGTGCATATCTTACTTCAACTATTGTGGGACCAGTTTGCGTGCATTAACGCCCATGCAAGTTTTTTGTGCCGCATGGTTGGTGTTGACTTCGCATTCTCCTGTGGTCTGTACGTTTTGTGTTTATATTTATATACGTTTATGTGTTTCATAGTATATTAGCTGTTATGATTGGTACGACACGAGTCATGGTAAATCTGTTCCACACCCGACTATATCTAAACTTGTGTTTAAACTGATTTTCTTACATTAATCAATAAACCTTAATAATTAGAAGTAAATCAATCTTAAATTTAAAATCAATCAAAATTTTAAACTCTTGTCTTTTGGTTAACAATAAATTTACTATAATTTGAAACTATACTTTTTCAATTTTATCATAAATCACAGTTACGTTGTATTTATTCCAGTGTTTTAGGATTAATAAGATTTTAACAAAAAAAAATGTAAACCAATTTCTTTTTAACACCTCATTAAAATTTATTTAAAATGCAGAAGAGAACACAGAAAACGGTTCTTAGTTATGCCAATGAAATTAGCTCTATTAATATGATTTTATTTTATAAAAACTCTTCAGTAAAGAATATATTTATACGAACTAATAAATTCAACGAGAAAAAAATATAAAAATTGAGGGCAAACAAAAGATACGTTCCTTGAGAAGAAACAAAAGATATTTTTCTTGAGGTAAAAAAAGAACTGATACTTTAATTTGAAAAATTATATTAAAAAGTTATTATTTTTTACAAAGCGCTGTCAAAACCGGTACAATTATAACTAGGAACACAACTGACTATATTTATACTTAATTTGTTCTTTACTTCAATGATTCTTAGTTTACGGCAAAACAAATCGATATAAAATTCTTGAGTTTTGGTTAACGGTTGTCTTTAATATTGTTTACATAACTAAATTTTCTTTTACAGAGATTACATTAGCGTAACATTTTTTCAGTGTTTTTGGAAGCTATGAATAATTTACGGCTGTGATAAGAACTTTTGTAGGTTATTATTTTTAAAGGCTCTCATTAAGGTTTCTTTATAGAGCAAAGGAAGACACAGAAACTGGTCATGGATCCTAGTTATGTCATTTAAGTTAGTTTTATTTGTTTGGCATTTCTTGTAAAAATTTTCTGCATCTCAAGTAAAATTCTTTGAATTAAGCTGTTTTTAATAGCGGAATTTGCAATTTGTTAAATTATTATTGTTAAATTATTATAGCTATTGTTTGTACCAAATATCGCTACAAAAACATTCCTAATAAGAATGGGAATATAAAAATCTGTAATCACCTAAATGATTAAAAGTATCAATGTATTCTTTTCACATAAAAAATAACGGAAAAATATATATTCAAAGCGAAAATGGCAATATATCTATATTAAACTATTTCAAAGAGAAAAAATATAAAAATTTTGTTAGGTACAAAAAATGTTTTTTCTCAAGATAAATAAGAAGTTTTTTTTATAAAATAAGTTTAATCTAAAAAAATATCAAAGTATATGTATAAGTAAGTACAACTATACTAATCAAATGTACTGGTGGAAATCTCCAAAATATATCAATATTTAGTAATAAAAGCAATTAAACAATATAACAAGTATAAGTGAATACAACAACATACTTGTGCCAGAAGACGCGGCAGCTAAGCTTATATAAAAGAAAAAAAATGCAATAAAACCATTTAATTAATGTAATCAGTCAAGTATAAATGAGTACAACAACTTATTTAAAACTGAAAAAATAGTACCTAGAGATAATAAAAGATATGAAATAAAACCAATAAATCAATAAATAAAAAAAAAGTTATAATGTATTAAAACCATAACACCTGCCTTAGGCCTTAACTTTGCAACACTATTTAAAATTTGTTTACAGAACCTAAAACTTGTTTCTCCGCGCATTTTAAATTGTGTTATGTAACACGATTTAAAATTTGCTTACAAAACCTCAACTTGTTTCTCCGCGCAGCGGCCTTCTTCATCAAGGTTTGTGTTTTGGAGTTATAGAGTTGAGAGAGGGTTATAACCACATCTAAGTAGCCTCCTCGTCTGTAGAAGCATTCTCGGCCTTGGGGAGGTGAAATAACAAAAAAATATGAAAAAAAAAAAAAAAAAACAGAAAGGGCTATTTTTTGAGAAAAGGGCCATTTCGGCAAAATAACCGAAAGATAAAGTAGAATTATAACTCCTTATGTGCTTAAAAAAAGTTTTAATTTACAGTATGATTGACATGGTTTTCAGCCCTTAAATTAGTCAACAATGGTGGATATAGAGAAAAAGGAGCTAATACAACTTTTCCTGAATGGCAGCACAAAAAATGAGTTTTATTTAAAAACTTCTTTCTAGTAGAACACTGACAAGTATGGTTTAAGTCTCAGAGATAGTTACTCTCTATAGTAATATTATTTTTACATTAACAAAAGGTGACAGAACACAAACGAATTTAAAAGATTTCTCAACATGTACCGGATGCATGTTGATATTGAAATTATTTAATAAATATGTAATTATTGTGTTAATAGTGAAACTATTTAATAAAAATGTAACAGTTTTCTTATTGTTGTACTAAGAGTAAAGGATTTTTTTGGTCTGTTTTTTTTTTTGTAAAGTGCGACGAGAAATATTTGATTTTTTTACTAAGGGGTTGTTCATAATTAACGTCACGTTGTAAGGGGGAGGGGTATGGTGGTTTTGTGACGACTAATACAAAACTTGCCGCTTAATTGTTACGATTTTATGACGAGGAGGGGAAGGTTAAAAACAGTCAATAATTGCGTGAGGTAATTTACGGACGACATTTAATGCATTTTTTTAGCGGAACAAATATGTTGCAGATGATCTTATACTCATTAAAATATTGCATAGTTTTTGCTAGTTTTATTAATAGTTTAGTTGTTCTTAAAAGTTTTAGTTTAGATTTAATTCAATATTATTCAATTGCAATAAAATAAAAAATAAAGTTTATAGAGTATGAAATTAATTTAGTTTTTTTTTTTTTTTTGTTTATAGATTTTATTGAATTTTTTTCAAAATTAATATAATATTCCTTTTGACAATAAAAAGTTATTTTAACTGCAAGCACAGTAAAATTGAGCTTTTAAACCAAAATAATTTTTGTGAAAAATTGAAATGCATAAAGTTACCTTCAATCTTGCGAATATACCTGAGAAATTTTCTTACTATTTATTAAGCAAAACAATTACGCGCAATTAGATCATCATTGTAACAACGTTATAAGACTTATAAAGCGGAGATAAAACGGAAATAAAACGAAGATATTAGCATTTTCGCAATATAGATAAGATTAATACTGAAAATTCTCACAAAGTAAAACTGAAACCCATATGAAACTTATGCAAAACCTATAGAAAGAAAAGAAAGAAAAAAAAGAGCCTCTAATATAATAATTTGCTGACGTGTGATAAGTATTAAGGAATTATCCAAATATCCTATTTCTCCTAATAAACATTTCTTAAAAAAGGTCCTAACTTACCGGTTGATTTATTAAATGGAAGCATGTCACCGTCCTACCCTACTCCCACACATACTTTTCGCGCCGATCTTGACTACATCTAGCCATCAATAATCATTCTAAAGAGCGTGTTTAAAAGGAGTATGAGATTTTGAAAATTGTTTTGTCCTAATTTTAAGAGTTTTAGTTTTTTGTTATTATAAATATACATTGAAATACAGTTTTTAGAACTAAAGTAATAAAAAAAATATTTTAAAGTGATTTAAAGAATTTTGGAAGCAAAAATTTTTTTCCATACCGTTTTTATAATTTCCATTATATAAAAATAATTCGATAAAAATTCTCGAGACTTGAATATGAAATCATCTTTTGATGTCATATTTAAAAATTCGATCGCATAAAAAAATTTTGATACAAATTATAGAGATACGAAAGTAATAAAATGTTTTGGTGGCATTTTTAGAAGTTTGATAACATAAAAATATTTCTATACAAATTATAGAGATTCGAAAGTGAGTTATTGTTTAGGTAATGAAAATACATTTCGGTACACTTATCAGAATTTTGAAAGCAAAAATATTTTTGCAGCTATTCTTAAGATTTCAACAATTAAAAAATGTATTGATAGAATATTGTGAATTTTAAAAAGTGAAATTCATTTCGCTTCAAAAGTAAATAATTTAAATCGTTTCAAGCAAACAAAAACATAATAGAATTTCAAAAAGCTTTTTCTTAATCAAAAGTTCAACATTTGCAAAAGTGGACTAAATATTATTATATTTTGTTTAAACAAAACTAAAAGCAATAGATACAAATAAAAAACAATAAAAAATAAAGTATTTGCACATTATTAATTCTAAAACTGGTTATAATGTCAATAAATATAGCGCTCGATTTATTAAAGTAATTTACTATTTTAAAAGTATTTGAGAAAACTTTTTTTTTTTTTTAATCCCAATAATGTTTGAATAATTAATCTCATAGCATTTTTTATTATGTTTTTGATTTTAGCTTAAAGTTTTACAATATGAAGGAGTAGTTGACTGTATAATAGAGATTATAACTTAAAACATTTCTCATATTTTGTAAGGATATTAAGTATATTAAGAATTAATTCCAGTAGGATTGTGTTTTTCTAAGTATTTTTAAGTACGTTTTGTACATGTTTTATCAACAGCTTGATAGTTGCTGAAAAATTCAGTCAGTTCAAAGTATATTTTTGTGAAGCTGACGTTCTTAAAAAAGCAAAAATAAAACTTAAACAGAAAAAGACATATTTTTTTTTTAGTGAATAAAGTTGAAAAAAAGTAGTTTAAAGTATATTTATGCATCTACTTTACATCAACTGAATAATATTTTACATAAAGTTCAGTTAAACACAAGAAGTATGAAGTATTTGAGCAATTTCTACTTTATTTTTTTACTTGGATTTTCAATAGGTATGCTTTGTAAACTGCTGGTTTCTTTATATTAAAAAAAATAAAGTGCTCTTGTTGTACAAAATAATGCTGTTTTATAGAAAATAATTAGTGATAGATCAATTTAATTTAGCTCTTTATATGACTTTTTTAGGGTTTTTTTATATTAAATTTATTCCTTTATATTTAATATTTTGTAATTATTTGTGATAACGTATCTATTAGAGTAAGATTTATAAAACAAATGATATAATGGGGTATTGGCTTAGTTACTTACTATTGTTTTAATATAAACTTATATCTTAAAACTTTTAAATTAACTGTTCAGAAAGCTAAAACAAATAAAAAAATTCTTAGCAAAAAAGTGTGTACGTCGAAAAAGTTTTAATGCATACCGATGCCATAAAAATGAACGATACGACATAGAAAAGTATCAAAAATCAGGGCTATTTTTGATATGATATTTAAATTTAACATGATATAGTTTTGAGGCAAGGGCTAGATAGCTCAGTTGGTTAGAGCATCAAAGTTAGGTACACCTCTGGCCTAAAAATGTTTTTTTTTTTTAAATTTAATATAAAAGCAAATAAAACAAATAAAAAAATTGTTAATCAAGAAAAAAAATATTAAAATTTGTAAAAGTAAATGAACGAGATGTGATGTCATTATTATTATATCGACTTGTTTTCTGGAATGTTGTGTAATACCAGTTCAAGTCAATAATTAATGAAAAATTGGGTTAGTCTGATTGTTTGTGATTGTTCAATTGTTTAGCCAACAGTATCTTTAAATAAAAGAACATTGTATAGCAAAGTAGATAAATAGAGTATAAAATTTGGATGAAAAATCAATTAAAGTTAAAAATTAATAGCATCTGCAGTCAATATATATATATATATATATATATATATATATATATATATATATATATATATATATATATATATATATATATATATATATATATATATATATATATATATATATATATATATATATATATATATGTATATATATATATATATATATATATATATATATATGTATGTGTATATTTATTTATTTAGCGGTCTTCAAAGTATTTAAACAATATTTTTTTGTTTTTAACTGTTAAGAATCTTTGAATAGTTCTTTGTTTAATGTGTTTTATAGTGTTTGTGTATCAATATGGTAATAAAACAAATTAGTATCGTCAGCAAATAAAATTGTATTTGAAATAATCGTAGCTTTGTTTCAATGAATAAAAAAACGAATAAAATCGAATCAAACGAATAAAATATTTCATGAACAAGTTTAAGAATAGCATGGTTAGTTGATTGACTTTTTTTGAACCCAAATTATTTTATATATACAAAATTAGTTTCTAGAAAATAGTATAACCTATAGTATAGTCTTACACAATATTTGCCCTTGTATTTTAGAGAAGCTATGTAGAATGGAGACGGACCTATTATTAGAAACAATAGTAGAACCACATGATATGAAAACCGCTTTATCTTTTGCAGCTCTAAAGTTTTATGGAAACACTCCATGTTTAAAAGAAAGAATAAAAATATTCAATAATAGCAATATTATATAGTGTAAATATTAAATACGCTAGATTTGCCGGGATTCATTTTAAGGCCAAAGTTCGTCTTATATTAACAAAAGCCTGATAAAATATTTTTGCGGTTGTTGATTCAATAAATATGTCAATGTCGTTAAAGTTTGTTATTTTCGGAAGACAACTAATTATTAGCTTTTTTGTACTGTTTAATTCTTTAATGACATTCCAGGTTTATTGAGTGTCAACTTTGAATTTAGTAATTGCTTCAAATAATACATTTTTTTAGAACAATTAAAAACAAGCTCTAAATTACCTAAATGTATTTTTTTACATGTACTCACTATTAATTGAAATTTTTTAAGAAAATTTTTATACAAACGTTGTTTCTATTTTGATAACTTTACAACCCGGTAGGTATGCATAAAATCGGAGAAATCAAAGGGTTTCCATGAATAGTTTTCATAAATAATTATTTATGAAAAAAAAAATAAAACTGTATGAGCGTTGTTAGTGATTTTTTTATAATATTTATTTTCAGCATTTAGAAGATAAGGACTGATTAAATAGTTAGATAGAAAGGTTGTTAGTTATTTCACTTTTGGAGAGTTTAGATTGCATATTTGAGTTTCAATAAAATTTAGAAAATGATCCGATACATCGTATATAAATATTACAGTTTTAGCTTTTGTGTCTTTAAATTGTTTTTTGTTATTTAATCAATGGGGATTGATTTGTTTTTGATGAATCTAGTTGATTAATTTATGGTTGGAATAAAACCATATTGAAATACTAAATTTAGAAAATATCTGACGCTTCTATTTGAGTTATTTTCTATCACATTTAAACTTACCAATTCCACGAAGTAAATGCATTTACGGCAAACACCTTTATTTATAAATAAACTTTTTATGCATTTATCAAAAAGTCAAATTTTACTTGACGGCGGTCAGTATAAAGCATGTACTGTAACGTTTTTTGTGGTTTTACAAAAGATATCAATATTAATGACTCTCAGTCATTATTTTCTGTGCACTATTCAATTAACGTTTTATAAGTATTAAAATGTGCATAAAGCTGAATACCCCTCCATATGCTTTTTTAGAATCTCTAAGTTGGTGAACTACTTTATAATTTTTTTCTTGAAAATCTGAATTGTTTTCCATTTCTATATTGTGACACCATGTTTTTGTATATCATAATACTTTAAAATTTATTTTTGTGTTGAGTAAATAAAGTTTTTCAAAACTTAATTGAATGATTAAATTTTAATGTTATTATAGTCCTAAACTCTTTTACTGTTTGTCATAAATATCAATAGAGTGCAAACTGTATCTGCTTTTAACTTTTATTTTTGCAAATAACTATATCACAGTTCTATTGAAGAAGTATTCCTTGTTTATGAAAATATACTTTGACTTTTTTGCAATTTTTAACATTTGAATCTTGAAAATATAATTAAATAGCCTGATTGTTAACGTTCTCAAAGTTCTTGAACCTATCTTTCCTTTTCTTTGCGCCCGTTTAATAGTAACTCCTTTTCTGTTGATATTGTTTACAAATATTTTAATGATCTTCAATTTGGTTGCCCTCCCACCTTTCTGATTCATTTTGTGAATGTTCATTAATTCCTAGATAAGTTTTTTATTTCCTTGCTTCCAGTTTTCTTATTTTATTGTCTCTCTTAGTTTGACTTCTGTTTTTTTTTTTTTTTCTCTAGATATATATATATATATATATATATATATATATATATATATATATATATTATATATATATATATATATATATATATATATATATATATATATATATATAACTCTCTTCATTGTTTCTTTGAACACATTAATACTTTATGCCTTCATTGTCATTTTCAAATTTTACTTTCTTTGACGTTTTTTCTTTAAACAAGTTTAATTATTTTATTGATAATATTACTGTAATCAACCCATCAATTCTGTCATTATAAAGTTTTAAATATCCGCTGATGAGTTTAAGAATGTCGCTTTGTTGTTTTGAAAATATTCCTTTGAAAATTTCTCAAACAATATTTAGTAAAAAGTTTTTATCATCATAATGCAAGATTCTGTTTGTAACTTTATAATTATTTAGTTTAAAAAAAAAAAATTCAAGTCAGCAAGCCAAAAAAAAAAAAAATAGTTTTATTTTTTCCACTGGTAATCAGAACACGTCTGTCTACGACAAAGTTTATTTTATAATCAAAAGATAGCACCAGTTGTTCTTAAGTCGGTCTGAATCAAAAATATGGCAATAATATTGTACAGTAAAGAACTATGTTTTGTTTAGATTTTGTCGAAAAGATAGTTTTATTAGATGAGAAATAATTAAGGACCAATTTTAATAGACTTAGCTTATGAGTAAGCTTTAATAGTGTGATTAGATAGAAGTAATTCAGTTTGAAGTATGTTTGAAGTATGTTTCTAGAAGCGCCATATGAAGAAAGCTTATGAAAAAGACCACCATGCCAGATTGTTGATAACTTATCATAAGTTAAGAGCTGTGGCACTTGCTCCACTGCTTCTACATATGCACTATAAAATATTTCTGTTACAATAGATAACAAATCAGCCTTAAAACAAGAGATGCTAAAGTCGGATTCTTTTTAGAGAATAAGTTGTTAAATTCAAAAAATAATCTTAAAAGAACTTTAAAGACTGTAAAACCTCTTTTATATAGGGAAGAAAGGGTTTACACGATAGAAACAGGACTTAAAAGGTTTTTTAGAGTTTTAACAACTAGAATAACAAATTCTGTTTTATTGCTAGCAAGAAAATATAATTTATAAAAGATATTTTTTATATTTAGTCATTGGTATCATATGTTGAATTTGGAAACATGTAAAAATTTATAAAATTTATGTTGAATATGGAAACATGTACATTTATAAAGCTATTATGATTAGACCCATGAATTAAAGGTGAAACGCTAAACCTTGCTTTGTTGATAACACATTTAAATATATATTCAACATTAAAGATGCATTTCAAATATCTAAAGAATCTAATTTCTAAGATAAGTTAAAAGATTTATTAAACTTAGAACAATTGAGCTTAGCTTAATATAGCATTTTCGTAAGTTGATATCTCGCAAAATGAAAAAAACGACGGTTTTTTAGGATAGCTGCATTGGTGAAAAAAGAAAAGAAATTGCTACTACTCCAAACAGCACCTGCATTAAAAAGAGAAAAAGTTTAGGCAATGAGCCATGACTTGAAACCATCAAGAAGGAAGGATTTTTTTCAAATATGCCTAAATCTAGGATTTTATGGAAATTTTACTCAATAAAAAGCCCTAAGGCATGGGTGATATTTTAGGTCGGATTGAATTTCTTTTAGCTTTTGCTAAGCATTGCGAATCTTACAACGCAACTGAACATGGTAAAGATTTGTGTTTGACTGTAATACTGTCACAAAAATATGTTAAATATATTATGTTTATATATAAATAGTTATTTTATATGTAATATTTAATACCTTTATTAAATATAATATAATTGCTCTCATTACATCAGAACTTGACATTCATCCGCAAAAAACTGCAATAAAGATAGCTAAAAAATTTATGAGGTCCTTTAAAAAACAATACTTCTGAATCGTGTTTAGTGTTTAACACTTATATTTACATTGTAAATAAAAAAATAAATATGGTAGCTTCTTAGTTTTATAAAACATCAACAAATATTCTATATTAAAATACTTATACTTTTTTTAGGTATACTTTTAAAATAGTTAAACTGCGCTGTGCTTCTGCTTTATTCTTCAGGGATTTTAAATTATAAGATTCACATCGTTCAGCCAACTACTATTGTTAAAAAAGTGTTGATAGTCTACAAATAATGTGTATTATATTATTTAAAAAAAGTAAAAAAGATTAGGAAGCGAGACAGAAGACAAGAACGAGAAAGAAAATACAAAAACTAGGTCATATATGAATTTTTTGTTTGACCAAAATGAAACAAATGCGAAAAATACTCAAAAGCTGAAATAAAGTTTGATTCATACAAAAAACCAAATAATATGCTGCAGCAAGAATATAAATCAATAAAGATGAAATTAAAATTGTAAAAGTTATAAAAAAAGGCTTAATATATTTATGTTCAAAAATAAACATTTAGTATTAAAAAGTTTTTTAGTCCCAAAAAATGTACAATTGGAACTATTTTTTAAAATGCAAACTTTTCATAAGTTTTTCTAAACTTTTAAGTATAACAATCAGATCAAAACTTGATATTTAACATAACAAAATTAAATTACCAAACTTTATTCCAAGACGATTCTTTATTTTTTTCATCACATATATTGGTTTTACTGCTTCTGTAAAAATTACTTATACTGAATTTTAACTTTATAAATTTTTTGAAATATTTTATTTATTTTTATATTTTTCAACTTTTTAATTTCATTCTGTTGTATAAAAAACGAACTTGTAATGTTATATTTTTTTATATTTTTTATATAGGCTTGATAATAAGTCGTTTGTTTTCCCCAATTTTATTGTAACTATGTATATTTATTAGATCTTAAGGATAAAATTGAAAAATTTAAATTTTCAAGTCTTATAAAATTTCTGATGGATATAATTTATCAGAGCTTATCGCATATTTTTTATTTATAAGGACATTAAAATTACATTTTTCTACTTTTAGTTTCGAACGCACTAGGTGCGTTCAAAACGTCGTACTTTTAATACTTAATAATGTCGCACTTTTAACCCCTAACTTTAACCTTAACCCATCCCAATATATATAAAACTAGGTTTCCCTAAAAAATCAAGTAAATAAGATAGTAAGTCAGTTATAGTTTGATGCTTTCTATAATCACGCCACCTTTTGTTTTGTTTATTTTTTATGTTATAGTTACTAAATGGTTTTGGAGCCACACGTTTACTTAGTTCAATATTAACTATAATTACAAATCCATCACTTTTACATTTTCAATATTGTTTGAAATAATATTGGTGAGACTTTTTGAACTTATTGTTTTTTCCAGAAAATACTAATAAACTCCAGAAAATAGGTCGTTAGGACAGTTCGTAAAACTCCTCTTAAAAAAAATAATTTTTTTTTCAATTTTATTTTATTGAATGTTCAAAATAATGTCCATTATTATCTATACAAAGTTGCATCCTTTTAATGCAGTTTTGAAACGTTTTTTATACTCTTTTTTGGGTTTACTTTCAAGTAGCTTTGTTATGCGGGTTTTTTGGTTTTCGACGTCAGTATCGTCATCATAATTTTTTTATCAAGTCGAATAACCAATAATCGGATGGAGCTAATTCTGGTGAGTATGGTGGGTGGCGAATTGTAGTAATTCTACCTTGGTTTAGACAATTTGTGACGGTTTGAGTTACATGGAGTCGAGCGTTATCATTAAGAAATTTGAAATTGTGAGTGCCCGTTTTAGATCTTTGCTTATTTTTATATAATATTTGCTAGTAATGGTGTCTCCCTTTTCAACGTAACCCAAATGAGCAACAGCTGTTGTTTTGAAAAAGATGTAGAACATGCTTTTTGGCTGAAACCTATCGCATCTTACTATAGTTCTTAGACTTTCACCTTCACCGACCAACTAGCGTTAGCTGACTTGTGTCCAACTTGTCTCAAATAAAACCATGACTCTTCTCCTGTTACAATATATAGCATAGCCTCCATGGGCCGTTTCTGAAAAAGTCTAAATTTTCCTTACATGCCTCAACTCTATTCTTTTGATTTTCATTGGTTAACTCGTTGGGTATCCAACGTGATATTAGTTTTCTTTCTTTAAGTGCGTTGTGAATGATTTCGTTAATTCAAAACGATTAATTGATGTCAAGGCTTCAATTATATCATATGTTGCATGCGGATTTTCTTCAATAATGGCTTGTACACGTTCAATATTTTCAGCTGTATACATGGTTTTAGAGTGCCCTGATCGAGGATTATCATCAAGGCTCTTTCTACCATCTTTAAATAAAGTAGCCCACTTGGCAACTGTGCTATATTTTGGAGCTTGGTCACCATAAACTAAATCCAATTCATCGGTTATGGCTTGTGCTAAAACTCCAAGTAGAGCACGAGTTTTAATAAATGCTTGATATTCAAGTTTTTCCATTTTTAAATTTTTTCTTTCAAACGTATGGGAAATGGAGGCATAACCGCATAAGGAGGCACAATCGTTTTTTAACATTTCTCTTGGAAAAATATTATCTAATATGGCAAAAAACATACCACGCGTTATTAAAACAGTTTCCTTTATTTTGCATATGTAAAAAAGTTTACTTGTTACGTTTCTGAGAAACTGTGCATAATAATGTTTATTTTGATAAAAATTTTATATTTACATTATGTTTTTCAGACCTTTTTTTTTTTTGAAAATTAAGCAATATTCGATTGTAGTGTTTAAGGCATGTGTTATCAGCATTATTTCATTAAGTGAAAACCATTTTTTGATATCAGCATAATCTAATAAACAAGCTATGAAACTGAATTCTTTCTAAAAACTCACTTCTGGGGCAGTGCTCTCTTCTGGAGCAGAACTCAAAATATAAACAGAGAATGCCTGCAAATTATGCAAACATTCAACAAAATCATCAAATACTATAAACAAGTACTTAAAATGTTTATAATTAAACACAGGTTAAGATGATATATAAATATTTAATTTCCTGTCTTAATGTAACTCTAGAGATGAAGTTCTACAAACTTCTTTAATGACCAAAGTATATTGTTTCCTGTGTATTTAATAATATTAGAAAATTTTTTTTTACTTTTAGTGTTATTTAAAGGAATTATATTAAAACAAAATAATGGGGTATTAAAATAAATAAAGTCTGATAAAGCAATTACAGTTTTAAGTACGTATTTATTATATAAACTGTGACCGATAGTAGACTTGCCTACAGGTTTTAATTTCATTATTAAAACTTTAACATTCCAATTCTAGAAGCTTTCCATTTTTTTAACATTTTTTCAATTTTTTAACAACTCGACATACACTCTCTTAAAAATAGTTTTAACTTTTTAACTGATATTACATAACTGTTATATCGGATTTTCCAATATAACAGTTATGTAATATCATAATTTCATTTTTTCAGAATTTAACTTAAATTTAAAAAATTATTTATTTAATATAATATAGTTTTTGATAGCGTATATTCATATGCATTTTTTTGTACTGATCCCTGAAATCACCTTCAACCATTTAACACATCTCTTTATATTGAAAATATTTACGTCATAAGTCATGATTAATAAGGAACTTATAGTAGCAGTGGTAAGAGTGTTTTTTTAATTTTTTTAAAACCAAAGTTACCATCTTTACGTTTTTCCCCTTTTATCAAACTAACTTTGTGACCAAACCTTTAAAATTAATTTTGCTATTGCTAACACAGAATGGTAAGGGGATTTTGAGTTTATCTTGAGAAAATGTTTAAAGATAAATGTTATTTATACAATAATGAAGAACTGGCATGAAATATACAAATGAACATTTGAGCTTTTTGTATCGATAAAATATAATATATGAGAGGAAACAATTAACTAGGAGATAATGCTTCACAGCATTTTGAAACTTCAAAGATTTTTATGAAGCAATGTTTAAGTGTACTTTTTCTAAAGCTAAGGGTGGAATGCAAGAAGCGAATTTGAGTCAAGCTCAACTTGAACTTTACATTGCAACCAATAGCGACAGAGTATGGGTCAAAAATTACTCTGCCGCTATTGGTTACAAAGTAATTTTCAAGTCAAACTTGACTCAAGTTTGTTTCTTGCATTCCACCCTAAGATATCCAAATTGAACATGAATTCGTTATACAATTTTTAACTTCAGCATTTACACTCACGCAATTAAATGCTGCGTAAACAGCGTTACTGAAATACCTGCCACTATTTACGGCGGAAAGACGGATTAGTGAAAAATAATTTCATAGATTGGGAAAAACTTTATTTTTAAAATAAAAAAAAATTCTTTAAAAAAAAAGTTTTTAAAAAAAAACTTTTTTAAAATGTGCGATTCAGAAAAAAAATAAAATTTTATGTTTTTATTTTTTCTTTGTGTCATTTTTTTTATTTTTAACGCAAACTGTGACACTAATATGTTTAATGTTTATTCTAATATCAAATTGAATGTCTTGCTTTTTAAAAAAAGAAAAAAGAAATGTCTAAAAATTATTTGAGTTTATCCAGACATAACAAATTTTAACCCTTAAAATTTGTATTCAATTATACCCTATTTACACATAGAAATTATAATTGAAAGATTGAATAATGAATGATTGTTACCCAAACAAAATATTGCATGGAAAAAACGGTACGTTTTATGCAGAAGTAAAATATTTTTGTGCATAAAAAGAAAATCGTTTAAATAAGCATTAACTGCAATGTTGAATAAAATTAATTTTTTTTAGTTTCGCGTTTTCCTAAAACACTTATGCCTAAAAAGTATAATAGACTAGCTATATTATAACTCCTTCGCTATACTAAAAAAAATATGTGATGAATTGTTTTGCGCGTAACTTTTTACTAATCAATAATAGTCTACAAGAATCAAAATTAAATATCGATTACCAAAGTCTTCTACATGCTCAGGGTTGGCCAAAAAATTACTAAATCGAAAAAATCTGGCCTAAACTAACGCATACTAAGTTTAACATTTTTAGACCGAGTTTTTTATTGGAAACCTAGCATTAAACTTATGTACACTTCAAGCAATGTAATATTGAAACTTATATGAGGTTTTACTTTTTTTTTAACTTGAAAACAAGAATGCTGTAACATCTCCATAATTTTAATTTATAGCATTTGTTTGTCGTTTAATAAATTTTTACTTTTTTTGTAAATAGTTTTTAAACATTTCGTAACGTTTACTTGACAAGGTTCTAACTGTGAGTAGCATTAAGTAAATCAATGTCATAAATTGTTAAATTTCTAACATAAAAATTTATTAGTATCAATAGATAGTATTTTTCTACCATGATAACATAAGCATTTGCATTTAGTATCACTATTTGTAGCTAGAAATATTTTTATTCAAAAAGAATACCTCTAAAATGCAGCTAGAATCTTGTCATTGTCAAACAGTCATATCTTTACTATGACAAGATTCTTATGTGGTTATAACGGTAGGTAGAAACATTTCAGCTACTTTAAAATTTAGTGATTGAAGTAGTTAACTACTTTTAAACTTTGTAATTGGTACATTAATGTAATTAACGGTAATTATCATATTAACTAACAAGATTCTACCGTTATATTGTATTTAATAACCATTACATTATGGCTTCAAAGTTAAAACTTTTTTATCGCATCCTTTCATTTAATAGATGAAAAACCACTTGTTTGTATTATTGGTCCTGGAGAAGCACAAAAGAAAATACAGCCTTAAATTGTGCAAGTTTAAATCTTTGGTTTAACATTCAAAACTCTAGAAGTTGAAGGGGTAGTATTGGCATGTTTTCTGATTTTTTATTAAATTTGACATTGGCAAAAACTGTAGGTTTATTTCAATCGTTAATAGATATTTTTAGCAAAGCAATGTTAGAAAAAGAATCTATTTTTATATTGTTACGATAGTCCTTGAACACTTGTGTATTTATTTGTATTACATATTAACAATGAAAAAGACTTTTTCAGTTCAAATGTTTGAGGGTCCTTTTCAATTCAAGTTAGCTATAAAAGTCAGCTACTCTTATAAATTTTTCAATTTAATTTTGCGCATGATCCACTTACTGGAAACAGAAATGACTTGGAAATGAGTATGTTGTCGTAAAATTGTTGTTTGTAGTAATATAAGTCATTAAAAAGTAAGTATTTTTTAATGTAACGCACTATTTGATATCATACTGTTCCGATTTTGAAGGAAGAAGTAGTCAGACAAAGTAACCAAGTTGCTGATGTCGCTTTTTCTCTGCCATAACATCTAATATCTTACAAAAGGCACTAAAAAAATGCTTGCCGGTATTTTGCACCATTGATTCATTCTATAATGCTAATTTTTTTGGTTGTTGCATAATGTGCTACCAAGTAATTTATACAACAACCATATATGTTGTATAATATGCTGTCAACATTACTATCTTAACTTACAGTACTTTAAAAATATTTATAAATCATTTTGAAATTCTTTTTATTTATAACACAGCCTCATTTTTAAGATTGCTATTAAACATTTTATTACAAATTCTTTTATTTTTTTAATATTACTAAAGTATTTGCAGTAAATTAAAGTTAAGTTATTTTTTTTATCAAATATATTTAAAACTAAGCATTCATTAATTGACCGTTAGAGATAAGCGATGGGTAACAAACATTCATGACTGACCGTTGGGGGTAGACATTGTTAAACGCTTTAATATTGACTGGTAGTTAAGGATATACGCTGCTATATGGACTTACATCAATCAACGGTAAGTTTGTAAAAAGACTAGACTGTCATTATTAAATTTTAAAAAAGAGTTTTTCTTTAATAAAGCCTTTTAATTTTGTTTTTAAAAAATATTTTAAAGTTGATAAAACTTTTTCTAGTACAATTTAAACAGAAAGTTTAATTGTGCAATGTAACCTTTATAAAAAAGATTTATTCATTTTGTTGTGCTATATAGCGTATAATGTTTACATAAAGAAAGTAAATAGATAATTCGGTTTGGTAAAGATCCATATTTTACGGGTCCGGACAGCTAGTATATAAATTTGATGACTTTAACCACCAAAATTCATCAAAAAGGTCTTGACACACTTTGAGTTTACTAGTTTGTTAAAATAAAAATTAATTTGCTTGCAAGATACACTGTGACTGCGTAAATCCTGTGTCCCACCGACAATATTAAAAGTTCAGTAAAAAAAACAAACATTTAGACCAAACAATTGCTTACATTTTCTTAACTTTACACTGTCAAATTATATATTGTGACCATCCACTAATTGTTTCATAGTTTCATAATCTAAAAAGAAAAACTACTATGAACTCAATGGAACATATAAGTAAGAAAAAAAAATATCGTACGGTAAAAATATGTTTGTATGTTTGTTATTAACTCTAATAAACCCGTCTGAGTATTTCGAAATTTTTGGTTTTTCAAACGAATTATCTAAGTGGTCTCAATTTATACAGTTAGCAAATTAACTCTTACTTTGACATATTTGCACATTTAAAGTTTGTAAAGACCATAATAATGAGGTAATCTAAAGGTAACTAAGGTTAATATGCATTAACCATATATTAAAGGTTAAGATCATGGTTTATGTTTCCCTCATATTTGAGGGAAACATAAACCATTTTTATAATTGAAAACAATCAAAAAGTAAAAATGATCACAAAAGTAAGACAAAAATTTAATAAAGTAATCCTAGTATGCATTTTTGTAACAAATTAGCAGTGTCAATACTGCTACTAATTTTAGAAATCATATGTGAAACTTTAAGTTAGTTCTATACTGCATGCACAGAGATTTTTGTTACAAAGTAATTGAACTATTAATGCAAAATATGTATCACAGTACAAATATGTTTTATTTTCAACCCAGATGCTTGTAGAAATACTTGCAAAACTTTTGAATTTCACTTTTGCAATCGTGAAAAAATATTAAAACATATCATAAAACTATATAAATAAAATTTGAAGTTAGTTTACACATTATCTTGAAACGATGACTCGTTGAATGTTATTGTTACCTTAAAAAAATAAAAAACATTTGTAATCGTATTTAATTTGCGTAGGCCTCATTTTGTTTAGAGCTGAAATAACTTTTGTTGTGGACCATTAAAAGCACTAGATTACTATGGTATAAGAGAAGTTTCAAATTTCTATATTAAATAATTTCTAACAAATTGAAATCAAATTGTGTCTGTCAACGGATGGACCTCTAATATTTATGAATTTGCTGTTAATGTGTCTAAAGGGTCTCTACCGGGTTAATTATTTTTCTTAATCTATATAAATGATTTATCCAAAGCCATAAAGTTTCAAATAGTCCAGTACCTAACTGATAACACTAATCTTCTATTTTTATAAATCAATCTACAAGTTTAAGAAATATGTCAATTATAACAAAAAACAATTTTTTATTATAATTGACATATTTATTAATTTAACTCGTAAAATGCAAGCAAAATCTCTTTAAATTCAAGAAAAACAGTATTGACTATTTTTAAAACAAAGTTAAATAACCTGATCATCAATTTAAAATAAAATTGAAGGGAAAAAACTTTTTCCACTGAACTGTGCTAACTATCTTATAAAAGTGTTTGATGAAAAGTCAAGCTGGTATAATTATGATATTCATTTAACATTAAATTTACTCAGATCAAATGCAATTCTGTCTAAACTATGACATCTTGTTGACAAAAAACGTTAAAAGCTCTATATTTTGCCTTATTAAGTTCGCACCTCAGATATGGTTGTTTATCTTGACAATTAATTTATTCTGGTAGGAAACTTATCTCTTTTATTTAGGAAAAATCTATACTAATACTCATTTTTTAACCACATACTTCCTCAAAAATAGTTTATTCAAGAATCTTTAATTATTAAATTTTTAATCTAATAATAAATGCCAACACCAAGTCTACTAAATTCAAAGTCTCAAACAGACGGAATGCTTATTCAAGCTTTTTGTTCAAAATTTTATATACATACATGAACGTATTTTTGCTTTAGTTATGATTTATTTTCATTTAATATTTTTCGCTTTATTTTTTTTTTTGTTTTTTGCTTTACTTTTTAAACCTTTTTTCAACTTGCTTCTTTTGTTGTACTTGTCCTTTATGAGCTTATATTGTATACAAGGTTGCTCTTGTCGTTTTAGCCAGACTATATGAGAGTGAATCTTTCACTTTGTATTATTTTTTCAACATCTTTGTATACATCCACTTTTCAATGACATTGCAAATGTTGGACGCTCTTTTCTAACGCTTGAAAATCACTTTTTGAAAGTAAAAGTAAAAAAAAAAACATTTATATATTAAGCAAAAAATAAAATCAACAAAAAAGAAACTTAAATATATGCTTTAAAAGAAGAAAAGGAAAAGAGATATCTGAAAGAAAATAGGCAAAAAAGTAATGAAAATAGAAGTTAAAAAAACGTTAATGAATGAAATATAAAAAAAAGAATAGCAAAGAAAAAAAATATATTTTTAATCAGCGGAGCTTCGTTCGCCAAGAATTTTTTTTCTTTTTTCTTTTTTTTTTTCTTACATACTTTTTTAGTTTTCTTTTATATATTTCTTTAGTTTTATTTCATATATTTCTTAGGTTATTTATTTTATTATTTGTTTATATTTCTTCAGTTTTTTAACGTATATAGTTTTACTTAATATTTTTTGTTAGTCATTTTTTTTTTTTTATGAGTTAATATTTAATTTTAGTGGTATATAAACTGTTATATACTTCATTTGTTTTTGTTTTCATTTTAACCATTTATTATGTGCTTTATTCTACCGTGTATTACTATTATTTACATTTTTATTCATAAGCTGCTTTTTTTGTTTTTTATTTTTTTTCGTTTTGTTTTTTGCCAAAGGTAATTTTTTGTTTTGTTTAAAATGTTTGTTGTAACTTTTGTTTTGTTTTGATTTACTCAGTGTTTTTCTGTTTATATTTTATTTATTTATTCGGTCATAATATTTACAATGTATTTTGATTATTATATTATAATAACTATGACTATATTAAAATATTTACTTAATCTTTATTATTTTTTAGCAGTATTTGTTAATATGTTACCATATATATATATATATATATATATATATATATATATATATATATATATATATATATATATATATATATATATATATATATATATATATATATATATATATATATATATATATATATATATATATATATATATATATATATATATATATATATATATATATATATATATATATATATATATATATATATATATATATATATATATATATATATATATATATATATATATATATATATATATATATATATATATAATAATTTTTTTTAAGTTATTTACTTGAGATAAGTATTTCAACACTTTTTGTAAAAAGCGTGAAAATTTATTTTCAGAATATATATGATTGATTAATTGTATGATATTTACTCGTATATTTAATTTTATTGTTGTTAATGTTATACAAAGTACTTAAATGTATAAAGACTTAATAATAATATACCTATATTTTTTAAAATATCATAACCAGACTATAATAATGAGATAAAAAGTTAGATTTGTATCTGATTTTTTTTTAAGGTAAAATAAGATCATCGTCAGCCTTTATAAATTTGCGCAACCTTTTAAGATTCCATTTTGTTACATAACTTAAAAAGTAGGTGATGTATATAAATTTAAGGTTCAAAGTAACACTTGTTTTATAACCTAAATTTCTAAAAAATTAAACTTTAGTAGTTTTAAAAACAAATTATAAAATATCAAAAAATACATATCATTTATAAATAAAAGTTAATTTAATAGTTATATTATTTTTGATAAAGATAATCGAGAGTTTCAAAGATATTTCGAAAATTTAAAAAGATTAAACAAAAAATACTCGAAACTTTAATGCGTGTCATTTACAAGAAGCCGTGTGAACAAAAAAGAGTAATTGCTTTTACTCAGTAATTGGTCAGCTTTACTTGAATAAAAACTTAAGCAAAAAACGATTTAGTTTTTATTCACGTAATGCTGACTAAATACTGAGAAATAGCAATTTCTTATTTTTGTTCAGCCGGCCTAATGCTTTGTGCGTTATTAGTTATTAGGGTCAAAGTGGACATACAAAATATTATAAAAAGTATAATACTATTTCGGTGTTTTTTTTTAATTCTTTTGCGCAATTGGTTTAGAATATTTATTAGGGGGAATAAAAAAATATATGTAAATCTCCAAATGTCTAGTTATCCTAATTTTGTATATTCAAATTTTTACAACTTTTACATAAAACAACTTTAACAGGATAATTTTTTTTAAATATAAAATTAACATTTTTAATTATGTTATTATTAAGACATACTTTTTAAAACTCGCTTACTGTTTTTAAAATAGTTAAGTTCAGCGCGATACAAGTTTTAATCATAAGTTTACTTAAAAAAAAAGGAAAACAAAAACATTTTATTGTTCTATAGACTTTATATTTTAGACATGCACAGGCTATATATCCCTTTTTCCTTAAACAAACTCAACCTAATTGTAGTAAACTTTTGATTTAAAACTAAAAACCTAAAATAATATTTGCCATTTCCAAAATTTGAAGTTTACTTGAATTAATACTTGCATACTCTTCTAAATGCAATTCATTATAAAAAAGTGCCGAGAGACTAGTTTTTATTTTTAACTTGTGTTTAATGGCTGCAGCGAGTTTTGAGCAAACATGCACGAATGACTAATAATGTTATTACTATTAAGTTGTTCAAAAATAAAGTATGGTAACAAACTAAATCTTTAATTGATTTTTATTATATAATAACAAGTATTTTAACAAGGTATTAGTATTCATAACGTAATCATGGTCTCAGTCTTGAGTTGATGTAAACCAAAAAAAAAAATTGTGCATGTCAAAAACACTTTTTATTAACTTAAAAAAATTTTCTAACTAGTTTGAGAACGGTTAATAAACTAACCACGCAAAGTATATATTTTTGTCCTGCAAACCTCAGGCGGTAATTTTCGTAGAGGTAGTATCAAATAAAAAAACTCATTATTGATCTAGTAAACACTTTAACTTAGTAAAAGCATCGCATAAAAAAATGCAATAACTCTTTTACAGTGTCATATTTTAATTTCAAAAAAGCATTTTTAAAATATATCCTAGCCAATCAAGTGCGGTATTATAAACGTTTCATATAATTTATTTAATTACGTTTCAATGTTTTATTTATTTTAGTTCAAGCTCAAATACTCACTCAATGGACAACATTTAGCGATTGTTCAGCAACATGCAATGTAGGTAATCCAATACGCACACGTACACGAACTTGCACACCTCAAAATTTATGTCAAGGAGTTCCTCTTTTTGATACTGCTCCCTGTAACACACAATATGCATGTCCAGGTAACACAGAAAAATACACATACACAAATAAATTCAAACAAAATATAAATATATATATATATATATATATATATATATATATATATATATATATATATATATATATATATATATATATATATATATATATATATATATATATATAATATTAAATAAAGAGTTTTGATTATTTGAAAAAATACAACTTTGTGATGGAACTTAAAGTTTCATGTCCTTCGGCAATCATCAGCCACATTTTATTCTTTAAATTAGGAGAAAACCGTTAAAAAATACAAAAGACAGAAACTAACAGAAAAAAACCATAACAAAGCAATGGAATGAGTTCTGACGTCAAAACAAACAATTTTTTAATTAATTAAAAAATTGCCTTATTACCCGTGTCGAATAGGGCGAGAAGGAACTTGTTTTTATGCCTGCACCTGGATATCATTTCGCTTCTTTTGTTTAGTAGATTTTAATTTTTGTAAAATAGAATTTCATATTTTTTATATGTGCATAGTTTGCAGGATTTCGTGGTTAGATTGTAAGCATTGCACTGCTTAATTATTTTCCATTTAACAACTGGGTTTAATTTGGCATCTTTTAATTTCCAAAGTTCTTTTGATAGTTCAGTGTCATTTTTGCTTTTTAGAATGTTAAATAATTTTATATGGTTGGCATATCTAATTTTGAATGATGTTTCACTTATACCGATGTAGGATTTGTTGTTAGGAGTGTTAGTAGGATTATTGAAACTTAATTTGGCTTGGTATACAATGTTTTTTGTTAAGCATTGGTTTGATAAAGGGCAGGTAATTTTATTAATACAATTGCAGTAGTAATTAGGTGGAATTTTGTTGTTGTTCATAGTTTGTTGATTGTGTGCATTTAAAAAAGGTTTCATATTCGGCATACAGCTATAACTTATTTTTATCTTGTTTTTGTTAAAAATTTTGTGGAGTCTGTGATTTTTTGGAAATTGTTTGTTGATTTAAGATTAAAATGCTTTTTCCTACATTAGTGATAATATTTTTGCTGAAAGGAGGGTAGAACCGTATGATGTTTCGTTCACAGTTTTTGGTATGTGGTAAATTTAAATTAGGGTGATATGAAAGTTTGTGGTTAAAACCAGATCTTAATAGTGCGTCATTGTACATAGGAGTAGATCTTCGGAAGATTTCTTCGCTTGATGAATAAACAGATCTTAACTCAATTGAATGCGGAAGCTGTTTTAAAAAATTAGGCGGGTGGTTTGAATCAGCATGAATATAGTTTAAAGAATTACCTGGTTTCAAATATGGTTGAAAAGTATTGTCGGTGAGATTTAATGTGACGTCAAGATATATATATATATATATATATATATATATATATATATATATATATATATATATATATATATATATATATATATATATATATATATATATGTATAACATGTATGCAGGCTTAAAAGATGGGCAATTACAAGTTTCAAATATATTTTTCAAAATAATTATTTTAACACCTTGCGCCAACAAACGTCATTTTTTTTTAATTTTGAAATTTTTACTAGTTATCAAATATCTGAAGACCTAATTGTGCTACAGACATGTATATGACATTTTTTACAGTTAACAATGTCTATATGACCTGTGGAAAAGATTAGATTTTTATCTTTATTGGATAATCTTGCGCCAAATGATTTTTCAAATTAAAGCAAAAACAAAAAAAAGGCATACTAATCAACCGCTAAAAAGTGCAGATTTTGGCGCTTATTGTTGAGTTCTAAAAAATGTTATGTAAGTTCCTTAACAATATGTATTTTAAATTAAAAATATATATTTGCATATCTTGTCTTTAAAAACTGTTGAAGGGTCAGAGCCCTATCTTTGATTTAAATGCAATTAACCATTTTATGATGCTATACAAATAATACTTTTGCTCACAGGCATTTTTTGAATAACAAGTACAAGATTCGCAAATATTATAAAAACATATCTAAATACTGTGTTGTTTAAGAAGCCTAAAAAATATTTTTACAAAGCGGCACCTATACGTGCGTTAATAATAAATTTTTTATGCATGTTTTATTCAATTGTTTTTAATCTTTTTTTCTTAATGCTTTTTTCTTTCATTAACTTTCATAAATGCAGCTTGTAAATTATTAACTGTGCATCTTTTTTATAAAAACTTTCATGAGTTAATTCAAATATTCAATTTCTTAGTTTAATATAATTTTGTAATTTTTTATTTTGAACCCCGAATGCAGATTGGATCCTTTTAGAAAATAATGAAATTCAAAAACAAAATATGAAGAGAAGAGAAAGTAGTCGTGGAAAGAATTATTTCTTAGTCGGTAAACCAGCGAAGATGCCCTCAGATTACTTCCAACCCGGGCTGATGTTATTAAGCATTTCTTCTATTTAAGGAAAATTATGGTTCCGAATCAGAAAAAAATCGATTTGTTGCTTGCCCTTAAAGTAACAATATTAAGTTATTTTATACATTTTACTTTTAACGAGACTTTACATTATTTTATGAAACATTAATAACCTTTGCTTTTAATAGTTTGAGTTTTCCTTTTTTGTTAAATAAAACAACTTCTTTAGTAATTACAAATAAATTAGTTGTCATAGTGTACAGTGTACCACTGCAGTTACTGCATGTAGCAGGGGATGTATTCTTGAGGGATTATGGTTTTCATGGCATATATCCGTTTTCCATATGATTTAACCAGTTACTCTGCAAAAATATTTAAGTAAATATATTAGTAGATATCTAAACCTTAAGAAGGTTCAGCATAAAATTTAAAAAAGATATATTCAATCTCGTGCTGAGTTTGTTAGGTCTGCAAGAGGTTAAATAATATTTAAATAAACTTTTATTAGTATAATAACTTATAGTTAAGAGATTTTAAAGGAATATATATTTCTAGGGTTATTCTGATTGAGCGATTCAAAAAAATTCTAATCAAAGCCATCAAAATAGACAAGAACAGGATTCCAACTGACAAATTGGAGGATTTACCTTTTCTTTTTTTCTTTTTTTTTTTCTTTTTTTTTTTTTATATTATTTGCCATTAAAAAAAAGAATGCAATGCCGTGTTATATAAATTAAATCTACATGACCGGGGCTAAAAGAAGACAATATTTATTTTATCACTACACCCCGATAATCAAAAACCAAAAATTGAAAGGAGGAGAAAAGTACGTTGTAAGAGAACTAATGCACAAACTGCCAGCATATTAGATGAGCCCAGTACATCCAGAGTTGCTAAAAACCTACCTGGATATTCGTTTTCGGAATCAAAATCAGAGTTTGATGGAGAGAATATGTATGTGCCTAATTAACGAAACAGATATTATAGACAGACTATTAATCTTGCTTAAGAGGATATTAAGGAAATCATGAGAACAGCTATAGAAATGGCTATATCAACCAATATAATAACTGTAACATCGACTAAGCTGATCACACAATCAAAAGGTGATTCCAGTATGCTACCACTTTCGTACACCACAACATTCCAAACAAAAAACAAACATAATTAACAAGAATGCAGATGATATAAAGATTTATATTCAAAATAAGGTTAAACATAATAAAATTATTAAATTGCATTTTGATGAAAAGTTGATCGAGGATACTAATTATGATGACAAAAAAAAGATAATGTTGATGTATATAATATTTTTTTTTTAATTCTTGTTCTTTTAATTCCTAATATAAAAATATTTCTAAGGCTTAATACCAGCTCACAAATATAAACCAGTTGACCAAATTTGCATTATTTTGAGAGTAATGAGGATTAATAATCTGCTTGGAGCTCTAGGAGAACAGCGCTTAATCAGTTCATTGCTAACAAGAGCATTTTGACAGAGTTTGATGCTGCAGATCATGTAAGAGCTGTTTGCTTTAATACTACTGCCAGCAATACTTGAATGATTCGTGGTTCAATATACAAGTAATTTTGATTACGAATGCTAAACGTAAACTAGATGCTCATTAAAATTTGCAATATAAAATTTGAATTTAATTATAAAGAAATCTGAACTATTTATATTTAAAAATCATTCAGGCTTAAAAAAGATTTTGGGAAACCTATGATAATGCTTGCATGCAGACATTATGTTTTAGAAATAGTTCTTAAAGATTTTTGGATGGCTGTAAATATTGAACAAACAATTGTTCCTGAAATTGTTTTATTCAAGGGTCTAAAGGAACAGTGTCATGATTTGAATATTGTAAACTGCGTCACCGCCCACTTTAAATGGCAATATTACCGTGGATCTTGGTTGGAAAAGCAGGCATTTTGTACAAAGAATTAGCTTAGAAAGATTATTGAAACTGGACTTTAAAAAAATTTTGAGGTTGTTATTTGTTAAAAATGTTGCAAGATAAACAGAAAAAAATTTAAATATGTGTATGTAAATAATAAATAAATATAACCTTATAGAGTAAAAAAGAAAGAGTTGATCATCATGAATTAAACGAGTTAGCCCTCGTGTTTTTGGATCCAGAAATTAAACCTACCCACATTCACAAGCCTCGTGCAGTTTATCATGCACGGTTTATGGCTTAGTGCATATATTAACTTAAGATTATGCTTTTTCTTAATAAGACTAAGGAGCTTCTTAATATTAACTAGGAAAAGATCACAGAGGTAGAGAGAATAGCAAACTTAGATCCTACAACAGTTATCTTTGCCCTCGCAAATACAGACAAGTCTGTACCAAATAGCATGAAAAAAGAGATAGCAAAAAAGCTGTTGCAATACCCTAGACCCAAGGTCTATGATTTTGAAATGAAAAATCTTACTAGGTTTGTAAGAGGTAAGGAAGAGTTTGTCTTGTTCGAAGAACTGCGTACCCTTACAGGTTTTGTTGATTATGATTCTTTACTAATTTTTTATATTCTTGAACATGATAAGCTTAATGTCAAATGGCTTTTGTTCTTTTCTGCTGCATGGAAAGTTGATCCTGATTTCTTAGCTTTTAAAACTTTTGTTAAAAATTTGGAGGTGGTCAATAATGTGGCAGACAAAGCTGTAAAGTCAATTCAAGAATTATTGAAAATGACATATAACAAAAAGAAGTTGCAAAAGGTGCTTTTAGTCAAGAGTAAAAATGATAAGCTAGTTTTTCGAACTAAAGCAGCATACAAGAAGGCTGCTGAACAGCTAACTCCAGCAGAGAAGTATCATTTATGAGCAAGTAGTTTTTGAGCCGACGGAGCTGTCTCTATCCAGTGAGAGCGAACTTGACAGCAGCATTGATATTGTAAAAGATATTGATGTTTGGGAGTGTCTATGAGCCGAGAATGAAGCTCTCAATAAATCGGAAATCTAATTCATTTTTGGAAACATTTTTACAAAAAAATTATAATTTTTTTTTTTTTTTTTTTTTTTTTTTTTTAATTTTATTTCATCAGTAAAAAAAAAGAATACAATCCCGTGTAGTATAAATAAGATCTACATGACCGGGGTTAAAAGAAGACAACACTTGCCTTATCACTACATTCCGACGTGCTTCCATAAGCAAGCGTGTACAACCATTAAAAGTTAAATATACAATTACATTGTGCCGTTTAAAAAATTATATACAATTATTTACAAGTATGTTAAGACTAGTTACTAATCTATAATCAAAAGAAAATAGTAAAAAGAAATTTAAAAAAAAAAAAAATCAAAACTATAGATAAGCTAATAGGATAGTTTATAGAGTTAATAAGATAATTGTTAAAAATAAAGAAAAAATAAAAATAAAAAATTTATAAAAAGAATTTAATTTATTAACATCGTTAATAAGTTTTTGTTTCAATTTTTTTTTGAATAGGTAAAGAGAAGAACAATTTTTCAGCTCGTCACTAAATAAAGCGTTCCATAATTTAGGACCTCTTATAGCAATAGAAAATTTGGTAGCCAAATTATGCATTTTAGGTTGCTCATAATTGTACTAAGAAAATCTTGTAGGGTACATGTGATTAATTTTATTGAAAAGTGTACTAAATATTATAGGTGATATTTTATTATGAAGTTTGTACATAAAAATAAGAATTTGATAAAGGTTTAACTGAAAAGCATTGAGTACGTAAAGATTATTAAATAGTTCTTTAGTATGTGTGAATCGACCTGCATTTGAAATAATTCTGACAGCATGTTTTTGTTTACTAAGCAGTTTTTTAGTTTTACTTATATTAGAGCTGCACCAGGCAATGTTTGCATAGTTTATATAACAATGTATGAGAGAGAAATATAAAACTTTTAAGCAGTTTTGGTTTAAAAACTGCTTGGCTTTGAATAGTATACCAATATTTTTTGAAACTTTATTTTCTATTGTACTTATGTGTTCTTTCCATGTTAAGTTTTCATCAAGTATCACTCCTAAAAATTTTATCGATGACTCTCTAATTATTTTAGAGTGCCAATATAAAGATTAGGAAGTTTTAGTGGAATGTTTTCTTTATCGTGAACTCTATAAAAAAAAGTATACTTAGTTTTATTTAAATTTAAGGACAATTTGTTCGCCTTGAACCATTCCGCTAGATTTAAAAGTTCTTTGTTTACTATTTTAAATAAAAGTTTAATATCTCCATTCGAGTAAAATAAATTCGTGTCATCTGCAAATAAAACAGAGTTTAAAATGTTTAATAATAGTAAGGTTTACTTCCACTTTAATTAAAATGGCTGTCATAAAAATGTAAAAATTCTAAAATAATAAAACACTAAGTAAAACAAGTTTGGCTCCATGGATTTAAATTGCATGAAAGGCCCCATTCCATAGGGGAGGAGAGGTGGCGCTGCAGTGCTAAATTAGGGGGGGGGGGGACGCTGCTAAGCAATGCTTTGAAAACGTCAAAAATTTATATTATAAATCATATACATATATATATATATATATTATTAAGTAATTTGCATTTTTATTTTTAAATCACATTAAGTCACAACAATTTGCGTTAAAATCTGCACATTTTAGCAGTTGATTGGTTTTCCTATATTTTTTTTACTTTAATTTGAAAAATCATTTGGCGCAATGTTATCCAATAGAGATAAAAACTCAATTTTTTCCACACGTTATGTTGACAAGTTATTTCAAAATATATCTTTTATTTTTCAAAAAAATTATTTTAACACCTTGCGCCAACTAACTTAAGGCAGATTGGTTATTTATTGAAAATTCTTTTATTAGGGAAAATCGTTTTGATCCTATTATCATTAGATCTAAACTAGGATTTTTATTAAGTGGTCCTCTAAATGTTAGTAGCATGTTCAAAATTAAAAACCATGTTTGCTATATGAGTACAGCTCATGTCATGTTAGTAGGATCACCTTTTTTAAGTATAAATCTAACTTTATATAGCATTTTTGTTAATATTATTGTTATTATATATATATATATATATATATATATATATATATATATATATATATATATATATATATATATATATATATATATATATATATATAACAAAAAAAAATTAGATTTTTAGTTAAAAAAGTTTACAGATAAAGTTTTTAAAAATGAAAAACTGTTTTCCTAAAATTCTAAAATTGAAAAGGTATTGTAAACGTTTGCTAACTAAAATTTTAGAATACAAACTTGGTGATTGGGGTTACTGGAGTGCTTGCTCAGAGTCGTGTAGAGCAACTCAATCTAATCCAACTCGTGTTCGAACTCGTTCATATTGTCTCAGTAACTCAACATCTTCATATCTATGTACACTTAACTATATGGTTAGTTTTGAAACTTGTAACACAGCCTCATGTTTAACAGGTATTGCTAAACTAATTTGCTTAAAAGTTTTTATATTCAAATAACCGATAACTTTAGTTTCTTTTTTTTAGTAAAATCTTGCAATAACATGAACTTTACATTTGTCTTTGTGTTGGATAGTTCATCTAGTGTTGATGATGAAAATTGGGAAAGTGAAAAAAACGTAGTTTTAAGTTTTGTTAGTAGTTCAACTTTCGGAGTGAATCAAAATGTTGATGTAGCTGTGGTAAACTTTGGAACTACTGCCCAAATAGAAGTTGAATGTGGTACGTTTAAGAGTTACACAAGTTTTGCAACTTTTATGAACAATTTAAAAATGTTAGGTGGTGAAACTGCTATACACAAAGGACTTACATATGGTAAAACTGCGTTCCAAAAATGCCAAAAGCTCAACATGTATCCTGTTATAATTCTCCTTACTGATGGTTATGAAAATATGGATATGAATATTGATAGCAACATCATTATTGAAGATAGTATCAAAAAAGAAGCTCTTGTAGTTGCAGGTGTCACACATGAATACAATAAAGGTGAAATAGATAGAATAACAAGCTATATTGTAAATGGACAAAATGTATCTTTTAGCTTCTATGCTAACGACTTTACCAATCTTTTATCCAGCTTAGGAAGCACACTCTACTCCTTTGTCGTCGAAAACAGCCAATGTGAAAGTAATATTTCGTTTAAACTATTTTTTTTTTTTTATACGTTGTGTTTTATCATTAAGAAACAACTGCTAGAAGTTAAAACAAAAGAACTAAAATTATTAGGCTAGTATGCTTGGTGAATACTATTACCTAGAAAAAGAATACTTATTCTGAGAATTCCATTTTAGAGTCATTTTAAAATTAAAAAATTAAGTTTAAATTAAGTTTAAATTAAATTTTTTTGTTAAATTTTTAATTCAGTCTTACTCTTAAGCTTTCATTGAGATTTAAATTCAGGTATATAAATACATGAATGTGTTTATATTTTAATATTATTTTCTCTTTTAAAGTCACTAAAATAACTCCATAATAAAATAAATTTTATGATTGCCAAAATAATTAAAAGCGTAATTTAAAATATTGCAACTTTTATTTTATTTTTTATTTAGTTTTACTATTTGTTGAAGCTTTGTTGAAATTTTAACGCATCTTAGTAGCATTAGTTTTTAAAACATAGCCAAAGATTTTATTTTACTTTAATAAAGCCTTAACTTTAAAGAATTAACAGTCTTTATAAAAAATATTTAACAACATTGTTTTGTAATTAGCACAAGGACAATGGACAGTTTGGTCTACTTGGGGTACTTGTTCTCAAGTTTGTGGAGCAACTGGTTATATACAACGTTCTCGTTCTTGTATAAATCCTACAACAAAGACAGTTCAAGAAGATTGTGAGTTAGATGGCTATAAAGCCAATTTGGACTTTGCGACTTGTTTTCAGCAGTGCGGTAGGTTTAAAGTTTTTTTTTTTTTTTTTTTTTTTTCAAAAATCAAGCAATATTATTTTGAGCTGTTATAAAATACTTTTTGTAGAGGCATATTTTATAAAGCTGATATTTTTATAATCTTCAGAATTAATTTTTCTCTAAACTAAGATTAAAATGTAATAAAAAGAAAACTAGCTTTAGAAATGATTAATTTCAAGCAAAACTAATAAATAGGGTAGTACTTGTGCAAATCGAAGACAAAAAACATAAAATATATATTTATTTTTCTGAATCTAAAATTATATAACTACTATTTCTATATACATTATTAACTTGTCAAAGTATTTTTTAATGAAAACAGCAAAATATAAAATATTGAATATTATAAAACAGAAGTGTGCTTTTTCTGTTTTATTAACCATATTTTCTGACAGGAGTTGTTGCTGTGTGTGCTCAAAAACAAGAACAAAACAAAAAAAACAAGTTTCCACTGATTTCTCTTGGAATCTTTTGATATATATATAGAGATTCTGTGGGTTTATTAAACAATATGGTAAAATAAATTTGATTAAATCAAAAGAACCTATGTTTTTAATGACAAAACCCCATTTTCTATATAATAACTAACTTAAAATTGAAAAATTAAACAAATGCGTCAAAAAAACAAGTTTTGACTCATTTCTTTTGGAATCTTTTGATATATTTTTAAAGATTATGTGGGTTTAATAAAAAAAATGGTAAAATAAACCTGAGTGAATTAAAGAAACCTATGTTATTAATGATAAAACCCCGTTTTCGCTATAATAACAAACTTAAAATTGAAAAACAAATCAAATGCGTAAAAAAACAGGTTTTCAGTCATTTCTATTGGAATCTTTTAACATACTTTTAGAGGTTCTGTGGGTTTATGAAAAATTATGATAATAAAACCCCTTTTTCTATATAAAAACTTGAATAAAATTAAAAAATAAGACAAATGAGTCTTAAAAACAAGTTTTCACTTATTTATTTTAGAACCTTTTGATATATTTTTAGAGATTATGAGGATTTAATAAAAAATATGGTAAAATAATTCTAAGTAAATCAAAGGAACCGATGTTTTTTACGCCAAACCGTTTTTTCTATATAATAGCTAACATAAAATTGACAAAAAGACAAAGGCGTCAAAAAAACAGGATTCCACTTATTACTTTTGATATCTTTTAATATATTTTTAAAGATTCTGTGGAAGAATAAAGAAAAGAAACCTGAGTGAATCAAAGGAATCTATGTTTCTTAACAAAACCCCTTTTTCTATATAATAACTGATAAAGTTGGAAAAAAATACTAATGCTTCAAAAAAACAGGTTTTCACTCAATTTACTATTAAAAGTTTTCAGGGGTTTTATTATCATAATTTTTCATAAACCCACAGAACCTCTAAAAGTATGTTAAAAGATTCCAATAGAAATGACTGAAAACCTGTTTTTTTACGCATTTGATTTGTTTTTCAATTTTAAGTTTGTTATTATAGCGAAAACGGGGTTTTATCATTAATAATATAGGTTTCTTTAATTCACTCAGGTTTATTTTACCATTTTTTTTATTAAACCCACATAATCTTTAAAAATATATCAAAAGATTCCAAAAGAAATGAGTCAAAACTTGTTTTTTTGACGCATTTGTTTAATTTTTCAATTTTAAGTTAGTTATTATATAGAAAATGGGGTTTTGTCATTAAAAACATAGGTTCTTTTGATTTAATCAAATTTATTTTACCATATTGTTTAATAAACCCACAGAATCTCTATATATATATATCAAAAGATTCCAAGAGAAATCAGTGGAAACTTGTTTTTTTTGTTTTGTTCTTGTTTTTGAGCACACACAGCAACAACTCCTGTCAGAAAATATGGTTAATTTTAAATTGAGTGAAAACCTGTTTTTTTGAAGCATTAGTATTTTTTTCCAACTTTAAGTCAGTTATTATTTTTAATAGTAAATTGAGTAAAATAATTCTAAGTAAATCAAAGGAACCGATGTTTTTTACGCCAAACCGTTTTTTCTATATAATAGCTAACATAAAATTGGCAAAAAGACAAAGGCGTCAAAAAAACAGGATTCCACTTATTACTTTTGATATCTTTTAATATATTTTTAAAGATTCTGTGGAAGAATAAAGAAAAGAAACCTGAGTGAATCAAAGGAATCTATGTTTATTAACAAAACCCCTTTTTCTATATAATAACTGACTTAAAGTTGGAAAAAAATACTAATGCTTCAAAAAAACAGGTTTTCACTCAATTCCTTAAGAACCTTTTAATATTTTTTCAGAGATTCTGTAGATGTATTATAGAATATGGTAAAATAATCTTGAGTGAATCAAAGGAATCTATGTTATTAATGACAAAAACCACGTTTTCGATAAAATAACTAACCTAAAAATACAAAATAAAACAAATGCGTCAAAAAAACAGATTTTCAGTCACTTCTTTTGTAATCATTTAATATATTTTCCAAGGTTCTGTGGGTTTATAAAAAAATATGATAAAAGAAACCTGAGTGAATTAAAAAAAACATATTTTATGACAAAACTCCTTTTTTAATATAATAACTAACTTAAAATTCAAAAATAAGACAAATGCGTCAAGTTTTTACCCATTTCTTTTGGAATCTTTTGACATAATTTTACAGAGTCTGAGGGTTTATTAAAAAATCAGGTAAAATAAATTTGAGTGATTCAAAGGAATCTATATTTTTTATGACAAAACACCTTTTTCACCATAATAACTTAGAATTGAAAAATAAGACAAAAGCTTCAAAAAAATCAAGTTTTCACTCATTCCTTTTGGAATACTTTAATATTTTTTCAGAGATTATTTAGGTTTATTATAGAATACGGTAAAAAAAATCTGATTGAATCAAATGAACTTTTGTTTTTTACGACAAAATCTCTTTTTCTATATAATAGCTAACTTATAATTGAAAAATTCGTCAAAAAAAACAAGTTTCTATTGATTTTTTTAGAAATCTTTTGTTATAATTTCAAAGAATTTGTATGTTTATTAAAGAATATGGTAAAAAAAACCTGAGTGAATCAAAAGTACCAAGGTTTTTTATGACAAAACCCCTTTTTTTATAAATAACTAACTAAAAATAAAACAAATGCGTCAAAAAAACAGGTTTTCACTCAATTCTTGAAAAATCTTTTGATATTTTTCAGAGATTCTGAAGAGTTATTATAAAAAATGGTAAAATAAATCTGAGTGAATCAAAGGAATCTATGTTATTAATGACAAAACCCAAATTTCGATATAATAACTAACTTAAAATTAAAAAATAACAATAACGTCAAAAAACAGGTTTTCAGTCACTTCTTTTGTAATCATTTAATATTTTTTCAAAGGCTCTGTGGGTTTATTAAAAAATATGATAAATGGAACCTGTGAGAATTAAAAGAATTTATGTTTTTTATGAAAAAACCCCTTTTTTATATAAAAACTTACTTAAGATGAAAAAATAGGACAAATGCGTCAAAAAAACAAGTTTTCACTCATTTCTTTTAGGATCTTCTAATATATTTTTAGTGGGTCTGTGAGTTTATTAGAAAATATGGTAAAATAAACCTGAGTAAACTAAAGAAATTTATATTATATATATATATATATATATATATATATATATATATATATATATATATATATATATATATATATATATATATATATATATATATATATATATATATATATATATATATATACACATACATAAATATATATATATATATATATATATATGTATATATATATATGTATATATATATGTATATATATATATATATATTTATATATATATATATATATATATATATATATATATATATATATATATATATTTATATATATATATATACATATATATATATATATATATATATATATATATATATATATATATATATATATATATATATATATATATATATATATATATATATATATATGTATAGATATATATATATATATATATATATATATATATATATATATATATATATATATATATATATATATATATATATATATATATATATATATATATATATATATATATATATATATATATATATATTTAACAATGAAATATGTTATTTTCATTGTTAAATATATATATATATATATATATTTAACATATTATATGTCATTATAACAAAATAACGTTAGGTTTAGATTTGAAACGTTTATAATTGTTTAATTTTGTAGTAAAGTATAATTTTTCCAAACCTGATTTATGTCTAGTAACCAAGTTAAAATCGTGATTACTTAAGAATTGGACATAATTTAATTTAGTTTCATGTTTATGTGGTATGCACAGTGGGCCAGGCTGTAACAAAAGTCAAAAAAGTTATTCTTAAAATAAAAAAAATTGTGTGATACATGTATAGTATATATCATTGCCTCTGTAAAATGGATATAATTTTTTTTATAACTCAAAAACTGTTTTTACAGTTACAAACTAAAAAGGGTTCTTTTTTAGATATTCCAAACAACTAAAAATTCAATAAAAAATATGTATTTGTATCGTTTATTTTTGTAAATTTTGAATTATTTTTATAGTTTATTATTTTCTTGGAATAATAACAAAACAAAAATTATATCACTTTTTTTTAGTTTAAAATAATGTGTAAAAAATCTTTATTTTATTTATTAGATAGATATATATATATATATGACCTAATATTTTTTGGAACTTAAGCGAACACATTCATAAGTATATTCAGCAATTGATTAACTTGTTTACTATGAGGTAACACTAGTTTTGGCTGCTACCTCTTGCTACTTTGAGCACTTTCAGGCTTTAAAGCTAAAAATATTTTGTAGAATTTTGTAAAATAGTAATAATCTATGACATCAATGTATCTTTAAAATGGCGAATTTTATGTTGATAAATTCTGTTTATTTTGATGAAATGAGAATGACAAAAAAATATTATTCTTAAATTTGAAAACTTACTACATGTAATAGCTCTACTGCATTCTCCCTAGTTTGGAAATAACTAACATTACGGTTTAAATTAGGGTTATTTTTGTTTTTAAATCATTACTTATTTTCATTCGTGTTGTACAGTTTACTTTTTTAAGCTGCAAGATGAAATATTTTTAGATATGCAAATATATTAGGAATAATCAGTTGTCAATGCATGAAGACTCTTCCGTTAGATTAAGCAACGTAATATTACTAATTTGATGGTTCAAAGGATTTAAGAACAAAAGTTATCAGAAAGCAGTTCTCGTAATTTATCAAATGTAAAATCTTTATTTTTGACTTATGTTGTTCCTTTACAGCTATTCACAAGTATAGATAAAAAAAAAGTTAATCTATGGAAAAACTTAAACCCACCGTCACCCATTTATTGTAGAACTCTGAGTTTTGATTTTAAAAAAGAGATTATATCTGTATTGATTGATAAAGAAGTAAACTTAAAGATGAAACGGCAAACTTTAATCCATCCATTGTTGTTTTTGAAGGGTAAAACATATCTATTACAAACCATATAGAAATCACTATGATTTATGAAAAGGTGCACATTACGCAACTGACTTTAGTCAATCATAGTGTATGTAGCTTATCAGAAATAAAAAAAATTAAAACTGTTATTAAAAATAGCAATCTACTCATATTTTCCGGTATGGTCGCACAAGCTTGCATGATTGGATAAGGTGCTTTGAATGCTTATTGCATATTACTTATTAAATAAAAATTAAATTTAGGCATGCAAGATCTTTTGGAGCCAAGAATTCTGAAAGAATTTATTTCAGAAAATGTTATTAGATAAAGGTTCTTGGAATGATAGTATATCACCCAAGACCAGATGGTAGTGACAACGCTAAAGACGGTAATACAGCGAAGATAACTTTTTTAAATGAACACATATTTAGTGAAATTACAGGAATTGATAAAGTGGTAATTGAAAGATTGAATAATATTCTTTGTTGTATTTTCAGTGGTTTGGAATCAGACATTTTTTGGATTATAGATTTGAAATTGCCAGATCTTTTGTTAAAAGTTACTCATGGTACTACATACCTCAATGTCTGCATAATATAATAATACATGAATACCTTATAGTGGAAAAAATGATATTATATGTTGATTTTAAATAAGAGAAAACTCAAGATAATAACAACAACTTAAAGAGTTATTACCAAGATCATGAAAAAAAAATACAATGTAATGAAAGGTAAGTATATCAAGGTGCAACATATATGTAATAAAACAAGTGTAGTGCAAAACTAAGTTTCGCTATCCAAAACTAAGTAACCACAGTAGTACACCATAGGTAATATACTACCTAATTTTACTCTGCAAAATTAAGTAACTATAGTAACCAAAAATAAAAATCACTTTTATAAGAAGCAAAGATCTCATATTAACACACATGCAAAAAACAGTTTATGTAGAACAAATGAAATATCTCTAACAACCAGAAACAGGTTGTTGCTATGCAAAATTAGGTATCCATAGCAACTAAATAAAAAAGTTATCACTTTCATAAGAAGCGCAGGCCTCATTTCGGTACTCTTGCTAAATTTCGTAAAAGCATTATTATTATTAAATTAGTTATTAACTTTGACTCAAAATTGTCAATTCTGGTCAACTGTGGTATGTTGAAAATGTTTATCATTAATATGTACTTTTATTATTGCTACATACATACCTACATGCATATATATATATATATATATATATATATATATATATATATATATATATATATATATATATATATATATATATATATATGTATATATATATATATATATTGTTTTTTTTTCTATTCATATACCTATTATATATAAATATATATATATATATATATATATATATATATATATATATATATATATATATATATATATATATATATATATATATATATATATATATATATATATATATATATATATATATATATATTAGGTATATGAATAGAAAACAATATTTCGAAGTTTTATTGCCTCTATTGTTATGAGTGGACATTTATCATTTCTTTCAAGAATATTTCATTAAAAAATTGTAACCTTGAAAAAAAGTCACCCTCTAAGTTGATTTTAATTTTACACATAGGCTGCCTTATCCAAATGCTGAGCTTTGTAGCATTTCTTAATATAATAAATCAGTATATTTAGAAATAATGCAATTTCATGTTCTATAAAGTCAAATAACCTACAAGTAAATAAAGTCTGTTTGAAGGGTAACATTTTAACATTATAATTGTTTGTAGCTCTTGTTTACTGAATTTGAATGTTACAAGATCTTTTTATGTACATTACTCTAAGTTCCAATAACTATTTTTTATCTAATAATTTTCATATTTATTGGTAATCTAATATTTAGATTCTAATAACCTGTTTCTTCTGGCACCAACACAGCATTTAACTGATTGTTTACTATCTGGAGAATTACAACTTTGGAACTGCTATGTCTAAAAACGCGCCTCTTTCAGAGAAGAATAAGGAGATTTGGTCTTCAAATCTAATGCAATATCAAAAGTGCAAAAAGTCAAGAAAGTATTCTACCATTGACAGTCTTGATCAGATGCAAAGATTCTTCGAAAATCTTCGACAGATTTAAAACTCTGGCTTCTGATGTAAAATGTAGAAAAGAGCGCATTGTAATGATAGCAGATAAAGTTAAAGGCCTATAGAATAGTTTGAATCTTCCGATTTAACAAGGTAGATCTGCGGTTGCACAAAAAGTTGAGAATGTAATAAAAATTTATGAAAAGCATGCTTGAAGACCTGAAAACAATGATTTCAGTAAATTCTTTAATGTAACAGACGAGAAAGGAGACTGGTTGTGCAGAGAAGACATGTTTCCACAAAAGGGAAAGTAGGATATTGCACCACAAAAGAAGACACACAGGGGATACATCCAAGAAAAGTCACGATGCTTAAAAGAAGAGTGTCAGTCATACAAAATTCTATTAAAGAAAGTAGTTAAGAAGATTCGGAAACAGTTACAGACACAGAAAAGTCTATGAGTGAAGAACAAAGTTATAGTAGCAATGAAGATTATGCGAAACCCTCTTCCAGTAACAGGCAAAGAACTGATTCTGCAGTATGTTTGGTAACTGAAAAAAAACTGAAAACAAGAAAGGCCGACCAAGTATGTAAAACTTTGTCCAAAAGCGGATTTTCCATGCTTATTCCAACTTAGAGTGGCATCTACAAAGCAGTAATAAAAGAAGGAGAAAAGCTAAAAAGAAATTTCAAGGAAAATTTAAAAAATAAACTCTGGTGTTTACACTTTGATGGTAAGAATATACAGAAGGATTATCAGGTAGTTGTTTTGAAAAATAAAACTAGGAAAGTCAGACTTGCTGTTCTTCAATTGACAAATAGAAAAGGTGAGACAATATTCAAAGGAATAAAAAACTGTGCTTGACAAATATGAACAATGGCCCTTTAAAAAAATGATTGCTTCTGATACAACTGCAGCTAATACTGGAAAAAATCTGGGAGCTGTCACAGTGTTGCAGAAACACATTGAAGATATTGGATTAGAAAAACATGTGCTTATTGGTTTTCAACACCATATTCTGAATACGATATTGAAACACGTCATGAATGATCATTTTGGGGGACCGACAAAATCACCAAACATCTGTTATTCCTTTTTTTCACAAATAAAAGGACACTATGAACAATTGAAGAAATCATTTGATAATACAGGAAAAGAAAAGAAGAAAGTAGAGCAGGATTGCTGGCGAGATGACATGTCCTTTCTTGATCACTTAGTATCATGCTACAGGTATTTTAAAATACAGGAAGTCTCCCAAAAGTGCATTCCCGATTACTTCCATTTATCAGTAATGCTAGTAGGAACTCAAGACTCATTTACGTTTTGCTTAGTTTCATCCTGATGCCAGAGTTTAGACAAACAGCAAAAGTGGCATGTGGTTTCATCTGTGATTCATGGTCAAATGTCTGGCTCTTTTCTCAGTTCTTCAATCTTGCCGACTTTGACAATTTGTCAGAAGCTTGTAAAGAGTATCCTAAGGCTTTGCGCTCATCGAGTAAGTTTTGATCAGTGAAGCCTACGCCTAAACAAAGTTAAAATATTTTTTAGTTTCATTTTTTTCTACCTTTATTTACCCGTAAAATCAAAAATTACAAATTTAATTGTAAATTACAAAGTTAAGTTTGGTTTCACACATAGTTAAAAAGAAGTAAATGAAATGAAATTTTAATAAAAGAAAATAAAATATTAAAAAAAGGAAAAAAATATAGAAAGTAAACTATAATAATATTAGCAATAAGAAAAGAATTAATAAGAACAATAATATATAAAAAGTTGGAATCAGAACAAAAATATAAAGAAGTAAGACTAAGAAAATGAAAAAAAAAGAGAAAATGAACGGATGAGATGAGATAACTGAGAAAAAATTGTGAAAGAAAGCGAAAACTTTGATCACATAAGTTCAAAAAGATATAGTAAAAGAAAAAAAATTTCACAGAAAAACGTAAAAAAGCAAAATAAATGCAAACTTAAATAAAAAAAATTTATACATACTCTACTACATACAGTATTAAGCCTATGTTACGCATTACATAGATTAGTTAAACAAAAGTAAATATCAAGATATAGAAAAAGCAACAGCAGTTTAGCAAACAGATAAAAATGCAAAAAAATTAATACATTCAACATTTTTATATATATATATATATATATATATATATATATATATATATATATATATATATATATATATATATATATATATATATATATATATATATATATATATATATATATATATATATATATATATATATATATATATATATAATATATATATATATATATATATATATATATATATATATATATATATATATATATATATATATATATATATATATATATATATATATATATATATATATAATGTACGACATATAAGCAATGTACAAAATTAATTAAACTTGTTCGTTTTTTTTTTCCGTAAAATAATAGTACTAGAAAATATTTATGTCTTTTTTTATTATTTTCCATTTTGGAAGACATTTTTTTTTTACATTTGTTTTTATTTTTTTCTTGTTTTTTATTTTTATTTACTTAATTCGTTTATTCTTGTTTATATACTTATTCTTTAAACTTTTGTTATCAAAATTTTAAAAAATTAAATTTTACTAGTTTTTTAGCTCATAAACCTTTTAAGTCATCATGTTATATACTAATTAAAAGGTTTTCAGGTTAAATATTACGTTTTTAGCAAATTATTATTATTTAATAAAATTTTAAAGTTAGATTTATAATGTTAATTAAATAATCATTAGTTGCTTACATTGTTTACAATGTTAATTAAATAACTATTATTTATTATAAGGTTTACAAAATGAAGATTTTTAATAAGTTCAAAAGTTTAAGTACAAACTAAAACTTTTAACATTTTCACCACAAAATTGCCATTTTTTTTGATTTTATAAACAAATACTTTGCGGAAATAATTTTATGTATAAGTGATTGAGATCATGGGATCTTAGAAATGTATATCTTCTCCAATAAAAAATTTTAAGTGGCATCTACAAAGCAGTAATAAAAGAAGGAGAAAAGCTAAAAAGAAATTTCAAGGAAAATTTAAAAAATAAACTCTGGTGTTTACACTTTGATGGTAAGAATATACAGAAGGATTATCAGGTAGTTGTTTTGAAAAATAAAACTAGGAAAGTCAGACTTGCTGTTCTTCAATTGACAAATAGAAAAGGTGAGACAATATTCAAAGGAATAAAAAACTGTGCTTGACAAATATGATGCCAATAAAAAATCTTGGAATCAGTTGAAAATGGAAATTCGTTTTTTTAAACTGCACATCTTCATGGAGTTGGTAGTCGGCTGTTGTACAAATTATGAAGAGATATAAGTTTACTAGATCTACAAAGAATCAAAATCAATTAGGAAGGTCACGCAAAACAACGTATATTCAGATAAAAAGCTTGTATTATTAAGCAAAATTAATCCTTAATTGAGAGCTGTCAAAATAAGCTTACAAAAGAGACGTTGTTATGGAATAAATTGTAGTATTTCTTCTATAAAACGTCGTTTACGTAACGCTAATTTATTTCTACGACGCCCGCCTATAAAATCATTAGTTTACTTAAAAAACCGTAACGTCCGAAAAGAATTTGCATCAAAACATCTAAAGTTTAATTGTCAAAATTGGTCAAAAGTTCTTTTTAGTGACGAAAGCAAGTTTATACTCTTCAAATCACATAGAATTAGATATGTTTGACGCCTAGTAGGTATAAGATACGATCCTAAATACCAACTGCCTACATTTAAACATGGAGGAGGTAGTATAATGGTTTCGGAATAATTTATTCGAAATGAAGTTGGTTCTCTCTATAGGATTACCGAGACTACGAATCAAGAAAAGTACAAAGATATATGTAAGACTATTATGTTACCTTATGCAAAGTATAAAACGCCTCGAAGATGGATATACCAACAGGATAACGACCCCAAACATACAGCCAAATCGGTTTTAGAGTTTTTCAAAAAGTATAAAGTTAATGTTTTGAAGTAGCCGTCCCAATCAACTGTCTTAAATTCCATTAAACATGTATGCGAACATGTTTACCGTCAAATCAAAGAAATCAAGCTTACAAGTTATACTGATTTATTTAATAAAATCAAAGAATTATGGGACTTAATTCCCAAAGACGTTTGCATTTATTTAGTAGACTCTCTGCCTTATAGATGTCTAGCTATTATTGATTGTAAAAGACTTCCTAAAAAATACCAAAGTAATTTTGCTTTTATATAAATTTGTGATTAAACATTGTTGAAATATTTTTACTATTTAAAGAAGATAATGCTTTAGCTGCAAATTTTTGAACTTATTAAAAACTGTTGTTTTGAAATCTGATATTGTTTAAATTGATGAAAAAAGTAATTAAATATATTATTTACGTAAAAACAATACAATCTAATAAAAGTAGAAAATTCATGTAAACAGTTGGTGCTAATTTTGTCATTGGTAAAAATTTGATCTAAACCTATCATTGTAATTATTTTGTTTTTAATTAACATAGGTACATATGGCGCTTGGAGCGCCTGGAGTAGTTGCTCAGAAACCTGCCAATCTAATACTATTGCGCTCCCATTTCAAACACAAACTAGAGATTGTCTAGGTAGTACGGGATGTTCAGGACCAAGTTCTCAAAATATATCATGCAATGTTGGAGTTTCTTGTCCTGGTAGCATTTTTTATATTTTTTCATAAATATCGGTATGCTGTTTGTAAATAAATTATTGTGTACATATTTTAATTTTTTTCTGACTCCTAATTTTGTCTTGTTTTTTTTTAATGCAATAATTATAACAACAATTACAATAACTATATAACAATAAAATAACAATTATAACAAAAAAACTTGATTTTGTAGTAAGGGTTTTATTATCATTTTCTTATTTTGTTTAACAAGAAAATAATAATAAAGTGCACATTTTTTGAGAGAAGCTCATACTATTAGTTTAATATGATTATTAAATTAATAGTAAAAACTAATAATTAAAAAAGTTGTATACAGTTTTCTTAATTTATTAATTCATACAAATAATTATTAAAATTATTTAGTTCATATAGACATCTATTTAAAAAAATGAAAAAAGGTAGTGCTGTGGCATCTTGGATATATTCATCCTACTATATTGTTAAATTAGATACTAACTTTTTCATTGGTTCTTAAACAATAAAAATGCTAAGTTCTGACCTACAGAACAAGTTGACCTTAATGTATATAAAGATATGTTTAGTTTGTAAGATTTTATATTGTAATATTTGTTTATGATTTATTCAAGGGGTAATGTCTCCATGGAGCGCCTGGGGACAATGTTCAGCAACTTGTCAGCTAACATTAACAGCGCCAACTCAACAACGGTCTCGTATTTGTGAGGGAACAACACTTGGCGGGAATTGTAATGGACAATCTACTGTAGCTTCACAAACATGCAGCACTGGTATTTATTGTCCAGGTATATTTATTCATAAATTTACTTGTTTTCTACTACACCACTATATCTGCTTCTTGGAACAAATTTGAAAGCAATTTCATTAAATTATTATAACATTTTAAATAAAGGAACTATATCAGATTGGAGTATGTGGGGTGCATGCTCTGATGTTTGTAATAATCTTGTTACACCACCCTATCAAACTAGAAGCCGATCATGTATTGGATATTCATCATGGGATCCTAACTATTATGGTTGTCCTGGTATTTCGAAAACTGAGCAATTACCTTGCAACACATTTGTTGGTTGTTTAGGTATTCATTTTTAAAAAATATATATTGTTATGAAGATATTTTATATAAATGTTGTTCATGGTATCAATTAATTTTTAAATAAAATAGGAAATTATGGTGCTTGGAGTTCATGGAGTAGTTGCTCAGAAACTTGCCAGTCCAAAAAAAATTTGCCTCCGTTTCAAACTCAAACTAGACAATGTGTTGGTAGTACCTTAGAAGCTGGTTGTTCTGGACCAAGTTCTCAAACTGTAGCATGTAATGTTGGAGTTTCTTGTCCAGGTGGAAACCCTTTTTTTTATAATTTTTGATTAACTGCTTTTCCTCAAATTGTACATTTTTATATTGTTTATATAACTTCTGGAACTCTCTTTGTAATTTCTTTTTTTTAAGGGTATTTTTAATTAGGATATGTAACTAAGAATAAAAAATCAGTACCAGTATATCAGTACTATATAAGAATAATTCAGGAAAATTAGTATTAAAACCATCATTTATATCATTATCTGATTAATTTATGCATGTTTTTCTCTAGTAAAAATGTTTAAGCATTGCTTATGAAGTTCCATTTGGTTTTGTAATCTACAAAAAAGCAATGTTTTTTACCAAATTTAAGGTTTAAACAACTCTGCATTATTTAATTTTTTGAAGGTGAATATTAAAATACTTCCTCAATTTTTCTTATTTTATGTATTATAGGACCAATATAATCAAGTTTTATGTCTTTATCTTGTCTTTATAATCCATTTCTAATATGTAATTTTTTTTTTTTTTCAAAAGCTTTATTGTTTTATTGCAAGAGGCTTGTTACAATTTAAAAATATAACAATAATAACAATTCTCTTTAGAAAAATTTACAATGACAAACAATATATACAAGGTAATTGAAAGCAGATAACAAAGATCTTGTTAATTGAACCTTAAATGAGTTGTTTTTTAAAATGCAGAAACAAACTTCATACATTGATGAAATAAATAAACTGTGATTAACTTTTTATAATGATGATATAAAATAAACTTTATAAAGTAAATAGCTAAGGTCTCCAATAGATTTCCATATATCTTTATAATTATTCCATGACTTTCAATAATTTAAATAACATGTTAACACATGTTTTTTTCCTATTAATATAGCTAAGAACGGTATTAAATTTAAAGTCTTAACCTATTATCTAGGATATGGTGGTAAATTGCTGCCAGGGCTGCAGTTTACCACTATACAAAACCAATGGCTATGGTTATGCGGTGCGATTTGAATACCAATGAACTGCTACCTATTTATTAAAAACGGCAAGCTTCGAAAGAGTTGCAAGTATCTTAGAAAAAAATGTATAACGTTAAAAGGAAACTGTACTATTTTATATTAAACATGTTATTGTTTATGCGTTAATAAAACCAATACCTCAGTTATTGTAAATGTATTATTATACATCGAAAATAAAAAACTTACAGAACTTATTAACACAAACTCATAAGTTATGAAAATAACTACATTTAGAGCTTCAATAATTCAACCATTAATTTAGTAAACCATCACCTAAATTTATATTAGTTTACTTTATAAAATCCTATTGTTTATCTAGGCAATTTTTATTAGATAATTTTATGAACAGATAGTGTTTATTAACTTGACTCTCTAAAAGAGGCTTACTAAATCAGCCATTTAAATTATTTTCAATTATTTTATTAAAAATTTTGAAAGTTGTATGTTACCCCAGATAGCACACAGACGATGGCCCAACGTCGGATCAACGTCGAAAAATTGATTGGCCGATGGTCGGCAACTGAAGTCGCAACAACGTGGATTTGGATGTCGGCGCGATATTGCAGCCAACTGTTTGGCTGACGTTGGCCCAACGTCGACCTCCGACGTTAGGCGAGCGTTGTATTTTAATGTTGGTCCAACGTAATACTATTATATAAAGATTATTATATAATATGTACATATATATATATAATAGAAATTTAAAACACTGCACAAATCAGTGAAATACTTTTGTACAACTTAAATCATAAGAAATACATCTATAAAAAATATACAAATATAAGAAATAACAAAATATGTCAGATATATGTACATAATACTATATACAATTGATGTAAAAAATAATAAAATCAAACGATGTATTACCTGCATAAACATAGAGACAAATATTCACTTCAATTTTTCATATCATATCTAAACAAAAAATTAATAAACAATTATATAAGTATTTTACTGCAAACATAAGAGTTAACATGTATAGAAATTTTTTAATACAATTATTAGTAGAAACTGATGTAAAATAATGTTAATTTAGATCATTGTCTTAATGATTATTATTACCTCCCACAGGAAAATTTTCTCTTGCATTTTTATTATCACTCTTATATATATTGTCATCATTACAAACACTTCAACAATCAATAGAAACATTACTGGTAGACAAAGTATTTTTTTGGTCACAACTTTCAAGATAAATTTTTATCATACCTCTATCAACTTGCTTTTACCTACCTCTATCAACTTGCAAACTTTTAACTCTTCATTTATTTGTTCTTTATAAAACAGTCATCTAAATTATTATTGGAATAAAACTTAGTATCAGTTGCAACATAATTTATATTTTAAGTAGCCTAATATTATTATTTTATACTAATACATAAAAAAAAACTGTTATCATTCTGTCATTAGACGGTAAGTTATATAAAAGACTTTAAGGATAATTTAAATTCATATCAACAGATGCTTAAATTAGTTCAGATACTGAAAATGATTTTATAAAGTTTAATAAAATAATATTATAAAGTTTAATAATTTTGACCTAAAAAATATATCTTTTGAAATAAAGTAAAAGTAGAGCATAAAATGTAGTCTTAATGCAAGATATGGTAGTTTTATAAAAGCCTAATAGCACCATTTTATAGATTCTCATGCAATTAACGCTGCTCCATGAGAAGACATAACAAATGCACAATTTTAACCCAGACCCTCAATTAAAATGTAGTACTCTTAAGTTGTTTATAAATTACATTTTCTAAAATAATAAAGATAAATTTCTTTACAAGTTACGTATCGCGTAATATATATATATATATTTTTTTGTATTCTGTACCCAAAAAATTATTTTACTTATTGTTCCATTTTACATGTCATTGTTAAACTTTGATTTAAAAATATAAGAAAAAGAATTTATTGGGAAAATTCTTATCCAAAATCTATAACTAATGGTAGTGAGAAAATAACTACTAGTTTCAAATAAGCATAAAAATGGAAATAAAGTATTCTAAATCTGTGCTCTTTAAACAACTATTAATTTGAATTCTTTTTTACAACCACCTTGTCGCGTGATTCAATTTTTTTTCTTCCCTTTATTACCACTTGTTCTCGTGATTCAACCATTATGAGTTCTAAAGACCACTTCTTTTAATGTGTAATTATATCTGTTTATGCTTTAAAATAATACCTTTACAACTTCTTTGCATGACAATCATAATTAACAGCCCACTAAAAACGCAACTTTTTACAAATTTAACAAAATAATTTTGTATGAAAATGTTTAAAAACGCTGATTTAAAAATTTAACTATAACCTACAAACAGATAACTAAATAGTTATTAACTACTAAGATAACTAAAAAGTTATTAACTAAGAAAATAATATATTTTATATTCATACTTTATATTTATACATTTACCTACTTTTGTATCATGTTTTCATGGCTTAATGTTATATCCAAAAATACTCGTGATTATTTTAAATTTATAGCAAAAATTTTGTATAAATATACTCATATATATATATATATATATATATATATATATATATATATATATATATATATATATATATATATATATATATATATATATATATATATATATATATATATATATATATATATATATATATATATATATATATATATATATATATATATATATATATATATATATATATATATAAATATATATATATATATATATATATATATATATATATATATATATATATATATATATATATATATATATATATATATATATATATATATATATATATACATATATAACAAAAATTAAAAATAGTACACAAACCAGTAATTTAATTTGTATTGCTAATAAAAAAAATCTCATGTAATAATTAATAAAATTGTTTTAAAATATTCGTTCAACTATATTTAAAAGTTAATATAAACGTATAAAAGTTATATAAACATGAATATATAAAAATGAACAACAAGATTACAGAAAAAAAGATTAACAAATATTGTGCGTATAATATAATATATTTGTTTACTTAGTAATATGATGCATAAAATTCAAAATAAATTTTAATAAAAATACATAAGTTATCAATATCTATATGATCTCATTATGATGAAAGAGGTCTCAAATTATGAAGGCTTTATATTTTAACCATGACTTTATAAATTTTTTAATAGTTGCAACATTTGCTTTGAGGCACTTATTCATTTGCACATCAGCTGTTTAAAACAATTTAATATGTACACAAACGTTTATCAAAGAATATACGAGTCATGGTTTATATACTAATTTTAATTCAAATATGAATTCATAGCAGCAAAATTCTCTAGCAAAAAAATTGCGATAAAAAAAAATACAAAAGCATTTAAAAATGGCCGAAAACTATTTTAGCACTAAAAACTGTAACACACTACAATCATTTTAAAACCAGTTTTGTTCCAACGTCGGCCCGACATTGGATCGACGTTAGCGCGTAAATTAAAAAAACTGTCTAACGTATCCGACGTTGTTCCGACGTTGGCCAACGTAATGCTTGCTAGCAGGAATTTTATGAGTGTATGATAGATATAACTTTATGATAATATATCCTATACATATATTCAATTTGTACTAATAAATATACAAGAAAAGAAATAAAATATTGATAAAAATATTTTTGAGATGGTTCGCGATGATTGGAGCCTGGTAACAAAAAAACCCTAAAACTTTGGCTACAATAATTCCAAGAGAGCAACAAGTTTGTAAAATAAAGAGGTTTAACGTTTTGATTTTCATTTGATAATCTTAATCTTGAGCAAACTGTTTTATGTTGTTCAGCTGATTTAACATTGGCAAAATATAGACTACAATTGGTTCAAATTAATTTTGGTAACGAACTTTGAATGCTTAAAGGTAAGTAGTCGTATAGCATATTTTCGAAAAATTTTTTAAGAACTTTCTTAGGCGAAATTGTTTTACTAAGTCGTAAGCTTAAAAACAAGTTTGCAAAGTTATTTTTAATATTATTAGCTGCAAAAATTATTATGAGCTGCAAAAATAAATACAACTGTTTTGATCATAAATTTATACAATTTAAAGTAAGTATTAACTTTTTCTGACATGTTTAGCATCCGACTCTGCTCCCATCAGCTTTGACTGTACACATTTTTTACTGTTTGGTTCTTTGTACTCGGATATAGTTTCAAACTCATCAATGACTGTGCTAGACCGAATTTATGAACTTTACCAGTTTTGGCAAAACTTTGGAAGAACTTTACCAGTTTTGGCAAAACTTGCCTTCTCCATAACTTTTCCTGTTGTTTCTCCTCTTGAGTTAAGATGGTTATCAAAATGATTAAATACAAGTAAAATTCCTGCAAGGTCATGCGGAGATCATGAAATCATTAGTGGAGCAATTTTTCTCTTTATCCTTTTAAAGGAACTTTTACCAGAAACATTCGTTGTCACAAACATGCCATCAAGGTTATGCTTTTTAAATTAAGTCTAGGCACAATGAATTTTTTTTTCATATCTTTAATTTATATCTGGCCAACCATTAAATGTTATAATCATGACAGGTTTGCCAACTCCATCTTATGTAAACAAGCTGCTTTCAAATTTTCGAAGTTAGTTGATTCTGCTTATGTCTTCTGGGTGACTAAGTGTCTTTGATGAATCATATTGTTCACTTCTGATTGCTATGTATTTTGGGCCAGAGTATGTGACTGCTTACTTTACCTTGCAATTTTTTTTAATTTTTATTGCTACAATTACTAAAGGAACAAGTTTTTGATAATAAGCATCAACAAAATCATGATCAGCTAAAGTCACCAAGTGCTCTATATGCATCATGATTGGTGTTTGCCGCTGTTAATCCGTTTGGCATCTAGCTTTATCATCCTGTAAAAAAACACTTCTTTAAAGACACTAATAGATAATTTAGCAATTTTTGTGCCTACATGATACTTATGCTCAGAATTTCGCGCTCCTTAACCTTTTACCTAACAGGCGTAGTTTACCATTACACAACAGGTTTTGTAGTCATCAAGGCATCAATTAACAGTTGTTGTTTAAACATGTCTTTTTCCTTCTTTCCTCAATGATTTGTTAAACAATAACCTTAAAAAACTTTTGAACTGAAGAGATTGTAACCATGTTTTTTTAATTATTTAACCAAGTTATCTAATGTTTTTACAGTTTAAACTATTTTAGTTCTTCTCCTATCATCAAAAGCACATATTTTTATTGCAATCTCTACAATTGTTCTAATTAAACTGTCCTGATCACAGGCTAGCAGTCGACCTCTCGATATTGCATTTTAAATACCATTATTTTTTATTAATTTTTTTCGAATATCCGGACCTAAAGCTGCTATTACTTTTTTATTTTGAGTGTAGTTGCTGTTTGATGTTCAGACGTTTTTTAAAGAAGTAGAGGAACTGGAACTTTTCGATCAAAATTTTCTGCTTTTGTTCAATATATAGTAGTCCCTTGTGACAACGAGTTAAAACTTCTTCTGTCAATAAGAAATGCGATATCTTTTTTTATAAAGAAAGTTTCATTCTGTTTTATGAAAATTTCATTCAACTGATCTTGTTTTAGCGTTTGTCTTAAAAGTAATAAATATAATAATATTAAAAATAATAGTATTATATTTAAATAATAGTAAAACTAAAAAAAAATTACTTTAAGATCCGATTCCGCGAGAGTGGCGCTCGTAATATTTGACACTCTTAAGCTATAAAAAAATGAGCCAAAAATGAAAATATTACAAAACTTTCCTAAAATCTAAAATACTTTCATATAATTTAGTCGGTAAAAGTATTAAAGTCTTTAACTTTTTACAAAAATTAACTCTACGTAGCGTGGCGGTCGTTTCGCTTTGTTTTTACCACTTCTGAACAAAACAACTTTGTCAGACTTAATACAGCAAACGGCATAATATATAATATATATTTCACCATAAAGAAAATATTTTTAATAAAAATTATCTGAAGTTTCAATTTTCTTATAGTAATTTTCTATTTGGATTCAGTTTGCATTAGTTTTTAATATTTTTTATATTTCCTATTCACAAAGCGTTCCACGTGCGCATGGTTAAAATAGTAAACATTCCTGAAATGGAATGGAATAAACGCTGACTTCTATAATGGAAATTCCATTATAGAAATCAGCGGTTATTCTATAATGGAAGCGGTATTTCTATAATGGAAATTCCATTATAGAAATCAGCGGTTATTCCATTCCATTCCAGGAATGTTTACTATTTTAACCAAGCGCACGCGGATACGCTTTGTGAATAGGAAATATAAAAAATATAAGAATTTCCATTATAGAAATCAGCGGTAACAACTTCAAACTTTTCATTCATTGCGTTAGTGCAAAACACAAGCGCGTGCTCAGCGACTAACATAATGCTAATATATAATACAGGGTTGCCACTATAATTTTAAAAGTTTTGCCCTGAGTTTTCCCTGAGTATATCCTGAGTAAAGAAGGTTTTTCTCTGAGTTTAGATATCTAAACTTCCTGAGATATTCAAATTATATATCTGTACTTCTCGGTTTGAAACTACTATACTAATTGAATTGAAAGTAACCAAACCATATAAATTTAACATCAAATGTACAATTTAAAAAAAAATTACTAATAGTATATATTATGAATTTTATCATAACTTAAGTTATTATTAATAAATTAATAGACCATTATTTTACAAAAATGGAAAATAATTTTCCCTGAGTATTTCTTGAATACTAAAAAAAAAAAAAAAAAAAAATCCCTGATTTTTCCTTGTTTTCCCTGGGACTCATGCTATTTCCAGGTTTTTTTTTTTGGAAGTTTAATACCGGTTTTGGACAAACCCAATACCGGTATTTCGGTACATGAAAAAGTCCGGTAATGCCGGTATTCCGGTATCGGTACGACCGGTATTGGATGCACTAATTATACATTATACGCTCCAAAAGCTTTGAAAAACAATTAAGAATAGAGATCGATCTGTAGTTCGAAACATCAGGAGGATCGCCTGTTTTAAAAATTGGTGTAACTTTTGCATAGTAAAAAAAAATTTGCATTGTAAAAAATTTGCATAGTAAAAAAAAATTATTTGATGTATATATTTAGCACATATTGATGTTATTATATTTTAAGTTTTATGGATTTTACTTGAAGTTTTACAAGTTTTTTTTTTTTTTTTTTGTTTTTTTTTTTTGTCGTGACGGTCGTAACCGTTACGATCGTAACGAAAACTCCAACGCTAAAAAACAATTAAACTAACGCAATCAGTCATGAAAAAAAAAGTAAAAACAAATTTTAACAATCATATATACTTTGCTAAAAAATTGAAATATAACAGAATCATATTATTATTTACGGAATACGATACGATAATTATTTACGGAATACAATACAATTTTTAACTTTACACAACAGGACTGTAAAGAAGCGTCAAAACGCGTTTAAACGACTTTATAACTTTAAAATCATGCTATGGTATAACAAAATGCTTTTTATTTAATTAACTTTTTGCCTAAAAGTATTTTTAAATAGTTTAAGAAAAGAGTTTTGGAGTTTTGTATGTGTTTTCAGATCGTTATTTCTTTTTTAATTGCACATATCAGTTATGTATTACGTTTAAAGATCTAATTTTAAGCAACTATTTAAGTTACCCGTGTTTTCATTTAAATAATATACTGAATTACATAACTAAATCAATTTTAAACATTTTTGACAGTTGCTTATAAAAACACAACATAAAATATCAAAAAATAGAGTGCAACTTATAAACATTAAAAAAGCAGTTATCTTATTAAGATTTCGCGGGGATACATTATAAACTGTTATGTCATCTTATTAGGATAACGCGGGGATGACATTACAATTTGTAATGTCATCCCCGATAGCTAAACTCAGAGAAAAACCTTCTTTACTCAGAAAATACTCAGGGAAAACTCAGGGCAAAACTTTTAAAATTATAGTGGCAACCCTGTATTATATATTAGCATTATGTCAGTCGCTGAGCACGTGCTTGTGTTTTGCACTAACGCAATGAATGAAAAGTTTGAAGTCGATTCCGCTGATTTCTATAATGGAAATTCTTATATTTTTTATATTTCCTATTCACAAAGCGTATCCGCGTGCGCTTGGTTAAAATAGTAAACATTCCTGGAATGGAATGGAACAACCGCTGATTTCTATAATGGAATTTCCATTATAGAAATCAGCGGTTATTCCATTCCATTCCAGGAATGTTTACTATTTTAACCATGCGCACGTGGAACGCTTTGTGAATAGGAAATGAAAAAAAATTTAAAAAACTAATGCAAACTGAATGCAAATAAAAAATTACTATAAGAAAATTGAAACTTCAGATAATTTTTATTAAAAAAAATTGTGCGATTTCAATTAAGAACTAATAATCAATATTTTATTTCTTATGAATTCATTTACTTTAAAGTCAAGAAACATATGAAATGTCCCAAAAGGTATTCGAAGAGTTCAGTACCGGCGTACGAAATGACGAAAATTCTGTGTTGTTTTATTTTCTATGTGATAAAAATAATCAACCTGCAAAGTGTAAGAAATGCAGCAAAGAGATAAAATCAAATGGTGGCAGTACCAGTGGACTGCATACACATCTAAGAACTAACCATAAAATTGACTTACTGAAAAGAAAATTGTTCCAAGATTCAGCATCGACATCGGTTTCGTTTTCATTGGCACCGTTGCCAACGGCCAAAAAACCCAAACCTCAGATCACCGACTTCTTACAAAATCAACACGACAATTCCTTGCCTGCAGTTTTTTTCTAGATTGACTGCCCTTGACTACCTTTTAGCGTATTTGTCACGTCAGCAGAGCTGAAAACATCGCTACAAGCTCGTGGGTTTGTTGTTCCAAAATTGGCAACGACAATTCGCAATATGGTAGTTAAATACGCAGACACGATCAAAGAAACTGTAATATCTAAGTTAAATAACCTCCGATCACAAGGGATGCGATTCAGTTTGACATTTGACGAATGGACATCAAATAAAAACCGCAGATATTTAAATGTAAACGTTCACACCAAGGACGAATTTTGGAGCCTTGGATTAGCTAGAGTTGTTGGTTTTCTGCCTGCAGAAAAATGCATTGATTTAGTTTAAAAAGTATTGACACAGTTTATGCTGAACTATGATAAAGACATTGTGTGTATTACTACTGATGGAGCGTCCGTAATGCAGAAGGTGGGGCATTTGAGTAATTGTGAACAACAGCTGTGCATTGTGCATGGCATACAACTGGGTGTTCAAGAAGTTTTGTACAAAAAACGTCAAGCAAAAAGAAGCTTGAAAGTAATCTGCAATTACAGCAACATCAGTGAAAGTGATGAGGATATTTGCACTGACGATGGTACAAACAAAACCAATGACGACGAAGAAGACTTTTCCGGCGGGTTTCAAGTTGTAATGAGTGAAAAAGATGACCTTATTAAAATGACTGATGAACTGCAGCCGTTAATCACTAAGGTGCGCACCGTTGTAAAATTGTTTTGCTGTTCTCCGACAAAAAATGATCAAACATTTCAAAAATACACAGTAGAGGAATTTGGTAAAAGGCCTTTTGTTGGTACTTGACTCCAAAACTCGCTGGAGTAGCTTACACACAATGCTCGAACGTTTTGCAAAATTGAAAAACTGCATTCGCAAGTCGCTGATTGACCTTGAATCCAAAATTGAAAAAACTGATAAGAAGTTCAATTCAATTTTAGATGTTGTTTCCTGTCTTGCGCCAGTAAAATTGGCTGTGGAAGCATTGTGTCGAAATGATGCAACACTGTTATCAGCCGATGCAACACTAATGTTCATGATAAATAACATTGGAGACAAAGATTTAGCTGTTAAGTTAAAAGCTACTTTAGTGCGACGAATCAATGAACGACGTACAATTTTTTCCAGCTTACTGCACTATCTGCACAAGGGCCATCAATGTTACAAAAATTTGGATCCAGAGCTATCTTTCGAACACCTTAGCAAATCGGCTATTGTAAATATTATTGCTCGACTGAATGATCGGCTCAGTCAGCGAGCTTATAATCCTTCCACCAGCGTATCTTCTGATAGCGATTCTGTTGACAACACTGCAAACTTGTCATTGAAAGAAAAGCTTGACATGGCAATTTTAAATAATAAGAAATGCAACAATAAGGAAAGAACGAACGTTACGAATAATTTATCAAAAACCATACGCAATGAGATGGTAGTTTTCGAAGATGGAGGAACTTGCGGTGTATATTTGCAAAATTCATACGAATACTTGAAAACTGTAAAGCCAACAAGTGTCGAATCGGAGCGTGGATTTTCAGCAAGTGGCAACATTGTCACAAAATTACGATTATATCTTGAAGACGATACTCTGAATGCATTATGTTTCTTACGGTCATACTTTACAAAGGAGAAAAAAGTGAAGAATGAAAAAGTGTGTAATTTTGATATAAAATAAAATAGCATTTTGAATCAAAGAAGTTTTACTATTTACTTGAGATTTTATTCATATTAGGATTAATTAAAATAATAAAAATAATACCGGTATTATACCGGTATTACCGGTATTGAAATAATTCAGTACCGAAATACCGGTATTAAAAAATGTTATCGGTATTGGATCCACTAATTACAATGTCTTATATATAACAAACATATCATAACATTATATCTTATTTAACAAACAATTTGGTTTTATAAAAGGGCGTTCGGTTCATCATGCAATAACTGATTTAGCGAGACAAATTCTAGATGGGTTTGGGAACAAATATTAAACTCTCGGTTTGTTCATTGACTTGTCAAAAGCTTTTGACGCTGTTGATCATGAAATTCTTTTTTACAAACTAGAAATATACGGAATGAAACACAGCAACCTTAAGTGGCTACAATGTTATCTAAAAAATAGAAGACAAGGAGTATATTATGACTCAACTTGTACAAAGCTGGAACCAATGAATTGTCGAGTTCCCAAAGATTCAATTCTTGGACCCGTATTGTTTCTACTTTATGTGTTTCTACTTATGGTATGTACCTATCCTCAGATATGCCTAATTTTATTCTTTTATATTTGCACCCTAATATATAAACAAATTTTTCCCTTGTAACTTGTGAACTGGAAAATCTTAGTGATTGGTTCAAAGCAAATAATCTCAAGTTGAACATCAGCAATACTAAATATATTTTATTTCATCAACCAACAAGTTCCGATAACTTGCCTCTTCAACTTTTTCAGCTAATGATAAATAACTTTATAGTAAAAAACGTTGTGTCAATGAAAGTGTTCGGAATAATATTTAATGAACATCTTAACTGGAAAAATCATATTATGCTCCTTGAAAATAAAATTTCTAAAACAATAGGCATTATGCATAGTATAAAACATCTACTAAGTTAAAAATGTTTAAAAGATTTTTGTTACTTATTTATCCTGAGTTACATTAGCTATTGTAATATTGCTAGGGCAAGTACTCTCGCTTTAGCATTAAAAAGTAAAAATATCAAACAAAAACAAGAATACGCTTTAAATACGCCTACGCTAAGGCGATATTCCAAGAATTAAAAACACTTAATGTCTATAAGTTAAACGTCTATCAAAATTTATTATTTATGTTTAAATACCAAAATGACATGCTACCAAAATTTTTTAATAATCGCTTTTCAAAAATTAACCATAAATACTTAATGAGATGCTCCGTTTACAACTTTGCTTTAGCCAAATCTTAAAAAAACAGATTCCTAAAATTCATACAAGGACCTTCTTTGTGAAATACAGTTCTTGATAAAAAAAAAAAAGTATAACCTCAATAAATTTTATTTAGAATGTTGTTAAAATGTATTTACTTGCCTTACTAGACACAAAATATTAGAAAAACAAAATTAAAAAAAAAAAGAAAATAATATTTTTCAGGTTTTGGGGATTTTCTTGTGAAAAAAAAACATACTGTACGTTTACAATAGGGGCTTGATGATAAGACTACTGTCGTTTACTTGCTCCTGTCATTTTTTTAATTTTATATTTTATTTTGAAACTTGTAAATATGAACGTTGTAAAATGTTTATATATGACAAATAAATAAATAAATATAAATAAAATTTATTTAACTATGGTTGTGATATTATCATGAGATCATAATAAATAATTAACTTAATATTAAACCATAAGAAACTATTGATATCAAAAATACATCATAATAACCTCAATATTTGACTAGCATATTCAACTCAATTTTTAACCAAATATTGACATCAATTTGATGTAACTTTGATGTCAAAAGTTTCTCATGGTTTATAATTAAGTAACAATTTTAGTATAATCTCATGGTAATGTCATAATCTTACTTAAATAAGTTAACAGTGCTTGCAATATCAACATTAAATCATAATGATATAATTACTAGATATTGAAGCATGATAAATATTTGATACAATACGAATCTAATTGTTATGATAAAATCAAACTACTTTTACAATCTAAAGAAATTTTTCCCTTAGTTACAACTTTTTATAGCAACTTGAATTATCAACCTTTCATAACTAAAACTAATTTTTATAACTAAATTCATAACTAAATTTTTACTTAATCTATCTTTAAATAAAAGAGTAAAAGAAGTTTTTTCAAATATCCAGCCAGTAATTGCATTTAAACAACCACCAAATCTGTTAAAAATACTGACCTCTGCAAAGTTCCATTAAACTGTCAAAGAAATAGGATCATTTAAACGTAAAGATAATTGTTGTAAATTATGCAAATTCTACATTCAAAAAATTAAAACATTTATAACATTCATATAACTTTCAATAGTAAAAATGTAAGTTATTGTTTATAATGTCTATCTTGCAATATGAAAACTGCATACACCGGAAAAACTAATAATTTAAGATTTCGTACAAAGAACATATTTCTAGTTGAAGAACCCGACAATCAACAATAGATTTGATAATCATGTTTATAATTGCTAACGTGCACATAATACAATTATAATACATTTCTTCCAACTTTTTTGTTTATATGGAACTCAAAAATGAAAAAAACTTTAATTTTCTATGAGAAACATCTCAACAAACAAAAAAAATTAAACTTTTAATTGACAGTTCCTGTTTAAAATGAAATGAAAAAATTTCTATAATAGTTATAAAGATTAAATTATGGATAATTATCATTTCCTGTTTAAAAATAGGAAAATATTATTTTGACAAAGTAAACAGCACAAATAATGATTTTTTGAAAGGCCTCAAAATATAAAACTTAACTTTAGTATGTATTAAGTTACATATTCTGTGTTTATTTGTTTACATATCTATACAATAAACACTTTATATATATATATATATATATATATATATATATATATATATATATATATATATATATATATATATATATATATATATATATATATATATATATATATATATATATATATATATATATATATATATATATATATATATATATATATATATATATATATATATATATATAATATATATATATATATATATATATATATATATATATATATATATATATATATATATATATATATATATATATATATATATATATATATATATATATATATATGTATATATATATAAAAATATTATAGGGTGGTTCAAAAAACAACTCTTCTATAAAAAGTCTCCTGCTCTTAACTAAATGTATTCTATATAATACAAAAAATTAAGTTCAAAGTTTTTAGAATAAAATATATTTTTAGGGGTGCCTCAAGACTCTTTAATATTTGACAGGTTCCAATTGTTTTTAAAAAAAAAGTTTTTTTAAAGTATGTCAACCTGGTACTCAAAAAAAGCAAAATTATATAAAAAAAACTTCAAATATAATGATCAGTTTACATAAAAATATATTTTTTTAGATGTTATTGCCAAAAAACTATTGTTTTTAAGGTGATAATAAAAAAATTTAATATTTTTAAGTTTTTTTTAAATAATTTATTAAAACATGTTTTTGATGTAAATTGATTATTATTTTTCAAGTTTTTATATAATTTTGCTTCTTTTGATTACTAGGTTGACATACTTTAGAAAAACTATTTATTTCAAAATATTAGATACCCATCAAATTTTTAAGGGTTAAGAGGCACCCCTAAAAGTGCAAAAATGGCTCCCGACAGTCTCGGATTAAAACTAAGAAAGAAAATTATTTGCGATAAATATTGCGTAAAAAATTGGACTGTATCAAGACTATGTTCCAAATATTGTTCTACGGGGAAGTTGGCAGCAGATAACAAAGATGGAAGACCGGGTTTCACCACTTCTAGAGAGAATTCTATGATTGTCAGATCCGTCAAGAAGGATCCCTTGATATCATCAGTCGAGATACAAAAGCAACTAGAGCTGCCTATATCGGACCGAACAATTAGACGATGGGCTGTTGAAGCCGGATTGTTTTCTCGACGCCCTGCAAAGAAACCGCTGATTTCACTAAAGAACCAGAAGAAAAACTCCTCTTTGCTACATTTCATATTGACTGGAATGTGCAGAAATAGCAAACTGTCCTGTTCAGTGATGAACCAAAGTTCAACATTATTGGGAGCAATGGCATTTGCCATGTACGTCGATCGGCCAGAAAACGCCTCGATTTACGTTACTACAAATAAACCGTGAAGCATGGTGGAAGCAATGTAATGGTTTGAGGGTGTTTTTCTGCTAATGGTCTAGGTCCAATACATTGAATTGATGGAATAATGGAGCGTTTTATGTACAAAAATATCCTGAAAGATGTTATTTTACCGCATGCTGAATGGAATATGCCAATAAAATGGGTTTTTCAGCAAGACAACGATCCAAAACACACTGCAAAAGTAGTCAAGCAGTGGTTTCAAGACAATTACTTATCAGTAATGGATTGGCCGCCTCTATCTCCGGATCTCAATCCTATTGAGAACCTGTGGGAGATTGTCAACCGCAGAATTAATCGTGAAGGTGTTTATAATAAGGATCAACTGTTTGAACAAATCCAAAAGGCCTGGGCAGCGATTCCGCAAAGTTTCATTGATCACCTAATCAAATCTATGATGCAAAGATGCAAGGCTGTGCTCGACAACAAAAGATTTTCCAGGAAATATTGATAGCAAAATACAGCTTGGTCAACATTTTGTGGAGTTGCACTTGTTTTGTCCAGAAGGAAATCAGCTTTTTTTAATACTTTTGTTTATTTTATTAATTTTTGTGTTCAAATAATGAACTTTGTGATGAATAAAACTTGAAGAACGTTGTCTCTAAATATTTACATGGTTATTTCTCTAAATTGAAAAAATGGAGCAATTTTATAAAGAAACTAAATTAGCATTATTTGGCTGCACTTGTTTTGTCCGATACTGAATATTTTAGTTAAAATAAAAAGTATGCAAATTGGTACTTTACCTACCGTTATATTACTTTAAAATAAAAATAACGTATTCGATAACGAAATTATTATAACTTACAAATCGGTATATATACGTATACATATTCAATAAAATGCGTAGGGGAAAACGAAGTAAGATGGTACTATAAAATTTGTTTGCGTGCTGCGCTTTATATTTTTGCAAAACACCATACAAGTTGGTTTAAAACTATATTTAATGAGCTGTCATAGAAAATTATTTAAAAACCCTTTAATTAACTATCAAATTAAGTTCACGGCCTCGTTTTTTTAATGTGACACTGTTTGTCCTATGTCACCTCATATTGGGGTGAAATGGGACTATGTTTGGGCAGAAATGCGACAAGTTAGAAACAAATAATTTTGAGGATTATTTTATTCTGCCTATTCTACTTCTTACATAACATAACAAAATACAACATTTATTTGTGTTTTAATTAAAATAAGATATTCTAAATGTATTTATAACTTTTTTCAACAAGATCGCTTGATGTTCAAATTTAGTCAAAGTTACGTTAATGTTTCAGGGGGTAACTTTTTGCTTTTTCTTATTTTTATATTTCTTTTTTCTTTTACATTCTGATAAACTTACAACTAGTTTATTTCTTCTTGGTGTGTCAGTCATTACCAGAGACCTTGAACATTTTCTTTTTGCACTTCTTTTCTTTGTCGCCTACTCACCCTCTTTTGGAAACGGCCTTATATCTTCTGCTTCCCAATGGTAAGCAGAAGTGCTAATTTGCTGTTTCTTGTCATTAATAACTTCAGATACAACAGACAGTAGTTTAGGGATTGTTTGTGTTTGCAAATCAGATAATTTACTTAAATTGTAAGCCTTAGTTGCAAAGTATGTTTGATTGTATACATAAGCTATACTGACAGAAATTGATTTTTGGACCGGTTGAGAAATACTGCTGGACAAACTGGCTGATAAGGTAGAGATATTTTCTGGAACTGGCCAATCAGGTACATAAAAACATAAAAATTCTACATCACTGAAAACATATGGATTGTTACGGGAAAATGCCAGCTGCTTTAAAACCTTTTTGAATGTTTTGGGAAGAAAAAGCTCTCGCATAAGCTATTCCTAAATTTTCAGAAATGTCATCTATCATCATAGGTGTAATTGGATGTATCTTTAACCATGAATCACATGCTAAACTAAAAAATTTCTTTAATAGCCCAAATACTGATCTGTCAAGGGGTTGGAGTTTATAGCTGCAATGGGGTGGCAATGTCAAGATTATTAAAAGTTAGGGACGACGCTGGCTAGGATGTCCATGCTCCAAAAAAATATTTAAAAAACAAAGTATAAGTCATTGTAAGAAGTTTCTTTTTAGTCTTTATTTTCCACAGTAAACTTGATTTCCAAAATTTATATTTCAGTGCAGCTGCTCGTAGTGATAAACTGTCAGATTCAACAGCCATCACAACAGCTTTTTTTGGATAAACATCAGCTTAAACCGATTTGTCACTTATTTATACTTTTTTGACATCTGGAAAATGTTATACACGTTACTCATTCTATTATTCAGAAAATATGCTTTTTTAAAATAGCATTAACCAATTATAAATGAAATTAATCCATATTATAAATGAAATTAATCCATATTATAAATGGAAATAAATTAGTACCATAACCCTAAAAACTTATAATGAGATTAAAGTTAAAAAGGGTAATTGTAAAGACCTGTATTTAAACTGAATTTTAAATAAAGTGCAAAAAAATATTTAGAAAACAATACTTACTGTGAAAGATGTCTTTAACAATCAGGATAAAGTTTCTTTGAAATCCTACATTTTTTTTTTTTAAGATAAAAAACATATTAACATAAAGTAAACATGAAAATCTTGTCATAAACATGAGCATAATTTTCTGCTTATTGTTTTTTTCAAAAATAATTGATTGAAAAAGTTAAAATATAACAAATTAAACAACTGATAAAATTTAACAGTGTTCTATTTCACCTCAATTCTCCTGTCCAAAGTTACCCCATCACTAGTATGCGTGAAAAAAACTTTATTTTATATAATTCTCTTAACCATATGCTAATGATATTTCTTCAGTAATTAAATAAGACAATAATGATTAAATGAAAACTAACATAAAAATAAACATAAAAATATATGGTAACAATACATAAGTATTTATATAATAAAAGTAAATATTTAATATTAATGTCTTCAAATCAAGGAAGCTTGTTAAATTTTAACACATTAAAAAATAATTTGAAAAACAAAATACTTTCGAAACTCAAAAAACACAATAATTTTGTAATATTATCAAACACACATAAAAAAAAATGCGTTAATAAATTTTTTGCTGAGACATTGTCATGTCCCATCTCACCCCATGCCCTATCTCAACCCGTTCTCCCCTAATATATATTTGTATATCTTGAAATATTTAAAAGATATTTAATATTTAAGAAGATTTAAATCATTTTTAGAATTTAAATTCATCTTACTTCGTTTAAACTCAGTTCATACTTTTTATACAAATTTAAAACAGACAGACAAAAACAACAAGAAAGATATACCATAAAATAAAATTCTTTAAAAAAAAAAATAACGAAAGCGTCTGAATTTTGTTTAAACTTATTAAGTGCTTATTTATAGTCTTTTTAAACATATTAACAGTTTTTTTTGTTTTTAAGATTTTCGTTAAGAACAGACTTTCACAAGCGTGGTCCATAACATGTAATTAAGAAGCCAGATTTTTTTAGTGATATTAGTGGAATGTTTTAATTACTTATTGAGGGACTTAACTCATGTTTATGATTAATAAGAAAAAATGTTTTATAAAAAAATTTAGGAATTATGTCATTTTGAAGTTTAAACAAAAATAACAAGATATGGTAGATATTCAGTTCATAGATACTTAGAGCATTTATTTCCATAAGTAACGGTTTAGCACTTTTGAATTTGTATGCACCTAAAACTAATCAAATTGCTTGCTTTCGTTTTCTTAAAATATTTTTCAGGAAATATGAACAATTTTTTGCCGAGGTAATATTGCAATAGTTACTATGACTATGTATAAATGAATAGTTTAATTTGTTAAACATATTTTAATCAAAAAATGTTTTGTCTTGTACATAACCCTCTGCGCCTTTAAAACTTTATTCTCGACTAACTTTATTTGGCTTTTCCAATTTAAATGTTCATCAAAAATTATTTCAAGTATTTTTATTTAAAAGAAATTGTTTTAATTTAACATTGTTATTTGTTAGTTCAAGTAGTTTAAATGAAAAGTTTTTAGCTTTAGATCGTTTTGCAAACAAAATATATTTCGTTTATTCGTTTTCAATAAAAGTTTATTTTCTATATACCAGTCATTAAGATATATTAGTTCGGTATTTGTATCATGAAAAATATTCTTTAAATTTAAAATTTAAAAGAAAACATTAGTGCCATCAGCAAAAAATAATATAGTTTTGAACTTTTAAGGTCAAATTAATATCATTTATACAAATTAAAAACAACAAAGGTTTAAGTATTGATCCTTGTGGAACACCGCAACTTATTTAATCAAAACGTGTGCATGTTAAATCATGTTACTCCTTGTTTACGATTTTTTAAATAACATTGCAGCCACGTTAAGTTAAAGTAAACTGTTTCATAAATTCATAGTTTTTAGATAAAAATCTCGTGGTTGACAGTATTGAATGCTTTAGATAAATCTAGAAAATTGTGAGTGTGTGATTATTGTTTTCAAAACCATTCAAAAATTAATTTCCAAAATCAATTATTGCATGTTCCGTGGAATGCTAAAATAAAAAGCTTTTTTTTTTGGTCCTGGCTCTTTATTATTTTCTAGTCAATTAGTTCCTTGAAAATTAAACTTGGCAATTAAATCATACGTAGCGATACTTAAAAAAGTATTTCTAATTATAATATTTTATATACAGAAGTGGTGCGTCCTTAGCACAGTGGATCGCAATTAATATAATAGACAAAATTAATAACTAGTTAAACATTAGGTCTTTATTTACTAAATTTGGCTTGAGTACTAATATGAGGTCTGCGCTTCATATTAAAAGGATATTTGAATATTTGGTTCCTACCCAGCTAGTACACTTACATTGGGCCAACGTATGTAAAACCATCGCGAATGTCGACTCTTTTTTCCAACGAAAAACTAACATTGATCCAATGTCATTTGGTTAATGATAAAGTTATTACCGAGAGAACTAAAATCATCTGGCAAATTTACATTGGTCTAATGCATGTAAAAACATTGCAAAAATTTGATTGTTTTTACGATCTTAACCCAATGTTGATCCAATGTATATATTTTGAAGTTGATTCAATGTATATAAATTAACGCTTTTCCAATGTATGTAAAAATATTGCAAAAAGTTATTTAGTTTTACAATTTAAACCCAACTTTCTTCGAATTTATATATTTCGACGTTGATTTAATGTATATATATCAACGTTGATCCAATGTATGTAAATACATCGCATAAAAAAGATTGTTTTTACGAACTAAGCCCAAATTTGATTCAATGTATACGACCAAACAATGTTATTGAAAAGTTATATAACTTAAATAAAATATTCCTTGACTAATATAATATCAAACCACAATTAACACAAACATGGTTTTTATTCGAATGATCAAGCGTTGACAACCTTATTTATATATATATATGTAATGTTTAGGCCGGCTGTATATATGAGGTCTGCGCTTCTTATAAAAAGGATATTTGAATATTTGGTTCCTACCCAGCTAACACACCCCAGCTAGCACACTTACATTGGGCCAACGTATGTAAAACCATCGCGAAGTTCGGCTCTTTTTTCCAATGCAAAACCAATGTTAATTCAATGTCATTTTGTTAATAATAAAGTTATTACCGACTTAATTAAAAACGTCTAGCAAATTTACATTTGTCGAATGTATGTAAAAACATCGCAAAAAATTGAATATTTTTACGATCTGAACCCAACGAATATATATCGACATTGATTCAATGTACATATATCAACGTTTTCGTATGTACATACATCGTACACCAATGTATGTAAATACATCGCAAAAAATTGATTGTTTTAACGAACTAAACACAACGTTAATCCAATGTATCCCAACTAACACACATCCGTTGTTAAAACAATAGAACAATGTCACGCGTTTCGTTGGCCCAACAACGGCTGCCAACGTTGTTTTTACATCATTATGGTTTCAAATGCGCCGTCGTCAACAACTAAAAATCAATGTTGATAAAATATCATTTTAAAGTCAGAAAATAGTTATATTGTCTACGTTGCTTAAATGTTTTATTTTATACGTTGGCCCGACGTTGTATTTTCCGTTTGCACATTGTTGTATTTTACGTTGTTTCAACGTTGTATTTTAACTTATCACAACGTTGTTTTTACGTTGATTTAACGTTGAACTTTAATGTATGTATATATATATATACATATATATATATATATATATATATATATATATAAATATATATATATATATATATATATATATATATATATATATATATATATATATATATATATATATATATATATATATATATATACACCCAGCAAACATCAAGCAGGCGGACCGATAACGGACCGCTGACAGCACTTTTGCCGTGCCGACGTCGGCCGCCCGCTGCGTTGCCGCGTTGGCTTGCACATCGTATTTACATCGGTCCGTTAGCGGAAAACTGAAGGCGGTTCGACAGCGGACCGATGGCGGCAAATCGACAACGTTTGAACAAAGGTCCGTCAGCGGCTAACCAATGATAAAGCCATAGCGGAATAGCATAGGATCTATAATAAGTTTTGACTAAGATTTGGTTGCATTGATATACATATAATTATTTTTGTTTTTTTGTTTGAATAAAACGCACTTATCGTTAGCAAAAATCTTTATATTTTTCAGCTCAAATTTTTACTCATAAAAAAATGAAAATTCTGCCAATGCCTGGAAGACACATCAAATACCTTTTGACTTTGTGCATAGGTATATAGACAAAATACAAATTTATTATACTAAAATTCTCCTACTACCGAAAAACACTACCCCAACTGTAAATCATTAGGTCATACGTGGCAAGGTTTAAGCTCGGTGAACAAAGAGACTAATCAGAAGTTATAATAAAAATCATTTTAAAATTGCAATTTACAATTACAACATGTATATAAAAGTAACAATATTTTTTTTTAAACTAAAACAAAATATAAAGTATGTTTGCATCTATAGATATATATTATTGCTTCACTTGCGTTTAGCGAACGTTTAAAATATAAAATAATTAATTTTCAACATACCTATAAGTTCAGTTTATTCTTATTTCAATTGAAAACTAAATATATTCAGGAAACCATGTGTTGAAAATTGATTTACGCTGCAGTCTGCAGACTTCTAACTTTTGCCTAAAAGCAGGCAATGATATATAGTGAAAATATTGAAACAGTCAAGTTTAGAACTATTACAACAAAGATAATAAACTAACCTTCTCAGCCCTTAAAAGCGTGTTCGTTTGAAATAGTCTGATCACCAGTTATTGACAAATAACTTCAGATACTAAGTGCATCTACATTGAATAAATATAAATTTAATTTTTAAGCATAATTTAAAACATAAAAACAACAAAAACATTGCTTAAATTAAAAAGCTATGGAAATAACTTTAAAAAAAAGCTATATAAAAAATACAGAACACATCAATAAAAGTATATTTTGATAAACTAAAATATAGTTTGCACATTGAACATAGTTTTCACCATACAAAAAAAAAACATAGCGTAATATAATATACTATAAAAATTCCTTGAAAAATATAAAAAGTCAAATAATTGATTGAAATAAAACGGTTCAGTAAATATGTATATATTTTTTTTTAAAAAATTATTTAAAAGCATATAAATAGCAAATAAATATGTTTAAAGAAAATATGTTTAAAGAAAATATGATTTAAATCCAGTTTGCAAATCAAACAGCTATCTTATACCCATGTCAATATTTGGATCAAGGTCAACATAATTATATGAAATATAACTATGGTTGAGGTAAACGGTTTCCTGTAAAGAAATAATATTAAATCATAAATGTAACATTAAATTTTAAGCATATTTGAACGGAATTGTTAAAGCAATCCTTTAAAATAATGGCTTGTAAAATAAAAATTTTGTTAGATTTTTATTCATCTGCTTCACCGGTTAAATACCAAGTTAATTTAGCTCTCCATCAATAACTTTATTTTTTAAAGCTTATAGTTATATTTAAATTTAATATAATCAAACAAATCAAGCAGTAGACAGACTCCAGAACTTTTGTTTTGGATTTTTTTTAAAAATAATATTAAAACAAATAATATCAAAATAACAAAATTATTCTTACTTTATTCTCTGGTAAGATTCAATATCACGATTTATCTACAATCTCATATACAAGAGATTACTGTAAAAGGGAATGAATATGAAAAACATGGAAACAGTATACTTATTTCACAAAAACTTTACTCTATTGAGTTTAAAAATTAAAATATTTAAAAATATATTAAATATTGTAAAATAAAGATAACAAATTTGTAAATAAAGATGCTTATTTAATTTAACAATGTTATTCATCTTCTGAATTAAAAAATGCCTCTTTATTTAATGGCATTAGAAAACTTGATTTAGGCATCACCTTTTTCTTGGCTTGTTTGTTTTTTTGGTCTTGTTTAACTTTTTGTCCGTCATTGCGGTCTGATGCACCACGCAAAAAACGCACAACCTCATAATGAAAATCTGATTCAGTTGCTGAAGTTATTGCAGGATTTCTTTTTACAGGATTTTTTTTTACAGGATTTGCAGGATTTCTTTTTACAGCTCCTAAAAATTAATTTAAGACTTTTATCTAGCTATCTAGCAGCTTTTATCTAACTATCTTGCAGGAAAACAAAAAATATAATTTTGTAAAGCTATTTATTAACAAGTTTTGTTTATATATTTATTAACTTTTTATTTATATATAGTTAATAAATAAATTTTATTTATTTATCAACTATTTATTAACAAATAGATTAGTAATTACTAAATAAGACACAAGTAATTGTTAAATTACTTGTGTCAAGTGTAAGTCTTTTATACTTTGTTTTACAAAGTTACTTTCGTTGTCATTTCTGGTAATACCAGACCAGTTAAGTTTACAGCAGAGGTTATTAGTGAATAACGCAAAGGACATTCTCCGGACAGCCTCCCTTAAAGTCTGGCCTCCTTTACTTGCCACAGCTATTATCTACAAAAAACATAGAAAAAGCATCAGTAATATATATACTAAAGAAATTTTTTTAAAAATTAAAAAAAAAATAGATATCAAATTAATGCCATTAAATATTGCATAACATTTATTAATAGGCTTTATGTCCGTTATTTCCGTTTATAAATGATCTAGCTGGTGTACTATAAATAAAAGCTGATATAGCAAATTTATATACTTTACCATTAATACTAATACCAGAATCAAATAAAGCAATACTTTCATTAACTAAAATTTTTAGAAATTCATTATGGTCTTTTGGTTAGACCTACTATAAAAAAGACCGATTATAAATGGGATTTTATTGTGTTGAATATTGTTTATCTACATTTTTTATTAAACCTAATATTGGCCAAAATTGTCCATTGGTGCTTTTAAACAATGGTAAATCATCAATGTTGACTTGAATTGATATACAACCCTTTTTCTTTAAAAAATTTGAAATATTACTTAAAATACCTTGTCTAATGCCAAAATGACAATACTGTCCTCCAGTTATATTGGTAATAGATACAAAAGACTTTGACGTAGAGTGCGTGGATCCTTTGGCAATTTAGGAAACAATTTACCCAAAAATTTTAACAAAGATGCTAATGCTTCATCGGTTATAGCAAACTTAACTGCCCACTGCATCAAATCATATTTTAGTTCTTCATTGTTAACATCATCAATTGTTTCAGAATCTGATGACTCTAATGAGTAAGATTCGGAATCAGAAATTGTTAGATTACTGTCAGAGTTCACTTCACAATCAATATTATTCGCACCTGAGGGAATAGCACTCTCAGTTAAAAGTTTTCGATCTGATATACTCTTTAAATACAATTATTGTATTTCTTCTGGTGAATGTAAAATATTGCTTGATTTATTGGTAAGATCTTTTAGGCAATATTCAACATCAGCTTTATCTTTCGTTGTTTTGTTATACATATATATATATATATATATATATATATACATATATATATATATATATATATATATATATATATATATATATATATATATATATATATATATATATATATATATATATATATATATATATATATATATATATATATATATATATATATATATATATATATATATATATATATATATATATATATATGTATATATGTATATATATATATATATATATATATATATATATATATATATATATATATATATATATATATATATATATATATATGTATATATATATATATACCTTCATATTAGTATAACATTGTTCTTGTTATATTAAAAGTTATATGACTAGTCATGCAACTTTTAATATAACAAGAACAATGTTATACTAATATGAAGTTATAGCACTGTTACATAACTGTAACAATATTGTTAAAGTTATATGTTTAAAATAGAATAAAGTTAGTATTTTTAATTTTGAGTCTTATAAATATATATTGAACCTATATGTATATCTATACTTTATATCTATATCTATACTAAGTATAGATATAGATATATTATATAGTAATCTATACTAAGTATAGATATAGATATAATATATAAGTATAGATATAGATATAGATATAAATATGAATTATAAATACAGATATAAATATAATATATTATAATATAATCTATAGTATAGTATACTTTATATTATATTATAATATATTATATTTATATCTATATTTATAATTTATAAATATAGATATAGGTATAAAATCGTGTAACTTTTAATATTTATAAGCAATAGTTATAACTATATTTTATAATATAACGTATAGAATCTATACTATATATAAAAAATCAAATTAGTCTTTTTATTTTTAAGTCTTACAATATAGGTTATACATATAAATTTATATTAAATCTACATCTATAATAGATGTAGATTTAATATAAATTTATATATATAACCTATATTGTAAGACTTAAAAATAAAAAGACTAATTTGATTTTTTTTTATACTATTTATTTATTAATTACTGTTTTACATAGACTATGTACTACAATATAAAATATAAAAATCGATCAATCTAAGTCTCATGGCGCTTGAAAGGTGTTTTTACGACATCTTACCGTTATCCGCGGGCATTGTGTTGGCAAAACTACAGCGTATCGTCATAAACTTACCAAAGCTAGCATGCCTAATTAAAATCGTATCGGCAACGAGGTGTTTTATTGCTCTTCAGCCGATGTCGGAAAGCCAACACAAAATAGCATGCCGGTCCTGCATCAGCTACCTGCCAGCGGTAAGCCGCATAGGAATCACAAAGGGCCAGCACCGGCTTTCAGGCGGCGGCTTTACGCATCGCGTTCCGCTGAAACCATGTTTGCTAAGTATATATATATATATATATATATATATATATATATATATATATATATATATATATATATATATATATATATATATATATATATATATATATATATATATATATATATATATATATATATATATATATATATATATATATATATATATATATATATATATATATATATATATGTATATATATATATATATATATATATATATATATATATATATATATATATATATATATATATATATATATATATATATATATATATATATATATATATATGTATATATATATATATATATATATATGTGTATATGGCTTATAATTACAAACATAAAAATAATATAATAATTAAGAAACAATTATTACAAAACGGTTTTTATGTCTAGTGTTAGTTTGATTTATTTGATTAAAAAATTTAATAAGTGTTCATCTTATAAGTAAAAAAAAATAATATTAATACCTTTAAAAAATTGAAAAAAATAGTATAAGTGCATTAGATTTTATGAATTCAATGTTTTTTGTATGAAATCAACTACTATAGAATTAGTCGTATTATTGTATAAATATACAATAATACTGATAAATCTATACAAGGTGACTTCATACAAGGAAGATTGTATTCAAAGGTTCTAAAGCGTTTCCACTTTTACTGTGTTATTACAATATTATAGGGCTACAGATTACCACAAATTTATAGTCACACCACTAGCACTATATAGTATTAGTGGTTTTTTTAGAATAAATACACTCATATTCGGCCTTCGATGGTTGTAGTTCTAGAGGTGTTATTACAATAGGTATACTCTAATCCAGCCTACAAGACGTGGGAGCTTTTGAGGGACATCCAGTTGTTGAAAAATGCTAATAATAAGTATAATAATAAATATACTTTAAAGTAAGTTAAATAGCAATAGATTTACATGTTTTTTGTTACAGGTGTATTATTTGTGTATTGTTAAAGGTATAATTTCTTCATGGGGACCGTGGGGACAATGTTCAGCTACCTGTCAGCTAACATCAACATTACCAACTCAACAGCGATCTCGTATTTGCGTGGGAGCAACACTTGAAGGAAATTGTAATGGACAAGCAACTGTAGACTCACAAACATGCAGCTTTGGAGTTTATTGCCCTGGTATTTTTATTATAAATTTAGTTGATTTTAACTGTACTCATGGCTAACGCCACCTGGGGTTAGTGGAATAGACCCTTCCACTTTTTTTGGAAGTTGTCTTTTTTAATTTTATTTTTTAGAATTTTTAAAATAAAACGAACTTTTTTAGAAATTGATAATTTTGCCCTCTCCCCAAGTTTGTAACCTGTGTCATCGGCCCTCGTATTGTTATGTATATCTGTTTTTTAAAACTAATTTATTTAGTTTTTTATTAACATCTTAAAATCTTTTGAAAAAGGAACAATATCAGACTGGAGTTTGTGGGGTGCATGTTCTGATGTTTGTAATAATCTTGTTACACCACCCTATCAAACTAGAAGCCGATCATGTATTGGTTATTCATCATGGGATCCAAACTATTTCGGTTGTCCTGGTATTTCAAAAACTGAGCAACAACCCTGCAATACGTTGGTTGGTTGTTCAGGTAATAATAATTTTTATAATTTAGGTTTTCTCATTATACTAGTTTGTTACTGCTATTCTTAAAATCTTTTTAATTTTAATCAAATCAGGTACTTATGGTACTTGGAGTGCATGGAGTGTTTGTTCAGAAACCTGTCAGTCTAATACTAATATGCCTCCATTTCAAACTCAAACTAGACAGTGTTTGGGTAGTACATTGGGAGTTGGTTGTTCTGGACCAAGTTCTCAAACTACATTTTGTAATAATGGAACTTCTTGTCCAGGTACTAATTTTCTATTTTTGCTACGTTTATTGATTAAATTAGTTCGAGGTATTATTTTAGAATGATTATTAAACAAATATTTTGTAAAATTATTTTTGTGTATATTGATTTTTATATAACAATAATTATAACTATAAATGTATCATTAATAAGTTAATAACAATTAAAACAACAAAGTTTAATATCATAGTGTTGGTTTATTTAATTATTATTAAAAAAGTAATAAAGGTTGATTTTATAAAATAAAAAAAATATATCATTTATTTTTAAATAAATAAAAAAGTAGTCTTCCTTAAAAAACTTAAATCGCAATTGTTTGGTACTACCTTGATTGGTAATTTTCCAAGCAGCTGTGTACAATTAAAAATACACATTTCTGGCCTGCAAAATAAGATTTAATCAGAAACACATTTAGCTTTGAAAAAATAAGAATATCAAATTTATCTTAGAAAAAGTTAGGTTAGCTTTATTAAGCAAGTATTTATTCCATATATATGCTGTTTGTGCTTTATTTAAGGCATATTATCTTCGTGGGGAGTATGGGGACAATGTTCAGCTACCTGTCAATTAACATCATCATTACCTACTCAACAACGAACTCGTAATTGTGTGGGAGCAACATTTGGAGGGAATTGTAATGGACAAGCTGCTGTAGGATTTCAAACATGCAGCCTTAGAGTTTTTTGTCCAGGTATTTTAATAAAAACTTAGTTTATCTGCTGTATTTTAACATATCTATATCATATAATTTTAAAATATTTTTTTAATTTGCTACAATTTTTTCAAATAGGAACAATATCAGATTGGAGTTCATGGGGTACATGTTCTGATGTTTGTAATAATCTTGTTACTCCACCTTATCAAACAAGAAGCCGATCGTGTATTGGGTATTCGTCATGGGATCCTAACTACTTGGGTTGTCCTGGTATTTCAACAACTGAGCAACAACCTTGCAATACATTGGTTGGTTGCTCAGGTATTAGTGATTTTGAAAATTAATATGTTGTTATAAAAATAATGATAACTTACTTAAATGCTAATAATAAAATTGCTTTCTTTTTACTCAAAACAGGAACTTATGATGCTTGGAGTTCATGGAGTGGTTGCTCTGAGTCATGCCAGTCTAATGATAGTGTGTTTCCTTTTCAAATTCAAACTAGGCAGTGTGTAGGTAGTACATTGGGTGCTGGTTGTGCAGGACCCAGTTCTAAAACTGAATCATGTAATATTGGAGTTTCCTGTCCCGGTACTGTTTTTATACAACTTTTTATTGTTTTTATTTCTACGATATATAATAGATTTTTTTTGTAATTATTAATAAGTTTTTTTTATTATTGACGACTTTTTAAATTTTTGTATTTACAACAAATAAGAAATACAAAAATTATATATATGTTATAAAACAATATGATTGCAATATTTATAATGACAATGGCTATAATTATAATAATCATATTATTAATTTTACCTTCATTCATTTCAAAAGCATAACATGTATGTAACAGTTATAAAAAGAAATTTTAATTGGGTAGTTTTGGCTTATTTTGATTGATAAAAAATATAAAAGGTTCATCTTATAAGCTAACAGTTGATAAAAATTATTTTTATAAAAATAAAAAACTAGAATTGTTGTATAACCTTGAATATATTCATTCTCATATGATGTAAACTAGAATGGCAAATTGCAAAGTTGTTTTATTATAATAAAAATACATATTTCTAACCAGCAAAAAATTTTTATTAGAAAAGGCATTGAGTTAATAAAAATTGCTAAATGTAATATTTAATTTACTTTAGGGTAGGGTGAATTAAATTGTATTTATTTTTTAAGTATATTATTTGATAAACATACTTGTGTTTTACTCAAGGCATTTTAACTTCGTGGGAAAGATGGGGACAATGCTCAGCTACTTGTCAGCTAACATCAACATTACCAACTCAACAACGATCTCGTATTTGTGTTGGAGCCACATTTGGAGGGAATTGTAATGGACTTGCTACTATAGAATCACAAAAATGCAGCATTGGAATTTATTGCCCAGGTATTTTTACTTTAATAATTAGTTGTTTCTTACTGTATTAAAAAGGTATTTTTGTTTTTCAGAGCTAACTTTATAGCGTTTTTTATTTTACATTTTTTTAAAAAGGGACAATATCAGATTGGAGTTCATGGGGTGCGTGTTCTGATGTTTGTAATAATCTTGTTACACCACCTTATCAAACTAGAAGCCGCATATGTGTTGGATATTCATCTTGGGATCTCAACTATTTTGGTTGTCCTGATATTTCAAAAACTGAGCAACTACCTTGCAATACAATGGTTGGTTGTTCAGGTGAAACCTAATATGAAACCTAATATGAAAAATGCTACTTTGTATCAGTAATTAATAATTTATTTTCTTGTTATTCTGACAATAACTTTGGCTTTTCTTTTAACAGGCACTTATAGCGCTTGGAGTGCATGGAGTGGTTGCTCAGAATCATGCCAGTCTAACACTATCTTGCCTCCATTTCACATTCAAACTAGACTGTGTATTGGTAGTACATTGGGAGCAGGTTGTTTTGGACCAAGTTCTCAAACTGAATCATGTAACTTCGGAGTTTCTTGTCCAGGTAGCGTTTCCTATTTATTTTATTTTTTATTTTTTTTGTTTCTTATAAAACCATTGAGGAGTTATTTGTATAATAATTTTGTTGTATTTATGTGTAATCTGGTTACTATAACAACAAAGTAACAATTATAACATTTAAATTATATAACAACTTTAACTTGGATTCAGATTAAACTAAATAGATTATTTTTTAATCATTTCTTTTGTTATATAAAAAATATAATGATTATTCATTTTATAAGATGTTTAAAAATTTGATTATAATTTTCCTTAAAACAAATATAAGAAGTTTGGTGCTTCAGAACTCTTGATGCATACTTTTTGGTATGGTGTAATCTTGAATTTTAGTTTCTTAGAAATAGTATCAAAATAAATATGTCGTTTTTCTGACTAACAAAAGAATTTGGCGTTAGGTAGGGGAATAATATTAAGTAACTAAATATTATTAATGGCTAAATTAATTTCTTAACTTACCCTAAGATAAATTTATATTAAATTTATCTTATGGTAAGTTAAAAAGTTTAGATTGCAAGTTTTAATGTTATTTGCATTTTACGCAAGGCATATTATCTTCATGGGAAGCATGGGGACAATGTTCAGCTACATGTCAGTTAACATTAACATTGCCATTTCAACAAAGAATTCGTAATTGCGTGGGAGCCACACTTGGTGGAAATTGTAATGAGCAAGCAACTGTAGAATCACAAAAATGCAATATTGGAATTTTTTGTCCAGGTATTTTTGTTATAATTCTAACTACATTATATCATATTTTAGTTTTTTAGAGCTAGTTTTACAGCATTTTAATAACTTGTAACACGCTTATTATATAGGGACAATATCAGATTGGAGTTCATGGGGTGCGTGCTCTAATAATTGTAATAATCTTGTTACACCACCCATTCAAACTAGAAGTAGATCATGTATTGAGTATTCATTATGGGACTCAAACTATTTGGGTTGTCCTGGTTTTTCGAAAACTGAGCAACAACCGTGCAATAGATTGGTTGGTTGTTTAGGTAATTGAAATTCAATTAATTTGAGATTATGATACGAATTTGAGATTATAATTTGAGGTAATTTGAGATTATAATACGAATTATTTGTTTAGATGTTATTCTTAAAGTCACTTTGTTTTCATTTCAAACAGGAACTTATAGTGCTTGGAGTGACTGGAGTGATTGCTCAGAAACCTGCCAGTCTAATATTACTGTACCTCCATTTCGAACTCAAACTAGACAGTGTTTTAACAGTACATTAGGTGCTGGTTGTTATGGACCAAGTTCACTAACTGTATCATGCAGCATTGGAGTTTCTTGTCCAGGTAGCTAGCTTTATTATACTTTTTTTATAATTATTTTGTTTCTTACTTCATCATTGATTCATATATTGCAAAAACATCTTGTAGCACTAAACTTTGTATTTCCATTGTTATATATGATAGTATTACAAGTAAATCAATTGCAACACAAGTAAAAAACTTTTATTAAAACAAAGTTTAATTGAAACTTAATTTCAAATATTAAAAATCTGTGACTGTTACACTGTTACGCAAATAAAAGTGTCGCAAAAAAAAAAAAAAAAAAAAAAACAGTTTTTTAAGTAAAAAAGTCAATCTAAAACTCGAACGTTGCCTTTTTTTTGCCGAGACTTGCCTTAAAATAATTTGTATTAAATTTAGTTTGTATTTATTAAATGTTTTATATAATAGGCAACAATGTGTCATAACCGACGATATTTCTAATTCAAAGCTATCAAAAATAAAATGTGGTGTTCTACAGAGATCAATTGTTACCCCCTTGTTATTCATTGTATGTATTAATTACGTTCCTAAAGCCTCTACAAATTTTGATTGCATAATGCTTGCAGATGACACAAATCTGTTTTATGTATCTTTTTCTAACGATGACCTTTTTGACTTTTATAAGTTGTTGAAGCTCAAGTCATGGTTCAGCGCTAAAAATTTATTAAGGTGCAAATAACTAAGTATATTTTATATCACTCAAAGCAACAAAAAAATGCACTTTCTTTAATTCTTTCCTTTCTAAGCATCAATTTCAAAAATATTGAAAGAGCAAACACAATTAAATTTCAATGTGTAATTATAGACAAAAATGTTTCATAAACAGCCCACATATATTTTTTTATTAACACTTTATTATTAACACAGTCATTATTAACAGGGCCATTAACACTCAAATATTTAAAAATCTTGTTTTTCTTTTCAAAGCTAGATCTTTTTTATCACAAAAATACTTGAAAATTCTTTACTTATCATTTAAACATAGTCGTCTTACATACACTAATATTTCATGAATAAGCACACACAAGATAAAATTAATGTTTCTCTATCGATGACAGAAACATGCTTTTAGAATAATTTATCATAAAAATAAACATGCACATGCTAAACCTATATTTAAAGAAACAAAGACTCTAAACGTTTATTAAATTAACATCTATGATAATAAACTTTTTATGCTAAAATACAAAATGCAATTATTTTCTTCACAATTGAAATAAAACTACTTTCGTTAAATTATCAATAGGCCTAACACAAGACCATCAGGTAACTTATCTAACCCCCAAAAAAATAGTTTTTAATTCTCTATCTCTTATTGCGACCCTTATTTATATAATAAAATAATTCCGAAATACACTTTAGTTAATCTTCCTGAAAACATATTTTCTTTAAAATCAAAGCTTCAAAACTAAAATCTTGTTCTTAATGTAGATAATTACATAGAATTGTTTTTTTTCACATGATAAATCAAAATTTGAACTAAAACAATCTACAACGAGAGAAAAGTCGGATTTACATAAATAACGCAAAAATAAAAATAAATTTCTTAAAAAGTAGATTGTCATTTAAAAAATAAAAATATATGTACATATAAATTAATAATCTAAAGTAATTAATTAATCAACTTTTAATTATTGATTTCTAACTTGAAGAAGCTTTTTAATTCTTTTTTTAAATAATTTTTAAATAAAGTAATTGGTTAAGTTTTACTTTGAATTGGTTTTGAGAATAATTAGTTTTTAGTTTCATTATTTAATATTATGTTCCACAGCTTTGTTCCTCTGTCTCCTTTGTTCCTTTATAACAGAGAATTTAGTGGCGGAATAATAAGTTTTAGATTGAATGTAAATGTATATTGATAATCTAGTAGGGTCCCAGACAGCAAGGATGTAATGGACCCGCTTATGTCTTGTGTAGACTGCCGTGCTGGACCGGCTTTGGCTGCCGACGCTGGCAAAGCTCCGTTTTGCACTAGAGACTTTTCATGGACCAGCGGTGGCTAGCCAGTGTAGTACAAGAATTGGCAGAACAACGATTAGCCATTTTTACATAATATCGTCGTGATTTTGTCTTTGTTAACTAACTGGGTCATGCATGGGATTGTTATGGATTTTCATCGAGCCATCCTATTTGAAGTCCCTCTAATTTCCTTATAGACCCCGTCTTCTTAATTATTTAAAGTTTTTCTTAGTACAATCGACTGTAAATTTTTGGTTAAAATTTGGCGTATTTTTCTTTAGTTTAAGGGCAATAAAATGTATTGGACACATGATTATTGACTTTAAGTCAATAATCATGTGTCCAATACATTTTATTGCCCTTAAAATAAGTTTAATTATTATGAACAAATTTGAAAAATAGGCTTAATATATAGGCAAAATATATTTTCGCAACAAAAAGCAATTATAATACAGATTGATTTAAAGAGAATTATAAATAAAGATTTGATTCATAACCATTCAACGATAGCGTTTTACTGCAACTCATATCCAATCGTCAACAACAACTCATATCCAACAATCATATCATAACAACTCATATCCTAACATATCATATCAAATATCCTAACATCCTAATCCAAATATAACATCCTAATCCAAATATCCTAACATATCATAACAAATCATATCATAACAACTCATATCCAACAACTCATATCATAACAACAACTCATATCCAATCGTCAACAATCGTTATAAATTTCTGCTTCAATTTGTAACGTTTTTGTCTTCTTTAGTGCTTGCATCCGTTTTAACTTTATTAAAACAAAAACAAACATTAGCACAACTTAATAATTAATCACATATATACTTATACAACATAATAACAACATATACAAAATGGTCGCAACTTATAAACAACATAGTTATCATGTTACATTAACAATTATTTTTATTATTGACGAAAAAGTTCAATCCGTTAACAACAAACCATAGTTACATAGGCTTGAGTTAAGTTTCTTTCTATAACTTAGTGAACTAAACTGTAAAGAATATCGCATTGAAAATTTACAATTACAACCAAATGCAGGATACTTATAAATATGTTTATCAAAACATGTGGCACTTGGATTATTCTCGACCAAAATTCCATTAAAATTTTCACGTCTTGAGATTTGACATTTCATGATATTTATTTTCTTAAAATATCTAGTTTAGGCATCTTGAAAAAATTTTTTATTTAAAAGTTATTCAACCAGTTCTCAATGACAAGGTTTTACGACCTTCTGCGGGTATCTGCGTTCTTATTGTTCTTATTGTATGTATTTTATTCATTCTTTTATTGTAAAAATTATTTTGAATAAACAAAAAATTAAAAATTAATTAAAAATAAATAGATTAAAATGTCTCTCAATCTTCCTAAATATTTTTATTCACATAAAATATTTTATAAAACACAGTAAATCTAGTCATTATTAATAGTAAAAATAAAGGGAAAAAACTTTTTCTTTACTTCAACACTGAAAACAGAAATAATAATAACTTATTTGATTAACTGTAAACTTACCATATTTAGATGAACCATTTAACTTGAGACTTGGCATTTTTGTGTCAACATTACGTTTATTGCCATAGCTTCATTAATGTTTGCTACATTTATGTGGTGGCACATTATTCATCACAAATAAACTCTAAAAACAAAACATCAATACTATTAAATCTAATAAATAAAATTATTTTCTTAAAAGTTTTTTTATAAAAAATAACAAAATAAGAAAAGGCATCAAACCTGTGGAATGGAATTTTATTACCACAGTTGCAGAATGTTTGGAGCAACATACTAAAACAAAATATATACAAATATACGCTACATGTTTAAACAAAAATCAGCTCAATAGCATCATTATTGGCAATTCTTTATAACCTTTAATAAAAGCGTTTTAAAAATGAAATTAAAGAGAAAAAATAACTTGAAGTTTTACATTAGGGCAAATCAAACACTACTTGAAATATTTAGATAAAAGAAATATAACATTATTAAAAACTACATTTATGACAATTATACAAATTAGCTGAGATCGGCCCTGTAAAAATAATGGTCTTTGTATATCCAAACGGAAATTTTTTATACTTTTCCTGATATATCTTAGCATTCTAGGATCCGTAAATTACAGGTCTTTACCAATTTACCTATCAATTTCTAGCCGAAAATTTCTATACCTATTCCTTATTTGTTTCAATATTATTTAGTAAAATAATTTATTCTAAAAAAAAAATTAAAGAGCAAAAAACTTAACATGCGCTCCTTTTCCGCATACGTAGAGCTTATAAATAGCTTATAATTAAGTTTGTTTTTTGGCTAAATGCATTTCATTGATAGCGCAGTTGTTAAATGCGCTATCATCAGTGTTATTTGGAGGGTTTAAAACCTCCTCTTTGCGTAATAATTGTAAAATTTTTTATCTTGCTTAAATATTTACATCTAATAAACTAGAATATAGAAAAAAAGATTTATAAAATTGAAAATAAAATAAAGAATTCTCATTTTATAGATATATAGATATACACTATATTCTAGAAAAATTCCTGCAAACTCAACATAACGACGTTTACACTTACATAAACTTGCACGTAACGCCATACAAATGAAATTAAGAAGATCTAAAAGCACTAAACCAAAGTCATAAAAAAAATTAATTCTTATGATTAAGAATTAAAAGAATAATATTAAACGCTTATCTAAAAGCTATGCCAAAATGATTTTGGGCATTGACGTTAGTTTATGGCATAGTAAACCTTTATGCGTCAAGTTTCCTTTTGCATTTATCTTACATTTTTTTATTAATTTCTATTAAGTTGCATAAAAGTGCATTAAAAAATATAAAACTGGTACAGACATATCCTTTTCACGGATAATAGATTGTATTTATTACAATAGTAATAAATAAATAGTTTTAGGGATATCCATAAAGGACGTCAGCATTTTTTTAGCCAAACTTTGACCCCATTCCCCCTTTGTCACTGGTTGTCCTTTTTTCCTAGACGCCCTTGAAAAAGACGTCATAAAGTCCTGCCCCCACCCCCAATTTAAACCCCTCTCCCCAAAAAAATAACTATTTTATTTTGCAATGGTGTTTAAATCTGCTGTTACACCTTTGAACAATAAAATTAAAAATATTCTCATACATTATTTTCTTAAAAGCACATATTTACATAATTTTTCATGTTAATTAAACTATAAAAAATTTATAATTAAAAATAAAAAATTTATAAGGTGACGTCATTTTCTGAAAAACTCCCCCTCCCCTTGTTTTTTTATGTCTTTTTTATCTTGAACCCCTCTCTATTCGGATGACGAACTTTATGGATGACCCCTTTTGTCTTTATTAGAATATATCCCATAAAAATGTATTTTATATATCTTTAATAGATACAATTTAAATTAAAAATTTAAATAAAATCCTATTTCTATGACTATCATTTTTAAAGGTCTAAGAAGCAGATGATATACCTTTAGAAATTAGAAATTATCAAGAGAGGAGCAAATCTAAAGTTGAAGTTTCAATTTTCCACTCAAAAGTGACAATATTTTTTGTGTTTTTTTAATCTAGTCAACTTTTTTAATATAATAACATAACTACAAAAAATCAAAACAAAACTGTTAGAGCAAAATAAATAATTATTAAAAAAGTTTACTTATATTACATACGATCCTGAATATAATGTTATATAAGTGGATTTTATACGAAAAAAAAAAAGCCGCCATTGGTAGGAATCGAACCTCGGCTTACTTGTTCAGAGGCTCGGTGCCTTATCTACTCGGCCACACTGGCACATACTCAAGCGAATATTTTTAAAATAGTCTAATGATTTTTTAAGGAAAAAAATGTTATAAATCAAAATTAAAGAGAGCTTGACGCAATCTAATTTTTATGTGAATTGTGTAAAATCAAACTGTAAAACTTGATAAATGTTTTAGTATGTTTTAACATATGTTTTAACATTACTAAGTTTAAAGTTTACATACGTTAGATATTTGGATTAGCGTTCGTTCACGTTTTCTTATAAAACAAAGTGCTGCAACTCTTTCTTGCCATTACCTTGCTTGCAATGGCTGCCAAGAGTACCGTGTCAACTAAGCTCTAAAGCGCACTACTATTAAGTTTGGCAATAATATATAATAGATAAATAGAACATCATTATTTTAACCTCACCTTGATTATTGAACCCCATTTAGTAGTTTACATAAACGGAAACATGTTATTATGATTGAACAACTCCAACATAGAGCAATTTGTGTTTAATGTTTAAAGGATTTATCATGTAAACATTTATTGATAAACCTTTCTCTCCTCATTAAAAATGAGAAGATCAAGAAATGATGTGATATAACTATACAGAACTATTAATGACTTGGATGTAATAAATTGGCATAATGCTCCAATATTTATACAAAGTTCTGCTGCAAAACGAATTCTTCTAATTATTTTGCTAAAAACACTTAAATGTTCAAATCTAGATATATATTCTTGGTAACTTTTAGTTTCGAGTGCTTCATATGATAGTAATATTTAGGTATCCCTTTTTTGACTTCAACAACTTTGCATAACACAATAACATTCTTATACTATATTTATAAAGAAAATGTTATTTTTGTATTACTCCTAATAAACTATAACTTATAGTTTAATTGGAATAATATACATACATTTTATAAGTTTCCTTTGCTATCAAACCAACATTTCTATATTTTTTTTTTAATCAGTATCAATCATTTTTCAGATACCACTAATTAGGTTTCATATTTCTTTAACTAACTTAGATTTTAAGTTTCTTTGACCAGTTTTAGCTTTGTGAAAAAAAAATTAATTTAAACATTAAACCAATTTAATGGTTAATTTTACATGGAAACAATGTTAATATATTATGATCATTATGTTATTTGTAGTGTAACAAAACATTCCGTACGAAGCTTTATTTGTTTAACAAAAGAATTAATTGCAATAATTTATTTAGAAATTATTTAAAAAACATAAATTTTATTTTATAAATTATATTTTTTTAAAATTGTTTTAGAAATTATAACGTACGCAATTTTTTGTAAACAATAAAGTTTTGAGATTTGTATGAAAAGTGAAAAAAATGACTTTCAAGATGAATGAATAAAAATCTGCGCTGTAAACGCAAATGCTTTGTTTACATCATTATTGATTTGATTTTAACACATATGGGCCAGTATCAGCCCAATGTCTGTTGATCTGCTTTGGCAAATCTTTGTTGGACCATTAATGGTTTTTTTGCGGCTACCCAGCTCAGGCATTTTTATAAAGGCTCGGCAATGACCCATATACGGCTTTCCAGAGTTGGCAATTTATCGAGCCGTTAAAGAATTCGCTGGCATAGGTTAGCCATTATCAGAACAGTATATCCTTGGTGTCTGGGGTATATGTAATTTTCGTTTCCAAAAATTGAATAAATTAAGGGTGGTAATACATTTTTATCAAGTTTGAACATGAAAATAAGAACATGATAGAGGTTTAGTTTATATACATTTAGGATATTTAGTTCATTAAATAGTGTTTGTGCGTGTGAGAAACAATCTACATTTTAAACTATCCTTATAGCCTGTTTTTTTTTGCTAAGCATTTTTTTTATTTTTGTCGCTTTAAATGCTACATCAAGCCATGTTCGCATAACTTCTGTAGTAATGAATAAAAGAAAAGTAAATGTTTTTTAAACAAGATAACAAGATCTTAACAAGCCTTTCATAAAATATTCAACAAATGCTTCCTATATTAAAAACTGTTTTTTTTTTTTTTTAATTTATTTGTTTGTTTTTTTTATTTTATTGTTTTTTTTTTAAGTAAGCGTTGTTTTTTTCTGTTTTCTTGTTAGATATATTTAAGGAGTTTTTGTTAGATATATTTAAGGAGTTTTTGTTAGATATATTTAAGGAGTTTTTGTTAGATATATTTAAGGAGTTTTTGTTAGATATATTTAAGGAGTTTTTGTTAGATATATTTAAGGAGTTTTTGGTTAAATCTTTTGTAATGGAAGTATATTTTGCTTATACTATAATGTGAAAAAAATTGTAACTAATATGTAATTGTGAAAATATATATAAAATATTAAAAAATAAATATACATAAAAATTGAAAATCAGTTTATTTCTCTTTAACTTAAGGCGTAATATCTTCATGGGGAGAATGGGGACAATGTTCAGCTACCTGTCAACTAACATCAACATTACCGACTCAACAACGATCTCGTGTTTGTGTAGGAGCAACATTAGGAGGAAATTGTAATGGACAAGCTACTATAGGTTTGCAGGCATGCAACATTGGAACTTATTGTCCAGGTACATTTGTTATGAGTTTATTTGATATCTACTTTACCGTTTTCTTTTTCTACTTTTTAAAACTAATTGTTTAGTATTTTTATTAATATATTACCATGTTTATAAATAGGAAAAATATCAGAATGGAGTTTGTGGAGTGAATGCTCTGGTATTTGCAATAATATTGTTACACCACCCTATCAGACTAGAAGTCGTTTGTGCACCGGTTGTTCAACATGGGATCCAAACTATTTTGGTTGTCCTGGTATTTCAAAAACTGAGCAACTACCTTGCAATATATTAATTGGTTGTTTAGGTAAAAAAAAACTTAAATATAAGGAATTAGTCATGGTAATTTTTTTTTGTGAAGATAATCTTGAAATTATTTAGAATTTACTTAAAACAGGTACTTATGGTACGTGGAATACATGGAGTAGTTGCTCAGAATCATGTCAGTCTAATATTAATGTGTCTCCAATTCAAACTCAAACAAGGCAATGTTTTAATAGTACATTAGGAGCTGGTTGTTCCGGACCAAGTTATCAAACTTTATCATGTAATATTAGAGTTTCTTGTCCAGGTATCAATTTTTTTTTTTTTTATATTATTGTTTCTGATTTAAACCATTTATTTATAAATAGTATAAATATTTCCTGACACATACGCAGTGTGCAGAGTGCCCAGAGTATAATAAAGTTAACTTTTTTTTTCTTTTTTTTTTTTTTTAGCTTTTCAATAGTAAATTCATTTTGTGTCGAATAAATATTGGTTATAGCAAAATATTTTTTTGACTTTCGTCATAACATTTCAATTTAATCGATGATTGAAGTTTAAAATTGAAATAATATATAACTGAAATTTGCATCATAACTATTTTTTAACAACAACTTTACTGATCTGATGTTAGTTAAAAATATATTTTTTTAAGTAAGAGAGAATATAAAGACGCAAAAGTATTTTTTAAAAATATATTTTTTCAAGTAAAAGAGAATACAAAGTCGCAAAATATTTTTATTACGAGCTGCTTAGCTTTAAATTAATTAAATGTTTACTAAGTTTTGTAAAAACATATTCTTTCATTTAGATCTACAATAATCGAATGAAATATCTGATTATCACGTTTCAAGTATTAACTCAACTGATTCATTAAATATAAGCTTTCTTATTTTATAAACTACTTTAAGGCATGAACTTTCACTGCCTATAATTGCCCAGAAATTACGTAACTTAAAAAATGATTGTAATTTTTTTGTAGGTTGCGTTTTTACTTAATTTAAAGTTGCGTTGTTACGCAAGTCCTGTTAAATTAATGACAAGTACAACTGCATTTGTACTCGAATAAACACAGTAAGTAGGCAAGTAATAATAATAATGCATTACTTTTAGATATTAAAGTTTATAAAAACGCTACTCCGCACTTTGTTTAAGTGTATTGGTGCGTAAATTTAGAACTTTTTCCTATCACTTGAACTGCTCCAGAAATGATAACAACAGGGATCCGGAGTCCGAAAAAGACTCTGGCTTTAATATCTTCTTTTTTCCGGTCTCCACTTTTTCCCAGTGACCAGAAGCTCTAAAGATGTTGGTTGACATTTCTGCAATAAAAAAAAGTATTCATAAGATTTAATAATTTGGAACTTATTGCTTTTAAAGTGGTTACGCAAGAAAAAGACATTGTTTTTAAAAGAAGTCAAAATCGTTTATTCTTGTTTATGAAAATACCATTCTGTACTCTTTTCAATAATATGTTATTTGATAGGTCTAATGAAATATTATGATAAGCAAATAGGATTTTTAAAATTTAAAAATTGCAATCTTTTTTTTGTTATTTACGATTTAAATTGCATTTTGTGCAGAATAAGATTTTTATGTAATTTTGAGTACTCCAAGCGCCATATTTTCATAAACATTAAACATTTTGATTCGGAAATTTCAAGTAACATACTTCAAATATATACCTAGAAACTGCGCGTAAAGAAATAACTTACTTTTTTGTTTGAGTTGTTTTTTTTAATCATATTTTTAAGCAGAGGGTTTTAAAAGGGTACTTTTTTACGTTGGCTGTTATTACCGGTTTATAGAATTAAATTTTTTTTCAATCATTTTCTGTATATATATATATATATATATATATATATATATATATATATATATATATATATATATATATATATATATATATATATATATATATATATATATATATATATATATATATATATATATATATATATAATTTATCATTTTTGCTCATAAAATGGTAAAAAGGCTGATTTAGCTCTAAATGATTCTTTATTACAATAAACTTATTTCTAAGGATACTAACTTAAGCACAGAGTTCCATAGTCCTTGCCAATGTTCTACCTTAGGACTCCGGGTTCAAAAATAGTTATTCCTTAAACCTAAATATCTTAATTTTTTTCCAAAAAGAAATTCATAACTTTTTATATATTTTTTGAGCTCCTGGATTCAAAATTTTAGGAATATGTAATCTTTTTGCAATTTTTAAATCTGGAATCATATTCGGGATTCCGCATCCCTGGATACCAATTACCTGACCTGGATACTAATGACCTGACATACTATATTTTTTCATAGATTAATACTACAATGATGTGCTCTGTGTTTAGAAAAACCGGGAAGTTTTCTTCAAAGTTGCTGAAAGGCATGGGCAATGTCAAACGTTCATAGTTAAATCAAATGATTTTTTTTGCTATTCTTCACGAGCACTAGAAAAATTTCTGAAATGTTCACCTTATTGTACGCCTTGAGGCTTTCACATAATATAAACAAAATAACAAAATGTAAAATAAAAACTGCTCAGAAAATATTAAGTTTAAAGTTGTTCAAATTGTATGCGAGAAAACAGGAATGCTTCTTGGTTATTTTTCTTCCAGTGGTGGTAACACTAACAATAGACCAAGTGGGGTTGTTTTTTTATCCAAAAGAGAGATAGAGAGTCAATCTGATTTTTAATTTATATTACATAAGATCTAGATTTTTTTCTTATAAAAAAAATCTTGGTCTTCTGTCTTACAAATTACAGAAACCAAAACTCCTTAACATTATAATCATGTTGCAGGCTTTGTTTAGATTTGTAGCATAACGAAGAAACATAGCGCAAGTAAATGTAACTTTACTCAATAATTTTTATTTATACAAATTTATATAGTTGCAAGTAGAACTACTTAAATCTTTTAAATAACACTTTAGGCAGACTTCAGATTTGAAGTATAACTTGAAATTTCGAGTTCGCTTTTTGCATTCTCAAAAGATTCTAACTTTTTTAATTTGGCTTTTTAAGTCTATCTTGAAACCGGTCGGTTTAGCGAATCGACTCGAGTTTTCTAATTAAACTTCAAGTTCAAGTTCGCTATTTGCTCAAGCCTAGTTTTATACTTTAAGTATGACTTCAAATTTCAAGTTAGCTTTTTTCATTTCACTATAGTTAATTTCAATAAAAAACACTAGGTAGTTTGAGCATGCTCATATTAAACAAAAATGTTATTTTTAAATAAAGTCAAAACTAAATGTTTCTATAAATAGTTTATCAAAAAACAATGAAACGGACTTCTAGCTGACGAATTTTTTTTGATAAAAAATTAAATTTAATTATTTTAGCATCAAATTTTCGCGCCACAGATTTACTCATACGTGATAATATTAACAACACAAAGATTTTAGTAGCGTTTTAATTAGATAAGAGCCGCTATGCTAATTATACTGATTCCTGTTATCACTAAATAAAGTTGATTTTAAGTAACTTTAACTTTTCTTCTTACATCTTAGAAATCTTTTGGTATGCTTGTATTACCAAGATGCTATACCCTAACCTACCCTATCTTTTTTTTTTTTAAATTTACACTTCCTAACTGTTTTTTAAAACGTTCATAACACAACATAATTAACATAATTAATTAATTATAAAGTCTTATGTTTGCTTTTTTACAATTAAGTTGTTTGTTTTTTTTTATTACTCATAAGCTAGTTAAATATTTCAAATCGTTTTTTATTCTATGATCAATCTAAGAATTAATATTATTCAAAAACTTTTGTTTAAAAACAATTTCAAAACTAAACAAATCATCTTTTCGTAAATTTGTGATGTAAATATTTTCCAAAAATAATTTTGACAAGAGGTTTGCTTATGATTTATTTGGAATCGCATTTATATGCAATTACATATACATAAACATTAAGCAATTTTGTACAATAGCACTTTTGAAACGAGATGAGAAAAGTTTATTGGTTTGAAACTCCAGTTAATTCTTGATAACTCTAACTACCAAGGGACTAAGGAAAATGGCTTGAATTAACAAATGTTTGATTTAAGCGATGTCCCGTTAAGTCGAACTTTGACAGAAATGAGATATTAGTTCGAGTTTATGCAGTTTTTATTTATTTGATGCTAAAGTATAAACATTAAATATACAATATTATAGTTATAAAATGTGTGAAAAAAATTCAGTGAAAGAAGCTACGTATATCTGCTTGTATTAGCTTCATTGATAATTCTTTTTCCATAATCAAGTTTATTTGATTTATACATTTATGAATACACTCCTTATTGACACTGAATATCATGTAGCTTCGTCGTACTTCCAGGGCTTGACGCACATCACCCGATTGTGGGCAAGTTGGTTCGATCAAAAAAACTACATCACTATCTTCATCTTTCTCAGTCTCAAATTTTCTTATCCTAAAACATCTGATGTAGGGTCCTCATCATTTATAATCGGCACGGCAGTGTTGACAAAATTATTTATGGACACAATATTTTTTGCTGTCGTTCCTTTAGGGATGAACTCGGATGTATGAACAGCAAGCTTTTCTCTCTGGTCTTTGAGATCCTCAAAAGGATCATCCACATCTACCGAGGCGTCAAAACACATTTTCTCTGAAATTCCAGCTTAAAGAAAACAATTGCAAATAGTTTCAGTCTTCACCTTCAATATCAAGCATTTGCATGGCACCCATTATATTAAATTCCGGAAAAAGCTTTTTTTTACCTATTGCATCTAGTAATTTTTGAACAGATAGTAATCTATAATGCGCTTTAAGTGACCTAATTACAACCTGGTCCATCGGCTGGAGCTTCGAAATCGTGTTTGGTGGTAAAAAGATTAGTTCTATTGATTCGAGATTATCAATGATTAGATGAGCTGGGCAGTTATCAACTAATAAAACAATTTTAAGTCTATCCTTTGTAAATTGATAATCCATTTTACAAACCCATTCGTCGAATAGTGTGCCATACATCCAACTTTTCTTCTGACTGCAAAAACAGCAGGGCAAATGCTGTACATTATTTAAAGCATCTAGGCAATTTAGCTTTGCCAATAACAAGCATAAGCAATTTTTTTCCTAATGCATTAGCGGATGCCAATCCTGTAAAACGTAGTTAGCTATGTTTCCCATAGACACATTTTTCATTTTTAAAATGTAAAGATTTATTTGGTTATAGCCGATAAAACAAGCCAAAATCGTCATCATTATAAATCTGATTCAAATTATATTTTGATAAAATGGTTGGTAACGTGGTTTTCTCCCATGGTGCTACCAATTTACTTTTACACGCATTAACTCTAAATGATATGTTGTATCGTTTCTTCCAACCTAGCGGGCATTTAATCAACGTTTAGTAAGGGTTCTTTCTAATTGCTTAGATTTAATTTAGTTCTGATCTAAAACGTAGATCAATCAAATGATCCATTTAAACCATATCTAAATAGTTAGTTTTAAACGCTATTTAAACTCCATCTAAACCTTTCGTTTTAAACATCGCGACGTTTAACTTTATTTTACGGCGCTTATATAAAGAAGCATAAATAAAAGAAAAACAGATAATTTTATCCAACTTTTTCTTTATTTAAGCTTCTTTATCATATATGTATATATATATATATATATATATATATATATATATATATATATATATATATATATATATATATATATATATATATATATATATATATATATATATATATATATATATATATATATATATATATATATATATATATATATATATATATATATAAAGTGACTGGATGACCTGGGTGATATTGTTCTATACAAACAAAGTATATAAATAAAAATTGATAACTCCCGTTTTTCATTGTCTTAAGGAGCAGAGGGCACACTCAGTGTCCTGTTTAATTGAAACTTTCTATTCAACTGAAAAGTTGTTCAAATATTGACAGTTTCACTTCAATATAAATAAACATGTAAAAATAAAATTGTAATTCTTAAAACTCTCAAAGTTAAAAACTATTTAATAAATAAAATAATTAAAAATTATATATGAAAATCATATATGTAATAACACACAACTCAAGCTAAAAACTAAGTATTACTTGATCAACCCATTAGATTGTCTTTTGATATAGTAACTCTCTATTTAAATAATGGTATTTTAAAACTCAATTTTTGGGCTAACAGAAAAAGAGACTTTGCAAGTAATGATGGGTTCGCTAAAATGTAAATAACTATATAGATACGTTATATATGCCAAGTTATTTTAAATGAAAATTTACTAAAGGGTTGTAAATTTAATTTTAAGTCTATCCTAAAAGATTAGATTGCTAAATATGTTCATTAGTCATAAAAACTAACAGGTTTATTTTAAATTAAAGGAGTTCTATAGTAAAGATATAAACTTAGACACCTTACTTGATTGGTCCATTTTACAGTGTTTTGGTATAGTAGTCACACTTGATTTGATTCAAGATATCATAGAATGCAACTAAATGTTTGAGATGAGGTGGTTGTGGAAGTGGTGATGGTTGAACTAAAATTAACATAAAAATTAGAACAAAGTAAATAAAAATATTATTTTTAAATTTGTAATATATTACATAATACAAATTTATAATATATATATACATATATATATATATATATATATATATATATATATATATATATATATATATATATATATATATATATATATATATATATATATATATATATATATATATATATATATATATATATATATATAAGTTAATTAAGGTGCTCTAAGAAGTCCTTACGGTCTTATCACAGAGCACCGCGAAGAGCATTTAATAGGAAGTTCATGCCTCCTTCCCAACCGATGTCGCAAAACTTGCCCAGAGGTGGGGTTCGAACCACGGATCATACGCTTCTTAGGCAATATATATATATATATATATATATATATATATATATATATATATATATATATATATATATATATATATATATATATATATATATATATATATATATATATATATATATATTTATTTATATATATATACATATATATATATATATATATATATATATATATATATATATATATATATATATATATACTATATATATATATATATATATATATATATATATATATATATATATATATATATATATATATATATATATATATATATATATATATTTATATATATGTATATATATATATAAAAGCAAAAGATAGTCAAGCCAGTGAAAAAATCTTTATTTATGAATATATTTATTACTAAAAACATTTTTTTTATTTTTCTAAAAAATACACTAATACAAAGTATTTTTATTTAATTAATTAAATAAACTTTAAGCACTAGAGGCCTTTCAAAAAATCATTAGTAGTGGTGTTTTGGTATTGTAGCAAGATTTTTGTATACAAAATAAATTTAATTGCATATTGTTGCTATGAGTAACTATTTTGATAATTTCAATTCTAATAATACACAGGAATTATCAAATAAAAATATCATTTTTTTGTTTGTGCAGATGCTGTTCGTATGATAACAAAAAATTTAGACTTAATTTAGACTTGAATATTGCAAAATTATAGATTAATAATAAGTTTATATTTTCTTACATATTTTTTTGCAACTTATATATTTAATATATGTTATTATTTTCAGTTTATAAATTATTATTTATATATAATTATTACGAAATTAAATTGAAACCTTAAATAGCGTTGTATAATCAGTATTTTTGCGCTTTTTTGTTATCTGCTAATTTTCAATGTCTTCCTCAATTTCATTAAAAACTTTCGCAATCCTCATAACAATCTGAAAAAGGAAAAACAAAACATATCATTCAAAGCAATGACAAATAAATTTAACAAGTAAATTATTTAATATTTTGTGAATGTTAATTATAATATCACAAATTAAAATAATACCCCAATAAAATATCAAACTTTTGGTTCTCCCAACCAAACAGCCTGGCGATATGACATTTTGCTGAAATGTAAATGCTCATTTTGATGAAGATACATCAACACATAACATTAACTTGTAACTAAATTTGTTATAGGTATTTTAAATTTTTTAAATAAATATATAATATATGTATTTGAATACTATACTATCTATTATACAGTTGTTTACTTTATTTTACAACTTTAGTTTTTCTAATTCCGAGGATTGATATACATACTATATATTTCATATACATACTATATATTTCGGGCCATAAAATTTTAAGCTTGGTATATTTTTAGTAATATAATAAAACAAATGAATAATAATGCAATAATTATTTTAATAGCTTTTAGATATAGGACAGAAGATAAAAACAGAACAATGTAAACTCTCTTTTAACTAATTTGAACTTTAAGGACTTGAACTAATCATTAAAGTACCTTTCAAATAAAAACGGAATTCTTATATTATTTTTATTCTTACATTATTTTTTTAGCGTTGAATTTTTATAAATAGCATTTCATATGCCTAAGCAATTAGGTTATGATTTTAAAGGTATATATCTGACAGATGTTCAATTATTAGAATCATATCTAAAAGTGCAGAGCCAGCAGTTTATCTTGTGATTACTAAAGAAATAATTATTGGTTTTAAAAATCATTACAACTTTTATTTACAGAACAATATTTACAGAAATAGTCATTAACTTAATTATTATTTAAAGAAAATCTAAATTTTAAAGGAGTTAAAACGTCACAACAAATCAATTTACCACTTGCATGTGTATTTAGCAGTATCTAACTGCTTTAACTGTTGTTGCAACTGACTAGACTTTATATAAAATATTAAATGAAATTAAAATCTATTTGTGCCGATTTTAGAAAATTATGTAATATAGCTATATATATTATTGTTTTATCCATGTAAACTTTTCTACTAAAGAGAAAATAAATAATATAATTTAATAATCTATCATATCAGAGGTAAGTAAATTTATTTTCTCTTTAGTGGTTATCATATATGAGTGTTAATAATACTTAAATTTTAAAAATATTTTTCAGCTTACACTAAAAACCTACACTAAAACTAAAGATCCATTATACAAATATTTGAAATTCACAATTTTTGATTGGCATTAGCTGCACTAAAAGTATAAATATTATAACATTGCTATTCAATGAATATAACATCTATTATAAACAAATAGATGTTAGGTCTTAATATAAACAAATAATAATAATTTTATTTAGTTATTTAAAGAATAGCTACCTCTTAAATAATTTTTTCTCTAAGAGTAGAAAAATTAGGAGGTTAAAAGTTAACTATAGAAGTTCTATTGCGTTGTTAAAAACCAAACAGAAAAAACAGTTTTAGGAATAGTTTAAAAAAAAACTGAAACTGCTACTTTTTTGAAACTACTGCTACCTTTTTAAAACTGCTATTTTGTAGCAGTAACTACTAAAGAAATAAATTACCAAAATACATTGTAACTGTACTTAAAAATATTTTTAATCGTTTATACAATATTATTGAAAAACTTACAGGACTTTTCAGCTGCTTCATTAGTCTCAAAATAATACTAAAACAAACTTCTTTTATCTTTTCTAAACTATTTATTATATAATTTAAGATTCATAAAAAATTCTAATTTTAATTCAATAAATGTTTGTCATATTCTGTGCAAAATTAACTTAAATAAGTTAGTTTCCTATGGTAACTGTGTAATTTAGCTTTTCAAAGCAAATTAAACATTCAAAACTCGTTTAGAATAGATTCCGAAAGGTGTAGAACGATTTAAATACCATCTAAACGGGATCTAAATCAATTAGAATAAATCAACAAATGTCTGTTGTTTTTAAATTTACAAATGCCTGTTGGGAATGGCCTAACCAACCATCAGAAGCATGAAAATTTGTAACGTTTACTCTTTCGGCAAACTCCATGGTTTTAGTTTTGAGAATTAAAGCAGAGACAGTAACATCCCTGCTACAAACATTAAGAAGCCATTTAAAAATGGCTTGATCTAAATTTGCAAATGACCCTTTCCTCATACGCTGACGTTTTGGGTTGTTTCCTTTCTCCACAGCATCAAAAACTTTTTCTTGTTTCTCAACCAGATAGATAAGGTGTTCTTTGGTATATTATATTTTAAAGTTACCATATTTACCATAGGAAACTAACTTATTTAAGTTAATTTTGCACAGAATATGACAGACATTTTGAAAAGCGATAATCCAATCAAAATAGACAAAAAAAAATGTGGTAGATATGCAATAATTCTCATAGATCTGAAATTTGGGACCTACCTTAAGCACATTATTACAAATAAAGTATTAAAAGTCCACATCGATCCCTTATCTGCAAAAAAAGTTATTCAAGGTCAAAGGTATAAAAAAAGTTATTTTTTTAAAAAAAAAGGAAACGTTTTAGCATTAAAATAGATCAAACAAATGCGAAGTGCATTTTCACGCATTTTTGAATTAACTGTTTCAGCAGCTTTTCTATGATCTTGTATAAGAATAATGAAAAATGCTTTTTTCTAATAATTTTTTGAACTGATTTTTTTCGTCTGATTTCCTAATACTCTTGAAACAAAGTTAGGAACGATGAAATACTTTTACTGTTGAACGTTCTATTGCAGTGAATACTTTTAATACGTTTAATACTATTATTAAAATGTCGCAACTATGTTTTATTTGTAGTAAACTTATAACAGCAAGTAAAACTGTTGATTTTGATCATGAAATAAAGACATTGATTGATACGATTGTAAAAAGAAGTGACGGTTTTTAAGAATACCTGAAAGATCTAAAGTTTGTAACAATTTATGTGTTGTGCCCTAAAAAGTATACTCGGAAGAGTACGTTTGCTCCATTTATAAAACAGCAAGATATAGATCAAATCATTATATCTAAAAATAGTCCACTTTGTACCATAGCGCACCTAAATGAATCACTTTTTTGTTTAAAAGAATGTTGGTTATTTTGCGGCGATGAAGCGAACGAGGAGGAAGAGAAGAAGAAAGCGATGAAAGATCGGCATAAAATTCATAAAGTTGCTACTCATAAATTTAAAGAATCAATTCTAAAGGTAGCATGGAGTCGTTCTGACAATGAAGCAAAAAAGTTTACTGCACGCATTGAATATAAATTTGATTAAGTTGTTGCTGAGGCTAAATACTGGTAGTAAAATCGGCCGTCCTCAAGATGAATATACGAGTGTTGTGATGGAAGAATTATTTAAATAAATAAAAAGCAGCGATTATTGCCAGTTTTCATTAGAAGAATTAAAAAACATTTGTAAAATGAAATTATTATCACTGAAAAACCTGAAAAATTAAAGTTTATTTGTTTTTTTAACAGTCATAGCAATATTCTTACCAAAGCTTGATATGAGAAGAAAAGTCAAAAATAAGGAAGAAGAACGATTTTGAATTTTAAAAGCTGCGGCAGCAATCATTCAAGAGGACATTTAATCATTAGTATTTGATAATACCAACTAACCCTCGCCTAGTCAACTGTTTGAATATATTAACAGCGATGTTCATGAATCAAGTTATTTAAAAAAAAAAATCTATGTTAGAATAAAAAAAAAGATCTATATTAGAATATTCAAAATTGGTGCGTACAAGTATCAGCCACAGCATTATATCTGCTGTTACGCCTAGGTCGTTTAAATCAAAACTGCAACTGGGTCTCTCAGTTTATTTTTATTGAAGATTTGGTTCCAAAGTTCTTATACAAATCTTTTCGTCTTTTGGTTTATGAGCATCTTACAATGACACTTTGATATATGGCAGCAGATATTCGTTACCGTCCGTCTTTTATCTTATCACCCCAAACTGGCACATTTATTCAATACATTGCGGACAATGCTGATATAAATGTATACAGTTTAGACGGTAATAACTCGCTTCACTTAATGGGTATCATTAAAATGATGGTGTAGTTGGTTAAAGTAAACTAAATGTGCAAAATTTAGTTTATGAAAGTGAAGCACCAATATCTTTATTCTAAAAAAATAAAGCAATATTATTTTATGGTAAATGCAAGAATTTATCGTTGCCCGATTGGAATGGTTATATCGAACGTTTAACAAGTAGTTTTAAGAAATTTTTCCAAGTCTAAAGTTTTATTCTTACCATTTACTCACTAACTAGCAAGTAACTACAGTACAATACACACGACTTTACTTTGTGTTTTAGAAAATGCGAAACAGTACGGCCACGAAATATGCATTATTACTTCTGATCAACCTCTGTATGCAAAAGCTTGAGAAATTGTATCTGTAGCACCCGATGGTTCTGAATTATCAAAGATCATAATAAGACTTGGAGGATATCATTTACTAATGTCTTTTTTTGGATTAATTGGTTATATTATGCAAGGAAGTGGCGTACAAGAGATACTTGTGTTAATTTATGCACCTAAGTTATTAGAAAAAATGCTCAATGGTCATGCTAACGCTAGAGCTGTTAGACCCCACACATTATTTTAGCTCAATTTAGCTATAATAATTTCAAAAGATCTTGCTATTGATGAATAGATGGTAGCAAAACTTGATATTACCATTAACGATGTCATAAATAACAAAGTTTCATATAGTGATACTGAATGTGGTGTTGATAATGAATTATGCCTTGCATTTCTTTATAAGTTCAATAAAAAACTAAAAGAATTTGGAAAACGAGGACCTTCATCAAAGCTATGGATACAATATCTTAATATGGTGTCAATTACAAAGGAGTTTATCAGAGCTGAACGTATGGGAGATCTGCAAAGTTATTTGAACAGCTTCCTTATTTTCACGCATCGGGACATTTTCCTTATGCTAAGTCTGCACACTTATATCTACAGGATATGCTACAATTAGAAAAGTTATTGAATCAAAGTGTTTACCAACGGTTTATTGAAGGATTTTTAACTGCTTGATGTTCTGATCAACTCAATTGTGGTACTTCAACGGATATGGTCATTGCAATCAATGAAGAAATCAATGAAGACATATGGAGGTATTTCTCAAAAAAGAAGTAAAAAAGAGAGTGTTATAAGTAAATGGGTTTATAGCATGCATGCAATAAACACTGTATGTGAAGGATTAGAAGATCTTACTGATATTAGAACGTAAACAACAAATCAGCATGCAGATTCAAGTGATTCACAAATAAAGAAAGATGATGAAGATATTGAAAAACTTCAGCAGTCGTTTTTTATCACATGATCCTTTTCCTAAAATTAAGGAAATCATATCAATTGCTAGTGGTTGGGTTGGTGATAATAAAATCAACTGTCATAAAGGTCACAAAGTTGGGGTTGCTTGTAAATTTGGGATTGTCTAAAATAGTAGGTGAAATATTTAATACCAAATGAAAACGCGCTGATAAAGTTCTTCCTCTTATAACCATGAGTAGCACCATAAAAGTTCATGATGAGAAAGTACCTGTAGATCCAGTATTACTATTTCAACGTAAGAGTATTACTTAGACATTTGAGGATGAAATAGAAATATTTTTTGACTATGAATTAGCCCGCTACCCTTTATCAATATTTGATGAAACTGGAATGTGTAAAACACAGAAATCAACTATTTACAAATGCTTTGAATCATTTGAAATTGTGTGGGATTGAGAAGCAACCTGTAATGTTACTTTTGATAAATACATTAAGTACGTACATAGACATTTTTGTCAACTAGTGTCTATAGTAGTACTTGATAGTTACACTGGTTATAAGAAAAATATTAAATCTGCAGAACAGCGTCGTCAAACCAAAAAAAATCTTCTTCACCTGATGTCATTTTTGATCAATATATGACAGTTCCAACAAACCAACAACAATTCTTTTCCAATACTCTTATAAAGTCTTGCTTCATTTTTATGTTATTCGACAGATTTACAGCTACAAATATTATAGTGAAGTAAGCAGATAATGACGCTGATGCCCTTATAATTGAAACAGCCATATAACAATCCAATGCAACAAATACTTCTATTGTTGTCGGTGAAGATGTTGGTTTATTAGTTTTACTGACTTCTCGGACTACAATTGATAAGATTATTTACTTTTTAAAACCCGGGAAAGCTCATCAACCAACAGAAATATATTCATCAAAAAGTTAATCTGTTTGTCCAAAATTTCAAAAACATTACTTATTTTTACATGCAATTATTGGCTGCAATAATAAATTAGCATTTTTTTAAAAAAGTAGAACAACCGCATTTAAATTATTTAAAAAATGTAATTGAAGTAATTACGCCAAAGTGTTTTAAAAGATTCTTCACCAGACATTGTTACAAACGGGATTTGTTTTCTTCTTGTTTTATATGGAGCTTCAAATAAAATTGATTGTTTAGACAAATATAGATACCTAACTTATGTAAAAATCACCCGTAATTATAATAGAGTGCAGTTATCTTGTCTTCCTCCAACATCTGTTTCTTCTAGCCAACACTTGTATCGAGTATATTTTCAAGTTCAACTACGGCTAGGCAATCACCTGGACCCTTTAGACTGGAGTTAGAAATTAGTATATTATACATTAGAGCCGATTGATACTTTACTCCTGCCAGCTCCGGAAAGATTTTTCAACATCATCTTCTGCATTTGCAAAAAAGGTTTTAATGTAAAATGTAGCTGTAAAAAAGTTGGGTTATTGTGTTCATCGGTGTGTTCCCAAGGCCAGTCTTGCTCCATTGTTGAATCAAATTCAACAAATGATGATTTTGATGATATCAATAAGGAGACAATTTAGATATCTTTTTCACATACCCAGCTTGAAAAAGATGATGACTACGAAGAAGAAGAAAACGAAGAAAATACTAATATATACTATATCACACTAATACGATTATTCAATACATAAAATACATTTAGTAGTAAATAATATATACAAGTATATATATATATATATATATATATATATATATATATATATATATATATATATATATATATATATATATATATATATATATATATATATATATATATATATATATATATATATATATATATATATATATATATATATGTATATGTATGTATATATAAATACATACATACATACATATATATGTATACATATATATATATATATATATATATATATATATATATATATATATATATATATATATATATATATATATATATATATATATATATATATACATATATATATATATATATATATATATATATATATATATATATATATATACATATATATATACATAAATATATATATATACATAAATATATATATATATATATATATATATATATATATATATATATATATATATATATATATATACATATATATATATATATATATATATATATATATATATATATATATATATATATATATATATATATATATATATATATATATTATTGTTATATTATTTTTGTAATTTCACAAGAATTGCAATGACTTTCCTAGCATTTTATTTTATATAAAATCGCAAGATATTTTTGCAATTTCTTCTCGCATTATATTTTCGCAAGAATTTCAATATCTCAGGAATAATGATTCTTTTGAAAATGTATAAAGGCAATTTTAGTAAACACTTTCAACTCCTTTTTTTTTGTTATACCTTTGACCTTGAATAACTTTTTTTGCATATATGGGATCGATAGGGACTTTAATTTTATTTGTAATAATATTCAAAGGTATGTACCAGTCTTCAGCTATATGCGATTTTTTGTAGATTGAAGTGTTTATTTTGACCGGATTACGACTTTTGACTTTGAGATGCCATCGAATACTTCCTTTAGTGCGTTGTATTTGACTTTAACAATTTTTGTATTCAAATTTTGCTCAGTTTCAATAGATCTGTTCCCAGTGGAACCGCATGTTTTTGCCGCAACGCATTCAAGACCTTCCTAAGAGGTAATTTAAATTAGTACTTTTATAGCAAATGCTGAGATAAAAATAACTTTTGTTACTTGTTATAAAAAGTTAAATACCAAACTCAAATGTTAGCTTTTAGTAAAAAAAAAAAGGGTAATGGAGGTTATTGTGCTGTTTTTGGATGCCGTAACTATTGCAGAAACGATGAAGAATACTAAGCTTAGCATATTATAAGTCAAACAAAATATATAGCATAATAAATAATAACACATGCCAAAATAAAAAACTTATGAATAAATGCTTATTAAAGTTGTATAAAATGCTTTGTTTTTAAAAAATTGTACCAATGCATAGGTTCCATGAATAAATACACTATAAATTTTATAAAGTTTATTTTAAATGACAATATTCGTTATTTGTAATGTTTGTTAGTCATGATGAAATATATACAATTATCAATTTTCTAACTATTATACTACGATATATACTTGCAGTAAATTTTGTTGTGTTAAAAGAATGGGATTTTGTACCACTAACATAATTAACCAGAAAGTCATAAAAGTGTTTTTCAAAGCTCATTATTTTTTAAACATGTTGTTAAAAGTCATGTAGGCATACTGCGATGGCACTCTTCCAAAAATCTTGTAGATACAAAATTATGGACCGAATCCATAAATAGATTTGCTGTAGATAGAAACGGCAAAAAAAACAATTTTGTTGCTCATGTAGGATCTACTAATGTCTGTTCTAACCATTTTGCTGCAGGTTATTACAATACAGAATGCAACGTTCTAATTTTCTACATGCAAGGATAGAACAAAAAAAATGACAAAATTAAATATAAATCACCGACTAATAGAGAGCCACCAAAAAAAAATTAAAAAAACTCAATACATCATCCCATTATATCACCACTATTCATTTTAATACAGTTGAACAAGTAGTTTCTACAGGGACTCCAGAGACTAATGATTTTCATAATTATTGTGTTACGGATGCGAAAAGCAGTGCTCGTTGCAGGATGTTTGAAGAAGATATTTGTTTACTTTTACGTAAAAAGCAAGATGATTGTTTTAATTTATTTAACCAACTAGACTCGGCAAATAATACAAAAAATCTTAATGAAAAAATCATTGCTTTAAAAAAAAAATTAAAAAGTTGCAAAAATTATCCTGTTCTAAAACATACATTACTGAAAAGTTTGACGGGTATACAAACAAGTATAATGTATGATTGGTTATAGAAGTGCTTTGAACATAAAGTTGCATTTCTCATAAACTACCGAGACTCTTCTTCATACAACACGCTAAACAATGAATCAACCACCATGAAAATGTTAGGTCCATTGAAGCAAAAGAACAGTAAATATCTTATGCTTTTGACTTTAATGGAGATTTGATTGGGTTGTAGCCATGAAGACTTATTTTATCGTTTTGGTCTTTCAAAAGCTGTTTCTCGAACCCTAAGTACCTGGATTCCTTTTTTAGCAATCGAATTTAAAATTTTTATTCAACCAGTTACTCGAGAGCATAATAAAACTTATTACCCAGAATGTTTTAAGCCTTTTGGAAATAATATGGTCTCAATACTAGACTGCATAGAAGGTCGATGTAAGTGACCAAGTATTACCAAAGCACAAATTCAACGTAGAGCGTGCAAGTCCTCGCGTAAAAGACTTCAACACTGAGTATGATTGATTTGCTAGACCATGTCTTTATTATAATTGCAGCTTCTACTAATTTAGCACCTCCTTTAGTTGATTACAAGAATCATAACAGTATTTAAATTACAAGACATTTTAAAACATTAAAATATTTCATGTCTAACTAATTGAAGTAAATTTAATAAAAAAAATATTTTCAGTTTACAGCCCTTATTTTGACCTATAGTAATAATAAATGTTATAGAGTAAAAAAATCAATTTCATCTTCAATTTTATCATTGTCACAAACTTTAAATAAATTTTGATTCAAATTCAGACTCTACAGTATTGGAGATCATTTTATTTATCACAAAAAGCAAGATAATAATTTTGTAAAAATATTAAACTTTTTTAACACAACTTTGCTAAAAATCAATTGAAAAATAAACACAATAACTATATAAGTCTTTTGAAGCTCCAACAACAAAACCACAATATGAAAAATCTGTTGAAGCCATTTGACACTTCACTTAACTATAATTAGAATGATGAGGATCATGTACAATTGTATTTTTTCAAATATTAAACATGTGCCTTTGATAGCGACAAATTCTGGAATTTCTGTTGACCCTCTATGAGTCCAAGGACATTTAATCTCGACACATCCAGTGCCACAACAATCACAATGAACAAAGAAATCAGGTGATACACACTATTTGTAAGTCTTTATTTACAAATAAACCGCACTCAGTCGCTTTAATAAATCTATGATTTTTTTAAAATTTTTAAGTATGCGTTGAGTACATCTTTTGTATGATGTAGTCCCCAGGAAGTAGTTTTTGTTATAAAAATATTTGACTTACATAATATGCCAATGATAATGGATGTTGTTTTTTCTGGACATAAAATCTCTAGCTCATTATTTCCTTTACGAACAGCACTATAAACTTTTGACACAGTGACTATGCATTTGCGGTGTTTATGCCAATCATTATTGCATGACTCCTTTATTAATAACTGTTCTAGTTCAGAAATTTTGTCAAAATTTGTAGCTAACTGCATCGATAAAACTTTATATGTAATCTTAAAATCTAAATAAGTTACAACTTCATAAGGTGTTTTAGGAAGAGATGGATGCAAGAAAGCATTAACTTCGATCTCTTGAGCAACATTGAAAATATTAGGTATAGAAACAACATTTTATGTTCGCATAAGCATAACATACCCACAGTTATAATTTATTATTTGTATTAAAGAAACTACCTCTTCCTTTGTCATAGAAACTTCTCTTTGATTTGTGGCTCGTGGATTAAAGTTTAAACGATTTGAAAGTTTTTTTCTTGTAAACACTTAGGTATCTTTTAATGGAGGTTTTTACTATTTCAATTTTACTTAGCATTGATGGTCCATAGAGTTTTTGAACTTTTTTTGATGGTTTGAGCCATTCAAGAGGTTTTGATGAACATTTTTTTTGTCGACAATCTTTACACTATGTTCAACATACCATAAATGTGCACCAACATGTTTACAACAACCAGAGATTCTTAAATTAAAATAGTATATTTTTTAAATCCAAAAATTACGGAAACAAATGAAAAAAAAATTTTTATAATTAAACTATTAAAATGTTTCTATCAATATAAAAAGTTTCAAATTTCAAAATATTTTGCAGAAATAAGTCTTTCTTTAAACTAGGCTCTATAACAAAGATTTTGAAATAACATCTTATTATCAATAAAGTTAGTTATTCAGATTGACATAAAACCAAAAAATTGTCAAAAAATCTAATTTAGCAAAAACATATTAATTTGAAATAAATTTTAATAAACTTACCCAGCTGCACAATTACAATATGCAGATTTTACAGTGCTATGCTTTTTGTTAATCAATACCCAAACATTATAAACAAGTTTATTCATTTTTTTTCAGGTAAACAATAAGCTGCAATGAAGCAATACTTAGAGTTGATATTGTGATACCAAATGGTCTGATTTAAATAAATTTTTGCCACCTCTAAAAGCTTTTCTAGCATTTCTTTTGTTTAAATATAAATGATCTTCTGCATATGCTACATCTGGAAATAGCGAAGGACCAATAATCCAACCATAAGTTAATGAATTTGGGTCTACAATTAATTTTGATGAAGTTTTTTCTTTATTCTACTTGTCCTTTATAAATTAATTTTCTTCATCCTGAGCACTCTGCACTTGAACTTGCAAGTTTAGGCAACAAGCATAGTAAGCATTGTTTGCTAAAGTTACTTAATTGCCGGTTTAATTATTTGATCTTTTTGATAAAAAACTCTGTAGGTAAGATATAATCCATTTTAAAAAGTCATCTTCAGTTATAGTGTTTGTAATTTGTTTGGAAGAACATTTCTTAGCTTTTAAAACTAAAGCTAAATTTTCATTACTAGCACACAAATTTTTAAATTTATTTTCTTCTAAATCATTTTAATAATAAAGCAGAGACATTATTTGAAAAAAATTAACAGCCAAAAGATTTTAATTTAAGTGTAAACAATCACAATCACCCCTTAAGCAATACCAAAATGCAATGCAATAAGTTTACGGCAACCGGACTGGGAACAGATCTATAATAGATCTGTTCCCAGTCCGGTTGCCGTAAGTCCGGTTGCCGCAGTCCGGCTGCCGTCCTAAGAAAAAACGCAGTAATCGCAAAAATTGAAAAATCGAGATTATTGCACCAAACGTTTTAACATCGTTTTCTGTGTAATAACGCTCTATATAAAAATATTGTGGTATATTCCGAAGTCATCAAACCCATAGTTCATTTTGCCGTAAGTTAAAAAAATATATACACACAAAATTTAAAAGTGGCTTTTTCTCAGAATGTCATATTTGTTGTTTACTGCGTTTTTACTTAGGGCGGCAGTATTGTCGCCAATGTTACAAACTTTTAGTTTAAAAAGCAAGTATTCACGCATTTAAAAAATAATATTTAAAAGTGTTTAGCAAAAAAATGCAATACAATGTCTTCCTTAAACTGTTTTGTATGGAATGACTTCTTAAAACAAAAATTTACTAAAGTTATTTTGATTTCATTATTTCCCATACAAAAAGATAGAGTTATCGAAAGAAATTCGAGTTAAACGGTGTTCGACCGGGAAATAACTGTATAAATAAAGAAAATAGTTTAACACTTGGTCTATTATATAACACGGCCGGATTTGATGCCTTGAAACCAAAAAATTAGTGGGCCAAAAAAATATGAGTTTGAAGTTTACAAATAAATCGATTTAACAATATTCAGATAGTTAAATTAAACTTTTTTAAATATAAGTAATAGTTTATTTTGCTTATCCCAAAAAGTGTTGTGTTGCTGGTTGAAGGAGTATTTATAAACGATAGATTGAGGAACGTTCTAATGACAGCGACTACGTATCATAAAAAATTGTGTTTAATTTTTCCGATAGCAATCATTTAGATCTTCTAAATTGTTGGATTAAGTTTGTTAACCGAGCTGATTGGAGCCTCACAAAAAACTCAGCGATATGTATTGATCATTTTGAAGATAAATATTTGAAAAGAGGTAAACGTATAACATTGAAATATTCCGAAAATCCTATACCAACAATTATTACCAACTAAGACATCTTATCAAACCCATCTCTTATTCAATCAAGCTCAGCTTTACGCAAGCCCCCTGCAGTTCGTATATATAGTCATCCTTTGCTAGATGAAATAGATAATTTCAGAAAACATGACACAATTAAAAGCATTATAGATCTTAATGAAAGTTTTTGTTCAGAAGGATTTTGATTTAAAAAAATTTAAAATCGTGTGTTACATCTGTTGACGATGGGGATATTACTCCTAACATTCAGAGCATTACAATTGATGAAGACTTACATGTAAAGCTACATATAAAAGGTATTCCAGTTCCATAATAGTTTTGAGAAGGCAGTGTTTGTAAATTGACTAGTGCCAGTATGCTTGTTAATTTTGTATCTTATATGGAAGAAGTTGCAAAGAAGGTATCAAAAAGTATATAATCAGAATTAAATAAATTATCTCTTTATAAACCACAAGGGCGTCCAATTTACACAAATAAAGTAATTAGATTTTCTCTAATGCACAGATATATATCAAAATAGGCATACACTTTGCTCTTAGAAGAGTTTCCATTTTTTTCATTGTCTTATTTAAAATCACTTTCAAAAAGTTGCATTAATCCAATATCAGGATTGTTATTACTTTTGGAAAATGGTAATGTTAGTGCTGACTGTGTTGTTTTAATTGATAAGATGTATTTACAAAAGGGTGTCCAATATCACGGAGGAAGTTTGATTGGTGCTGATGATGATGATAAGTTTTATTCTGGTATAGTTGTGTTTATGGTGGTTAGCTTAAAAGAATCAATCCTCCATGTAATTAAGGCCTGTCCAGAGTTTCAAATTTCTGGTTCTATGATTAGTTTTATATAAAACTTTATATAAAGCATTATTTAATGTACCAGCTGACAATCATGCAACAAATGTTTCAGCATTCAAGATGTTATGTTTAAAATTTGGTGAACAAGATAATTACATGTTTTATATATTTATGGGACACCGTGTTTACAACTTATATGATAGTTTTCATTTACTAAAAAATATAAAGAATAACTTATTGAATTCAAAACGGTTTGTATTTCCACCTTTTGATATCATTGAGTTTGATAATATTATTCATATTGAAGCTGGCGAAATTTCTTTGAATTTATTGCATAATGTCTATGAGAAAGATGAATTTTTACCCGCTAACTTAAAAAAAAGCATTCAAATTATCTGTCCCAACTTTACATCCAGGAAACAACAAACAAAGTGTTCCTTTAAATATTTTTGATGAGATCACCTCTGCTGCAATCATCAGCTAGTTTCCAAACGAAACTGCAGCTGCTAGAATTGTAAAACTTATTAATATATGGTGGACTATTTCAAACTCAAACGTAATGTTTAACACAAATTATAGGATTGGTAATGCAGCTAATCCAGGTGATAAAAAGCCACAGTTTTTTCGAGATTTTGCAACATGAATTAATGAATGGCAAAAGTTGCAATTTAAAAGATGTAGTAATTATACTTTGTCTGTTCAAACAACTAATGCATTAACTACAACACTGAAAGGCACTGCATGTCTGATGGAAGATTTTTTTTAAAAGGATATAAGTATGTTTTAACTAGCAGGTTTCAAACTGATCCATTAGAAAAACATATCAGTAAACATTGACAAATGAGTGATGGAAGATTTTTAGTGAGTTTACGTGGAGTTCTAAGCTCTGAAAAGATATTATGCATAACATCCCTCATTAAAGCCAATATTGATAGTTGGACAAGCAATATGAACCCTGATACAAAAAGCGACAAAAATGCTTTTGTAACAAAATTGGAAAAATTTAGCAATGATATTCAAGAGAATGAGCTGTGTCATGACTCTTACGAAGTTGCCATCATTGTAACTGGTTACATCACAAAAAAGATTGCAGTTAAATCTGACTGTGCTAACTGTCTGACATCATTAAATTTCAATCAAGTTTCAACAGAATATTTAAAAATTCTATCACGTGGTGGTTTAACAAAACCTTCTAAAGCATTAGCTAGCTATGTTTGTAATGGGTTTACAATTTTAGACACTGTAAAGAAATTATTATTAAAGTATTCCGATAATATAAAAAGTGCATTCTTGTTTGAGCTTGAAAGGTATCAACCAAATGATAATGATTTTATGTGTATGAAACATAAGAAATGGGGAAGAAAGTTAGTAAACGCAATTGTTACCAACATATACTCTAACAATGAGCAACAAATTACAAATGGAAACATTAGAAAAGACGAAGTTACTGCCTTTAAAAATCCACAAACCAAGAAAGACAAATGAATAAAACTATAACAACATAGTATATGTATCTTGTTTTTTTGAGAAAAAAAACAATTTAGACTTTGTAAAAATGTCGTTATTTTCATTAAACTTATGTGTACATTTTAAAAAGAAATGATGTTTTACTAACATACTCTTGTTAATGTTGTTTGAACCAATATTTTGAGACTAAAAGATTTTGTAATGAATAATAATGGCTGAAATAGCCAGTTCACTTAATGTGACCATGATTTAATATTAGGTGATTTTCTAAGTATTTTAAGGTTAAATATTTTGATAATAATAATTATTAAAATTTGAATTAAAAATTATAAAAGGCTAAGAGTAAAATATTTAAAGTTCAATCAAGTCTATACAAAATAACAGATAAAAAATAACAAAATATTTCGATTTTGAAGTTGAAACTTTATAAAATCGGCCCGCTAATTTTTTAGCTTCAAGACAACAAATCCGGCCTTGTTAATTAGGCCAAGGCCATGGTTTAAGCATTAAAAACAAAAAAATTTATTTTGATATTTTCTTAATATAACTTATTTTGATATTTTTTTAAACTTAGTTTGGAAATTAAAAAAATAAAAAATAATTTGTTCAAATTTAAATTAAATTTGATGAAATAAATTATGATAAATTTTTTTAAAAATGTTAGAGAGAAAAAAATATATTTATTTAACTATCTTTTTTTTTTTTTTAATTTTTTTTTTTTTTTTTTTTTTTTTTTTTATGGAAATAATTTATTTTACTATTGCGCCCAGTGTTTTACTATTGCAGTAGTAGACAAAGATAAAAAAAAATTACATTTTTAAAAACTCACATATAAAATGTATTTTTTATATAATTATAATATATTTTTGTATAATTATTATGCCGTATGGTTCTGTAGAATGTAGTAGAACTGCTGTAGCTGTAGAACAAAAAAAAATTTATAAAAAAAAAGTTTTTTTAATTTCAATTTGATAATCTTTTTTATGTTACTAATAAGCATGGAATAGATGCTAATTTTAAATCCTTGTTTTTTTATTGTATAATAATAAAATCAAGTATTATCTTTCAAATTAGCTATTGCGTCACTATTTTGCACGTAAGTTATGCCAAATAGAATGATTTCAAATGACGGCTTGATTGAAGAACTTTTTTTGGTTAAAATTTCACTTATATAGTCGAATACTTTTGCGGTTCAAAGCGGGCAGTAATTTGAGAATTTAAGTACATTATTCCATATGTATATTATCAATATAAATTGGGTTTATAATCCGCCTGGTCTCTATTAATGATTTTTACAAGTTAATGACGTATACAATTTTTTCTCGCGAAAACATCATATATATTTTATTCTTAATGGTTAGGGGTCATTCATAAAGTACTTACGCCAAAAATATCAAAAAATTGACCCCCTTCCCCCAGTTGCCATGCGTCCTCTCCCCCTTTGAAAAGTACGTACGTTTTTGAAGTACCCTCCCCCCCCATCTTCTCTTTTCTCTTTTTGAGTTAAAAAGATAAAATTTATAAAAAAAAACATTATTTAAGAAATTTAAATATTAGGGATCGTCAATAAAGTACGCCGGGCATGAGTAAAATAAGAAGTTATCAAAAAGTGGTGATATTCTTTATATTTCAAAACGTTCCATTTCATTAAATCAATTGCTCAATACTTTTCAAAAACAATATGAAGTATAAAAAGAATTTCTTCATATTTCAATTTTTAATTAATTAGCGCGACAACAGTCTTACTAAGGGTAACAAGTTTAAAAGCTAAAGTTTTAAAGTATAGTTAAACTTTAAATATTAGTTTTCGAAATTGTTATGTAAATAGTATTTTTTATAATTTTTTGAACTTTTGTAAAAAAATTTTTTAAATAAAAATAAGATACTATATATTATTTAAAAACTAAACAAACAAAAGCCTAAGCGATCAAACACACTTGAGGGAATACGTCACATTAAGACAGTTCCTGTGAAATTGATCAGGACTGCTAATACAGCTTGTGATAGGCATATCGAGAAGCATGATAGCAGCACTGTTTTTACTCATGGCCGTGATTTGGAGCGTCTTGTTTCAATTAAAAATTTTAAGCTTCTTATTTGTACTCCAGAAGGTCAGGTAAAACCTATATTTGTTGTTGCATGTGATGGAGGCTCTGATGAAAACCCAAGGTTTCCCAAATCATTGCAAGTTGCAATTGCAAGATTTATAAAATGGGATTTGGATGTCTATCTAGCAGGAACTCATGCACCTCATTATTCAGCATATAACAGGGTTGACCAGCGTATGGCTCCGCTGAGTCGAGAGTTAGCAGGATTGGTTTTGCCACATGACCATTTTGGGACACATCTAAATGCATCTGGAAAAACAATTGACGTTGATTTAGAAAAAAAAAATTTTCTGAAGCTGCAGAAACTCTAGTTGAGGTATTGTCAGATATAGTAATTGATATCTATTCGGTTTGTGCTGAATATATTGAACCTTCCCAACTGTCACCAATATCAGAGTAAGATTCAAAATGGATTGAAAATCACGTAAGACAAAGTCAATATTTTTTAATGATCGTTAAGTGTGATGTTCCGAATTGCTGTAAACCTTGGCGAAATTGCTGGAAAAAATATTTTCCTCAGCGTTTTTTACCAGGTCCAGTTGTAATGTCTCATGCTGCTGAAGGAATTTTTATTCCTGAGCCAAAGGTAGCACGAAATATTCCTAAACCTTACTTTTCTTCTCTAGCGCAGCGCTTGGGATATATAGGTTCAAAAATTTCGATGGAAGCTTCCTTTGATTTGTACTGCCCATCAATTTCACAACAACAAATTGATCAAAGAACTTGCAAATCCTGCAAAATTTATCCAGCTTTTAAAGCAAGTGTTAAACGCCACAAGTGCGTGTTTAGAAACATAAACACGACCTCTGAGGAAAATAAAAATGATGATGAAAACAATGATACTCATTTAACAGTAAATGAAAGTAATTCTGATCAAATTCATGTCATCGAAAACATATTTGATTGGGTGAAATCACCCTTTGATTTAGATCACCAACAATTTAAATTAATTGATTAATGAAAACTATATTAATAATTTTGTTTATTAAATATTAAAACGATGTTTTGAAACCTATAAAGATAACAGTTTTTGTTTTAAATTGTGATTACTTAAAAAAATTTTATCACCCTGCCCTTAACCACAACCTAATCTTTAAAGGTACCAAACAAACATTCTCGCCAGCTTGTTGATTTTAAAGGTTTCCTGTTTGCCAGCAAAAGTGCCTAAAGATCAACTACACAAATCTTTCAACAAGACTTTTTTGTTTTATTTTTTGTTAATGATCTTTTAAACGATTGAAAAGTAATACACTTCACTGTCACCTTGATGTTCAGAGTTAAAAAATTTCAAACACTAAATTGATTGCTTGCATTTTTTTAGCTGTAATACTTTTCAAAAATTTATAATTTCCAGTTTTCTCAAGCTTCTTAGTTTATTATATTTATCAAAAAAATTACCCTATATAAGATGATGCAATTTTGTTACGTGATATTTTTTATAATCAAGAAATAATAACTATGTTCTAATACACAAAGAATTTTTGTATTTATATAAGATTGAGCACAAAAGTGTTTTCCTCGCGGTAGTTATTCACTTACTTTAATTGCGATACAACAACATAGGTGGAGGGTATGTAAAAAACTGTGAAATTAAAATTTTGAAAGAAAGTTTCCAAGCTGGAGATAAAAACAATTGTTTTGACCATCGCAAGCAAATCATTAAAACTTTCTCTATTCCTTAATAACTAATAAACGTAACCAAGTATGTGAGTTGTTACATTTAAAAAACACATCAAACGATAACTATGAGGTGCCAAATAAACGTGTCTGCCCGTTTATATGGGCTAAATGTTGTGGATTATTATACTAAAAACCCACAACATTTTTACCAAGCCCATAAAAACTTATTACGCTTTTAATGTTAAATTTAAACTTCTTTTAATAATTTTAAGGTTCCTTTAGTAAAAAGAACTTTAAAGTTTCCAAAGAAAAATTGTAATTAGACCTTTTTTAAGGGCAAGTATACTTCCCTCCCTCCCCAACTGACGTTTCAAAGTCACGGTCATTTTTTTTATTATTAAAAAAAAAATTATTTATTATTATATTCAAAAATATCTAGTTATTTATTAAAAAACAGCTAGTTATAGTTAAGTATTTGTTAGTGGTGATAAGTTAGAAATACAAGCATTAGCTAAGAAAAATTACTTTTTTTATTTAGTGCGTACGTACTTTTATATTCAACCCCTCCCTCCCCCCCTATACGCTTTTGTACGCTTTTTGGAGACTCTTTCCCCTCCCCCTATGAGCGTACGTACTTTATGGACGACTCCTTATGTTATAATTAGGTTTTAGCAAGACTAGATTTGTGTTACAAACTTGTTCTGATATTAATATATCTTAAAATACCTATTTATATGATTTTGTAAATGCAATTCATATTTATCTAAAAAAAACATGAAAAAAAAAATGATATTTATTCATATATAACAAAAGAAAACTTGAAGTTAGCTTATTATAATATTTTGGATGCAGTTATAAATGGCATAAACTTAGCTGCAAATAATAACCTGTCTAGTTTCAAAATCATCTCTTACAAAGGTATATATGCATAAAGTCTAAATATTTATGCCATTTATAACTGCATCCAAAATATTAGCTTATTATAATATTTTGGATGCAGTTATAAATTGCATAAACTTAGCTGCAAATAATAACCTGTCTAGTTTCAAAATCATCTCTTACAAAGGTATATATGCATAAAGTCTAAACTTAATTTTAAAGAGAATAACAAGCAGTAGCTACGAAATGAATCGAACCCATTTCAAGTTGTAATTGATTATAAGAAAGTTTTATTTACTACTTCCATTGATAAAGTAAAAGAGGCTAAAACTGTTTTGCAATTATCAGAGTATATAAGTTTTGGCTATATAATTATACGAAATTATAAAATTAAAATTTCGTATAATTATATAGCCGCGAACCACTGCAGGACAAGAATTGGCAGAACAGCGATTAGCCTATTTTTTACCGTACCATCGTGATTTTGTCTTTGTTAAATAACTGGGTTGCGCATAGGATTGTTATGAAATTTTATTGGGCAATCCTATTTAAAGTCCATATGTTTTCCTTTTAAACCCCGTCTTCTTAATTAGTTAAAATTGTTTTAGCAGAATCTACTGTAATTTTTTTGGTTTAAATTTTTTATTAGTTTAAGCACAATAAAATGTATGTAGACACGTTATTATTGACGCTTTTTACTTTTCTGAATAATTTTAAAATATAGACTTAAATTTCTAAATATATTTACGCTAAAAAAAGCAGTTATTATACAATGATTTGATTCATAACCATTCAACAATGGTGTTTTTCTGCGATTCGTGTCCAATCGCCAACATGATTTGTTATATATTACTGCTTCAATTTGAAACGATATTTTCTCCTTTAGTGCTTGTATCTACTTTAAATTTACTAAATTAAAAATAAACATAAGCACAACTTAATAATTTATTACGCATATACTTATGCAACATAGTAATTACATATATACAAAATGGTCACAACATTTACAATCACGTTACAATAACAATTATTTTGATTATTGACGAAAAAGTTTAATCCATTAACATCAAAGCATAGTTAAATAGACTTGAGTTAAGGATTTCTTTATAACTTTGAGAGCTAAAATTTAATCACAATGAAAGTTTACAATTACAACCAAGTGCAAGATACTTACTAATATATTTATTAAAACATGAGGTACTTGGATTATTATGGATCAAAACTCCATTCATAACTTCATGTCTTGAGATTTATTTTATGGCTGAATATTTTATTTACTTCACAGCAGACTCTAAATAAAGTATACAACACGCTGTGACGAATTAATTTATCATTTCATTTTAAATAGATGACTTTATAATGCTGCCACAGTATGATTACAAATCAAAGTATCTTAAGTATAGTATAATATATATTTTGTCATTTATAAACATTTTACAACGTTCTTATTTTACAATTTTCATCAATAAAATTTAATAACAATTAAAAACGATAGGAGTAAGTCAGAAACAGAAGCAAGACAGAAGTCTTGCTTCTGTTTCTGACTTACTCCTATCGTTGTCATCAAGCCCCTATAGTAAGCGTAAAGTACTTTTAACAAATTTCTCATAATATAAAATTACAAATACTCGCTATATAAAAACAAGTTAACACATTAATACAACAAGAATACCATAAACTGCAAAAGATAAATAATCAGACATATTAAGAAACACAACAAGATTTTTTTTTTTTTTATTCTAAACATTTTAAATCTTAAACATTTAAAAAAAATATGCACATTATCATTAGAATATTTAAGATTGAACATATGAGGAGTTCATGTACATAACACGCTAGGTCAAATAAAAATTTTGAGTTAATTCCATTTTCTCATTCTATATACTGGAATCTATTTAAATATTAGACCAATGAAAAAAATTTAGGTTCTAAAAATAGTCAAAGAAAATGCCAATATCTATTGTCGCGCAATTAAGATTAGTTTAGTTTTTCGTTGTTTTCTCAAAATGAGTTTACATGGATTTAGCGTATATTGCAAATGGGCTCCTCATATTTAAGGGTAATTATTAATATAAATTAACATATTTTTATAACATTTAAATTCAACTAAAATATAATATTTTTAAAAAATGACAATATCCGGATGAAATCTGTTTATCTAACTGCAACACAAACTTCAGCGAGGGAACAGAAAATTATTTAATTTACTACCTATGTATGGCATAAGGTGTTGAGGACTTAAAATGTTAGGACACTTATAAACTACATTGAGAAAAAGATTCATCAAATTTGAGTAATTAAGACAATTGTGCAAATTTAGAAAAATATATGTATACGTGTGTATGTGTAAGTATATATATTTATATGTTTGCATGTTTAAATGTGATTAATTAATATATTTATTTAAGGGTGATTATTTATATGTGTATTATTAAATAATTATCTTTTATTTGAAATCTAATCTTCTGCGAGTATCCGCACTCTTATTGTAAAGTTAACAAAATTTGTAATTCTTATTGTATGAGTTTTATGGATTTAATTCATTCTTTTATTATAAAACTTATTTTGAATAAATTTAAAAAAGTAATAAAGAAATAATAAAATAAAAATTAAAATGCCTCTCAATCTTTCTAAATATTTTTATACACAGAAACTATTTTATAAAAGACAGTAAATCTAGTCATTAGAAATAGTAAAATTAAGGGAAAAAAACTTATCGATCACTTAAGCACTGAAAGCAAAAAAATTAATCACTTATTTGATTAAGTGTAATCTTTCCAGATATAGATGAACTATTTAACTTGAGATTTGGAACTTTAGTGTCAACGTTATGTTTATTGCCATAGCTTCATTAATGTTTGCTACATTTATGTGGTGGCACATTAATCATCACAAACCAACTCTAAAAACGAAACATCGATACTATTAAATCTAAAATTAATAAAAGTTTTTTCATATAATGTAACAAAATAAATAAAGGCATCAAATCTATGGAATGGAGTTTTATTATCACAGTAGCAGAGAATATATACTACAACAAAAATCACCTCAATAGCATTTTAAAATTAAAATTATAGAGAAAAAATGACTTTAAAAGTTTGACAGTAGTGAAAATCAAACACGTCTTGAAATACTTAAATAAAATAAATATAACATTAACATCATTATTTAGACACCACCTTGACTATTGAACCCCATTAAGGAGTTTATATATACAAAAACATTTTATTAAGATTGAACAACTCCAACATAAAGCAGTTTATGTTTATAGTTTACAATATTTGTTCAAAACTTACTGATAAACCTTTTTCTCTATATTAGAAATTAAAAGATCAAGAAGGTGATCTTATACAACTATACAGTTTTTTTAATGACTTGGATGTAGTAAATTAGTATAATTTTATAATATTTATAGAAAACTAAATTACAAAAGAAAGTAATAAATGATATATAAACAACAATCCAAAAAAATCAAACAGTGAACATAATTTTTTCATAAATAGAATAGTCGTCAAATGGAATCATTTATAACTAGAAGTAGTGAAAGTGAAAAACTTAATAATATTTTTAACACTCTACGATAAATGTAAACAAAACTGTGAAAGCTGTAATAATCTGTAATAATCTAATAATAAATCATAAAAACCGTTTCTACGTTGCTATTGTTGAAATAAAAAAAAACTTCAGGACGTGTAAGAATTTTTTAAAAATAAGAGATTGTTTCAGTACTTTTAAGGTCTAGTAACTGTTGTTTAACAACGCCTTGAAATTGTTAAAAAGAGTTTATCGCTTTAATCTTATTTGTGAGAAATAAGTTCCGCAAATGAGTTCCGCAAATGATATTGAGAATTTTGATTCTCTCAAGAACATTTTTGGAATATAGTAGTACTGCTAAGAATATTTTGTTTCGTATTTATGATCAATAAGTTGGAGGTAATTATGGAATATTTTTGGGACCAAACTATTTTTTAATACAAAAGTAAACTGAAAGATGCAACAGATGTTTTGTTCTTAAATATTAGGAACTCTCAGTTCCTTCATTATTTGTTTAGCACTAGCATATCCATTTTTGAATATGCGGCATGGATGTTTTTTATAGACTAAGGCTAGTTTTGATTGGTAAGTACTTGCCCAGGCTACATTGCAAAGTAGCTAATGTAGCTATGAACAAATGCAAAGTATAAACTTTTTAGATATACTTTATTCAAAATGTTATTACATTTATGCATAATCCCAATGCTTTTAGATATTTTATTTTCTAACAACTTGATATGCTCTTTCCAGCTAATATGTTCATCTAAAATGATTCCCAGAAACTTCACAGAAAACGCTCTATTTAGTTTTGTTGTGTCAATTAAAATATCTGGGAGTTTTAATGGTAACGTGTCTGACTTTAATAGTTTTGTGAAAAGAATGTATTTGCTTTTTTTAATGTTCAAGGAAAGTCTTATGGTCTTTAACCAATCGTTTAGCTCTTCAAGCTAATGATTTACTGTATTAAAGATAGTCTTAATATTCGAGTGGGTGTAGAAAGCTAGGGTGTCATCGGCAAAAAGAATAAAATTCAGTATTCAAGAAGATAAAAATATCTCGTAGATAGTAAATACTGAAAACTAAGTGGTTGATTTATTTTATCGTATACCAAATTTTTTACTTTCTCTGTACAAACGAGGTTTTCTTCAACATTAGTTGTCATTTTCTTTAGGTTTACCCTTTTTTTTAAATTAAAAACTCAATCATAAATCCTCAGATATAAAATGGTTAAAAATGATATTTTCAGAAAAAAACTTTTTTTTTTAAAGCAGATCTTTCAAGACCGTATTGGCGCCAAATTTAAGTACGCTAATTTTAACTGCTTTCTGTTTTGTTAAGTTATTGTAAGACGATGACTTTGGAAAAAAAAATTTAATTATTAACTTTTTATGAACGAAAAGCTTTGTTATGTTCTAAAAGAGATTGAAGCGCTTCTATTTAACAAATTAACTTTATAAACAATTTATTTAGATAAACAGAGAATTGGATACAAATATTTCATTCAAAAACGATTTAAAAACGATTTTTATGAATTTTGATCAGGTTTTTATGTATTAACTTAGCAGGTATTGGTCGGGCGACATTCCGCGTGTCGAAATTCGACTCAAAATTCAATTCTACATAACAAAAAGTCTATCCGCGAAGATATAGAACGTTTCCTTTGTTTTATTTCGATATAAATGCGGGGAAAACCCAACATTACTTTACGCCCTTTAGATTATAACTGATACCTTAACTGGAAGTAATGCAGTAGTCGTAAAATAAACGTCTTATAATAGAAAATTTAATTTCGAATGAATTTAGCATACTCCGTGGGTGTGAAAATGCATTTTTGCTGTTGTAAAAACGATTTTTCTGCATTTTGATCGGGTTTTTGTTTAATAACTCAACAGGTATTGGTCAGGCGACATTCCGCGTGTTGCCATTCAACTCAGAATTCTATTCTTTCTAAGAAAAAGTTTATCAGCGGGTAAAATTCAATTTTAAAAATTCTCTGCGTTTTTTGCGTGGTAGGGACTACCACGCAAAAACATTTTTATACTATATTTATAAAGAAAGTATTATCTTTTTATTACTCCTATTAAATTATAAGAATATAAAAGATAAATGAGTAATGAACACTCAAATTATATTTTTAAAAAGTTATGAATATGACTACAAAAAGATAATAAAATAAGGCAAAATTGTTCAAGTAATCTACACAATATAGGTACGTGTGTAAAAATTTCAAATTGTTTAAATATTAGATTGTTATATATTGTTAGAAAGAATTTTAAGAAAATATTCCAAAACTGAAAGTTTTATCAAAATCAGATGATTTTACAAAAAGTTATGAGCATTATAGTGACGAAATTTGATTACAAGGATTCCTTAACAAAAATGTGACCAATTTATAATAATTTTGTAACTTAAACCACTTAACATTGTCAAATCTTATCTAAATGCATATAACTTGATATCAAAAGATAGGTGTAACATTGGGCTTCAAGCTTCTTTTGCTTTTGACACCAGTGCACAATCAGGGGGCTAGAGGGGAGACAAAAGAAACATCTTTGCCATTAAAAAATTTACATTTCTTCTAAAAAAAGGTTGTTTTTTTATATATATAACTAGTAATTTATCAGTTTAAAACAAAAACTAGCAGTATAAAAAGTGGTAGAATACGCTCCTTCCAAATTTTAAAACTTTAAATTTAATGCTGCTTTTAAAACACTCTAAATGCTAAAAAAAAAAAGAAAAGAAAAGAGAATGTATACATATGTATAATAAATAAGAAACTTACATAATGCGATTGTTTATGTGAACTAATATTAACGCTAAATTTAAAAAACGACAATAACATAAAAAATTATGTTTTAATTTATAACTTATTTTTTGACTTTTAGTAAATGATTAAAAACAGTTCGAATCACCTTTAAGCAAGAAAACTAAGTTATATATATAATATAGAGAAGAAAAATATGTTAAATTAAGGCTTCTGATACTTTGTTAGATATTTTTTAGAGTAAATGGTTAATTTATCTTAACCGCCCTTGTAGCGTAGTTTGTTAAGCTGCATAACAATGGATGCTGCAATACAATCCCTGCTAAACAGTTTCCTTTTTAATGTTTCCAATGTTTTAAGTGAAGACTTATGCAAGCAGAGGTCATTGTATCCAATGGGTGAAGATGGAAGTTTAGTAACTGTTTAACGATTACTGCCACTAAGTATTTAACTTAGTGATAGTTGCATGGTTTGCTGCCACTCGGTCACTCATCTTATATTTCTTATATTAGGAATAATTACTATATCTTATATTACTATATACTCATCTTAATATTACTTATATTAGCAATAATTGTACTTCGTACTTCAATATTTTGTTGCTTGTAAAAATTACTATACACCTTAGCAAGGTGATCTACAGACTGTGTAATATGACTCTGATAATCATTAGCTGTACCCCAAGTAAGTTGGTCAATAGCCTCAACCATGCACTGTGTTTTGGTTGTAAAGTGCACAGTATTTATATGGCTACCCTCTTGTGTAGTAGCATCAAAGCTCGAGGTCATAATTTTTGTTGCAATAGCTATTTCAGCAGTCTGCAGATCTGAACTCCAAGCTCACGCATCATCTGCTCCACAGATGTACGATGCGGAGTTTCAGTTGTTGAACATTTATTTTAAAAGTATACAAGTAAAACATGTCCTTTAAGACATACCTGATACAAAAAAGGTTATTTAAGATACTCTGATTTCAAATGATTCATCATTAAACATTTCATTGACATTTTAAAAACTCTACGTACAAGTATAAAAGTTAATTATATTATTTAGAGCACTAAACTGTAAATAAATAAATTATAATAAAATAAATATAGTAAATAATTCACTAAATTTTATTGTAACATGTTTAATAATATTAACGCTGCATGTTTAACATGTTACCCTTCTTGACATGTTTAACATGTTACCCTTCTTGAAGAAGAATTTTTGTAGACGTTCATAACTTATAGAACAACAAAGCAAATACAATATATAACTATTTATAATTCTATACAATATATAATAATAAATGTAATTTATTTAATAAACTATCAAAATTAAATTAATTTTAATAGAATTTAATTACTATTGCAATAGTCTAGCAAAAAAATATATTTTGATTAATTATTTAATGAGTAAATAATGATGAAAATATTCGATAAAAATAATTTAATACTTTGAAAGAATAATCAAAAATACAACTAAAAGTATAACTAAAAAATTATATATCTTCAAAAAATTCGAAAAGGATTCTTTTTAAGAATCCACAAATGCCACAAGGTTGTTTATAAAAAAACAGCAAGTTAATAATATGCATTTTGCACCAATCGGAGTTTCAAAAACTATCATGTGACTACAAGAAATGAAAAAATGCGAACGCAGCGTAACAAGGCAAAAAATTCAGCATTGCATAGAAATACCTAGGGTGCTTGGGGAAACCCAAAACCAATGTGCGCTACACCTGATTAATATAAAAATTTTACCAATATTAGACAAATAAATGATCTACAAAACCTTAATGTTTCATAAGGTACCTGCCATAATTTACAGAGCTGTGATTCATAGAAATAATGTGCCAACTTATGATGAAAAAATATATATGCTTTTTTTTTGTAAAGTAGTGTAAAAATGTATCAAAAATTAGACAAACCTTTTTCCTAACTACGTGCAAAATTTCAAAAAAATTGGTTCATAATTAGCGGTACAGTGTCGTTTGCCCTAATACGTGTCTTGGCCAAATTACAAAAATCGGGTCACAGATTTTAGCTTGCGTTTTTACGGCAAATTACGAATTTACGCATGTACCTACACAATAATATACATATATTTTATATATTTCTATTTCTATCAAACCAACATTATTATCAGTTTTTTTCTATAAACATCTATCATTTTTCGTTGTCGTTGTTTCTATAAACTAGTTTATATGTTTCTTTGCCCAGTTTAGCTTGGTAAAAAAAACTTTATTTCAATAATAAACTAATTTAATGGTTAATATTTTATGTAAATAATTACGTTTGAGATAAATAGACTTGTAAGCAGAATAGATTCTCACCTGATAGTCTTTCTTTTTGACAATAAATTTTTTAGATATACTTGTATAAAAAGTGAAACAAACGACATTCAAGATGGATGCAAAGTCTGCGCTGTAAATGCTCTTGTTTACATTATAACATTTGATATTACTACTGATGGGCTACTATTGCCCCAATGCCTGATGTTCTGCTTCAGCAAATCTTTGTTGAACCATTAATGGTTTTTTTGCGGCTACCCAGCTCAGGTAATTTTATAAAGGCTCGGCAATGTTCCTGTTACGGTTTCCCAGAACTGGCAATCCAAGAACGGAACTTTATCGTTCTTTTAATGAATTTGCTGGCATAGGCTAGCCTTTATTGGACCAGTATATATTTGCTGTCTGGGTTGGTTCATACCCCCAAAAAACTTTTCAAAGAAAACTAACTAATTTACGTGCTGACTTCTGTTAACATGGATAAACCAACAAACAATTTAAAGTAAAATAAAATTAAATGAAAAAATTTTTTTGTCTCAGTTATTTTCACTTTTATGCTTAAAAAGACAAATTTTAAAACTGTGATTAAGCAAGTAAAGTTTGCTTTAGCAACTTTAAACTCTCAGGTTATTATAATTTGGTAATAACACAGGAGTTGAAGCAGCTTCATAAACTTCTTGTGTTTTTTACAAAATTTATTACAAATTGTTTTAAAAAAAAATGAAAATGTTTTTGGTGAGTGTCTAAAAAATACCTAATAAAATCTTTATTTTTAAAAATCTTGCCTCAGAGCTGCTTTATCTCCTTCACGTTACTGCTATTAATATGTTTAAAATCACAATTTTTAATCTTAAAGTAATTAAAATTTTATTTTTTTATTTTTTAAAGTAATTAAAAAAATTTTCAATCTTTATTTTTAAAAATTTTGCCTCAGAGCTGCTTAATCTCCTTCACATTACTACTATCAATATATCCAAAAAAAATCAAAAGGTATTTAGTTTATAAATTTGAAATAACTTATAACAGAAAACAAGCTAAAACTAACAAAAAAAAAACTTTAATATAACTTTAATATAATAATTAACACAGCTTCATAAGCTGGTACAGTTTCATTTTGATTTGCTTCATCCACAATCTTTTTCTAATGGCTATCAGTTTCTTTTTTTGCTCGATCGCTTCTTTAATGCCCTTTCTGTTCATTAATGCTTTTTTTTGATTATCTAATTTTAAAGCTTTATTTATAAAAAAATTATTAAAAAGTATATGAAGCTCAACAAATATTGGCTCCATTCCAATAACTCTATCATTAAGTTCAATAACAGCTGCAAACACATATAATTCTAGTACTTGCTTTGACAGAAACAAATTTTTAGGGCACTTTTTCCAAATAATATTATTCAATGACTTGTCTTTATTTTTAGCTTGCCTTTTAAGAAAACTTTGCTTTAGCAACTTTAGCAAATCTCAAGATATCTTGAGAGATCTTGAAGTATTTTTATCAGCCGAGATTTGAAAGACAATTTAACTTTTTTTTATATGTTGTTTCTTTTTATATGTTAATTTTATTGTAATTTTGTCATATTGCAAGGCACACCACCCATTTGTTGTGTAAGGACAGAATTGATGACAAGATACTTCATTTAAATATGTGAAACGAAACAGTCCATATAGCTTTTTTATGGCATAACATAATGAATATTTGTTATTGCAATTCCAAAATAATTTTGTAATGTGTAAGCTGCTTTAGTCGTAAAACTTCCTTTTCTTTCTATCATTTTCTAATCACAAAGAACTGTCCCTTTACATGCAACTTTTATAAGCGATTCATATAAAATATCGTTGATTGAATTTTATCGTTGAAGGGAAATACACGGTGGCATATTCATCAAGATACCAAACTTTTTAATTGACTTTCAACCTCGACCAAATTCTCAAAAAGTTGTTACAACTTGTATTTGTTGCAAAAGGATATTGCTTTACTTTCTTTATAACTTCACAAGTTTTTGGAGAATGAAATTGTTACCTTACACACCGTTTTTACATAACAGTTTTAGTTCACAGCAAAATCCATTACATTTATCAAGATTATTCTCAAGAATCAATTTAGAACCACACATAATCCATTTACCAACATCAAATTAGCATAAGTGCGCTGAATAAAGTTGCAAATATTAACATAAGTGCAAATTAACACTTAGCCTATGTTTGCAAATTTATTCGGCGCATTTATCCTCGTTTGCGTTTATGCCAGCTCGCACTTGTGCCAGTTTTTGAAACTACTTTGCACTTTTACCAATTTGCACTTGATTTTTGAAATTTGCACTTTGTTGTGCCATTTTTTGCAACTGCTCCGCACTTATGGCAGTTTGCACTCGTTCCAATGTTTGCAAATTTTATATATTTTTTAAACTCTAACTTTTAATGAGCACAGTTCAAAGTGCTCATCAAAATTTAGAGTTTAAAAAATTTTATAAGGACCAGAATAAGAAAGCAGAATTAAGTATTAACCAGTTTTTGAATGATGAAATTGATGTAGATGTTATTGATAAAACAAGCAAATCAGCCAATCAATTTATTAATATCAAATTTAATGATAAAAGACTCTTTCATTAATACAAATCACTTTCCTTTTCTTGCTCAAACAGTTTTGAGATATGGAACAAGTAACAGAGAAGCTGCTGCTTTTTCTTCTGCAGTTCTTGTAGATTTTAGAAAAGTTAATGAAAAAGGCAATAAACTGGTCATTGAACAGCATGAGGTTCATAGGGAAAAGAAAAAAGTAATGTAAAAATTTCAGAATGATGATTTACTGCTGTATCAGTCAGAAGATATAAAAACATTATTTTTTGACGGGAAAAAAAATTTAACTCTTGTTAATGAACAAGATGAAACAACATTAAAATATTATTCAAAAACAATAAAAATGAACTTCTATACTGTCACTGGTGAACTAGGAGAAAAATGATTATTCCATTTCTCTCCTCTTGAACCTGGCCTTGAAAAAAAACTGCATTAATGATAGCCGAACCTATAGCAGATTAGTGTAAAAAATTTGATATAGGTTTACTGTATATTGGAGCAAATTCTACAGCTACTAACACCGTTAGGTAAGATCGGTCTTTAAAAAGAAAAGAGGATCTTCTTAATAAAAAGTTAACCTGGAGTATATGTATGCTGCATACAAATGAGCTTCCTTTCAGACATCTTATTCAATATCTTGATGGAAAAACAACTTCCAACAATGGATTCAGTGGAGTTGTGGGTAAATTATTAAGTTGTGCTACATTACTTCCACTTGCTCAAACTTTCCCAATAATATCCATTGCCTAAAAGACCAATTAAAATAAATAAAGATGTGATTGATGACCTTCAACCAATCAGCTTTATGGATATAAAATGATTTTAGCTATACGTTCAGGTAACTTACCTATAGATCTTAAGAAGATGGAGTGTGGTCCTGTGAATCTCATAAGGTAGTTGACCACTGCAAATAGGCTGCTGCGAATCTAGGTCTCATTTCTTGGACTGTCTGGGCAAAACTTTAGTATTTTAAGTTGCATAGTTGAGTATGTTGTTGGAGCTTATTATTCAATATGGTTTGAATAATAATTTTCAACAACATACTTTTTATGTATGACCCCAAAAAACAATGCATATGATCTAATGTATTTATATTTTACTAATTGATGTAAATCATTTTTTTATTTTGAACTTTTATTATTTGAATATATGAGTAGACTTAAAGGTTACTAATATAAAATAAATTATTTGTAATCACAACAGCCAGGCTATAACTATTTTAAAATAAAAAGAAACAAGTTTTTATTTGGTTTTGCAGTACTACTTTTTATTAATAGTTTCAGTTATGAAGGTTAAAAGCAAAGGTTAAAATTTTGACATGTTTGATATTTTATACACTTGTCAAACAAGGATAGTTTTGAAAAATCAATTGTTATTCAGGCTGTCTCAAATTTTACAATAAGTTCTTCTCTGGTGACCGCCCCTCCTTCTTTAAAAACTCAAAAAATCCTAGTCAAATTTGATTTTTTTTTACCTCTTATTTTAAAATAGAATAATGTGCATCAACAAATTTCGAATTTTAACAAAAAAATATTGTGTTGAAAATTTAAGATATTTTATTGTTAATAATTTCCACTTTTACCCGATTTTGGTAATTTATTTTAAAGTTATGAAAATATATTTTTTCTAGTATATCTTAAAATCACTGGACATTTAAAAAAATATATTTAAACTTTCTATTTCAAAAAAATTACTACACCCTAAGCAATAATCTTTTCAGAAGTTGATGTCATATTAACTGCGTAACCATTTAACAAAACATAATCACAAAAGATAAAATATAAAAAAGTTTCATGTACTAAGACAATTTGAAATCCAGTTGCATCATGCTGTTTATAGAGTTTTTTTTAATGCACGTTGCTGTTTTGACTAATAATGCTTATTGGGCCAGTTATGTCCTATGGTATGTCATTAAAATTAATATTAAATAGTATTATCATTAAATGGTAAACGTGTGCACGTAAACAATAAGTATTCGCAGAAGAATCCATTTATAGATTTTGAAGTTAAAATTCAAATTTCCCTGGAATATTTTTAATGAATCAGGTACCAGTAGTTCATGTCCTTTCTAAAGGAGATATTGCAGTTAGTTTTATTTAAATCGATCATTTTTTCACCTTTTTTCGTCCATAACACTCAAATTATCATTTTATTTCGTCGAAATTAAATTCAAAAAAAGTCAACTTTTAAAAATATTTTAGGATCATCTTTTACAACAGAAAAACTTTGATCTATTTTTATCATATGCCAATATAAACTTGTACAACAGTAATAACTTTTGTAAAAAATACATTCAAATTTATGGAGCAGTATGTTAATACGAATTTTTTGTTTTTCCAAATAATAATGCCATTAATCTAGTGAGTAAAATTTTGTTAATTTAGTGAAAGTTATTATGAATTTAGTTAATATTTAGTTAAATTAACAATTAGATAAATTAATAATTATTTAGTTAAATTAATAAGCTTAACGCATTAAGTTATTTCGGCTAAATGCGTTAAGCTGAACAGGTTATTAACAAGACCTGATGTTGAAGAAAACAAAACTTTCCTCCTGATAAAGCCAAAGAGTTGATTAAAGACTGATGATATTCTATAAACAGTCACTTTTATGTGATAGGCTTGGTTCCAGCTTAATCCCGTCAAATTTGCGAATATGCCTGGTAACTGTTTGTAATTACAGATGGCTCATTTATTACAAAGAAATCTTAGTACTTTTTATGCGTTTTCGTTTTCATTGTAAAATTGAAAATTATATTGCATGGTTTATTTTGGACTTTTTTTAAAACTATTTTATTTAAGATTCAGTTATTTTATTAAGTTTTTGCGTCATAAGTATTTTAGTTGTAATTTACTAAAGGCGTAATATCTTCATGGGGAGCATGGGGACAATGTTCAGAAACTTGTCAGCTAACATCAACATTACCTACTCAACAACGATCTCGTGTTTGTGAGGGAGCTACACTTGGAGGGAACTGTAATGGAGAAGCTACTATAGATTTACAGACATGCAGCAATGGAATTTATTGTCCAGGTATTTTTATTACAATTTTAGATCAAACACTTTTCGATCACTTTTTTACGTTTTTTAGAGCTAATTTTTAGGATTTTTATCAATATAATACAATGCTTATAATTAGGAAAAATATCAGAATGGAGTTTGTGGGGTGCATGCTCTGATGTTTGTAATAATCTTGTTAAAATACCCTATCAAGCTAGAAGTCGGTTGTGTATTGGATACTCATCATGGGATCCCTATTATATGGGTTGTCCTGGTATTTCAAAAACTGAGCAACAACCTTGCAATAGATTGGTTGGTTGTTTAGGTAATGATCATGGCAAAATTTGAGATTTTAATACTTATAACTTATTTAGGTGCTATTCTTAAATAAAAAAAAGTCATTTTTTTTACTTAAAACAGGTACTTATGGTACTTGGAGTGCCTGGAGTGATTGCTCAGAAACCTGCCAGTCTAATATTACTGTGCCTCCATTTCGAACTCAAACTAGACAGTGTTTTAATAGTACATTGGGAGCTGGTTGTTCTGGACCAAGTTTTCTAACTGAGTCATGCAATATTGGAGTTTCCTGTCCAGGTAAAAATAACCTTTTTATATGATTACTAATTAGTTTTTTGTTTACTAAATCATTAAAGTGTATATTGCACAAACATTATTTATAACTGTGTTTGTCTTTTTATTTGTTTAGTATAACATTATGATTGCAATATATAACTAAAATTATAATAAAAGTATATAAAAAATTGATATTAATTATAAAATAAATTGTATAATATTTGTTTATTTTTATTTAATGAAAATATTATTTGCTATTTATATTATAAAAAGGCAATTTTAATTGTTCCTAAAGGAAATGAGAAAATTGTAGTGCAATAAAACTTTTGAAGTAATCTTTCTTGTATGATTTAATATTAGATAGAAACATACCTGGTGGTACAGTCATAATAAAAATAGTCCTTTATAACCTTAAAAAAAGGTTAGCACTGAAAAGGCCATCCAGTCAATAAAATTTGCAAACTACTGTGTTAAATTTATGTTATTTAAATTATAGCTAACTTGTACATTTTTTTAGTAAATATTTTATTTGTGTTTTACTTAAGGCACAATATCATTGTGGGGATCATGGGGACAATGTTCAGCTACCTGTCAGCTAACTTCAACATTACCAACTCAACAACGATCTCGTGTTTGTATGGGAGCATCACTTGGCGGAGATTGTAATGGGCAAACTACTATAGGTTTACAAACATGTAGCGTTGGAGTTATTTGTCCAGGTAAGTTTATTAAATGTTTAATTTGCTATTACCGTACCTTTACGTATTTTTATTTTTATGACCTAATTTTATAGTATTTTTGTAATTTACTGCTCTGTTTTCAAAAGGAACAATATCAGATTGGAGTTTTTGGAGTGCATGCTCTTATGTTTGTAATAATCTTGTTACACCACCCTATCAAACTAGGAGTCGATCATGTATTAGTTATTCATCATGGGATTCTAACTATTTGGGTTGCCCTGGTGTTTTAAAAAATGAGCAACAGCCTTGCAATACATTAATTGGTTGTTTAGGTAAAAGTTGTTTTGAAACAAGATTTTCCATAATAATTTTTTTCATGCTATTTTTGAACTAAATTTGGTTTTATTTAAAACAGGTACTTACGGTGCTTGGAGCCCATGGAGTGGGTGCTCAGAATCCTGCCAGTCCAATTCTAATATTCCTCCCATTCAAACTCAAACTAGGCAGTGTGTTGGTAGTACGTTGGGAGCTGGTTGTTCTGGACCTAGTTCCCAAACTTTATCATGTAATGTAGGCATTCCTTGTCCAGGTAGCATATACTTACGTTTTCAAATTTTGTTTGTTCTTATTAACCAACGTGTGTTATTTATTTATTTTTTTAATTTTGTATCAATAGCACTGCAACAGGGTATTTTATTGTATTAAAGAAGTCTAGGATATCATATCGTTAAAGTTAATAGTTTATAGTCTATTGTAAATTGTTGTTTTTGACTTTGAAAAAATTGAATGTCTAAAAGTCAAAGCTAGTAAACTTAGAAAAATTGAATAATCTATATAATTGATTATGGTTTTTTAGCTGTTACATATACCTAGATTTTTGTTTACTCTCTTAAAGTTCAAACTACTTATAGCATTTTATAATATCATAGCTTTATTTATACGCAAATAAACTTTAATTTATATGTTTGTTTGTTTTTTTGTTTGTTTGTTTTTTTTACTATTTGCTTGTAACTTTCATAAATACCTTTATTCAAGACCATTCCAAACTACTTTGAGGCCCTGAGGCAAAAATAAGTTATGAAGTTCTAAAATCTATATCATTATATTAAAATGTGTTTGTATAGACTTTTTTATATTAAGGAAGTATTAAACGGGTTTCTTTAATCATTAGGGCATGGAGAAAAACTATCCAAATATCTGAGCAATCTGCTTCATATTACTTTGCTTTATTATTATTTAATATAATATTTAAAAATGTATGATATGATACTGAATTAAAAAAATTACTTTATTGTTTTTATTACATTTTAAACTTTATTTTGTTATTATTTAATATTTTTTTCCTAAGAAAATGTATAACTTGATTTAGTCTACAGACAACAAATTATTTAAAAGTTGTAATAACACTACTATTGTATCTTTAAAAAAAAAATCAAGCGTCTAAATAATCAAGGTTTTTCTAATGCTACTAATATCTATATTTCAAAGGATTTTTGTTTAGATTTTAAATCAACTTGTCAAGAAAAAAGTGCTCATTTTTTTATCATTATATTTTTATTCTTCAGGTATTTTAGGCGATTGGACAACCTGGGGAGCCTGCTCAGCTTCTTGTCAACTGGACTTTAGTGTTCCAAAACAAACCAGCACTCGCACTTGTTCTGTTGCTTCTTTAGGTGGTAATTGTAATGGTGCAACTCTAATTCAATCTAAAAACTGTAATGCAAACGTTTATTGTCCAGGTAATATTATTAAAAAACTCGAGTTTTTTTAATTTGTTTGTCTATTACAAGTAAAGTATAACAATCCTAAAATACAAAATATGAAGGACCATAAGAGGTTAAAATGTTAGACTTTACTTTTGAATGATGTGTTATTAGTTATAAGAACATACTTTTTATAAAATTCAACAATATTTGTGGCGAAGAAAAATATTATGAATTTGTAAAGTGAACTTCTAGCGGTGCAATTGTTTGAATTCATATTAAAGGTGTTTAATATAGCAAAAAATGTTTTAGCTTTCAATATATTATAATTAAATAAATATACCCCTATAAATTCAAACACTTATAAAAATTTAAATATAAAGTATTATAATATTAGCTTTATATAAGTTTTTATAATTACAAATAAAAACATGAAATTTTATGATTTCAAAAAAACTTTCAAGTGGCATATAAATAGTCTTTATATATGAGCCTAATTTACTTAGTTAAAAAATTAAACTTTTAAGTTTTCTAATTTTTATGTTTTCTTGGTACTAAATTTGTAAGGAAAAAGGTGAAGACAACTATTATAGAAAAATTTTGATTTTTTCCAAGCAACCTAAAGATTTGTAGTTATAAAAATTGATTAAATTTTTATTGTTAAATATTATTTTTACAAGTATATTACTCGAGTATTAGGCTTTCTGTTTTATATTTTAATTTATTTTTATGTTATTATTAAAAAAATTGAGAATTTGCTATAGTCTTCATAAAATAGCTGATTGCCTGATCAAGCTATGCTTAAATGATCATGTTTGCATTCATTTTCTTATTTATACCTATATGAGGTTCTAAAGGCACAGTGGTTTGGAACAAATCTGACTAAAGGCATACAAAGACAAGTATAATAAACAAATATATATCAGTGCTGGTTTAACCACTGGACAAACTGGACACGTGCCAGGTGTCCACGGAGTTCATGGGACCAGAGCATTTAAGTGAATATTTGAGAGAGATAATTTTAAAAGAAAAATTATTATCGGCCTCTATCCTTGACTTCCTCTCATGTTCCAGAGATTTTTAATCTTTCCATTACAGCGCATACGACGTATTGCAAACTGGAGGTTTTATTTTTTTAACGACTGGAAAGGACTTTTGAGTTCAAACATAAAAGTGCAAAAAGAAATATAAAACACTTGGCTACTTTATTCATTTTCATAGGATTATCATTCCGCGGAATGGATGAAAATCTAGAATTGATACGCAACGGAAACTTTATTGGATGTATTGAGCTATTAGTAAAATTTGCGCTTTTTTTCGCCCAATACTTGATAACTTATGGAAACAAAGGAAAGGGTTGTACCTCGTACTTATTTAAAGGCATTAGCAAAGAACTCATACACCAAATAGCCGCCGATGTTATGGAATTTATAGGGAATTTGATCATCCTTAAGTAATGTTCATTGTTGATTCTACTCCCAATACAAAACGGAAAACCAGTTGAGCGGCTCTTAGCATTTATTCCCATGCATAATCATTTTGCAACTTCCATGCTTGAAATTGTTGAAAAGATTAGATTAATATTCAATCAACATTCAAAATGGCTGTAGCCAGTCATACGACAATGCTAGTAAAAAGTCTGGTATCTTCTTTGGTTTACAAGCAAGAATTATAAAAGATCAACGTTATAGACTCGTTGAATAGATTCCGTGTGTTGCTAAATATTTGAACCTTGTAGGAGTGAGTGCCACAACATCTAACAGTGCTACTGCTAATTTCTTTAGCTTTCTTCAAAAAATGTATAGCTTTTTCCTTCATCAACGCATCGATGTCTTAAAGCCAAAGTTCTTTGCATTAACGCATCAACCCATCTTAAAGTCAAAGTTCCTTGCTGGAATACGTTTTTAGGTTCCCTAGACTCTCTAACAAATTTGTTGGTCAGCTTGTGCTGATGCTTATTAAGCAATTAAAAAGGGTTGTTCTATTTACTAGGTGATTAAGAATAATTTAGGAAATTGAAGAAAAACATTTATTCTTCAATTTCCTAAATTATTCATCTATTCTCCACAGAGTTGTAAAGTTGAAGAACTTTACAACTCTGTGGAGAATTACGTGCAGCAAGTTCGCTCTAATTTCGAGCAATTAAAAAGGCTAGCCGTGTCTTTGGTCAACACGGTTGAATAGATCTATATTCAAAGGCTCCCAAGAGTACACAAAATGCATTACAATGATGAAAACACTGGGGAAACTATAGTGTTTTCTGGGCAATTTTAAATGATTGCCGACGTTAATAAGATCACGGACAAACTAATGAGTGATATAGATTAAAAAAAAAATCTGTTCTGATTTGAACTCTCTGTTTGGTTTTTTTGCGAATCTCCGCAGCATGGATGTCTTGAAGATTACTTGCAGTGCAAAACAACTTGTTGACCGGTATCCTACTGATCTTAACTTTCAGTTGTTGAACGAATGAATTCTTTTTAGAGCTTTTTTCATGAACTTCTTTTAAATTTTTCTTTCGTTCATATAGAAAACCGTGTATTAGACTCCATTCTACCTAAAATCAGCATCTACAAGCATAAAATGCAAAAGAAAGACTTTTTAAAACATAAGCTAGTTGCAACGTGTTTTTACTAATAAATAACGCGAGAATATTATTTAAATACAAAAGAAAATATATCATAATGTCATAGCGCAACAATTACAAATATTTTTTACTTTAAACTGCTGTTAAATTTGAATGCTAGTAGGCCAACAGAGGCCAGGAGGCCTAAAGTTTCGGGAGCCCACGAAATACTTAACCCGGCCCTGTATAATATACAAATGTATAAACTGCATAGTTTTAGCTATATATAAACAAAGTTATAGTTATGTAGGTGTAGTTAGTTTTGTATTTTAACTTTATAACCTAAAATTGACTAAATATCAACAAAATAAATGGACTTTTAATTGGCAGTAAACAATTGGTTGTGATAACTTTCTGCTGTCAAAGAGAGTTGTACCTAGAAAGATGCGTATTTTATTTCATTGCGCATTCATTTCTTTGTTAGATAAAATATAATTTGCGAAAATAAATGATACATAGTTGTTTATTGTTTTTTGCAAGAATAGTATGTAGCTATTGGTCTAGTATATTTTTAGTAAGTGTGCTATTCTTAGTTTCACAGTACGATGTCTTTGCATGATTTTTTGTTAAACCATTTTTTGAGCAATATAGGAAACCTGTTAATTTCTTTTTATTTATTGAAAATACCTTTTGTAGACTACAACAGTGTAATGCACAATGTATGATAACATAGTTACAGTATATGTGTGTATTTGCGTTTTAATACAAAGTAGTGTATGTAAATAGTAAAATAATACATCAGCTTAAGGCCTAATAGTATATTTAAATGAGCACAAGTCTTTCTGTGTTGCACTTTTAAGGTTGTATGTTTTGATCTCAGTCTTGTAAAATTTTAAAAGCTTTGGTCATGTTTATAGTTTAGAAATGTTAATTTTTGGTTTTGGTCTTAACCTAAAATATCTTGGTCTTATTCATTTTGTTGGATTTTAATGTCTTGATTTTATCTCTGTGTGTTTAACTATTTTTAATATGGTTTATATAACTATAGTGTTTTTTTATTTAAATATGTTTGTTGTTTTTTTTCAGTAAAATTTCTGTTTTCTTATTATGACTTATATATATATATATATATATATATATATATATATATATATATATATATATATATATATATATATATATATATATATATATATATATATATATATATATATATATATATATATATATATATATATATTTAAACATAAAAATAAAAAGAGTGATTTGGCTATATATAGCGATTGAATAATATCTGCTTACTTTTTATTTAAACATTTGGTTATATAGGAACATTAAGTGGGTGGAGTTCATGGGGTTTATGTTCTGCATCATGTAAAAGTCAAACCGATGGACCGTATCAGTATAGAAGCCAATCTTGCGTTGGTGCTTCTACTTGGAATCCAAATTATGAAGGTTGTAATAATGCTAGTTTAAATGAATACCGACTTTGCAATCAAAATGTTCCGTGTCCAGGTAGCATTATTTTTTTGTTGTTTGAAACATTTTTATTTGAACAATTTTAGATTACTACAATTTCAGGGTATTTAGGTTTTCTTGTTATTTTTTATATGAGTTTCTGTGTAATTTTTTTAAATTTTTTAAATCATTTAAAAATATTCTCACTAATTTTAGGTGTTTATTCTGTTTGGTCAGAATGGAGTACTTGTTCTGAATCATGTCAATTAAGTATTGAAATGCCTCCATTTCAATTTCGCTCAAGAAATTGCGAAAAATTTACATCAGGTGGTGTTTGTGTTGGCGTTTCTTCTGAAACTCGAAGTTGCAATTTACAAGTATCATGTCCAGGTGTTATTTTTTTACTTTTTGATGATAATGGCAAAGATATTTACTCATGCTTTTTTCAGTAATGAACTTAATTTATTAAGTTTTAGGCTAGTAAGTTATTAGGAAAATATTTTCAGGTCAATTGACTAATTGGACACCATGGAGTCAATGTCCAGCCACATGTCAAACAACAAATGGTCAATATAACATGCGGTACAGAAAAAGAGAATGTCTTAATACATCTTTCAATGGAAATTGTGAGGGTGCTATAACAATAGAAGAAATACCATGTGCTATAATCTTCCCTTGTTTCGGTAAAAAAAAATTCTAAAGTATAATTTTTACATAAATAAATTTTGAATGTTTTTTAATTTTTGCTAAATGTAAGGAAATAACTATTTAACCTTAATAGATAGTTTTAGTAAAAAGAAATAATAGGAATTATTTGAGTATCAGTAAATAACTTTAGGTACAGTAAAGTTTTATCATTATATTTATAAAAAGCATTTTATCTATTGCAAGCAACAATATTTAGTGTGAAAGAGTGAGTTAGCTAGAGTAACTTTAAAACTGCAAAAAGAGTAACTTCAAAACTGCTTATGTAACTTTAGAACTGCAATTTTATTTTGCCATTTTGTTTCAGTTTTAAATATAACTTTTGTTTAATTTGTTTGGCTCACTTATTTTAAATGAGTTGGTAATTTTCTGCAAATCAAAACTATCTGGTTATAAATACCACATCAGGCAACTATATTGTTAAAGAAATAATACTCTTCAGCACACTTTATTGTTTTTTCTTTGCAATAATGTAAATATTTTTCAGCTCAAAGAAAAATCTTATTCAAATCTTTGTACTAGAATAATTTCTAAATTAGGTCTCTTTCTTTGCATCTAATTTCTAGTAATGTGCATTTATTGGCACAACACAGATTAGAGTAAATAAGGTTATGAAGATTATGATATTTTTTTTATAACACGTTTTGATATTTTTTTTAACATTTTAAAATCTTTATGTGTCTATGTTGACGCTATGTACTCTAAATGCTGGTTTAAAACTAATTAAATGCCAAGAATTCTCAACAACACATTTGTATACTAGATACAAATGTGTTGTTGAGAATTCTTGGCATTTAATTAGTTTCAAATGATGCTTTTTTGACTTAATTGTAGACTTTAAGATCAGATCATAATACTTTAATTAAATCTTATTCAGTTGATGTTACCCCAAAAATATTTTCTGGTGTGCTTTAAGAATATTCATTTCAAGGATTGGTAGAGCAGAATTATCATATATAAATTAGTATACATTTGCTTTCATTAAGTTACATTTGCCACATTTTTGTTCGTTCTGTGACCTAATTGGTATCACTATGGGAGTCCTTTTATTTTGCTTTCAATTATACCATCTTTTTTCATTTTGAAAGCATTTTGGAAAAAGGCAAATCATTAACATAAATGATAAATAGAGTTAGTCGCAAAACAAAAGTCTGAGTAATATCACCCAGATAGCACACAGACATTGGCCCAACGTCGGATCAACGTCGAAAAATTCTTGGCTGATGGTCGGCAACTGACATCGCCACAACGTGGATTCGGAAATCAGCGCGAAGTCGCAGCCAACCGTTGGGCTGACGTTGGCGCAACGTCGACTTTAAACGTCGGTCGAGCGTCGCATTTTAGCGTTGGTCCAACGTAATATTATTATATTAAAGAATCTTTAAAATTTTTATTCAAAAGTTAAGCACATGCTTACTATTTCTTACGTAGTGTTCATTAATACTATTACATTGATTTTTTTTCTTCCAAATAAGTTTGAATATAAATCTTTTTTGTTATAAACGAAAATCGGTTTTTATGCTGAGTAATAAAGCAATTTGAAACAACTTTATAATAACACAGAAAATCAAAATTTGTTGTAATAATCATTATATTGACCTTAAAATATTTTTACAAATATATATATATATATATATATATATATATATATATATATATATATATATATATATATATATAACAAATATTAAAAATAGTACCAGTAAGTTTATTTTGTATTCCTAATAAATTATATTTCTTGTAACAATTATTAAAATTGTTTTAAAATACTCGTATAAACTATATATAAAAGTTAATATAAACGTATAAAAGTTATAATATTATTAAACATATATAAAAAAATGTACAAAAAGAATTAGAAAAAAAGATTAACACAAATTTTGCAAAAAATCATAATATACTTGTTTGCTAAGTGTATGTATGTATGTATGATACCTAAAATTCAAAATAACTTTGTATAAAAAAACATCAGTTATCAATACCATAATGATCTCAATATGAAGAAGGGGTTCATTTTTTACCATGACTTTATAATTTCTTCAATAATTGCAATATTTGCTTCTTATTCAATTGCACAGCAGCTGTTTAAAACAAGTTAAATAATATGTACACAAACATACGTTTATCAAAGAATATATAAGTCATGGTCTATATACTAATTTTAATTCAAATATGAATTCATAACAACAAAATTCTCTAGTAAAAAAAGGGCGCTAAAATAAAATACAGCTGCATTTAAAAATGGCCGAGTATTATTTTAACCCTAAAACCTGTTACGCTCTACACGCATTTTTAAATCAGTTGTATTCCGACGTTGGCCCAACATTGGATCGACGTTAGCGCGTAAATTAAATAACTGCCCAACGCCTTTGACGTTGTTCCGACGTTGACCAACATAATGCCTGCTAGTTGTTGCATTTATGTCAGAAATTCAATCAGACAGTTTATCCCAAAATAATGCGTTTGTAACCGTTTAAATGAAAAATGTTAATCTAACATGAAAGTTTATTAATAATTTCACATTTTTCTAGTTTAAATATTAAAGATTTAAACAAAACATTATTGAAAGATTTAAATATAGACAAAGCTCTATTTTTAAATTTTATGTAATTTTACCCATAGAAAAATCATCGTTTCCAATAATGTTAGGTTAGTTATAATTACCTGTGACTAATAGTCTCGAAAACAGTTTACTAATAATAAATTCCTTGCTAAAGTTAAACAATTGTTATTTTTATTAACATTTTTCTTTATCATTTTTGGTGAAGAATATATAAATCCATGGCCTACTTAAATTACACGGCCTGGTGTGTTGCATTTTCCGTAAAAAATTAAGGGACAAGTTTTTTCACGTCTTATGTATTAAAGCTTGAGTTCTTGTTATGGTTTAGAGTTGTGCTTGCACGACTTTTAACCATAACAAGAGTTATGTTTGAGTACTTAAATTATTTTGTGCTCGATTTTTTGCTTACTAATTACATGCTTTAGTTTATTCCAAAAACACAGAATAATGAAACAGGTTTTCAGATATTTATCAACATGCTACTAAAAATAAAATTACATATGGCTAAAACTGGCTAAAACTTTCCGTTAAAAGTGAAGAGTTTGTAGTTTTATATTTATTATAATTGAAATTAAATAAAAAAATACCTTTTTACTAGATATATTTATTTTGTCTTTGTCTTTATTTGAAATTTTTCACTTGATCTTACCTTACTGAACATGTAACAAATTTTTGCAACAATAGAGAATTTATATTTGATTCCCCGCTTTTTTGTGATTTTCATTTATAAAATTAATACTGTTTTAAAAAATAAATTTAATTTAAAAAAAATTTGAATGACTGTTATGTTTAATTAGAATATGAAAAATAACATATAAAATACTAAAAAAATGACATATAAAATTAAATAGAGGTGCAATTGGATAAATAAATTCTCCTCTGCAGAAAATAACATTTGTCATTAACGTACTAAAGGAATCTTTTTTTAACTTTTTACCAATGTAACTTGCTGTTGCATATATCTATGCTACCTTCAGAAAGCTGACACTAGTATTTGTGCAGACAACTAAGCAATATCTTGCATAATATTTTTAACCATTATCAAATGTGTGATAAAAATTTTCATAAAATATTATGGACTAGACTTCTGCAAAAATCTTTTTACTATTATATATTTCTAAAAGACTCACAAAAAATCTTCCACTGGTCATTTAACTATACTTAATAAAATCAAACTAAAAAAATATCACTTTGTAAAATTGAATTAAGAAAAAAGTGTAGCCTTGAAAGGTTTAACAAAGTTAAAAAGATACTGCAGCTCGTAAAGCTTGATTAAGGCATAGTTAAAGAACAATACAACTCCCTAGAGTATTACGTGCAGCAAGTTCGCTCCAATATCAAGCAATATGAAAAAGTACCTAATTTATTTACCAAAATGACATCATCTTCAACCTGTTTTTGTTTTCACATCTCCCAGGTCTTCGTAACTGGACGGCTCCGTTAGTCACTTTTTGCGAGCATATGCAAAAAAATTTATTCTCTGTGGCTGGTGAGCCCCGATTTTTTCTAATGTACACCACAACGACAAAACGGACATTAGGCTATCCCGCTGGATGCGGTTACGGCGCTCAATAACCTAATCTAGTCATTAGGTTGCTGACACTCACGCACATGTTCAGTCAGAAGCTCCATAATGCACGTCGGATCAGCGCTCGCTGACTATGTGCTCGGATCTGAAATCTCACTTCATAGCACATCTTTCCACACCAGCACGGGGCAGTAGCTCTTTTGGTTAAGAGTGATGGCTTCTGGCCTACGGTGACTAATGTTTGCATTCGATCAATTGAAATCCATTCTGTAGGTCTCACGTCTGGCTCTGATGTGCTAGCCCATGAGCGCAAGAAGTGAGTGTGTTTAGCTTTCTATTCATCCGATTTGAAAGTAAACGGAAACATAACGAGACCATACTAGACGACAAACGGTACGTACTAATGCACAACACCATCACACCTGTAGACATCAACAGTCTTCCAAATCAGTATATCAAATATTTGTTCTTTGTTACACATGATCTACATACAGAGTGATTAGAGTGTTCTCTCCCTGCCCTCCGACCATTTACTTCGTTCTTTACCTTCACAAAAGTCTTATCACTAATTTTATATTTTCTTATGATTTTTATTTTGTATTCAATGACACCATCTTCTAACTGTTTTTATTATCACATCTCTCAGGTTTACGAAACTGGACGGCTCCGTTGGTCACTTGTTGCGATCATTGTGTCGCATAAACAAAAAATATTATGGACTAGACTTCTGAAAAAAATTTTTTACTATTATATATTTCTAAAAGACTCTCAAAAACTCTTCCACTGGTCATTTAACTATACTTACTAAAACCAAACTAAAAAAAAATCACTTTGTAAACTTGAAGAAGAAAAATGTGTAGCCTTGAAAGGTTCAACAAAGTTGATAAAATACTGCAGTTCGTAAAGCTTGATTAAGGTATAGTTAAAGAACAATACAACTCCCTAGAGTATTACGTGCAGCAAGTTCGCTCCAATTTCAAGCAATATGAAAAAGAGGTCGTGTTTTTGGTCAACACAGATAAATATGTTTATGTTCAAAGACTCCAAATAGCGGGCAAGAGGCATTACAATGATGGAACTAACAGTGTGGAAACAACAGAAATTTCTGCGCAATCTTAAATGATTGCCGACGTTAATGAGATCAAGAACAAACTAATGAGTGATCAAGATATAAGAAAGAAAACCTATTCTGAATTTAACTTTCTTTTTGGTTCTCTCGTGAATTTCTGCAGCATGATTATCTTGGAGATTACTTGAAGTGCATAAAACCTTGTTGAACGATATCCTATTGATCTTAACTTTCACTTATTAAAAGAATGTCTTTTTCCAGAACGTCTTTCAAATCTTTCTATTATTCAAATGGAAAATCAGGTATTGGATTCGATCGATTTAAAAGATATCGTATCTGCATTTGCAAGCTTAAAGTGCAGACAAAAGGTGTTTTAAAACCTATACTAATCGCAGCGTGTTTTTAATAATAAATAACGCAAGATGCTTATTTAAGCACAAAAGAAAATACACAATATAGCTATTGCGCAACAAATAAATTTAAATTGCTGTTAAATTTGAATAATATAAAGCCAACAGAGCCAGATGGCGTAAAGTGCCGGGAGGCCAAGAAGTGCATAACCCGGTCTTGGTAATGCATTGAGTTAATACATTCATCAACATCTTTTTTCAAAGATAAACCTGTTTTTTAAACTTTAAGCGAGGGTTTCACAACATAAGAAAAATTTTTTGAAGCATTACAAACATAAAAACAAAAACAAATTCTTCTTAAAGATTTCTTTTCCAATCTGCTGCGAAATATTTACCAATTTGATATTGGGCTGATTTTTGAAAATACATCTTACCCTCAAGATGCTGGCAACCACTTTATACACAAATTTCGTCAATAATTTTAACACACTGCAGTTTTTTGATTTGTAATTTTTACCACTGCGAAACCATTTCAGCAAAAAATATCCTTTGTAACCTTCATGAGATAATGATAAATAAGGATATTTTTTAACAGGTACTTACTCAAAAACAGTTGGTATGCCGGATATTTCTTGTCCTACTATAAACAAACGGCTTGATTTTTTGTATTTTAAATGCTGCATGCTTAAAACATGTAGCATAATGACTTCATACGTTTACATTGCAAAACATTTTTTACAGTGCAAATACTCCTATGAAAAAAAATTTATGTTTTACTCCTAAAAATTGGAATTCGAGGCCATCCATAAAGTACGTACGCAGGTATAGGGGGAGGGAGTTTCCCAAAAACTTACAAACGCGTACAGGGGGGGAGGAGTTATTAAAGACATTGAGTACGTAGCGGCTCGACTATCTCTCTTAAACATGATTTTTTTTTTTTTTTTAACATTGAATTTCACGTGTGTAATAAATAAGAATTGTTTTTTTTCTGACTTTAGTCTCAATTTTTTTTTTTATCTCTATATAAGTAATGAAAAGAGATAAAAAAAAACGGAGTTAACTTTGAAAAAAGAATAACGCGTACTTACGCAGAGAAAGGGAGGGTCTTCGAAAGCGTATAGGTTTGTTCAACGAGGGAGGGGGTCCTAAATCATTGGTTTTACTGCGTACGTATTTTATGGATGATCCCTTAAATCAAGTACAAAATTACAAACCTTTAATTTATTTCCAAAGGAGAGTTGTGGGTAGTTCAAGCAACATGTAAGTTTATTTTTAGTAGCAGTTGATATAGCTACTTTTAAACTTACTTCAGTATTCTGTGTTATAAGAATAAACTGATGAAGGCGATCAGTTAGCAAAAAAATCACGCAAAACATAAAGTAATTATTAACAGAAAATCTAGCTATTATTTAACCATCCTAATAAAATAAAAATAAAACATTTAGGCATATTTAATGTTATTGTCCTCTTTAATTATCTTTGTTTTTCTAATTTCTTGACAGATTTTGTCAACGTTTTTTTTGTGTTTTATTCTTTCTGTTTTTGTGTTATATTTTTTGTGTTTCTATGCTCCTTTATCAAAAGAGTATATATGCTTATTTGTGTGGAGTTTTAAATGGGATGACAAGAAATGATCCAAAATCCAAAGCAACCTCTATGCTATGTGTCATGATGAAATGCTTACATGGTGGACCTAGTTTAATGATATCTATTACCCCTGTTCACAAACTAACATCATTGTCTCAGTTCATTGTTGTGAAAATAAGCTGCTATTATAGTTAAAAAACATGGTGCAATAGTTTTAGGATCTGTAATTGATAATTATAAATTCTATCAGCAATACTGCAAAATTTTTAAAAGAATAACTGACTATCAGGTCACTCATCCATTAGACAATCAGCGTGTTTGGTTTCTTTTATTTGACAAAGTTCATTTACTTAAATGTATTCGCAATAACTGGATTTCTGAAAAGTGTCAAAAGCTATCTCTCAATAATAAAACCATAGCTTCATTTTCAGATGTAAAAAGTCTATATAAATACGAGAAAGAGAACATTTTAAAAACAATTCCTTTATCCTATGCTGCTGTCTATCCTTCGAGACTTTAACTACAAAATGTGCAGCATGTTTTAAGAGTGTTTAATGAGAAAGCAGTAGCTTCTCTTAAACTAAAAGGAGCTTATAAAACATCCTCTTTTATCCAGCAGATTTTAGATTGGTGGAATATAGTTAATGTTTCTGCAAAAGGGCAGGATGTTCGGTTGAGAGATTACAACCAATCTGAACAAGATAATAATTCAAGTAATCTTTGATTGTTTTTAGACATATTTAAATGTATGGAATCAGGACATGGGCCTAAACGAGTTCAGTGCGTTACCCATAATACCAAAAAAGCTCTTGTGAAAACTACTGAAAGATTGATAGCACTCTGCAAATATTTGTTTTCAGTTGGTTTTGACTATGTTTTGCTTCGTGAGCTACAAAGTGTTAGAATAAAAGGAGAATTTTCTGTTTATAGACAATCAACAGGGGCAAATGCTTTTATTGCAGCTGGTGATGTTTTGTCTGCTTTTAAAAAGCGTTTAGCTAGATTTGCTGCATCATTTTTAGAATAAGTGGAAGTAGGACAACCCAATAAGAAAGGTCACATATGTGAGGGTCCAATTATTATTGAAGATGCAACCTCAATTGAAATACGCATTTATGATGTGAGACTTTCTGAAACTGAAGAGAGCTCGGCTGCCTATGTAGCAGGATGGCTTAAAAAAAATGTGACGACAAACTAGTTTATCCGGATGAAGAACCTGAACTAACAAATGAAGCTAAAGACTTTATCGAAGGAGTTTTAAGGAGATAATTGATAGTTCCACATGAGTGTACTTATCAGCTTGTTAGAATTGGTTTATGTTTTGTGAAAAAAACAAAGCACAGACCATGTTGTAGAAAAAGAATTATAAATATTCTATCTATAATGGACACATATTATGTTTTTGGTTTATCATCAAAGAGTCTTTTTAGGCGTTTGGCAAATGTTCTTTTGCATGGAATTCAAAATTTGGATAAAGACCAAGCAAAAAATGCATTTCTTTATCAGGCATCAATTAAGAAGGCACGCCTTGCTGAATAGTGAATCTTTCTTTTTAGATTTTTTACTTGAAAAATATTGTATTATTTATTTCTTTACAAAGATTTATTAAGTTCATTATGCATAAAAAAAAAATGTTTTAACATTGCTAAAAAGTCTCTAGAGAATATGAAGTTTATATGTTTATTTCTTTATAAATAAATTGTGCCAATAATATGTTCTTTGTTTTTTCATAGAGGTTTTTTTATATCGATCTTTTAAGCTTTTTAAAATAAGTTTTGATTTTGTTATTAACAATAACGTAAAATTATTTGATTCGTATTTCAGAATTTTGATTTTATAAAACTTTGTTTAAGCCAATTTTAGTTATTTAGGAGTTAAGTGAGAAATATTGACTGGCCTTCGCTAGCGGAGTAAGGAAACCGACTTTGCGCGTCCTTCCATAGAGTAGTTCTTGATAGATATATATATATATATATATATATATATATATATATATATATATATATATATATATATATATATATATATATATATATATATATATATATATATACATATATATATATATATATATATATATATATATATGTATATATATATATATATATATATATATATATATATAAATATATTTAAAAGTGGGGATGCAGGTACACGTGATTGTTTGTGACAAGAGGAAACGGGTTCAAAAAGGACACAAATTGGGTGAAGTACTTTAAGACCTTTATGACGTACGAGCGACCCACCTCAATAGCTTTTATAAACGATTTGTTTACTTAAACAAAAGTAATAACCAAATACGAATGCTGTAATAAAAGTAATTTACATTGTATCCATTCATGGTACACAAATTTAAAATTAAAATGTACTTTAATTTAGCATCGTTACTTAAAATGTTAAATATAAAAATGTAATATTTAATATTCATTTGCATATATTAACAAAAAATTAAAAATTTTTAACTAAAATTGAAAAAAAATATAAACCTTTATTATCTTTATATATATGTATATATATATATATATATATATATATATATATATATATATATATATATATATATATATATACATATATATATATATATATATATATATATATATATATATATATATATATATATACCATTAGTCCAATATTACTACTCGGCGTTTTACTAGGAAAGGTTACTTCGTTTATTATCATTCACTTTTCCTTCCATAGAGTTTACTCTTTCTGATTATATAGCTTGTACAGCAAAAAGAACAAGTGCAAGTTAAGATAATAAAAGGAAAATGTTGTGTTTTTTATTACATTAGATATTAGGACTACCTGTACGCCCCAATGTTTTCTCTTTGGTGTAGGTAGTAATTTCAAATTTTAAATGCTGATCTAAAGTTTTTCTCTCTGGTATAGTATCGGGTGGACACGAAAAAGTCCAGTCAACTTTAAGTTGAGATTTCTATAAAACCTTAAATGCTTTTTATTTTAATTTTTTATTATTAAATGTGTTTACATAAATTAGAGTTCCAACTTAATTTTAAGGGCTTGATGGATTGTTTGGCAAGAGATCGGACTTTATAGCGGGTTGATGCCTTCATTTCGCAGATTTTTCTTTTTTTACCTTATTGGTGGCATTAATCTACTTTATTTGGAAGTCCTTTTTATTGTTTGTTACTCTACCTGTATTAAAAAGAACTCCTTTTACTATTTCCAAAAAATCTTCAATCTTGGGCTCTTCAGGACGATTTTGAAGATTTGCATCTTTAGGAAAAATTTTCACATTATTATTTTTGTACCACTGTAGAACTTTTTCGAATAGTGAGAGACAGCAAGATTGGGCCAAAAGAGACATAGATGTTTGCGTTTTTTCATAAAAGGCAAAAGTCTTTTTTGGGGGCATTCTTTGTTGTAGAGATTAGTAGTCAAGGTCTTCTTAGTGATAAAACAAGAGGTCTGCATACCACAGCTACAAACTGCTTGCCACACAAGGAACTTGGATGCAAAATTTTCTCGTCGAATATATTTAAATTGATCTTCGAGTGGTTAATCTTTGTTCTCATAGCAAAATTGTTGACCAGGAAGTTGTAAAAAATCCGCCTTGCAATATGTTTCGTCGTCTTCAATTATGCACATGTTTTTATCCGCCATTATTTTAACCAATTTCTTTGCGTGTCAAATTCCGTTAATTTCACAATTTAAGCTTCTCTTAGTTGTTGTTTTTTATAAAATGCTTTAATTCCAGCATTATTAAATACTTCTTTGATATAAGAACGAGAAGTCTTGAATTTTCTTTCTAGATCTTGCTGTTAATGGTTTGGATTTCATGCTATTGAACTTAAAATCAACTTTACCTTTTTGGATTTATGGAAATATTTTTTTTCTTCCACTTCCAAGTTTTCTTTTAAAACTCTACATAGTCTTGAACTTGTTTATATTATCCATGACTGTAGATTTTGGGACATTTGTGCGTTTGGCAATCAAGCGATATGAAGTCGATGAACTTTTGCAAAAAAATTCACAACTTTTTTACGCACCTCAATTTGTTTCCGAAACATTTTGCGAATCATTAATTTGTTAAAAAAATTTATCAACACCATTTAAGATAAGGAAATAAAGTTTAATTTAAAAAAAATTGAAATAAAAAGCATTTGTGGTTTTAAAAAAATATCAATATAAAGTTGACCGGATTTTTCCGTGTCTACCAAATACAATTTACAAAAAGAAAACGTGTTCAAATATTTTATCTTAATTTCTAGTTGTTTCAGTTGAGAAATTTGTTTCGCATTTAGAATAGTAGTGGTTTCAGATACTGCATTTAAAATTGGTGTGACATAATATTATTGCTAATAACATTACTTGCGTTTTCATGGCAACGACACGGGTTTCAAAGTTTTTGAAGCACATTAGCCAATTTCTAAAAAAAGTCCTCTATACCCTAAATTATTTTATAAAAAAAAAAAGAAAAAGTCTTTTAGAAAAAAAGACAAGGATACGTTCCCTGCCCAGCCCACCGATTGTGCCCTCCTCTTCCCACGATCCTCGGCGTTTTTGACCCTGGTTTTAGTTAGACATGATTTTTACTTATCTATCTAAATAAATAAGAAATGCTGTTAACTCGCGTTTCCACATCCTTCAATGAAAGTGGAAACGCGAGTTAACAGCATTTACTCTGGTTTCTCTTTAAAGATCTGATTCACTTTTTGAGAGCTCCTTTCCTGGGTGAAAAAATCAAAATAAATAATGACTTTTGCTTATTAATGTCATAAGACTTAGTTGCTTTTAGCTAATTTTATAGAATCATCGTTCTTTTTAAATAATTGCATCTGCCTAGGACCAATAAAATGTGAGTTTAAGTAAAAGCCTGATGGCTTTTCAATTATGTTATCAGGTTTTTTCTGTAGCTGTTTAGATATTTTATCGTGTAAATTTTTATAATCACGTTTTAAATGGTTCCATAGATGAGATAAAGTTCCTATTTTCTGAATATATTACTTTTTTTTGCAATTTTTTTTTTTGTTTACAATGCCAGAACGTTCCTTTTTTTGAAAGAAATCGTTAGTTACCAATTTTTTTTTTGAAGTCATTTTGAAGTAAAATAAATAACAGTAAAAATGGAAATAAAAAAATTAACAGCTTGTATTACTCAAAAATATTTAAGTTTAAAATTACTTTAATTGAAAGCAAATTCGAAAAGTGATATAGGCTTTATGTTTGTATCGAGGTTAATTTGAGCTTACGGTGGTTAGGTAAACGACGTTGTTAGACAATAGCAAAATTTGTTCAGTGAACAAAGGGATTTTTTAATGCAACTGCAGGTTTCTCCTGGTAACTTTACATCACCATATAAAGTATTTTTGACATGTGAGTTGATTACAGATATAATGTTCGGCATGTAGGAATAGCTTATCTTAATTGTGTTTCTGTTGAATTTTTGTGTAGTTTGTGGTTTCAGAAAAATGCTGGTGACTTTAATGTTATAAAGCGTTGACCAATTTTGATTGCAACATTTTTACTAAATGGAGGATTGTATCAGATTATGTATAGTTAATGGAATTTTTTGAACATTTTCAATGCTTGGTTTTTACGCCAGCTTATAGGTGTATCCCTATTGCTTTAATGCATCTTCATAAAAAGGTATCGAGTTATTAAAAATAACTTCGCTTGATGAGCTAGTTGACAATCTTATATTAATATTTTGTGGAAAACTATTTATTATATTATGTGGATTGTTTGAACCAGTATGTACTTAAGTTGGCTTGCATTACAATTGAATCGAATTTTTAATAAAATTAAATTAAGGTTAATAAAACATTTAACATAGCAATTTTTTGAAATATTGATATTGTTACGTTTGAATATTTGAATTACATGCTTTTTTCTTTGCTCAAATTGATTGCCTCTTTTGTTTTTCAAAAACGCCAAACCATAATCTTAATAAAAAACAAAATCGTTTTTTTTTTTTTTTTTCAATTTTGTAGAAATCCAAAAGCGGATCTAAAAGAGCTATCAAAATTTATTTTATATAATATCAACTTGAAATTGAAAATTACGCTTTGTTTAACAAATTGTAAAATACATATAATGTAATAAATCAGTTCCGCAATATTGATTATAAACACTTTCATAATTTCCTAGCTATTATACAAATGATTTTTATTCTTTAATTGATGATTTCTGAGCAACATATTATAATTAACGAGCAAAGCAAATCTATTATACTCCATGCAAAAAAATCTTTCATTTTAACGACTGCATATCATGCATAAAAAAAAAAGCAGAATCGTTTGAGGTAACCATGCAAGCGTTTAATGACACAGAAGTTTGCAAACTAGTGGAGATTTTACTTTCAACTTACGACAAAGATTAACTTTCCCAGTTTCAAAACAAAAATGGTTTATATCAAGAATAAGGTTCAGTGGTTTTGAAGAACAAAACTGGCTATCAAATGGAGCAAATAAAAAAGCTTGTCATTTAAGTTTTCATACAAAATAAAAACTTAAAATTACAATGTTAAAAACTTATTTACTTTGATTTAATTACAATCTTACTCAAAATTTATTTTTTCTATTCTACGAGTGTGGTAATAAACTAATGAAACATGCTGATTCAAACAATCCACCTAATAATCTTGCACAAAATATTGAGCTAAGATTGTCTGCCAACTCATTAAATAAAGGTATTTTTTATAAATCGATATCTCTTTATAAAATTGCGCTAAAGCATATATTTATATATATATGAATATATATATATATATATATATATATATATATATATATATATATGTATATATATATATATATATATATATATATATATATATATGTGTGTGTGTGTGTGTGTGTGTGTGTGTGTGTGTGTGTGTGTGGTGTGTGTGTGTGTGTGTGTGTGTGTGTGTGTGTGAATTTTTCCCCATCTACACTAATTCATATTTTCAAAAAATTCTCACTTCGTCTTGTTTATTATGACCATCCTGCCAGTTTGCTTTGCACTAGAGAGTTTTGTGACTGAGTCATTTTTTTAAATATTTTTGTTAGAAATCTTTACTAAATTTGGGTCATTTTCTTTTTTATAGAAAATACACACAAAATTTCAATTGAATTGAAAATATACTTATATCTCATTTTTAAAATGCTCAGTGTACACTACTAAATATAAAGGAAACTATTTTAATAATCAAAACTAATTTTAAAATGATTCTTACAACATGAACATTACTACTCTTTAACCCCAATTAGTGCAGCCAGTTAGGGTTTCGGAAATAAATTTAAATATATTTATTTATTAAGTATAAAAAATTCAGATATAATCTAATGTGATACCTCCACAGTATAAGGTATTTGTCTGGAAGGTATTTGTTTAAAGCACATGAACCACGTCAAGATTCCTTCCTATTCATGAGTGCTATTTTTTATGCAAACGATTGAAGGCATGTGACAAAAAAATCTACAATCAATTAGCAAACTGCTTTTCCTTGCACATTTTTATTCATGGATAAATATAAAATATAATGTTTTATAGAAATGCAAAAAATGCAAACTGTTTTAAAACTTTAACAAGCTTTTTCTAAAATATATTTTTAGATAATGCCTTTTCAAAATGTTATTAAAAGAAAATTTTTACTTACGACTGCTAATTATACCATTAAATTTTATTTGTTGGAATAAAACGTTGCATTAACATACCATTCTATTAAGGTAAGAACCCGTAAAACATTACCTACGAGATTTGATTTAAGATAACACATTATGAATAACTGAACCAATAAAAAAACAGCTCTTAAAAAATGCCTAATACTTCTAGTTTTCAGCCAACAATTACCATCTGTATTAATTAAATAAAGTAAGGCTGAATAAAAAATTTATATATATTTAACTGATAATTACTTCTAGGCGTCACGTAAATATATGTTGATATACGTATATATAAACATATTTTTAAGCGTTTACATAAAATAAACATGTAAGAGTAAATACATTATTTCTTTTCAGTGCTTGTATTAATATATTTTTGATTGTGCTAGTATTTTTTTTGATAACATGAGTGATTTTAAGAAAATTTTTTAGCTTTTGTATTTCACTCAAATGAAGTTTTAAAAAAAACAAAGGAAAATGTCAGAAAAAATAAAAACTTTATGTAATACCCAAATAGAAGTTATATTTTAGTAACAATTTAATTGCAAATACATCCTTACATCGGTTGTCTTTTTATTATATTTGTTTTTTTTAAATCAATTAAAACGCAAGTCTGGTAATGGAGAAAAGGAGGTTTTTCAAGATGTAAAACTGGTTAAAAAACTGGTCAACATATAACATATGTTGACTGCTCAACGTTACAAGGAAGATCCGAAGAACAATATTGAGTTTAGGCCCTTTTATTTTCAAAAAAATACGTTTTATATTATGTGCGTTCTGTCTGGTTTATTTTGTTTTAAATCTCGATGCTTGTTTGTATTATTGTGTTTACAAATATTTGGTGATTTTATTTTCTACGAGTTTCTTAGCCTAATACTATAGGGAAAAAGTTATTTAAAAGCTGAAACATCTGTTTTTGGTAATTTTTTTAAACGACTATAAAGAGATTATGGTAGTAATCTGCTATGAGTGAAAACTACTGTAAAAACATTGATTTTAACGTTTTTACTGTATACTATTTAGCTTCAAGTCATTATATCTATGAAATGATATAAAAAAAAATGATGTTAAAATTTTGTCAAAAGTAGCAAATCGTCTAAACTGCTCAGAATCAAAAATTATTGCAGAGTACTGGGTAATTATTAATTAAAAAACAAAAATAAAAAAATAAAAACTCGGCATAAACATTAAACATATAAAAATATATTTTAAAAAGCATCAAATACTTTTGATTGTTATTCTTTGTACAAACTTATGGGTACCACCAAAACTAAAGTTCGAAACTTTGTTACATGCTCACAGGAATAAATTAGTTTCCTTGAAATATTTTATTTTCTTAAATTAATGTATTAAAATTAATACTTATTTCTAAATGAAAGTTGATCAATTCTTTTTTTCAGTTTTTTTTTGACTTTCACACTTATTTTGTGTACACGCACTAAAGTATAGATTTATATATGTATATATATATATATATATATATATATATATATATATATATATATATATATATATATATATATATATATATATATATATATATATATATATATATATATATATATATATATATATATATATAAAATGATGTCAATTATAATATAAGCAACACTTTTTCCACAAAAAATACAACTGATTAATGTTGCCTAAAGATATAGTTTTGTAACATTGTTGTTGTGATGTTTGTATCAAAAAACATCACAACAACAATATTATAAAATTATGCTAGCAGTTTGCAATTAACTGAGAAAAGCAAATTTTTTTAAATTATATTATAAAAACATATGCTTTTCTTTGTAAATCACAAACTACTAGCATAGTTTTGCAATATTGTTGTTGTTATTTATATATCTTTTTATATTGATATACATTTTTTATATTTTATTAATATGAAATATA
>NC_061165.1:19402158-19419658 GCF_022113875.1 Hydra vulgaris
TATATATATATATATATATATAGTCAGAAAAATAGTAAATAACAAAATAATTAATGAAATTGCTCATATATAAGGAAATAGTCATATATATAAGTCAGATATTTAAGGAAATAGTATAACAGTAAAAACCAATTTTTATATGGAAAAAAAGTTGAAGCAATGACCAGAAAAATATCATACATATAAAACATATTTATCTGAAGTTTAAAAAAAAAAGTTATTGAAATCCTACAGTCAGATTTTTAGAAAAATGGTTTCAAATAAATAAACAAATCTATGATTTACACTCAAGAAGTATTAAGTAAAAATACAGTTTTAGCGCGCAAAGATTTTTGTTGCCTCTATTTATTTATATTTTTGTGAAATTTTTGTATTATTTTATTGATTTACATTAAAAATAAGGCTATATCATTGGCTTTTCAGAAATTAATTAACAAATAAACTGTTGCCATATAAAATATTCTCTGTAGTTAAGAACCGTAGCCATTTTAAAAGTTCAAAAGGTTTTTGTATTTTCTTACGCATGCGTACCTAAACAGCGCATTTTACTTATTTCTAAACGACCGTGACCTTACCGCGAGGATAAAAATATTAAAGTACATAATATAAACTTGAGTGTTAAAATTCCTTTTTAAAAAAATCCGTGTCAAAACATGCACGAATTGTTAACGACAGCAGCAGAATTAAGTTCCACATTATAGTATTATATGTTAAGATTCTAATAATAGTAGTAACATTGATGATGATAATAGTTTCTCAATAAAAATGTATTGACTATAACTAATGATAAATAATATTGCAATTTTTATTATGATTAAGATATTTTTCTAATAACAGTATGATGACATATTAAAATGATATATTGATGATATAACAATAGTAATAATATCTTCTCTCATCAATTTATCTCATCAGAAGCAACTTATAAAATAACTTGAGAAGTATTCTACTAAAGACATAGTTTCACACTAAAAAACATTTTACTACTAAAAAGTATAAGAAATAAGTATATATATTTTTAAGTAACTATTCTTATTTGTTGTATCTTTTTATTGCTATTTATGATTTAGCTAAAGGAACTTCCAGTGCAATTACTGATACTGGTGTTATTCAAAAGTCACGATTGAGCTTATTTGTATTTGTATTTCTATGTATGCACTTATTTACTCGTTAATTTGAATATTGTTTTTAAATTTATAGTTTTAGAAAACATATTTTTTTAATAGTTGTGATTATTTTTTATTGCATTCACATTCCTGTGGCTTGGGTCAAGTAAAATTCTTTTCTCTTTTTTACGCACCTATTTAGTCACTAAGTTGAGTGTTTTTAAAAGGTATAATTTTGGTTAACATATTTTTTAAATAGTTGTGTTTATTCTTTTTTATTGCATTCGCCTTCATGTTGCCTTAGGAATCCTAACAGTCGAAAAAAGTAGTCTTTTTTTATTGTTGCTACAACCTTATTTTTTTTACTCCGAAATACGAGCTTTAACAGACGTGGGCGCAATGTAGAGTATTTTATTAAAAGATGCTCCATATCAAAATGCTATGGAGAAATTAGTTTTTTTACGTGAATAAGAAAAAAATTAAGTATTAAAAACGTGCAATGATTTGCAGGTATATTCATAATTCTAAAATTTCTTATATTCTTTTCAGCTATTTTTAAAATCTTTTATAAAATATAAAAAAAAAAAAAATAGTCAAAACATTTCCTTTTGGACCACAAAACTTAAGAAACAAAATGTTAACTTGAAAAACATAATGTAAAGTTACACAATAAGTATTTACTTATAATATAACAACTTTCTAGTTAAAAGAAAATTATAAAGTTTTCTTAAAGTATTAGACCCCTTTAAAAAAATTTTATTCAAGAATCTTTTTACCGAAAATACAGTTATATTCTGAGAAACAACTAAATAAGAGAATTTTTAAAAATAAAAAACAAGTTTATTTGTTGTCATGGTTACCAAGTATACAGGCCGGCATCTCTTTTTTATATATTTAAACATCTTACTTCACCTCCGGAAAATATTAGGTTCAATTTTAATTATTATAGTTTTGATTTTAATTATTATTTTTAACTAAGTATGAATAATTATAACATACAATTTATTAGTTAATACTCATGGCCTACTATAATTACACGGCCTGATTTGTTGCATTTTCCGTAAAAAATTAAGAGGCCAGTTTTTTTACGGCTAACGTTTGAAAGCTTGAATTCTTCTGTTAGTATTGTGAAAGTTTTATACATATTTTATTAAAATTGGAAAAAATGACTGATTTTCTTGGTGTAGTTACATTATGTTATACTGGATTTTTCGCTAACTGATTGCCTGCTTCAGTTTATTCCAGTAAAACAGAATACTGAAATAAGCTTTCAGATAGCTATATATAAACATGGTATTTAAAATAACATTACATGTTGCAAAGACCATCTACAAATCTTTAGTGGAAATAAAATCAAAGGTTTGTTATATTGTTTTTATTATAATTGAATCAAACAGTATAAAAGAAATAGCTTTTTATTAGGAATTATTATTGGTTCTCTGTCTTTTTTTAAATTGTTTCACCTGATCTTTTCTTACTGAATCAGTTGTTTCTTTTTGCAAATTGTTATAAAAGATATTTATAACGATAAGAGATCTATATTTTATACCCAACTCTTGGTGATTGTCACAAGTAAAATCAACACTGCTGTAATAATTTTTAAAGATTTGTTCTGCAAAACTTTTAATTGAAAAAGAATAACTGCAATGTTTGATTAAAATAGGAGATATGACATCTAAAATACTAAAAAGATGACAAATATAATCAGACAAAGGTTGACTTGGACATATAAGTCCACCTCTGGATAATATTTTCAAGTATTCATTATTAAGAATATCTTGGTCTGTAGATACCATTTTTTGATTACAAGTATGACCTTCAAAATTTTTTTTTCAACTTTTTTGCGACATACCCTGCTATTGTAACAGCAACTTCCATCTTCAGAAAGCTGACACTCTAAAATCTCTGTAGACAACAAATCAATTTCTTGCATAATATTTTCTAAACTAGAATTATCAAAAGTCTGATAAATATTTTCTTCCCAGAAATTAATATCTTCCTTTAGAAGACTTCTTACTGCCAAAATTTTTTCACTATTGCATACTTCTAAAAGACTCACTAGCAATCTCCCACCACTCATTTGTCTATACTTACTAAAACGTAGCTCCAAAGGATCACTTTGTAACCTGGAAGTAAGAACATATGTATAGTCTTCTTCAAGCAAATCATCGATAAGAGATGCAGTTGCTCGTAATGTTGTAATAAGAGCAAGAGAAGTTTGTTTGGAAAATGTGAAATAATCACATTTTGACCAAATATCAATCCAATTTGCAATTTCTCTATAAAATGTGGACTTGCTATCACCCTTCACGGCAGCATTGCCAAGTTGATTGGATGTATTAAATTTCTGCTTTGAATTAAGTGTGATGAACAACTTATAAAACAATGATAAAAATTGTGCTGCATCGTTTCTTTCAGGAAAATAACTTAGCATCGCAGCTGTAGTTGTTTCATCAAATATTGCCAATGCAAGGTTGACATCTTGTTTGTTATTTCCAGGATGAGTGACCTGATAATTGATTTTTCTCGCTTTTTTTAAGTTGCCGTTTAATAACTGATCTTTTTCATAGATATTATGAAATAAACTCCATGCTATGTAACCAGCAGGAACTTCAACTTTGTCTTTAAACAAATCAAATGAAAAAGAAGGAAAAACATATTTTTTTGCATTTAACAAGTTATTTCTAACATTTTTTATTAAATGGATTATATTGAACAACAAGTATGTTTTTAATACTCCATTGTAAACTAGATGACATATAAATAACTTTCCATCTCCATTATATGCTTTATGAAACTCTGAAAATGCACTAACATTGGTAGAATGATTATCTGCAACAACAGCTCTTACTTTAAATCCAGATTGGTGCAATGAGATAATGCATTCATCAATTTCTTTTTTTAACCATGAACCTGTTATATACACTTCAGGTGATGATCTCACAACATAAGGAATAGATTTTTGAAGCCCAACAATCATAAAAACAACAATACCTTTATAAAGATTACTTTCTGAATTTTCACCAACATATTTCCCACTTTGATATTGGGCTGCTTTTTGCAAATACATTTCATCCACAAGAAGCACACAGTCACTTGATACACAATTTTTTTGTAACAAAACTTTTATAACCTTAAATGCATTTATATCACCACTTTGAATTTTTCTTAATAAACTAAAAGATGGTAAGGGTAATTGTTCTAACAACAACTTATATGACTGTGCTGAAGTGTGACGTAAAATTAATGCATAACGTATAACGGAAGCAGAATATGGAGGTCTGCCTTGTTGAGAATAGTATCTTATTTCATTTAGCTCTGTCAAAATTGAATTAAAAGCATTAGCTTTATTTCGAATATGAGCAGGAAAATTTTCTATCATACTACAGTTTGTTAATTTGCAATTATGACCACTGCGAAACCATTCAGGTAAAGAAAGATGATATCCTTTATACGACAATGAAACATTAAGATCTTTATTAACTGTTATTGACTCAAACACAGTTGGTATACCTGATATTTCATCAAAACAGAGTTTATAGAAAACAACACTATCAAAAAGTTTCTTAAATGTAAATCTTGGTGGGCAATGCTATTCTTTTAACGAATTAAGACTAATTATTTTATCAATATTTTGAAAATCACTGAACTCATCTTTTCCCAAGTATCTTAAAGTTGGATCTTTTGTAGGCAACTTTGGCACCCTTAAAGTTGATGAACTACTTTTTTTATCTGTGTGAATAGTTGGAACAGGTTGGAGATCCCATTTCATGGTGCATCTTTTCCGATATTTAATAAATTTATCCTCGAAATGATCAATATAAATAGCAGAGTATTTAGATGGAAGCCAATCTTTTCTATTGACAAAATATACCCATCGTTCTCGCAAACTGCTTTCTTCAGGAAAATGAAATGTAGACTTTTTTGGACCAGTAGAGTAACCAGTTTTACAGTTTGTGACAACACATTTGTTAACCATTTTTATAACTAAAAAAAATTTCTAAAACTACAATAATATTGAGATTTCTTACATTTATAATTGAAGTTATCTCCACTTGAATAACATTGCATAAAAAAAAGCAGTTCGACTGTATACAATATACCAAGTAGACTGTCTGTAAGTCTATTTTATTATTCCACTCTCTAATAGATTATAATGAAACAGACAATCAGTCAGAATATAATCAGAAATATATACTACATGAATATGAAAATATAAACCAAACTTTGATATAATAATTGTAATAATCACATTATTTTAATTATTAAATATTGTTAGTAGAAAATAAGCCGTAAAAAAACTGGCCTCTTAATTTTTTACGGAAAATGCAACAAATCAGGCCGTGTAATTATAGTAGGCCATGGTTAATACTTTAGAGAGAAAACAAAAAAGTAAGTGAAAATGATATTAGAAGATACTGATGCTATTAAATAGAGAACCAAAAATTAAATATTGAAAGGTTAAATTAAATAAAAAGCAGTAAAAAAATATTCGAATTATTGTATAAAAATTCAATGCAAATTTAAATTAGTCTAAGAACTAAAAGAAAATGCTCAATCTCTTGGAATCAAACTCAAATTGCTAGTTCTTGATGTCAGAACTCAATAGAAAAGTGCTTTGAAAATGTTGATAGACATAATCCCAGCTATAAAATAAGCTTTTAAATCATTTGAACATGGTTGGCCTAATTAACTAGAGACAAAAACTCCTGAGTTAGTAGCAACTCTTCAACCATGTAAAATGGCTATGTATGCCATGAGTGGCGATGATGCTGACTTAAACATTGCAAAAAGCGCATTAGAATTTTTGTTAGAGGTATTGCAAACGAAGAAAGGTTTTATTTGCGCTTATTTGATTAAAGAAATTGAAATAGAGATTCTTCAAAGATGTCTAATCTTACTTGTTAGTCTGCTCAAATATCTCAATAATCAAGGATAACCTAAAGAACCGAAAGTGTCCGCAATCTTAATCTCATCAAATTAAGAAATTATTAAAGCAGCAAAAAGACTCTGGCTTAAACATTTTTTTCACTACTTCCAGTAACGATGACGGTAATGATGTTGTGGAAACTGCATCTGAAGCTCATCAGACAGTCGAACAGACTCCCAATAATTTTAAGTTACGTCTTCTCGCTTTCTAAAAACGTCGAACAACATCAAAATTTGTTTAAAAGCAGAAAGACCTACCTAAAAAGAAAAGAGAAACCAATGCCCGACAATAAATCCAATTAACTGGACCCAAAAATATTGTCTCGTATGGACCGAGAATCGAGAAAAAAAAAACCAAGATTCTAAAAACTGTGAATAAGGCTCAGAAATAGAGGGAGAATTTTAGTTTACATTATTAATGACCACGATATTAAACTAGAAAAGACCTCTCGATCTATACTTTCAGATCTCACTCTTCTCGGACAACTCGGTCTCGGAAATCTCGTCATTTCTCTATCTCTGTATCTCGGTCTCGGAATGCCGAAAATATGAAATGTTAAAATATAAAAACCAAGATTATTGAAAATTATTAAAGATCTTCAAAATTTTAGCTTTCGTTTTTTAATGAGAGAAGAGTCAAAACGTTTTTGAGTGAACAAGAGTCTTCAGCATAAATTTTCTCATGAGGAACTATTTTTCACGCATTTCTCCAAAGGAAACGGATCATAAAAAGCGCTAATAAAAAGCGAATATTTGCTATACTTTTCAGTAATCTTAGATTTAATGTTTTTAAAAATCGTACAAGTTGCAATTGCAGATCAATGTTTTCTCATTTATGATTGTGTCGATAATGTGATTTGTCGCTTAAAAAGATGTGAAAATATAAATAAACTGTATTAAACTAAAAAGTAAGTGTTTTTTTAAATTTTTCATAAAAAAGTTATTTTAATTTATGATATTTGGAATAGCAACTGCAACTTTAATGATTTTTAAAGTTGAACAAATTCAAATATAGAAATGGAAAAAATTGCGAGAGGAACTTATTTAAAATGGCAAAACCACTGTCTAGTTTCAAAAAATGAAAAGTTTCACGTTGAATGCACATTGTATCCTATAAATCCAGACCTCTCTCACAACGACTTCATCACATTTGGTGAGATCATTGAATCCATCTTTGCGTGACACAGGTACGAACACGTGAAAAGAAAATTACAAATATCAATCAAGCAATAAAGAGTATCTAATCAGATCGAAGCGAAAAAGACTCAGATGAAGAGAGTGACATGTTAGCATTTAGATCTCCAAGTTTTTGCAATGCACCAAGCGTGATTAATTTAGAAACAAACGAAGAAGAAGATAAAGATAAAAATAAAACTGAAGTTAATGCTTATAAAAAAACGTGGATGAGAAGAAAACATTTAAGTACGATTCTGCATTGCCAAGTACAAAAATTCTCGTTGTTCGAACTATTGTATAAAAATTCAAATACAAATTTAAATTAGTCTAAGAGCTTACAGAAAATCCTCAATCTCTTGGAATCAAATTCAAATCGCTAGTTCTTAATATTAGAATTCGATGGATATTGAAAATGTTGAAAACTTTCAAAGACATGATCCGTCCGATAAAATAAGCTCTTAAATCATTTGGACATAATTGGCTTGATTAATTAGAAACAAACATTCCTAAATTAGTGGCAACTCTTCAACCATGTAAAATGGCTATGGATGGCATGAGTAGCGATGATGCTGACTTTAACATTGCAAAAGGCGCATCAGAACTTAATTGAAGAAATTGAAATAGAGATTCTTCAAAGATGTCCGATCTTAACTGTTAGTCTGCTCAAAATTCTCAACAATCCAGGATGTCTTGAAGAGCCGAAAGTGTCCCCAATCTTACTCTCATCAAATTAAGAAATTATTGAAGTAGCAAAAAGACTCTGGCTTAAACATTTTTTTAATCCATCCAGTAACGGTGACAGTGATGATGTTGTGGAAACTGCATCTAAAGCTCATCAGACAGTCAAACAGACTCCCAATAATTCTAAGTTACGTCTTTTTGCTTCCTTAAAACGTCGAACAACTACAAAATTTGTTACAAAGCTCAATGATCCACCTAGAAATAAAAGAGAATCTAATGCCAAACAACATATACAAGTCACTGGTCTTAATGATTTGACTGCTGATGAATTTAACAGCTACGGTACGACTGGATTCAAGTCAGAAAAGTAATGCATGTTAGAAAATGCGTTGAAATTAATCAAGCCAAAATCGATTTGATGCGAACAAGTTTTTTCAATTTCAAGCAACCACCGTAGTGAGAAACGGAATAGAATGACAGCTGCAACTTTGAATGACTTACGTCTTTTGAATAATTTTTTTAAAAGTCAACATTAACTTAATAAATGTAGTTTATAAAACTTATGTTTCATTAAAATAATTATAAAAAATTATAAAACACAATATTTTGGGAAAATATCTGTTTATTTTCAGAGTTCTTACATTTTTGAAAAAATCTCGGTTTTTTATCGGTTTCGTACGAGATCTCTCTCGGAAAAATATTGTCTCGTATGGACCGAGAACCGAGACAAAAAACAAAACAAAAAAACCCGAGATTCTGAAAATATACTCTCCATCTCTAATTTAGACAGTGGGATCCTAACAATAGAGATAATAATTGAAAATACAAAAAACAATGTAGTTTCTACTTGTTACAGACTACCTGACAGAAATCATATTTCATTATCAAATTATTTCCAACAAATTTATATCAAATGCAATAGTTTACAAAAACATTATTCCCTATCGGTGACATTAACACAGTTAGTTTAAAATACAATGAACACCCTAATACTAAAATCTTTTTTGACAATATGTTTTAACACGGTATTTTCTTAATCACTAACAAACCAACTCGTGTTACATCATCTTCCATTAGTGCTACAGATAATGTTCTAACAAACTCCTTTCTTGATAAGTCCATAAAAACAGGACTAATAAAAACTGTTGTTTTATTATTATTATTTTAGGTGCCCCAAGAAGTCATAACGGTTTTATCACACAGCACCGCAAAATAGCATTTAAAAGGAAGTTCACGCCTTCTTCTTATCGATGTTATAAAACTTAGCCAGAGGTGGCGTTAAAACCAGGGTTTTCTAAGTTCTGAGGCAAACGCCCTAACAAGTGCGCTACGGCTGCTCATCATTTCGCATCACTTTCTAATTTTCTTTTCTTTTGCTAAACATGCAACCATACGTGCCAATTCTAAAATCAAAATCTTGAAGCAAAATATAAATGAACATTAGGCGTTGTTAACCATCACCACCAAATGTCCGTGGACTACATACCAAACTAGAAACTTTTCCGAGTACCAAATAAAAAAATGCATCAAATATTTAAAAAACAGAAAAGAAACTTATCCTTATGTTTATAAAAAATATAAAAATCTATCTTAAAAAAATTAAAAGTAAATTTAAAAAAAGTAGTAACGGTAAAATAAGGAAAACGCGGAAAGTTTTAAAAGAAATTATTTATTAAAATAAAATAATTACTGATATTTTACCCCCTAGAATAATGAAAAACGATACTGAGTACAAAGACAAACAAGATATATTAAAAACTATGCAATCATGTCTTTGTGAACATTGGTCTAAACCTGGCATCAAAAATAAAAGGCTCAGAAAAATCATATCAAAAATATTTTTTTAAATGTACTTGAAACAGCAACCAAATCAATCAAAAAGAATGAGACTCCAGGTATTGACAAAATCTCTGGAAATATTGTACATTTTCTGTACTTTTCTGCAACAAAAGGCCTATTTTAAACATCTTCTGCTCTTCAATTAAAAACGGGATGTCCCAGACAAATTAAAAATAGAAAAAACTGTATCTATATTTAAATGTGGAGATCTGCTATAAGTAGTTATAGATCAACATTAATTTTCACTACATTTTCTAAACTCCTTAAAAGAATAATTTACAACAGACAATATAAGTATTTAGCAGAAACAGAATCTTATGTAAAAATCGATACGGATTTCAAACGCAACATTTAACGGAACATCCTACCCTAGATCTCATTAATAATATTAGCGCTTTCTTTAATGTTGAGAAACTTGTATTAAGAGCCTTTTTTGATCTGACAACGGCGTTTAACACAGAAGACCACGCAATACTACTGAAAAAAAAAGAAAAAATATGACATCAAAATAAAAACTATAAAATGGTTTACTAACTATTTAGACAATAGATATTAATGTGCTACTATAGATCACTATAATAACTCGAAACAGCTAAAAATTAATTGTTGGATCCTTCAAAGATCTATTTTGAATCCTCTTCTATTTTGAACTTATGTCAACAACCATTCAGAAATTTCATCAAAGTTAGATTGCATAATTTTTGCAGACGGCATCAATCTGTTTTATTCTTCTAGCTCAATTCGTGATCTTTTTATAACCGCGAAAATAGAATTTATTAATCTTAACACATAGTTCAGAGCTTTTAAGTTAAAATTAAACAAATTTTTAAGTTAAACTTAAACAAAACTAAATACATCTTATTTCACTACAACCGAAACAAAAAAGAACTTTCGCATAAATTTTACCAACTTTTAGAATATACAAAGCAACTATTGAACAAACTCATTCATCTAAATTTCTTGGTTTGCTTCTTGACAAGAATCTATAAGAGAACTATCATTTAAATGCCATTAATAAAAAAATCTCAAAAAACGTTAGACTACTCTATAAAACAAGACCATAACTATCGTTCTAAAATTTTAAATACGCAAATATAGCATGAACAAGTACCCATTAAATTAAATTTAGCTCTCTTTATTGATAGTGTTCTATTGACGTCGCGATGTAAACATTGTTACCCCTACGCCATCTTGTAGGTCAAACAAATGCGCCCAAGTTTAACGCAAGGCTAAAGTTGCTAAGGTTCATTACCTTGTTTGATCAAACAAGGTAACTAACCTTAATAACTAAGTAAATTGTAAATAATTTGAACAATAATACAAAACAAACAAAAGCACAAACTTAGAAGAAAGTGTGATTTTAGAGGCAATCAACACACGTATAAAAAAGTTGAAGAAGATCCAAATGACTACGATTTTACTAAGAACTAAAATACTAAAAACTTCTAAAGCTAAAATTCCAGAATTTTTTTCATAAAACACAGACTTTTTATTTACAACTTAACTCCTTGCATGGGTAATGGTCATAAATTAAACTAAAAAGTTAAAAGCTGTGTGTTAAAAAGTAGCTGTGTTTTACTTTAAACCATGCAAAAAAAGCATACGCGTTTAAAGAAAGTTTGATATAAAGGTCTTGATTGGTTTTAAGAAATGTAAGAAGTAAAAGATACAAAACAAATCAAAAGATTTGTAAAATAAGTTGTAACATTTCAAAAACTTTTATGTATACTACAAGTATGCTGTATATTGATCTCCTGCCACCAAACAAACACTTCTAATAGCATATGAAACTGTTGTAATATTATTTATGGCTTGTACTGCTTAAAGAAATGAAAAAATTTGGGAACAGAAATTTCAATTATTCGCTTTAAGCAATCTGGATCAGGGGAAAAAGAGCCATTTTTTATTATAAAACCTAGGAAGGTTATACATGAAGTAGAAAATATAGACTTTACTTTGAACTTAAAATATAGACTTTACATTGAACTTAAACATTGCTTTTTTAGAAGCTTCAAGAAGTTTTTCTAAATTAAAATCCTGTTTAGTTTTAGATGTACCACATACAAGCAAGTTATCTAGATACACAAAGGTGTCTTATAACTTATTTTCATAAATAAACTTATCCATGATTCTTTGAAATTGTGCAACAGCATTAGTGACGCCAAAAGGATTTTCTTTAAATTTGAAAAGATGTCCGATGGAATTTAAGGCAGTATAATGCTTGTCACTTTCTAGGAGAGGTATTTGGTGATAAGCACTTTTTAAATCAAATGAGCTAAATAATAAATATTTTGAAACAGAGTTAACCAATTTATTGATGTTTGGTAAAGGATAAGCATCAAGTGGTGTAAAGCGATTTATTGTTTGTGAGTAATCAATGACCATGTGTTTCCTATGTCTCTCATTCCTGGTAACAACTATTTGCGCTTTCTAAAGAGAGTTACTGGGTTCTGTTATATCTAGTTCAAAAAAATGTTTAGCTTCTTGCTCAATGAATGTTTTGTCCTCTGAGTTACATCGTCTAGCAGATGAAGCAATCGGTCTACATTTTGGAGATAGAAAAGGGAAAAGAGTGCTAGCTTTTGTTGTAATATTATTTAGAGAGCATATTTTTAAAGAATCTTTTTTACCACCATAATTGATATAAAGACTTTTGTGCTACTGTAAGAAATCTGTACTAAGTATGATTTGTTTGCAAGAGCTGGGTATAACCGAAAAGTTAATATTAGAGTACTTCATACCAAATGTGAAATTAGTTGAAACTTTACCTTTAACTTGACAAGATAAAGAAGGATCAGCCATAGAGACTCTTTTATTAGAAGGACTTACATTAAGTTTTAAAGAGTCACATAATGATTTGCTTATAAATGTGTTAGAGCTTCCATAATATATAAGCAATAAAGATATAAACAATTGAGTTGAGTGAATTGATAGAAGAGCAAGTAATCGAGGCTAAACATGGTGCATGGAAGTTAGCAGCAGCAGACGTGACAATATTCTTTGATGATTTGCATACTTTCTTGAAATGTTCTTTTTTACCACAATTGTTACATTTTGCGTCTAACAAGGACATGATTGTTGAGGGAGACGCTTATTTTCACAGAAATAACAAAGTCCACTAGGCTTAGTAGAAACTAAAACGAGCTCAGTAAAATATTCACAATGCTTATTAACTGTAGCAAAATTGCTATACTCTGTATGTGAAAACATGTCATTACTTCTTTGAGCATTTTCCAATGAACGAGCTTGATTATAGGCCTCAGTAACTTTAAGAATGGAGTTTTCTCGTCGGCGAATATGATGAGAGCTTAGACCATTTATAAATAAATCGCGAAAGTATTCTTCGCAATATTCTGAAGCAGAAACCTGTTTAAAGTTGCTATCTTTACTAAGTGTATGTAAGGCCTGCAAAAACTCATCAATAGATTCTCCGGATGATTGTTTACGTGAAGCTAACTGATGTCTGGAAAATAATTTATTTTTAAGTTTTAAAAATAAGTTTTTGAGAATTTCTATAGCGCCATCAAATGATTCAATGTCAGCAATACAGTCGAACACGGAAAAAGATAAATAGTTAGTGAGGACATTAAATTTATCTTCTGTTTGTATAGTTTTCATGAAGTTTGCAAAAGTTCTAAACCAGTGTGACCATTCTTTAGAAGCTCATGCAGAAATTGTTCCGGTCTTAGATATTTATCCATTAAAATGTGAAGAATAATTTTTCTTTTATTAATTTGAGCATATTTTTGTAATACGTGTATTTGAAAATTGATTTCTTAAAAATCCAAATAACTGAAAACTTAAGTCATTATTGAGATCCATTATTAAGTTCCAGTTGTATAAATAAATTGTTGAATTCAATGAAATTAGAAAAAACTGCTAGTAAATGTCCAATACACTTTACTTTCAGTGGTAATATATAAAATTGTACATAAGGCGCACAACTAACAACATCTTTAAATGCAAAGAGTCACCTCTTCTGAGAAACTCATTGCACACTAATCATTGAAATGAAATAGATCTTCTAAACATTTTAACAGCTTGCATGAAAAAGTTTCAATACTTAAAGATCTATAACGTATTTACAAGTTTTATTTATAACAGTCTTTGAAATGTTACAACTTATTTAAAAATTTAAAAATTTGATTTGTGTCTTCTTCCTACTTCTCTTAAAGCTGATGCAGATCTTTCAAACATTTTTGTCTACTATGTATACTTCTATTTAAAGTAGATTTTGATCTAAAAAACGGTTAATAAAAAGCACTGCTTTTAAGCACGCTTTTAAATCTAAAGTTTAAATTATGAACAGCACCCATGCGATGAGTTAATTTTTCAATTAAAAGTCTGTTTTATGATATCTTGACATGACAGCAAAAAGATACACATAAACTTTCAACAATTTTAAGTTTATAATAAAATTATAATCATTTAGATCCTCTGCAACTTGTTTACATCTTTAGCACCAGTGTTAAATAGATTCATTCTTCTAAGTTTGTGGTTTTGCTTGTTGACAATTATTTTTGTTATTAATTATTATTTTATTATTATACTTTTAATATACTAAGCAATCTGATAGATAATTCAGCATATTATTTATGTTCATAGCATTTTAAAATATTAATACTATTTAAAAAATTATTTTACATGCTTAAACAACCAAAATGTGTTGTTTAAGCATGTTAAATAATCTGTGTCTGAGTTATGAATGTTAGCAAAAATATTTAAAAAAAATAAAATAATCTAGTGTGTTATAATACTTAAAAGATGTTAAAAATGTAAAACAAAAATAATTAAGTCTATTTTTGAATGCTCAGGAGTACTTTATATGCAGTTTATTTATTCGCACATTACTTATATTAATTTATATATAATATATTATTATATATAATATATTATTAGTAAGGTTCGAATAAGTAAACTGTATATAAAGTACACCAAAGCATTCAAAGTTCTTGTTTTCAAAGGTGTATTATGATATAATACGCGTTCGAAAACAAGTTATTTAACAGAATTTTTATTTAAGCAAAATAAATTAATTATGTTGCGAGATTAAATTATTTTCTACATAATTTTATTCAAAATGAATCTTCAAAAATCTATCTACTTCAAAGTATGTTCTCTTAATAATTGTAATTAAATGCGTTGTTATAATAAACGTTCGCTTTGTTTACTTTAATTGTCATACAGTATGGCGGCCGCGAATTTTAACATCACATGGTGATGGCGAATTTTAACATCACATGGTGAATACTATCTATAGACGGCAGAAACCCGCTTTTAAAATTACATTTTATAAAAAGAAGCTTACTCAAGCAAACCCATAACTAAAACAGATGAATGTTTTAAACATCAATCAAATCAATATATATCAAAATATTTTGTTTATGCTCAAACATAAAATGGGAACTGTTTCAAGTCGATTTATAAATAATTTTTAGTGCGGCCGTGGCGCAGTGGTTAGAGCGCTTGCTTTATAAGCAGGAGATCCAGGATCAAAACGAGCTTTGAAAATATTTAAGCATCACGGTAAGGAAGGAGGCGTGAACATCCTGCACTGTTAAAAAATTCTCCGTAGATTCAACGGAAAATGTCCGGCAGCCAAGAAGACAGCACTTTCTCCGTAACAATTAACGGTTTCCGTAGTTTTTTTTTGCGTAAAATTCAACGGAAAAAGTCTGTTAAAAAAGATACAGGACTTTCTCCGTAAAATTTACGGTTTCCGTATTTCATTTTTTCCGTACAAACGTACGGAGAAAGTCAGGCAGCACTTTCTCCGTAATACTAACGGTTTCCGTATTTTAATTTTTTCGTATAAATTTACGGAAAAACTCCGTTAATTCATCAAATAGACAGTTCACTCACGAGTTTACATGAAAGTAAAAAATAAATGAATAGAATTTATACGTTGTTATAAAAATGTAATTCAAATATTAAGACTCGTGAAGTAATTAAAATTTATAATATAATACATATCAAACACAACAACAACAAAAACTCAGTAGTTTTGAGTAATTTCGCCACACAAAAAATATTTAAAGAAAATTTATTTTAATCATATAGACCATATGCCAAACGCGCTAACTAACAAAATAATTTTTTTGAGTTAATTCCATTTCCACAATTTATACACTGAAATCTATTATTAATTTAAATTTTGTCCCATAAATAAAAAAAGTATATATCTATTTATTGTTTTCTCAAAATCAATTTATTTGGAGCGCGTTTTCCAGATGGACTATTCATATGGTGATAAAATAATTATTAGAGTTAAAAAATAAAATATAGTAACAGTTACTATATATATATATATATATATATATATATATATATATAGATATATATATATATATATATATATATATATATATATATATATATATATATATATATATATAACATATAATATATATAACATATAATATATATAATATATATATATATATATATATATATATATATATATATATATATTTATAAATATATATATATATATATATATATTTATAAATATATATATATATATATATATAAATATATATATATATATATATATATAAATATATATGTATATATACATATATATATATATATATATACATAAAAATATATATATAAATATATATATATATATGTATATATATATATATATATATATATATTTATATATATATATAATAAGAAACAATATTATATAATAAGAAATAATATTATATTATGACAATTTATAATACAGACATAACAAATATATATGAAAATATATTTTATTAGTTATAATAAATAAAAACAAAGCGTATTTTCGTCTATTGCTGCTCTGTCCATTCAAACAGCCCCAGTTCGTTAACAAAACTTATAACTTTAGGGTGAGGTCCGACATACTGTTTTTTACCAATCTTCTTTTCGATTTTGTTTCCTTTTTCAGGGTTCATTTTTACAATACATCTACATAATAATTAGATAAGATTAATAAATCATTATTTACAGTAAAAAAAAAGAAAAAGAAAGTAATTTTAAAAATATTTAAAAATTGTATGTGAAGCGAACATGTAGAGCATACAGTAGATTATCAGGATGCAGTGACTTAGAAGAAAAGGGAAGGGTAGAAGTAGATAAAGTTAGAGAATACAATGCAGGTTAGGTAATGAAAAAGATTTATATAAACAAATGTCAATAAACATTATCTTATGACTTACCTCTGCAAAATTTCAAGGGTTGCAGCAATCTCTACTGGATAGCCAACATTTAACACATAATATGCAGCAAAAAGAACAACCAATGCCAAAAGAGGATTTGCAAGATTATCTATAATAACATGCCGATCAACAACCAAGTAAAAACTATTACACTTGAATATGCAAGTTCCTATATGGGCAAAAAAAATTCAAAAATTCTCAATTTTTTTTTTTAGAAAAACAAGCATAGCAATGTGGAATTTCCTAACATTAAGAAAACAAAATCTAAATCTATAAATAAATTCAATAAATTTATTAAACAATTAGTAGCAAAAATGATATGTTACCAGCAAAACTAATACAAGGAGAAAGTGGAAGAGTAATGTCCTTTTCAATATCATCCACATTTGCATGCTCCTACAAGTATTAAAACATCACATAAATATATTACTGATAAAATATTACTGATAAAATATGCACAAAATATATTAAACTGTATTAACTTTTTCAATCAAGGAAGATAAAATTTAAAAAATCAATGGAAAAAATATTTACCATAGTCTGATGAAACAAAAACTTGGAAGATTCTTTAAAAAACTG
>NC_061165.1:19422158-19449658 GCF_022113875.1 Hydra vulgaris
TTTTACTACATGCTCGTAAAGTTTCATTTTCTTATAGTTTCGAAAAGTTTCATTTTCTTATAGTTGTTTAAAAATACTCAAACATACAATTTATAAAGGTTGGCGATGGCAAGATTTTTGCTTCAGATAAAGTTAAGCTACTTGGGGTTTCAATTGATAAGGATTTAAAGTTTGGTGATCGTATAAAAGCTCAATGCGGAAAAGCTAATAATTTTTCTATCTTATAAACAAGCAACTTTAATATTTAACGCTTATATTTTATCAAAATCTTCTAATTTTAAGATTTCATCTTAAGACAAATTAGATAATAACCCAAGAATCTTCGAAATTTGCGATTTTTAATGAATAAAGTTTTTAAATCCCTTAGTGATTTGAATCATGAATTGATAAAGGGCTTGTTTATAAAAAAAACTTTAACATTTCAACTTAGGTTTTGCAATAAATTGATACTAACGCCCAAAGGCTCTAATCATAAAAATGCAAATAATATCTTATATAGAGTCACCTCGCTCTGGAATTCTCTGGATAGTAAAACCATGTTTTCAAAAGTCTCCAGGTTTTCAAAAATAATATTTTACATTGGAATGGCGGAAAATCTTTTTGTAAAATTTATAAAATTCAAATTTATGTATTATTATTACTAACCATGTCATTTTTACGAATTTATAAATTTATTTGTTCTTTTTACGATATATGCCAAGTTATTTTTATCTTTATACAATATTTATGAAGTTATTTATTTTTCATTTTAAGATATTTTTTTTTTAATGCATGATATTTTAATTAATTAGGTTGTTATGCTAGTTGTTACTAATTTTTTTTTGGATTTCTTACGGTATTTCTGTTTGTTTGTATTGTGTATACAGTTTATTGTGTATTTAGTTTATTTATAAACTACTGTACGCAATGTACTATAAATAAAGTTTTAAGTTAAAAAAATTAAAAAATGTGACAAGACCATTAGGTCTTCTTGAGGCACCTAAATAACAAAAATAGAAAAAAATAAAAAAACTAATATAAATAAATTTAGCACTAGAGCAACTGGAAACTATATAGAACCAATCCCAATTGTCTATAGCATATCGTGAATTCTCTATAGCATATCGTAACAAATTAATACCAAAAAGTTCCTCAATATCCCTTATGAAAAATATAAATTCTTTAAAAGGTAATCTTAAAAAACTCATTTTTGTATAACTTCGTGCAAGACACAAGGTAAGTATGCTAGTTGGAACAAGAGAAAGTGATGTGAGGCAAAGTTGATTATTTAGATTGAGTGTTAGTGTCAATTTAACAAAAGTTGGACAGATGTCCAATGAGAAAGCGAAGACTGCACAGAGAAGGAATAGAAGATGGGGAGGGAGGGGGGGATTTATCTGTATCATTTGGTATTTTTTGTGACGTTTGACTTATAATTGTCTTGTGTTAGTTAAGTTTTGCAGGGGACTGAGGAGCACATAGGTGGAGGAGAGCAGGGTAAAAACCACATCATTAAAGGTGTAACATATCTGTTGTTAACAAACGCAATTCTATTATTTATAAACAGAGTTCTATCATTTACAAACACAATTCTATTATTTACAAACACCATTCTATTATTTACAAACACAATTATATTATTTACAAATACAATCCTGTTATTTACAAACACAATTCTATTATTTACAAACACAATTCTATTATTTACAAACACAATTCTAATTACATTTGGCATCAAAGGACAATGCTTCCATGTTATGTTGCGGTCGTCGTTGTTCTTCTGGCAACAATGTGTTTTTTGACTTGCCCGTGTCTCTTTCTTACTAATTTGTCTTTTATAGATTTGTGGTTTGTAGAGACTCTCATTGGTTTGTGCGGTAAGATGCGGTGAAGGTAGTCGTCGTTTTCAATAATTTTTCAATGTTTCATGAAAATCTATTGTACTTTTTGTCCTGTGCAGTCAAAAGTTAGGATGATGGGTAAGATGTGTGGGTTGTTTTTGCGGTTAATGCCGCTATTTTCTTTATTGGCTTCCTTTGGTTTGCCGAGCAGTTCTTCTTGAGTTTTGTCGAGGGCTTTTCGGAATTGGTGGTTAATTATGGGTAGAGGGTACCGTTTTGTGATAAGAATTTTTGCCGGGTTTTTTAATTCATCCTCCAGGTCCCTCGTGTTCGAGATGATTTTTTTGTATCAAATGGCCTAGCTGCATGCGATGCTTAGTTTTTGATGATTTCAATGGTTAGAGAAAAAGTTAAGTATGACCATTTTGTCAGTGGGTTTTCGGTGTAGTGTTGAGTAAAGTCTGCCATTTTCGTCCTTGCTTAACTTGACGTCCATGAATTATTTACTGTCGTCCATGAATTATACACTGTGTTCGGAGACGTGTATAAGTCAGACGTGTATAATTCAGACGTGTTTAAGTCCCGTTGCGTTTGGGCGTTATTTTTGTTGTCGTTCTTTTCTTTTTTATTGTGTTTGGAGACGTGTATAAGTCAGACGTGTATAATTCAGACGTGTTTAAGTCCCGTTGCGTTTGAGCGTTATTTTTGTTGTCGTTCTTTTCTTTTTTATTGTGGTTTTTTTTATTTTCGAAATAGAGTTAATAATAAATTTTTCTCTAAACCTTCTTAGTTGCGCCAGGTATGTCTTCTCTGATGTTGTTTGTCGAGAAGTGATAAATTTTAGACCTTTATCTAGCTTGTCTAGGTCTAATTCCGTTAGTTTGTAATTTGATAAGTTGGTGATAGTTTTTTGCCTAAGGCTTAGTCTAAGTTTCTGTATTTCTATTTTGAGTAAGAAGTTGTATGGTGTGGTCAACTGTGTGTTTTGACCTGCCATGATGAGTTGTTTTAAAGTGAACGGTTGGATATCTCGTATGTTGCTGTTGACACGATACAGTTTGTTGTTGGTGTCCTAAGAGATAAAGGCTAGCATTAGAACTACTCGAATCTAATTAAAAACATTGGTATGCAGGGATGATTGAAAGTACGTGTGACCGACGGAAGACAATGATTTTTTGGGTTCAACAGTGGGGTTAAGAATTATACAAGAATTATTAGTGTCGGCGTTGGCCATTCCAGCCAGTCGGTGTATAATCATATTAATTGGGAGAATAACAACCATTGAACTTAGTTGCTATATAAGATGCTCAAAACGCCAAGGTGCACAATTCCTGGCAGAAACAATTTAGTTGCTTTGCAATATAAATGAAATTGCAAATGAATAATTTCACATCCTTGGAAAAGAATTCTCCTGCTTTGGAGTACATTATTGACTAGGTTTCTCATTACGTACAAATAAATCTTGCCTAAAATTGAAATAGATCCTGCGATTATCTTGGCTACAACTTACTATTTCTGTCACATCATAATTAATACCTAAAATTGAATATGATGTGACACAAATAGTAAGTTCCAAATTGTCGAAACAAAGATAGCTCAACTGCTTAAATAAAACAAAACAAACGACAAGCGTAACATCAGACAAGCAGAAATTTGATCCATCAAACGCCTAGAAAAGGAACAAAGCATAACCATCAAGCAAACGGACAAAGGCGGGGGAATTTGCATTCTTAACACCAACGACTATGCAAAAAGGTGAACGACCATCTCTCAGACCCTATGACGTATGAATTGCTTACGTACAACCCGTCAACAAAAAACAACAACATAGTCAACAAACTTATTGACCACTTTCTACAAACATGCGCGATCAACTAAGGAATAAAGGACCACATGAAACCTGAGTTTCCAGGGCGTAAACTCTTTTATGGCATACTAAAAACTCACAAAGAATATGTTCCTCTCCAACCAATCGTATCTGGATGCTGAGGCCCAACGGACAACATGTCCAAATACGTTACCAAATATCTGCAGCCACTAGCAGAAACCCTTCCGGCCTATCTAAAAGACACGACACACCTACTAGAACTCCTACAAGAATTAAAAATCCCATCTAAAAAGTTCCTGCTAGTCAAAGGAGACGAAACATCCCTGTACACTAACATACCCCAATAAGAAGGCAATGACGCGATCAAATAATGCATCAACAGGAACCACTGCTCGGTGCAGCGTTCACTGCTCGGTGCAGCTTCACTGAAATGCATTGCATTTGCAAAAAGCAAACATTAACATATATATATATATATATATATATATATATATATATATATATATATATATATATATATATATATATATATATATATATATATATATATATATGCGTATACTCGCTCTAGTTTTGTTACTTGCTTGCTATCCATCTAAACAGAAAACTTCTTGTCTGCAACCCCACAGACAATTTTTTCTTTCATAATATATAATAGTTGCGACTACTACTGCTACTACTAATACTCCTGCTACTCCTGCTACTACTACTACTGCAACAACAATAGATGTATAATAAAGTTGGTGATAGATATGGTGAAATTGTATTAACTCACTCTAGTTTCTAAATTGTTTAGTTCTTATAATTACTTTCTAAACATATTTATTAAAATAAGTATATATATATATATATATATATATATATATTTCTTTTTCTAGGAAACTAATACCGGTTTCCTTCGTCTTCTCGGATCAACTTTTACTTCCGATCTTTCTTGGTAACCATATATCAAATCTATTACAAAATTAGCATTTTCTAAGGTTCTATCTTGTTGTTGTGTATTCCGCTTTCTTACTCAGGATACTCAAATCCAGTATGGAGTATTGCCATATCTGGAGTGGATCTTTGAAAAAATTAGCAGCAAGCTGAAAACTTCTGTGAATGATCTGTATGCACTCCTGATTTATATTAGAAAAATCGGTCAAAATCAGAGTGGAGCTTTATCTAAAATCCATAATAGCGTCTAAAAAGGCATCCAAATTACAGTTTGTAATTGCTAAGTTTGTGGATCACTTAGAAACATTATTTTTGTGTCTAATATTTTGTTTATGAATTCAAAAAAATAATTTATGACCTTTTTAGTTTCATGAAAAAACAAAATAGTTGTCAATATCCAAGATGGCCGCCAAAAATAAAATGTTCAATATCTCAGCTTGTTGATCAAATTGAGGTACAATTTTTGCGTCAATGTTTTTCACAATTTTATTTTAGTAAAAAAAAAAAAATATATTGTTATTATTCAAGATGGTTGCCTATACAGCACTCAAACTATAATATGAAAGTTTGTATATCACTTTTAAAAACAATTTTTTTATCTTGTTATTTGTCATAGAGGATACAAAGATGTAGCATGCAGAATCTGAATTTTTAATAAATGTTTTGTACAAATTGGTATAAAAAGTATACTTTGTATACCGATATGTATAAAACATTTATTGAAAATTCAGATTCGCATGCTACATCTTTGTTTCCTACACATGCTACATCTTTGTTTCAATTACTAGTAATTGTTCATAGTAAACCCACGGTTATACAAATTTTTGAAATATTTGCTGGGAAGAAAATGCTATTGTGTATACAACTATTAAATAAAGAAATTAGATACTTTAAACTATATCACATCGTATGTTGAGTAATAGCTTAACTACACGTATTTGAAAAAGTTACAAAATTATCATAATTATATTATCTCAAACTTTAATATTTTTGATTGTAAATTGTTCATATAAGATCTTCTTCTGAACAATCGACACCTTTTTTGCGTCATTGTCATAATCTTTATATTCATTAGATGTATCAGCACTGTTTACGATTGCAGGATTTGAGCAATCCACTCCGTGTTGACACCCACGCATTGATGAGCAATTGAAACCACCTAAATACAATTAAACAACTATTAAAAGGCCATTTTTAATTATTGAAAATCATCTACTACAGGAATGTATCATTTTAGTAGAAATTTTTGGGTTATTTTAATCGCTTATATCATTATATTTATTATTCTACAAGACTACATTTACCTTTTGCATCTAGTTTACAAGTTTTAAAAAAAATGGCATACAGCTCACAAGAAGCAAAAAATTGGAGCGTTTATAGATTTGATGTTTGTAAGAGATTTGATGGTATTATTATCCAACCATATTCCAGTAGATCTAAGTTATGACTGACCCATTGCTGTACATGATGGTTGTGGAAAAATGAATGCTACTTTGCTCCGGAAATTGTTGGATGTAATACAGCTAAATCGAATGTTTTGTTAACTAGGTTTGATGCTACTCTGCAAAGATACTAATAATAACGATGTTGAAGTGAAGTTGACTTGGTTTTTAATCCATATAATGCTAGGTAAAAATGTTTTTTTTGCCTTGACCATACGGAAATGATGTTGAATCGCACCCAGATATTGCATGTAAAAATTAAATCAGCTAGTTCGCACTGTAAAGTGTGTTTTACTTAGTATCTTTGCCAAGCTTCATTATAAAAATAATAGTAGTTGAATCTGTTAGAGTCTCGTGTAATCTGTGTCTTCTCCTATAATTACAAAAGGTTTGTTGAAACCATATCTTGACAAATTAATTGCTCTATTGACAATTAGTATATCTGCATTTCCTGATGCCTGTTTAACATGAATTTCAGAATCTGCAAGGCGCACTGATAGGGCTTCAATAAATCTAGTTTTGTTTCAAGGATTCGAAATAAAATTTTCCTGAATTGAATTCACTGTCATTTATTCGTCAAAAATAACATCTGCTGAAACTGTTTTGGACTTGTGTTGTCTGTGTTTTTCTGATTTAGTATTAGGTAGACTATCAGAATAGCCATCAAAAACAACACAACAGTTTTCCCATATTGATGTAGCACATGAAATACATAACATTTATATATATCTTTGTATATTGCTGGTCTTATCCATACATTGTGGTATAGCAGATACCCTCCATTGATGACAAATTTTGAAACAAATGTTATTTCTTCACGTGGCACAATTGATTCTATTGTATCACATAAAACTGCTTTTGAACTTCTTTGCATTAAAAACGAACATCAAAAGGTGCTGGAGGCGTCGGTGCCAACTCGTACTTAAAACATGTTGCAGGTTCTTTATCCGTCCGTTTTAAATAAATATTGGCAAAATTCATTCTAACTATTATGTTTATAGCATTTATGCCAGTTTCAAACGCTCTATCACGGTAAATTTTATTATCGCCCAATTTACTATTGTAAAGTGAGATCAGTTTAAGTCGGGCGCGCAAGATGATTCATTCGCTTTTATCCATACAATAAAGATGTTGGTATCCCAAATATCACGTGCTTGTCTTGATTTGCGCAATTCAACGTGTTGCTCTGACAATTTAAAAGTGGCACCGCAAAAATCTTCAATACCTAATGGAACAGGTGAACATCCGGGCACACCGAGAATCCAACGAAAAGGTACACTGTCGGTGTACACCCACCTAATATCTTCATTGATCTCATAAGTACCTGCTTTATGGTCATATCAGTTCAAATGCTGGTCAAAAATTTATGCGTTAGGCGAATGGTGAAAGAAAATTCAAATATCTATCCATTTGTAAATTTTGAGTACTCTTCTGCAGACATTCTGGACTTAACATCTGTTGTAAATATAAATAATTAACTAGCGCTTTATGTTTCAACAATCACTTTATATACGTGCATTTGAAGCCTCAAAAAAATTGCAGTTGAGAAATAATAACTTATTAGCGTGCTATGAACCGCGAGTTCTGATCCGCATCGGAATTGACATTATAATAAAGTTTACGTTGTAATTAGTTTTTCAGGTTCACAGTCAGTTGGTGAGAAATATAATAAGCTTAAAGAGAGTTTCGTGTAGTGTCACTCGGAGACAAGAATAAATTCTTCACAACTGTAACTAATATGAATATTTATAAACTTAATTTAGATTTCCGTTTAGAAATGAATAGTTTATCAGAGAACAAACTTCACTTATTAAACAGTTAAAAATTGCTGCATTAAATCTTCTACATTAATTTCAATATATAGCAAATATAACATAATAATATAAAAAATAATTTCTAATTATAAATGAGTATAAGCTGACACTCGCAACATTGTTAGTGTATTAAAAAACGTATGCGTAAATTGTATTAATTTTATAATTTCTTTTGGCCGCCATGTTTTAGCTGCTTAGCTCAAAAATGTAAAATGTCGAAAAATGAATTTCTTGGCCTCAAAAACTTAATATTAGATGCAAGAATCATATTTCTTAATCATCTACAGGCTGAGATGTTACAAATATCATTTTTGGCGCCCTCTTGGATTTTAGACAAAGCTCCAGTCTGAATTCGCCCGATTTTATCCAAAATTAATAAAGAGCGCATGCTAAACATTTCCAGCAATTTTCAGCTTGCTCCTAATTTTTTCTAGGTAACATGACTTTTTTTGCTAATTTTACTGAGCTATTATTTTATAAATCTAAATTCAGCAATTCGATACTGTAGATTATATTGACTTTATACAGCAATGATAAAAATTCGCTTTTATAATAAAAAAACCGATGTAAAACCAGTTATCCGGTTTTACAATTTACAATTACAATTTAAAAAAACCTAAAACCTATTTTTTGATTTTTCTGTTTTTGCCATGCCCTAATAAAAAGTTACAGGGGATCAATGATTGCACGCATCCTAAAATGAAAAGATAGTTCTTACAAATATTTGTATCAATAATAGACAAAACAAATTAATATGTAATTTATTTCATTTCATTATCAAATATACAGGGGTGGGACCGCAAAATGTGAACACTTTTCTGATTGTAATAATTAATTTTCTGTTAAATATGAACTATTTTAAATGTTCAATTTTTGTTTTTTCACATATTATATTTTACTTTGTTTACATATTCATTAGTACTTTGTCTTTCGTTTTTTATCAAATAAACTCAACTACATCTAACGAGAAAATAGTTATAATAAAACAAAAACGTTCACATTTTGCGGTCCCACCCCTGTACCTATGTTTTATCCTATTTGAAAAAAGAATATTATAAATATAAAATGCAAAAAGTTTGGGTAAAATTATCAGAATATAAGACAAGCTACCTTTAAGTGACCACTTTAATTAGTGAATATAATATTAAAATGATTATTTTATAATTTTAAATGGTGTTTTTTTTTGTTTGTTTAATTTTTATTCTGATTCACTTATAACAAGGCAACCACTAAAAAGTTGGTAGTTGTTAGAAAAAAAGAATAGAGTTAAAGAGCTAGGAAACGGTTGACAGAAGACTTAAAAGTTAAAGGTTGTATGAGTCTGTTCCGAAGGGTTAAAGTGCGGTGCAAAAAACTAGACAAATAAAAGTTTTTAGAAAATGCAAGGACAGATAAAGTTAACGAATAAGACTTTGCTGAATGATGAGTCAGACGATAATGAGTTTAAATTGATGTATAAAAGATGATAGCTCGTTTGAACAGCATTCATAATAGTATTTGTATAAAAGAGAAAGTGATGCAACTGTACGATGATGGGAAAAAGGCTCAAGCTTAGCAGAGAGAGCGGGTCCAACTATTTTTACAACTATTTTTGGACCTTCTCTAGAAGAGAAATATCATTCTTAGAAAAACCAGCCCAAACAGGAGCGTCGTCAACATTTTTTGGTCTTTGAGATAGCTAACTTTCAGACAGGAGCAAACTCCAAACAATTATATGTTTATACTTATGTCAAATAAGGATGCTTTTCAAAAAATTGAAATGACTGGAGCTTTGGAACTTAAAAGCCCCAACATTTTTTCACCCCTTCCCAAAACTTCAAAGCACAAGTTGATTAAATACTTTTTGTACTATTTTCAACTTCATATTTTCAATTCATCGATAAGTTTCAATTCATCAATAATTTTTAAGTTTCATAGTATTATCTCTAAGCGTTCAAAAATTATGACAATATAAAATTTGCAACCCCCTCGAATTGAGGGAGGTTTAAACTTTATATTGTCATAATTTTTGAACGCTTAAATATTTTACTATGAAATTTAAAATTTATCGATGAATATCAGTCAAATTGAAAATAGTACAAAAAATATTTCATCAACTTGTTACTTTCACGCTGCAATGTTAGACCTATAGATATAGTAGAGGCACAGGGTGAAAACCATCAAGTAGGATGTGGTTTGAATTGGCTTATCTTTAACTATGATAATATAATTAAAATGAGGCCTAATTTTAATTTTATATAAGAATGATCTTATATATAATTAAATTTAAATTTAAATCAAAACAGGTGGCCATATATATAAATCAAAACCTAACAGAAATTAATCTTTATTAAAAATCTTTTTTAAAAAGGTGTCATTATATGACACCTTTTTAAAAAAGAATATAAGATGGTTGTTGAATGAGCCAAAAACTTTGCTGTTTGAAAGGGGCGACTGAACAAGCCCGAATTTAATAAGTGCGAACTGGCATAAGTGCGAATTTTGTAAATGCGAACTGGCATAAGTGCTTATTGGCATAAGTACGAATAGGCATAAGCGCGAACTAGCATAAGTACAAATTAGCATAACTGCGCCAAATAAATTTGCAAACATTGGAATACAGTATTGGACAAAACATTTGCAACCAACATCAAACAATGCTAAAAAGTGTTCTTAATTTTACATGTCTTAAAAACGAAACGAACTACACTACCACAGCAAATAGTTCAGGAGTCTGGAGTCGTAGCATGGTATGACACGAGCAAACAGCTGACAGGTGACAGCACACAGACAGAATTTTGTTGACAGGTGCCGTTTTGCAGCGGACAAAACAAGTGCAACTTTTTTGGTTTGTTTCATTTTCTTAAGTCTGGTTTGTGTCAACGTCACAGAAGTTGTTTAATAATTAAAGGAAGTATCCAGAAGTTTCCAGAAGCATGCAGAAGTTTCCAGAAGTATGAAGAAGTTTCCAGAAGATGCATCTGGAAGCATCCAGAAGCATCCAGAAGTATCCAGAAACATTCAGAAGCATCCAAGTGTAAAAATGGCTCCTGACAGTCTTGGATTGGAACTAAGAATGAAAATTATTGGCGATTACCTAAGTAGAGTGTCACAAAAAAGTATTTGTGATAAATATCGCGTGAAAAAATGGACCGCATCAAGGCTATGTTACAAATATCGTTCTACGAGGAAGTTGGCAGCAGATAACAAAGGTAGAAGACCGCGTTCTACCACTTCTAGACAGGGTTCTATGGTCGTCAGATCCATCAAGAAGGATCCCTGGATATCATCAGTCAAGGCACAAAAGCATGTAGAGCTGCCTGTATCGGACCGAACAATCAGACGAGTTGCTGTTGAAGTCGGATTGTTTCTTCAATGCTCTGCAAAGAAACCGCTAATTTCACTAAAGAACCAGAAGAAAAGACTCCTGATTGCTACATCTCATATTGACTGGAATGTGCAGAAATGGCGAACTGTCCTGTTCAGTAATGTATCGAAGTTCAACATAATTGGGAACGATGGCATTTGCCGTGTATGTCGACCGGCCGGAAAACGCCTCAATTTACATTACTGCCATAAGTCCATGAGGCATGGTGGAGGCAATGTAATGGTCTGAGGGTGTTTTTCTGCTAACGGTCTAGGTTCAATACATCGAATCGATGGAATAATGGACCGTTTCATGTATAAAAATATCTTGAAAGATGCTATGTTACCTCATGCTGAATGGAATATGCCAATAAAATGGGTTTTTCAGCAAGACAATGATCCGAAACACACTTCCAAAGTAGTCAAGCAGTGAATTCAAGACAACCATTTATTGGTGATGGATTAGCCGCCTCAATCTTCGGATCTCAACCCTACCGAGAACCTGTGGGAGATCGTCAACCGCAGAATTAATCGTGAAGGTGTTCGTAATAAGGATCAACTGTTTGAACAAATCCAAAAGGCCTGGGAAGCGATTCCACAAAGTTTCATTGATCCCCTGATTAAATCTATACCTCGAAGATGCAAGGTTGTGATCGACAACAATGGATTCGCCACAAAATATTGATTGCGAAATACAGCTTGGTCAACATTTTGTGGAGTTACACTTTTTTGTCCAGAAGGATATCAACTTTTTTTAATAATTTTGATTAATTTATTAATTTTTGATAATTGCGAATTGGCATAAGTGTGAAGCAGTTACTAAAACTGGCATAATTGGGAAATAAAATAAGTGCGAAATGGCATAGTGCGCCAAATGATATAAGTGCGAAATGGCAAAGTGCGCCAAATAAATTTGAAAGCATTTGAACTGTCATAAGTGCAAAGCAGTAAAAAAAACTGGCATAAGTGCGAAATGGCGTGAGTGCACCGAACAAAATTGAAAAAATTGGCATAAGCGCAAATTAGCATTTTGAACTTATTCTAATTTGTACTTATACCAGTTTGCGCTTACGACAGTGTTTGCAAATTTATTCGGCGCACTAATGCCAGTTTGCATTTATGCCGATTCGCACTTATGTCACTTTGCAACTTTGCCAGTTTTAGTAATTACTTTGCACTTATGCTAGTTCGTACTGTCAGTTCGCACTTATGACAATTCGCACTTATGCCAATATTTGCAAATTTTTTGCAACGTTTTGCACTTACACCAGATAACACTATGAAAAAAACTTATGAAATTCTTGTTTATTTTATTTTATATTATTTATTTTTTTATTTCTTAAAAGAAATTTTTGCTGGATTGTTGTGACCAACGTCTTCAGCATAAAAGTTTTTTGTTTGTTTTTGTTTATATCTTATTTTTAAAACGGCAGTTCTATTTTATGTCAATGGGATCGTTTAATCTTTTTCTGGCGTAAGTGTGTCAGAAATGGTGTTCAAAATATTGTTGACACTTATTGTCCCTCATCATATTGGTGGTGTGCTGTATTTCAAGTGCCTCACAAGCTTTCCTATCAAACTTTTTAGCATCTACTTTTAGAGTTACGCAAATCACGATTTACCAACTGCACTCTAGCAGTTGTATAGATCAAAAAATTGGAAATGTAGCCTTATATTTATATTCCATACGTTAATTTTTATCATTTATATACGTAGGGGAAGTGGGGGCATAACCGCATATGAAGGCACAACCGTTTTTTAACATTTCTCTTCAAAAAATGTTTTCTAATATGGAAAAAAACATACCACACGTTAGTAAAGCATTTTCCTTCATTTTGCATATGTCAAAAAGAGTGACTGTTAAGTTTCTGAGAAGTTGTGAATAATAATGTTCATTTTCATAAAAATATTATATTTACATCATATTTTTCCTGACTTTTTTTTTGAGAATTAAGCAATATTTGATTTTAGTGTTAAAGATATATGTTATCAGCATTATTTCATGAAGTGAAAGCCATTTTTGATAATACCATAATCTAATAATTAAGCTATGAAACTCAATTCTTCTAAAAAACTCTCTTCTTGGGCAGAACTCTCTTCTGGGGCAAAACTCAAAATCTAAATACAAAAAATGCCGTCACAGTATGCAAAAATGCAACAAAGTCATCAAATAATCTGAGCTGTGAAAATTGTAAAAAAAATGTACCATGAAAGGTGTAGCCCCATCGATTTTTGTGAGGGTGCAGTTGTGCCTCACAATGGGGGCGAAACCGTTTTTTTCACTAAGTGTAATTTTTGCGTAATAACATATTCAAAACCCGTTCAATATTTTACTTAAATGCATCAATTTAAAGCTTAATGATGTGGTTATTGAAATAAACTTCTAAAAAAACACATTTCGTTTTTATTTTTGTATAACATTAATCCAAACGTTACCGGGGCGGTTATGCCCCCACTTACCCTATATATATATATATATATATATATATATATATATATATATATATATATATATATATATATATATATATATATATATATATATATATATACATATATATATATATATATATATATTTGGGTGTATCAAAAAACAAACTTTTTGAATTTTAAATTGTAATAGAGCGGAAAAGTTGCATAATGATATAAAAAGTAATTGCGCCAAATTATTTTGTATTTTTTTTATGTCTTCAGTTCGCGCTAGGGTTTTATTTTTCGTAGAAAAACACGTTTTCTGATCCTTTTTACAAAATAAAAATAAAAAAAATCTATGCATATACTAGAGTTGAAATTGAGTTTAAACATTAAACAATGACTAGGTTAGAAATGGTTACAATTTTTAAGAAATTATTTTAATGTCTTCAGATGACGCTAGTGTGCTGAGCTTTGACGAAAAAACACTTTTCATTGGTTTCTGGAAAACAAGCTTAGCAGCCTATAATGTACAATTAAATTTTTAATAGAGTGGAAAATGTTTTAGAAAAATTTTTAAAGTTGAGCTGTAAAAAAAGTTCAACTATCTGATTCATTTGTCTCTGTCTCAAACTGTCTTTTTGTGTTGAATATAGGCATTTTTTTTCGCGATGCAAGTCTTGCACGAAAGAAGCCGTCTCTACTAGCCAAACTGCAAACTTGATCTGAAGCTTCGGTTACAAGTTTGATGCATCTCTCTACTCCTTGAGTATGGCATGGAAAATGCTGCACATCTGGAAGATTACCATTTGTTAACATTTCAATTAGATTTTCATCTGAAATGTGAGTGGTAATCGGAGGTTCACTAAGTTCACATTTAATCTAATCAATAAGGTCTATATAGTCTGTTGCTTCAAAATTAATTTCTGGTATAGAGAACTTTCGAACTTTGTTTGTTTTGATTGATCTTGCTTTCATTATTTGTTTTAATGCAAATTTTCTCACATTTAGACGAGTATCCGATATCATAGCCAGAAGCATATTTTCTGGATGTGCAAAAAAAACATTCCTTTGTATAACTAGATTGATGATACTTTTTATTTCACTACTAGCATACCTGGATAAATTGATGGTTAGCCATAAATGTCTTGCACCTTCCGTGCATGAGGGATCATATCTTATATTGAACCATATTTGGCAGTAAACTCTAATAACAAACTCAATTATTTCTCTCAGCTTGTGTGACGGTTTGCTACATTCAACATAATACCTCAATATTCTGTTTGCAGTGGTCACCCACCTGGCATGGTTAAGTTTTCCAGGATTTCGGTTAGCCAAAACGTTTGGACAATAACCTGTAGATATAGCTTTGCAAATATCAAGTAAGTATTTTTGATCAGAACTATGAGATTTTTTGTCTATTTTTGGCAACGTGACACTGACAGGAATGTAGTTGACAATTGCCAAGGTATCACACAATTTAATTTCTTTTCCGATCGGTCCAGACCACCCGTTAGATCCTGATGTAGACCCATCTAGGTTTTGAATTAGATGCCGTAAAGGCAGTTCATTAGCATGTATTTGACAAATAAACCAGTGGACAGGTCTTTTGAGTTCTAATTCGAACAAAGCAATAACACTATTACAAAATTCGGTATTGACAACTGTTCCGTCACAACCCTTGGCAACTAACTTGGATGTACCAATGTTGTTCTGAGTTAAAAATGTTTTTATACTTGTCTTAATGCTGTATCCATGTCCTGATGCAGTCTCTACATGCCCTAGATACTTTGACCCTGGTTATTGTACTAAAACTACATGTTCTTCTTTGATAGTTTTTCGTATATTTTTTCCCTTGTTTGTATCAATAACAAATGTTGTATCTTTTCTTCCATCAAAATATAAACCTTCTAACATTTGAATATTTTCATGATCTAAATGTTGCATTTTAAGTCTGTTTTTCTTTCGTTCTCTTTGAATCTTATTTTTATCAATTACTTTAGATTGGTCTCCTTTTGAAATTATGTTTATGTCTTCCAGCACAGCACATGCTATAAATGAAGCACCTCTGCTTGAAACACCAACTCTATTGCAGGCTTGTGCTAATGATAGTAACGGTGATCTCATTTGTTCAGTTTTATCTTTTCTGTTTCTTTTTTATTCGTGGCCTTCAGCTGTGTCTAAATAATCAGCATCTGATTCTGAGTCAGTATTCAAAATCACAGTGTCATCAGAGTCAGAATTTTGAGATATAGAATAGAAACTTGAATTATGAATGCGGCTTGATAATGTTGATTGAGTTTCAATACCTGTAATAGCACAAGGCTGTTTTGATGGGTTAGACGGCAAAGGGCTATTTACTCTGTTTTTTTCTTGCTTCTTTTCGCAGTAATCTTAAAGTAGCTTGAATATTGAGTCCTTCCATATACATAATCCTCATCCTCGCTATGAAACTCATCTTCTTTCTCTGGTACCTTTTTTGCTTTTTCACAGATGCATTTAAACATTTTTGCAATGCGTTTATGAGACACAATATGCGCTATTCCTCGAAGGTAGCGAATGTTAAACCCTAACCCTAACCCTGAATCATCGTAGATACTCCGCGCATGTTTTACAGTTAAAAAAATAAAAAATTTATTTTAAATAAAGCTTTAAAATAGAATATTAGGAACTGGAGAGTTTTTTTTTTATTATTATTTTTTACCGACAACCGAGAAATAGCGCATAACCTTACATTTTGATGAAAAATGAAGTATTTTATAAAACTATTTAAGATAAATAAATATATGTATAAATATTTTATTGATAATTTTCGATGAAAAAACTTCATTTTGATGAAAAATGAAGTATTGTATAAAACTATTTAAGATAGATAAATATATGTATAAATATTTTATTGATAATTTTCGATGAAAAAACTTCATTTTGATGAAAAATGAAGTATTTTATAAAACTATTTAAGAAAAATAAATAAATAATTAAATATTTTATTGATAATTTTTAAGTAAAAAAAAAGTTTCTTTTTTTGGTGGTATATTTTCCGGGGGGGAGGGGGATTTTTTCCGGGGGAATTTTTTCCCGGGGGATTTTTTCCTGCTACCGAACCAAAGGTAGTACAAGTAGACTTTTTTCTAGTTGTAACTGCAGCGGAAGACATTTTTGCCGTTAAAATTTTCTTTGATTTCAATTCATTTTATATATATAGATAAAATAAATAGATGTAAATCAGAACTAATAAATTATAACCTGTGCTTTTAGCTAATTATCTAATAATGTTGATGGTGATGGTAATAAATGACGTAATTAGTGACATTTTACATACATACTAACGTCATTTTAAAATCACCGCTGTAACCATTGGCATTATTTGGTTTATTACATTTTAATTACTTTTGTTCCATTGTTGTAACAGTGAAGACAGGTGACGACAAGTGGAAGCATCAACAATATAATTAAAATTATTTTAAATTAAAAAAAAAAAGTGTTTTTTCGTCAAAACTCAGCACACTAGCGTCAACTGAAGACATTAAAATAATTTCTTAAAAATTGTAACCATTTCTAACTTAGTCATTGCTTAATGTTTAAACTCTATTACAACTCTAGTATATGCATAGAATTTTTTTTATTTTTATTTTGTAAAAGAGGTCAGAAAACGTGTTTTTCTACGAAAAATAAAACCTTAGCGCGAACTGATGACATAAAAAAAATACAAAATAATTTGGCTCAATTACTTTTTATAGAAATAAAGCTTAGAAAAGCTTAGAAAAAATTATAGAAAAGCTTAGAAAAAATGATTTTTTCTAAGCTTTATTTTTTAAGAAATAAAGCTTAGAAAAAATGATAAATATTAAAATCTTCTATAAAATATACTAAGAGTAAGTTATAAACTTATAGTAAAGGAATTTAAAAAAAAACAAGCAAGTGAATAATTACTTTATTATTTCCAACATTATATTTTCAACATTTATTTAGAAAACTAATAATTTAACAGTTTATACAAATACCCTACTTATGATAAAAGATACTGTTAAACGTAATTCAGTTTTTAATTTACATTACAAAATTGTAATGTTGATTTATGTGTTGATTTGGAAACAAGAAATGAACGTTGAAGTATCAACATTGATTCAACGTCTATAAATTAACGTTGAACTGACGTTTATTTACAAACGTTGATTTTAGCGTTTATTTGGAAACAAGAAAGCGGCGTTGAAATACCAACATAGATTCAAAATTAAAAAAATAACGTTGAATTTATGTTACGCTTTTTAAACGTTTTCGAAAGATAACAATTTTAAAAAATTTACTAAAATAAATTTTTTTAAAAGCTTTACAAGTTGGGATAATAAGGTAGTTAATTTTTCATTTTCGCAACTACCTTCTTTTTCGTTTAACTCAACGTCACCTTCTACTTCTCAGGTATCATCTTTTTGATTTTCTTTATCACCTTCTTTTATTAACTTCTTTATCACTTTCTTTTATTAACTTCTTTATCACCTTCTTTATTAACTTCTGTTTCGTGCTTGTAGGATTTCCGTTTACTTCCATTAAAAAGAAGAGGTGCATACTTTAAGCAGGAGGCTAATTATATTCGAGTTTTTTGTCTGTTGCTTTTAATTAATAGCACTTAATCGATTTTAGAAAATAAATGCAAAAATATTTAAGTTTAGTCAAACAAATAAAACTGTAGAGAAAGGAGAAAATAAAAAATTATTTATTCATATTAATAATATTATTATTCAAGTATTCATATAAAATAATTTGATATTACTTTATATGAATTCTTGAAGTTTACAATTTTCATATTAACTGATTTATTTTATTTTCTGATTAATTCAAGGTAAGCTTTACTCCTATTTTTTGTGAATTTAACTAAATTCATTTATTTTCAACAGGCAGCCATTAAAGTGAAATAAACATTTAAAATTGAACCTGTCCAATTGTCCAATAAAATTGAACAAGTCCATGTATTAAAATTTTTCAAAATTAACAAAAACATGAGTTTTATAAAATAATGTATTCGCGGCTAAAGAAATTAAATATATAAGTAGATAAATAAAGAACGTATATAACTATTGCTACTCTTATTTTTTATTAAAAAAAATATAAATCATACAGAAATTTTAAGTTTAAATTTATAAACGATTTTCTTAAAAGTTTTAGACTTGTGCCTTTTTCGAAATGACAGGTTCAATTAAACTTTAAATCTTAAAATCAAACTAATATCCTTTCAATTATAGCGTTGTAAATATTTATCCTTCTATAGGTAATTTCACTATTACTTTTCCCTTTGAACCAGCCAAATTGAACTTTGATTGAAGTCTGTTTGTCATCAGTCACAAACATTTCAAAAGACAACTTCATCACTTTTCTTTTTAAATTAAAAATTAGTTAAATTGATTTCCTTTACAAAACTAGTAAGTATTATTGATTAAAGAAATGTTTTTGAAACAACTCCTTTACCTGAAACATTTATTTGTTCTACATTTGTTTTTATTGTACTATCTGACTCAGTAAACAACTGCTTTATTAATTTTTCTCCATTGCGTCATCTGTGATAACATAACAATGGAAACTTTTATTTCTATAAATAAATAAATATAATAGTAACGACTGAATACTTTTATTCCCATATATATATAAATACATATATATATATATATATATATATATATATATATATATATATATATATATATATATATATATATATATATATATATATATATATATATATATATATATATATATGTTACTGTTACCCGCAGTTACCCACTGTAGTGTTTATAATACAGTTTAATATTGCAACTCTGAGTTTTATGTGTTACCTGAATCATTGTAACCCATAAAACTCAGAGTTGCAATATGAATCTATATTATAAACATTAACATTTAGCTGATTTCTGGTACTGCGGGTAACAGTAACATATATACTATATAGCTCTAGTTTATCTATTGAGCACTTTTTTAAATATACAATATTATACATGATAATATAAAGATATTTTCTTTATTCATATATATCCTATTAAAAGTGTATATATATATATATATATATATATATATATATATATATATATATATATATATATATATATATATATATATATATATATATAAATATATATATATATATATATATATATATATATATATATATATATATATATATATATATATATATATATATATATATATATATATATATATATATATATATATATATATATATATATATATATATATATATAGTAGGGATATGACAATTTTTCAACCCTGTATCCTCATATTCAATTTAGTGGAAATTTTATGCAAAAATCAAAAAAATATCAACATTTATACTGTATCTCAAAAAAGTTCACCCCCTATTTAAAAACAAGATTTATGGAATACAAGAAATGTAATTTTGCGACATGTTCCAGTACTTTATAAAAAACTATTAAACATGAATAATTAAAATAGTTTTATAGTGTATTTGACAATAAGTATTTAATTTTAAGTTTTTCAATGCCATGACATAAAGGCACTAAATCTTGCATCACTTTTACAGCACGTTCTGCACATATATTTAACCGTTGTGTTGGAATAGGTGTTGGCTCTGTGGACCAAAATGTTTTCAACAATTTTATAGCTTTTTGATGCTCATTACGTGCTTCCAATAGATTAACAAAGTATTCAGGATTGAAGTAGTAATAACCAAACCATATATCACCCCAAGACCAACAGATGAAGTTGCATGCTTCTTTAGTAGATTTTTATTCTTGCTAGTCTGGTATTAGAATGTAAGCAAGTAGAAAAAAAATTGCTCTGGAGTTCCATCTTGCATTGCTTATAGCAGGAAGTGATTTAAAATTTACTTTTTGAAAGGTATCTGTGCTTTTAAACTTTCTATAACAAGCTATTAAGTGATGCAGAAAGTCCATGTCATCTCGTCAGCGTCCAATAAACTTTCGTCGAAGGGTCTCCATTATTCTGAAATAATAAAATCCAGTTCTCTTACCCTTGCAGTAATCTTGTCACAAAAGGAAAATAAAGATTTGGTGATGTTGTCGATCTTTCAAAAATATCATTCATGACATGTTTTAAAAGAGTATCTAAAATATGGTGTTATCATCCTATAAAAGTAGGCTTTTCTAGTCCAATCGTTTTGAAATGTTTCTGTAACAGTGTTACTACACTAATTCTTATTCCGGTATTTGTAGATGTTGTGTTAGATATAATCATTTTTATGGCTAGCCACAGCTCATATTCATCCAGCACAAGCTTTATCCCATTAAATATTGTTAGTATTATAACTAAATATCACCTTTTTCATTAACCATTTCGAGAACAGTCTAACCTCTCTTAAGTCTAACCTCTCTCTTTTCATTTTTCAAAACAACTACTCAATGTTTCATTTTCTTAATGTGCTTTCCATCAAAGTGTAAAGACCACTTTTCATTTTTTAAGTTCTCCATATAATTTGCTTTCAACATTTCTCCTTCTTTGATGACACCTTTGTAGACACCACTTTGAGTTATAGTAGGAATAGCAATTTCAACTTTTGAAATTTTGCAGATTTTATGGGCTTTTTTCGGAACAAATCTTCGCAGAAATCCCTAATATTACAGCCAAATATGTTTTTTGTCTTTAAGATGATAATGACAAACTTTCAATATCTTCAGCTTTAGTATCACTGCTGGAACACTGCTCTTCAGTTTCTGAATGACCTCCTTTACTAGCTGATTCATCAAAATCTTGGTCTTGGCTGATGGATGTTTGTTTCTTTATCAAAACTAGTTTCTTGGATGAATACCTTCAGTATCTTTATTTGTGGTACAATATCCAACTCTATAAAATTCTTTATCTTCCTGACACAACCATTCATCTTTCTCATTAGTTATGTTAAACAATTGGGTAGAATTTTGAGTTCCGGTTTTTCGCCTATCTTTTTCAAGTTTTTTCAATATATTTTCATTTTTTCTTTCTGATGCTGATTTCCCTCGTAGAATTGGAATATTTAGCTTTCTCCATAGTAGTTCAGTTTCTTTAGCCAAAATTGCAACTCTCTCCTTTCTGCTTTTTACATTTAATGACAACTTTTTACATTTGATGACAACTTTTTACATTTAATGACAACTTTTTACATTTGATGACAACTTTTTACATTTAATGACAACTTTTTACATTTGATGACAACTTTTTACATTTAATGACAACTTTTTACATTTGATGACAACTTTTTACATTTAATGACAACTTTTTACATTTGATGACAAACTTTTTGAATTGATCAATAATATGCTGTTCTGTTGGCATTTTATTTATTTCACCAATACTTTAAACAATAGCACATCTTCTTGTAGTCTTCGATTTTTCAAACCTCACTAAATTTGATTCCAAAACTTTTTTATTCTTCTGTCAGTATGAAGCAGGTTATTTTATGCCATTTTTGTATGTCTATTACGTTATTTATAACTCATTAGGATAACACTAAAAAAATTATTGTAAGCTTGGAGGGTGACCTTTTTCAAAAACTAACATTAAAAACTCATATTTTCTGTTTATAAATATAATTTTTCCACTCATGGTGGAGAAATTATATTTATAAACAGAAAACTCATATATATATATATATATATATATATATATATATATATATATATATATATATATATATATATATATATATATATATATATATATATATATATATATATATATATATATATATATATATATATATATATATATATATATATATATGCAAAATAGAATGCTCAATGTTTTTTAAAGAATAGAGCAATTATAAATTAGTAGCAATTCACTTAACAAAAAATTTTTTTCATTTTACACTGTGTTTCTTGGAAAATGGGAACTAAATGATAAAAATATTGATGATTTTATACTGAATTGGTCCATCCTTAAAACAGCGCCTGCATACAACAATATTTCCAAAAAATGCATACTATGTCTACAAGAAAAATTTCAAATAATTACACATGCAAACTAGAATGTCTGTTAAACAAAAAATCAGAATTAGGTTTCTCCTAAAAAACTATAAAAAGAATCGAGCTTAAATAATAGTTACATTAAATCCCCCCTTTTTTAAAAATATTTTTATAAAAAAAAGCATAAGTAATCATTTATAATATTATATAATAAAATATATATATATATATATATATATATATATATATATATATATATATATATATATATATATATATATATATATATATATACATATATATATATATATATATATATACGGACAAACAAGTTGAGCAAGATACTACCAGGGACGTGGTGGGGATCAAACTCGGAACCTCCTACCTATGAAGCAAGCGCTCTACTACTACACCACTACCGCATTAATATGCTCAATAAATCAAAGCCCATAGACATATCTGCAACCACTAAACCTTTTGAAAACATTTTTGAACAATTTTTTATCATAAGAGCCTCCTTTACCTATTTATAAAAAAAGAAAAGAAAAGAGTACAAATTCAAATTTAGGGCAGATGACAATGCATCGCATCTGCAAAAAGTTGGCACTCATACACCTTTATATACAATCAATCAATATATTTCTGAAATAGTTGGTGGTTACTTTTTATAATGAAAATGATTAAAGTAATAATAGTTATATTAATAAAAATAATAATTACAAAATAAACATTTAAATCACAACATAAAAATACAGAAAAACTAATAATAATAACGATAGCAATAAAAATAATGATAATAACAATAATATTATATATGTTTATAAACATAAATAGCTATATGTACAATGTTAGACAGTTTCGATCAGATAAAAAATTGACAAAAAGTAACAATTAATAATGACATTAAATAATTATTCAAATAGAAAACAAGGAAATAAGAAAAATAATAATAAAATTAAAAATAATAATTTTAGTTATAACGATAATTAAAAATCACAATAACAACAAAGATATCCCTCCAGTCTGCGTGACGTCACTCCTTATTAAAAGCATTGTTTTAAAATTAAACACCTTGATCTGGGGGAAAACTAACTAAAAAATCAATCGCGGTTTGTTTAACTATTTTTTTAAATAAATCCTATAAATTTGATTTGCAGTTGGTTTCACTAACAAAATAAATTAAAAAATAAAAACTTTAGCCTTCCTAAAGATTACGTGACGTCACTCCGAACCATCGTATTACGTAATAGTCGTGGTGTAGATTGTAGTGCGTGTAGCAAGCAATGGTTTGTAATGTTTATGTTTGTTCGGCACACTTTATTACTGATGGGTTACTTTTAATTTGCATCTTAATTTAGTCCTGCTAAATAAATATCAAAATATCAGTACTTTTTATACCCTAAATTTGACAACAATGTAAGGCGTCAATTTATTTAAACAGAAATATAAAAGTATGTAAAAATAAAAATCACCTAAAAGACTTATATTTTTCAAACATTTATTCGCTGTTTCTTTTGATCAACTTTTAAAGTAGTTGTTGGAAATGAAGTTATTGTTAAATAATGTTTTCTTAACTTTGCGTATAAGAAAGAAAAGTTTGCTTTCCCTCAATTCAATATGGTTACTTTTGATTTCGCGGTATAGTAACGTGATTCGGACTGGATGGATAAAAAAAAAATATTTAACATTAAAGTAATACTATCAAAAAATCAAAACTGGAAAAAAATATAACAAAATTAAAGTACATATGTATAGATATGCGTACACAGTTTACACACATATATAATTTTGCGTACAGAAATACACATACTATGCGTATAGGCGCCTATGTGAAATAGACACTTATATATATATATAGGTGTCTATTTCACATAGGCGCCTATACACATAGTATGTGTATTTCTGTAGGCAAAATTATATATATGAGTATAAACTGTGTACGCTTATCTATATATTTTTAAAAGTGTATATCTATATCCCAGCAAACATGTCAGCGTTGAAACAACGTTGAAAACCGGTCGCAAAAGATGTTGCGGAAACGTTGACAAAGTAATCGATTTTGATATGAAACGTTGTTAAAGAGTCGTTGATTAAATTACGCTGTAGCGTAACGTTGAAAAAACGTTACTAAAAGACGTTACAAAAATGTCGCAACTAAACGTTGAAAAAGTGATACTTAAAAAGCGCTGCATAAGCGTCGCAATTTAACGTTGAAAAAACGTTACTTGAAAAGCGTTACTATAACGTTGTTAAAGCAGTCGATTTTGCAAGGATTTTTAACGTTGGCAACAAAACGTCGATTTAACGTTGAATCAACGCTTAAATGCGCTGGAGAAAATATCGCATAATGTTATTAAATGTTATTAAACTTGGCTATGATATATATTGAATTGGCAAATAAAACTAAATTGTATGTTGAACTCTGTACTTGTAATATTTCTAAAATCGATTTTTAATACAAACAGTAATATACAATGAAATATTTAAAAAAATACAAATAATTTATATAAAAAAAACAATTTATAGATATATAGATAAAAATATAAGCATTTCTTTAAAGATTTATGTGTGTTAGTGGATTTACAGGAAAATCGTATTGATAGGCCAGGATATCATTAAGATACAGAATCTAAATCAAAAAATAAAATTTGTATCATTAGCAGTCTGAAAGCAAATGTTTAAAAAAATGTTCTTGAATTAGAATGACCATTATTAAACTTAAAAAGTAAAAATAAATATATATATAAATAATTTATATATATACATATATATATATATATATATATATATATATATATATATATATATATATATATATATATATATATATATATATATATATATATATATATATATATATATATATATATATATATATATAGATTGTGGTAATGGCGTAAAATAAGTAATTATTTCTAAAAATAATACGATGTCTTTTATTCTTGAAATGTTTTGTAGTAAACGATCGGGGTTGATATTTGACCAGGGCCGGGGCCAGGTTTTATAAAAAATAGCCGGGGCCAGGTTTGTGACCAGTGCTGCATAAACATTTATATATCCTAAAGTACATTTTTTTAAATTTAAAATTCATATTATATTTATTATTTTATCTATATATATGCATATATAAACATCATTGTAATCAACATGATCATTATAATCATCCTTATCATCATAAACAGCATAAAAGCAAAAAGCTTGACAATGATAAGAAAAATTATGATGATGATGATGATCATCATCATCATGTTCATGATCATCATCATCATCTTTATTATCATCATTATCACCATTAGGCTTTATCCTTCCTCTTTTAAGCTGTTTCCCTAATATAAGCAATCTAGTACACTTTTATTCCTAACTAAAGCTCATTTATACAATATGTAAGGTAAACTCTTTAAATTTTCTTACTGCTACCACAACCATTTTATACTGAAGTTGCTACCACTCTAAAGGTTGATACCTCAATTACTTTAACCATTTCTAAAAAAAATTTGTCTAAGTTTATGCCTCCTTTTTAGGTCTTGTTAGAGTCACACCACACATCCATCTGATCATCTTCTCTTTTGGCAAATACTACACCATATAAATACTAAAGTTTGTATAGTAATGAAAGGATATTGTATGCCAGCATCTAAACAAATAGCAAACAGATATGATTATATCCATAATGTGTGTGCAAAAAGTGCATCTTAGAGGCTTATATTGCTTCTGGAATAAAAGTTTGGAAGCTTTTATTACTTATCTTCAGTTTTAAGTCAAGCCTCATTATACTCTACATCTTTCGACATTTTAATCTTTTTTATAAGAACATTTCTCTTAAGAACAAATTGTCCCTTTTATTATTACAATAAGCAAATGTATAAATAAAGTCTTGTCTGATGTAAATCTCTGTTATTCTCAATTTACTAAACCTTGTATCTTATCTTGAATGTTAGGTTCTAGAAAATTTTGATTAGTTTTCAACGGTGTGATTAACTCAAGTAAGTCTAATGTTTACCCCAGAGTAAATTAGACCTATTTACAAAGAAATCTTACTCTAGTTTGACTCTCAAATATAATGGACATACTCTTCCTGACAGTTAAACAGAATAATCTATTGTTAAACATCAAAATTACTCTGGCTTCCAATACTAAAATTAATTCTCAATTAAACACTTCTACCGTTTATGCTTCAGACATGATTTCCATCATAGTCTTAAAAAAAAGTTTTTCAGAACTCTCAACAATTTTTGCTAAACTTTTAAAAAATGCTAAATCCATGGTTCCAATTTTTCAAAACTCTAGAAAACACCTTGACCTCTCCAAGTACCATATGATTACTCTTCACTCTGTTATCAGTTTCTTATAATTTTTTATGTAAAGGTTTTGAGGTTATTAACTTATTTCTTTCTAACTGCAGTAGTAATGTTATTCTTGAGGGCCTACCCTCTTCTTTATTTAAAGTAATTTTAATAGAACCACAAGGTTCTATATTTGCTCCTGTAATATTTTTTATCTACAATAACAATCATAATGAAATTTAAAGTGACTCTATTTGCTGATGACTCCACTTTATACTCTTTTCTTGACAAAAAATCATCTTTAATTGCTTAGAACAAGCAGCCCATTTTATATCTGACCTCATTTCTGTAAAAGTCTAAGGCTTGCTTTGGCTTATGGATTTAAATTCTGGACTTAATATCCACTATTTTTGTTAGACAACAAAACTCACTTATTAACAGCAAAAAAATATTACAACGCTGTTGGCATTCCTATATTGACAAATAACAACCCTCTTACTCTCAGACAAAGTCTAAAAGCACATTGTAAATGTAATAAGATCAGCTTTATCTGCTAAGGTTGGACCACACTTCGATTGTTATAAGGTTGTATTTCTTTCTTTTTTCTACAAATACAATCATAGTCAATGCTCAAACAAAGTATCATCTCTATAACGACAAACCAAAACTCATTCTCAATTGGCTATTTAT
>NC_061165.1:19452158-19467158 GCF_022113875.1 Hydra vulgaris
ATATATATATGTATATTATTTACATATATATAAATGAATATATAATTTTTTTACTATGCGTTTACACATAGCTGTCATGTTTTGAAAATGTTTATGAGGGAGACTTAAAAAAATTTTTATGTCACACAATATTTGCTCACTAAAATACCTCTACCGACTAAAAAAGTTTTTTAACGATTTATTACTCTGACAACTAACTTAAAAATGTCCAAATTTGGCCACTGATTGAGCTAAAACTTATTTTGTATAGATATATTTATATATATATATATATATATATATATATATATATATATATATATATATATATATATATATATATATATATATATATATATATATATATATATATATATATATATATATATATATATATGTGTGTGTATATATATATATATATGTGTGTATATATGTAAAGAATAACCATATTAATTATGTTGGCTCAAAAAAGCTATAATTATACTAGTCTATAACAAAATAACACAATACATAAAGTATATAGAATATCATACAAAACATATATATTTATATATATTCTCCATATTTCATATTATCATAACATTCACCCTCCTCTTAAAAGTGTTCAGGTGTATTTATAAGTTAAGTTTTTCTGGTGCTTTAGAAATTCGTGAAGATCTACGAGGAGGCAGAGTACTTTGCTCTATAGGATTCCCTCTGCTTTCTAGTTCCTCTTCGGAGACTAACGGAGTTTCATTGCTACCATTAGGGGTTAAGGGGTAGTTATCAATAGCTGTTATTTCTAAATTGTCATTTGATGTTTGTACTATAGGAGTTGTTCCGATAGGAGCCAGCTGTTTTGTAGACACTGTAGTCTCATGACCATTAGGAAATCTCACAATGACATAATGAGGATTTGCTTCAATGAGCTGAGCCTCATTTACTGAATCTTCATATTTACTTTGCATTGGATTTCTTTTTATAAGTACAGGTCCAGGGTTAACAAGCCATGAAGGAATTGAAGACCCAGATGATGATCTTCTTTGAAAATTAAAAAAACGTTCATGTGGACTACAATTAGTAGAAGTACATAATAGAGATCTTGTAGCATGAAGTGCATCAGGCAAAACTCTTTTCCATGATGATATAGGCAGATTTCGAGATTTCAGAGTAAGTAATATCGCCTTCCAAATAATTCCATTGTATCTTTTAACTTGCCCATTTCCAGTCGGATTGTAAGGGGTTGTTCTACTAGTTGCGATCCCTTTTGATAAGAACCAGTGCTTTAATTCAGAAGACATTAATGAGGATACACGATCCGAATGAACATAGCTAGGCATACCAAACATTGAAAAAAGATCAGCTAAACAGTTTATTATTGTCTGAGTTGTCATATCTTTCACAGGATAAGCAAATGGAAAACGCGAGTATTCGTCTACAATTGTTAGCATATACTGTTCAGGGGTTGAAGAAGGTAATGGGCCTTTGAAGTCAATAGATATACGTTCGAATGGCTGAGTCGCCTTAATCAGGTGCACATCATTTGGGCGGTAGTACTTGGGTTTTATTTCTCTACATATTCTACAATCCCTACATATTTGTTTTACATCTTCTACTGAATAAGGGAGGTTTCTTGATCGAATAAAATGATGGAAGCGAGTAACACCAGGATGGCAAAGTGCAGCATGCAAATTATTATATAAAAAAACATGCTGCACATTTAACTCGAGTAAATGTATCTGGACCACTATTACATTGGCCAGGACGATAATGGATATCATAAGAATATGGAGACAAAGCTATTCTCCAAAGCATTATTTTATCATTCTTTATTTTACTGCTTGATTTATAATCATACATATACGCCACAGATCGTTGGTCAGTGATGAGAATGAAATGTCGACCCAAAAGAAAATGACGCCAATAATTTATGGCCTCAACTATCGCTTGAGCTTCTTTCTCCACTGATGAATATTATTGTTCACTCCCTTGAAGGGTACGTGAATGGAAGGCAACAGGTCTTCCATCCTGATTAAGTGTGGCGGATATGGCAAAATCAGAAGCATCAGTCTCCACAGTAAAAGGTATGTTCTCATCAATGGTTTGCATGGAAGATTGAACAAGTTCATTTTTTAATGTTTCAAATGCTGATATTTGCTGCTGATTGAGTGGAAATTGAGTAACAGAGTTTAAAGGTCTAATTTTATCTGAAAACTTTCTTATCCATTTTGCATAGTACGAAAACATTCCAATAATTCGCTGTAAAGACTTTGCATTATCAGGTGGGGGTAACTTGATGAGAGGAGCAAGTCTCTGAGGATCTGGTTTTAAAGAGCCATACGATATACGGTAACCTAAAAAATCTAAAGTCTTAGTTGAAAATACACACTTCTCTTCATTAAATGTAATTCCAGCATCAATGGCAGCTAATCTGAACTTAAGTAGATTTTCATCATGTTCTTTCTGACTATTACCGCATATTGTAATGTTATCAATGAAAGGAAAGCAGTCAGTTAGTTTATATTTTCTAACAAAGTCATCTATTTTGCGTTGAAAGCATGCAGATCCATTGGTAACTCCAAAAGGCATTCTAGTATATTGCCACAACTTATTGTCAGCTTCAAAAGCAGTATATGGTCGTTTTTTTTTTTGATAAAGGGATTTGGTAGTATGCTGAGCGAAGGTCGAGAGTACTATAAATTTTGTCTTTAGAAATTATATTCACAATCGTTTCAATCTTAGGTAGAGGATATGCATCTAATTGAGTATATTTATTAATAGTTTCAGAGTAATCAACAACCATGCCACGTTTCAGGCCTTGCGATGAATAAGAACTGCGCGACGCATAAGCACGACGCGATTTTTGACGTCATTAAATTCTTTTTATTTGCTTTTCATATTTATCGACATTAACTGCACCAATTTATTTAATTACCGCAAAACTACTTTAAATCGTTTATGTAGAAATGTTATTATTTAAAAATGTTTTGGAATGTTTCGTTTTTTAAAATGTAAAAACGTTTGTTTATTTTCTCGACGTTTGTCACGTTTTGTCTATACTAAACGAATAAAAAACATTATAACTTAAATTTAAAAAAGATTATAAAATATGCTAATATTTGATTTTTTTTTTCTTAAATATGTAATTTAAAGTTTTTCAAATAATTATTTTTTCTTTTTAAAAAGTCAGCGAGTAATAAACTGGAAATTTTAATATTGTACGATTAAAAACTGTGCAATAGCTAATATTTTTACAAGCGATTTTATTTAATATTTATTTATTTATTTTTATTTATTTTCATAAAGCGGTTGATAAGCACAATCACTCGTATTAATAAAAAACTTAAACGAACGTTTTGAATAGATTTTTAATGTTAACAAGGAATTTTATTTCTATTAAAATAAAATAAAATGTTAGAATAAAAATCTTATAGGTATAAAAGAAATATTTCAGCGAAAAAATTATTCTTAAAAATTATTCGAAAAACTATTGACGTTCTATTTTTCAGCAGCTGTTCTTGAGCACGCTTCGATGAGTTTCGGTAACTTTTAACATAAAAGCGATCGTTATTATTTAAGTAATTTTTTTGAGTTACTTTTTACAAAAATTTTAATAACTGTACTTTTTTATTGAATCAAGTAGAATACGTTTTGATATTTATCTTTTTTTTTTTTATTTGCCCTCACCAATTTTTAAAATGTTTCCTCGAAATCACTCTTAAATACTTTAAATACGTCTAACAGTTAATAAATATTTTTAAATCTATGGAATAGTTTTAAAACCTATCAAACCCCTGTAAAATAATTATTTAAGTTTAAAATCTAAAACTAAAAGAAAGTGTTTTTGTTCAATTTTATCGACAACGTTGCTATTGCTGAATAATTTTATTAAAATGTTAGCTTAAAAGATTTAAACTTTTTTTTTAATTTTTGAATTTTTTCTACTTGTAAATAATGAGCATATTTAATTTTTTTAAATTCAAACTTTTATTTCAACTGCGTGTGGTTTTTAAAATACTTTATTAAATGTTAAAATAATCGTAAATTACTTCATTAAAATTCCGCTCAAAAATATCTTTCAATATACTCAAACAAAAAAAATTTTGCTCGACGCAAATAGCCCTAGCTACACGCAAAATCGCCCTTGGACGACGTAAAATTCACATCGCCCGACGCTTTATCGCAAGGCCTGCGTTTAGTCTTTTCATTTACTACTAAGACCTGGGCACGCCAAGGTGAATTACTAGGCTCTATTATTGCTGCTTGAGTCAGGCGATGGATTTCAAATTTAATAAATTCTTTATCTCTTTGAGAATAATTTCTAGATCTAGTGGCAATCGGTCGACAATCTTGCGTGAGATTAGCAAATAGTTCAGGAGGTTCAGTTTTCATTGTTATTAAAGCAGCAAATGTTATGGGTGGTCTTTTCCCACCATACTTGATGGTAATACTTTCATGCAACTCTTGAAAATCTGTGCCAAGAATAACATCTACACATAAGTTATCCAGCACATGCAACTTGACTTTGTTATAGATTTTGTTTTGAAGAGTTATTGAGACATAACAATATCCATCTGATTTTGCAGATAAGGCAGCTGATGCCATTCCAATTACAATCTGTTCATAAATAATATTTAAATGGAGTAGAGTCACTAGTTTGTTGCTTATAAAACTTTTGTTTGTACTTCCACTATCAATTAATGCTTCTGCTTTATATCTATCATTAATAATGATGTTATGACAAACTCTGAATAGAGAGTTTGCTGAAGCTGATATGGTGGCACAGAAGTAATCATCATCAATTTTAGGAATAGCAGCAGAAACATTAGATGATCTGCAAAGTTTTTCAAAATGACCAATCTTTTTACATTTGTGACAGATAGCTTCGCGAGCAGGACATTTAGTACGTGGATGTCTTATGTTTCCACAAAACTAGTACAATTGTTTTGATTTTGCTGTAGCAGCTAAGTGATTATCAGTCATGGACTGTTTTTGTAAATGTGATTTGATTTCCTGAATAGAGGCAGAGGTAGGTATAGTCAATTGTGAGTATAAGTTTGAGTTTTGTTGGGCCACGTCTAAAGATCTAGCTTGGTCAAAGGCTGATGAAAGGTCTAATATTTTGTTTTCTAGTAAACGTTGGCGTATACTATTGGAGAGTAAGCCATTTATAAACGCATCGCGAATCATTTCAGATTTATATTGCTCAGCTGTAACAGCAGTGAACTTACAGTCCTTAGATAAATTTTTAAGTTCATTGAGGAATTGATCTATTGTTTCACTTGGTTTTTGCTTCCGTGTTGACAAAATGTGTCTGGCAAATATTTCATTCTTTGGTTTTATGTAGATAGACTCGAGAATACTTTTATATATATTCATAAATTTACCCATATATACATGCCTAAACACATATTATTAAAATAAATAAATATATATATATATATATATATATATATATATATATATATATATATATATATATATATATATATATATATATATATATATATATATATATATATATATATATATATATATATATTATTGAAAAAATATGATAAATAATAAATCTTAGAATTTAATATACAACACCAACTCCATAATTAGGACTAGCTACTTTACCTGATAAAATTAGAAGTTCTTTAAAAAAATGGAAAGAAAGTTACTTATCCAAACATGTTTTTATACAAAAAAAAACATAATAATGCATACTTTCATTATTAGTGGAAAATTTAATGCTGAAGTATTTTTTTGATAATTAGGGTGAGGTGTTCAAAGTTTTTCAAATAAATTAAAAATTTAGTCTGTTGACAGACTTAATTTAGTCTGACTTATTATGTTTTATTAATTTTGATAATATTTTATACATCTGAGTATTATTAAAACAGAGTATCATTTCTAACTAAGAAATAACATATTTAAAAAAGTTAAACATTTTATTATAATGGTCAACTTAAGATAAATATAAAATCGATAAAAACAACCTGAATAAATCGAATTTACCCTAAGATTTTTGTATATTATATACAACTTGAAATAAAATCTAAAGTTTTTAAATTATTCGCAATAAAAATAGGTTATAAAATATAGCTTTATTAAAATATTTTTTAAACCATATGCATGCATTCTATTAGGTTTTCCTTGCCTTTCAATTACGGCAAATTATTTTTGTAATGGCTAGTTATTGAGACAATAATTTTCAATGTGTCACTTCCTCAACGTTGTTAAAGCAACGTTGGCAAAGTAACACTGTTTCAACGTTTTATAATTACCACATTTTCAACGTTGGTATATGTAACGTTGAATAAGTGTTGTTTAAAAATAGCTTAAATACGTTAAAAAAGCAGCTAATGTCTAACGTTGATTAACCATAAACTTTGCATGATTATTTGCGTACTTTTATTCAACGTAGAATAAACGCGATTTTTTGTGAAGATAACATACGTGACTGTAAAGCTTTTTCTACGCTGTGACTGGTTTTCAACGTTGATTCAACGCTGACATGTTTGCTGGGTGGTTTCACTCATAGCAATTTACTTCCATAATCTCTTAATAGACGTTTGAAACAGAATCTTTTCAGCTTATATATAACTTCTGCCCAAAAGTATTAGGCTAAAACTTCAAACTCGTAGATAATAAATTCACCGAATATTTGTAAACAAAATAAAACTACAAACTTCGTAAATTTAAAAAAAATAATAAACCAATCAAAACACACACAAAATGAAACGGCATTTTTTGAAAACGAAAAGGCCTAAACGCTATATTTTTCTTCGGATCTCTCCTTAACTACGCTGAGTAAAGCGTTGAGACAACGTCGTATTTTTCAACGTTACTATATCAACAGTAAATCAACGTGGAAACGACGTTGAATGTTCCGATGTTAAAAATATGAACCTTGCTTAAACGTTGATACAACGTCGTTTGCTTGTTGGGAAGATATGGTGTTTCAATAAATTTATCAAGACAAATACAAATTTTAAAGCAATTTTAAAACATTATAGCGTCTGTAGGATATTTTGTTGGCTGCGACATGTTTCCGTTAAATGATCAGGTCAGTGAATTATGAAATGACAAAAAAAAATTAAAATCATAAACTCTGCGGTATCATAAAATATAAATGTTCATAGCCAAAAAGACCGAAGAAAAATCACAACCGCTTGACCAAATTTTAATACGATTTTAATACGATTTTAAATAAATACGTTTTTTAGGCGAAACGAACATTATATTTTAACAAAATGATCTGTTCTGATCGTTTTTTGGCAATTTTTGTTAGTTATATGCTTTCTTGGTCAGAATTTTAGTTTTTTTTGTAAGAATTGATAGAAATATTGTGTTATGACAACTATATTTAGTTAATATACGTCAGAACCGATTAGAGCTAGGATCAGTAGTAAATTAAGAAACTTTTTCAAAAGATTTTAACTAAATTCATGTTAACGCCAATGACCAGAATTGATCAAAAGACTCCAAAATCGTGTTCTTTAGATTCACTATTACGGGTAGCAAAAAGGTTTTGAAAATTATATTAAAAAAAAAAGAAAAGTTTTATTAAATATTAAAAAAAACCTAAATAAAAAAAAACTACATCTAAATCTCTTGTTTGGATATAATACGCTGATAAAATCATGCTAATTCCAAATAAAAGAATTCGAATAATTAGTAAACTACCTTCACTACACCGAGTTGCTATATTATAAAATAGTTCATCAATTTAGAGGTTTTGGGAAGCACGGAGGGGGTTTGTGTCTTTTTATATGTAATATTTTAGTATTTAAACTTTACAGAGATCGCACACTACGTTTAAATATCTCAATAAAACAATTCAAAAACTATGTTAAAAACTTAAAGCGTTTATTTTGCAGTTGATTTTAACCTTGAAATGAATATGAGTCAATTAAATACAAAAAAAAAATTCTTAACCACATTTACAGAACGGCTTTATTCCATTGATTTATAAAGCCACAAGAATAACTAGAGAAAGCGCAACAGTCAAATAGATCAAACAATCCCCAACGAATCTACATCAAAAATAAAAATAAATATTTAAATGCGACATTTCCGATCACTTTCCTGTATTTTTTGTCTCACAAAAATGCTATAATATCTATAGACACAAAATTTCAAAAATTACGCGACAAATAATAATAAAATCCATTGAAATTATTAATACTCTTTTTTAAGGCTTAAACTAGCATGTCTCTGATATTGTACACACAAATAATAAAATAACAATAAGTTTCTTAATTATTTTAAGCAAATTTACATTACTGCATTTCATGAGGTTACAAAATGTGCGAAAAAGACAAATAAATCTATAGATAACGCCGCGAATAATAATGTCATCAAAAAAAAAGCAACGACTGCATAATAAAATTTTAAATAAAAAAGACTTATAATAATGAAACAAATAACAAATATTATTAATAAATCTTCTAAATGATTATTAATAAATCAAAGAGATATTATTAGGGGAGAGTGGTCTAAAACGGGCCCCTAAGCTGAGATGGTCCATCATATCTCTTGCTTGGACAGTAATGATTATAATTTTAACTGTATAATATTGTGCATTAGGCTATAAATATTTTAGAAAACCATCCAAAAAGTAGTTTTTTTCATTGCTATTTTTTGGGAAAAAGAATATTTGAAAGTAGAACTTTTGAAATTTTTTTTAGCTAAATACTTTTTACTGTAATCGTAAAAAACATTTATGTTTATTGCGTTATTTTGATACTTTCTAAAGCTTTAACATGTTATCTTTTTATTAGCACAAGGTTTTTATGAGAATAGTCTAACAACTTATGTTTTTCACTAAAAATTAATAACACACTCCAAACCAGTCGAAATGGCCCCGGGCCCATTTCACCCGTGCAATTAGCAAGATTTTACGGCAAAATAGTTCAGCTTAGTGTTCGGTTATACTAGTATCGTTTGGTACCCTTACCGATACAAATAGTATCATTTGGTATAGCAGCTCGGGTCTTAACAAGAACTTGTACTTTTTATGACTAAACTAAATTAAGTTATTAGTAAATATTAGTAAATAATTAGTAATTTGAAATAGCAAATTTATTTAATAGCTGAGATGTATATTTTTATGAAGCGATTAAAATAAAAAAAAAAGTTTTCGAAAATAAATATTTCTAACGAGCAAATCGATGAATATTAGTTATAACTGTAAAGTAAAAAAAAAAAAAATATATTTAGATAAGTTCTTGAGGTTTCTTTAAGAATTTCAAAAGCTCTTGTCCTCTCAGAAATCAGAATATTATGCTAAATGAGAATAATAAGCTGATCCTAAAAATAATCTTGATTTTTTTCAAAAAATAAAGTCATAAAAGACAAAGTTATTTTTTGTGTGCTAGAAACCCCCTGGTCATCATCTAAAAGAGCATTTTCTGCTTCTGGCCTTGTCATTAATAATCCTAAATACAATCTTGACTATGACAAGAGAGATATACTTTTCTTTTTAATGCAAAACTATTCCGCTCTTTAGAATTATGTCAAAAAATGGCCCATGGAAAGTAAAAGTGATATAGAATATTAGGCAGACTTATTTTTGCCAATATTAATAAAGAATATCAAAAAAAGTACAACAAATGAAAAAACAACGAATGGAAGATAGCCAAAGTCTTCTAGATGGTTGAAAAAAATAATTAATTAAACCCCTATATAGCAATCTTACTTGCATTTTGTAGATAAAAAATTTAAAAAGTAACATTTTTTTTTTTTTTTCTTTTCAAGACTATGCGACCATTCAATATCGTAGGGTTCTTTTTATTATTGATCTCGTGCATTATCGAACCGATATTAATTGTATCAACATTAGTATATGAGCTATATGTTTTTAATTTATTTGTTATTTAGGTGCCCCAAGAAGTCTTAACGGTCTTATCTCAGAGCACTGCGGAAGTTCATTTAACCAGGAAGTTCACGCATCCTTCCTTACCGTAACGCAAAATATGTCCAAAGCTCGTTTCGAACCTGAATCTCTGAAAGCTCGTTTCAAACCTGGCTTATAAAGTAAGCGCTCTAACCACTGCGCCACGACCACAAAGTCCACCACGGCCGTACAATATCACACGATACGAGACGATCCTTTTAGATATCGACTTACACGATATTAATTATCTAGTATCTACATTTATTATTAGATTATTAATATCTTGAAAAGATATTAATAATCTTTTTATGAAGTTTCTAAGTGGGTGATTCAAATACTAATTTCTTATCAAATGAAATGTCTGTTTTGTAATTTAGCGTGTATTGTCTGTTTAATCAATTTTAGACTTTAAATCAAAACTAAAACATCGTTTTAATGTTTAATGATCTTAAACTTTTGAGATTATTAAACAATTTAAGAAAAAGTAAATAACGAATTATGTTAAGTTCTTCTGGTTGCTACATTTATTATTTAGACTTTAAAAGAAATGCTAACATTTCTAGCTATCATTTTAAATTCATTTTATTTAAAAAAATTCAATTAATTCATAAAAATTCTTTAACATTTTAGTAACTAATTAATTTTTTATTATGACTTTAAAGTCAAAGAAAAACAATTTAATCGCACACTACGTTTAAATAACAAACTGAAAAATTGTTCTTCTCTTTCTCTTTTCAAGCAAAAACGACAAAAACTAATTAATGACGTTAATTAATAAAATTCTTTTTATAAAAATATGTTTTTGTATTGAATTAATTAAATAATATTTATGGGAAAAACTAATGAATTAACAACAGAAAAACGTGCTCATATTGCTATTCTACGTGAACAAGGATTGACCCTGTCTTCTATTGCTGCATGTTTTAACGTAACACATAGTTGCATTAGAAAAACATTAAAGCAGTATCAAGAAACTGGTAATTTTAAAAGCAAAACTAGAACTGGACGACCAAAGGTGACTATTCAAAGGGCAGATAATTGCATTTATCGTTATGCAAAAGCATATCCGTTTGCCAAAGTTTCTGAAATTTCATCTGAGATATTCCCAACTGGTTTTGCATCAAGTGAACGTGTGCGTGAGTGTCAGCGTAGTCATTAGGTTATTGATCGCCGTAACCACATCCAGTGGGATAGCCTAATGTCCGTTTTGTCGTTGTGGTGTACATTAGAAAAAGTCGGGGCTCACCAGCCACAAAGAATAAATTTTTTGTTTATGCGACACAATGATCGCAAAAAGTGACCAACGGAGCCGTCCAGTTAGGTAGACCTGGGAAACGTGAAAATAAAAACAGATTGAAGATGATGTCATTTAGGTAAAAAAAAAAAAAAAAAAAAAAAAAAAAAAAAAAAAAATTAATGCAAAGACTATTTAGTTGGAAGAGTAAAAGTTAGCAACTCAGGAAAAGGGGAATAAAAACTCACACTCTAGTCATCTTTTAACAAATGATGAAATAATGATCTATGAATAAACAAGTCAATAAAAATCCGCTGGTTTATAATGGTATTCATAACTAAAATAATCGCACCATACAAGTGTCTACTAAATGTGGTACTATATATGTTCTAAACTCTAGATAAAAAATTGATAACTGATAATCACCTGTGTAACATAAAAAATATATAAATGTCGTTAATGTAACAAATTCATAATAAAAAGCTCACAAAGCGCAAAAAATACATGGGTTAAAGAGGTAAAAAAATGTTGGTGCCATAATAACCAATTAGAATTAAGTAGTGGATAAATGGTGATCCCTTTCCTCAGGAATGCACTGCGATCACCAATGACGTTTCGGAGAGCCCGAGACCTGCACTAACGCCACTCGTCAGGGGCGTGTCCTTGCAACAGATCTCACCGCCTGCACTCTACGTCATGCTAGTCAATATTGCAATATAATAGGACTACACTACGAAAGCCAAAAAACTTAATCCCTATCCCAGTTTTTGAAAACAGCTCCAACATTCTTAGAGATCTCGTGAGGGTTGTGAGGAATGCGCGTGGTGTGACCATAAACAGATATGTAAACACATATAAATATAAGGTACCCTTACATTAGAAGAAACAAACTTGTTCACATGTACGTATGCGCGTGTGAAAATAAACAATTATAATGTGTAGAAATAACAAAAGGCGAATAGAAAATAGTAATTAATAATTAATAGTAACTTACCGTTTCTTTTATGGCTGAAATATGTATTATAAATATAATAAGTAAATACCACTCATAAGCATTGGTACTAAGTTAAGATGTTTTGTGGTTAGTACGAAAGTAGTTAAACGAAAGTATGATAAAATATATATAACTCTAAATAGTATGTTCTCATATAAATCTTGCCTGGTAAGTAGAGACAATAGCTATCACACAAAACAGACTCAGAGTAATTAAATAACGATTAGCCAGAGATAAAAAAATATACGAACATCAAATCAGTAGGCAGAAAATAATGAGGAAATAAAAATATATATTGCGATATTTAAAACATTTATTTTTGTACACAAATTATATTCGTTTAAAACAAAAGCTTTGTAGATGTGGCTGCGAGAATTAAAAAAATAGTTTATTTGATAGTATATATATATATATATATATATATATATATATTTTTTTTTTTTTTTTATAAAAAATATTTATTTACAATTTATAAAATTACATTAACTCAATATGCTAAAAAATAAAGTTTTACAATAAATCACATTTTCAAAAAACTGTTACTATGGTTTACACATTTTCAAAAAAAATAACTGTCACTATGGTTACAATAATAATGTCATTAAAGAATGGTGTTACAATAGTTAACCATGGTTATATATATTTTTTTATTTTTATTATTATTATTATTTTTTTTTTTTTGATTTTTTAAATTTTATATTTTTTTTGTGTTTTTGTATTTTTTATTTTTTTTGTGGTTTTCAATTTTATATTTTTTGTATTTTTTGTTTTTTTATTAGAGTGCCATTGTGCAGAAAGAAATCGGAAGATTTGAAAAAGTTAAAGAGGAAGATGTTTTAAAAAGAATTCAAGAAGTTTTTGTTTAATGGAAGGAAATTATAAGCAAAACATTACAAGACTTTTACACAAACACCACATTGCGTACGCTACAGAAAAACATTTAAAAAGGGAAATTATAACTCATAAAATAAAGGCTGGCAGTGATTTTTTAATCATAAATAATAATATTTTGTTGTAAAAATAATAAATCGTAGAGAAATGGAGAACATCACTAAACATATAGTTCTTTTATTGAGCTAGTGTGTCAGTTTAGCTCATATGTTTAGTTTCAGTCTTCCATTCTCTACTTGGCATATTATATCTTTAACAACAACAACAACAACAACAACAACAACAAAAAGCAATATATTTACCAAGAATATAGATGTTTTACAATAAGCATGTTATAAAATACAAATAAAAAAAATATATATGTATAGCCTATATTCTGGATGGTTCACTCTAGCCTGGCTAAATCGAGGAGAGCGACCACGAGCAAAACAAAAACGAAAGAAAAACAAAACATAAAAAAAAACAAAAAAAAACAAAAAAACAAACAAACAAGCTAGCTAATACATTCACATAAGGTTGCTATTATTTAACATTCATATTTATATCATATCTCCTATAACTTCTATTGCCATCTTTTAACACAAAAAAATTGACAGAAAATGTCCGTAGTGTTTCTACGGACATGATAATTATATTTTAAAGTAATAATATTCCTGATTTTCCTGATTATAACCCTGATCACTGCCATTGGGTTGATTTACATGTTACTAAACATGTGGTGGCATCTGCTGTTCCATATCTCACTCATAATGGTTTGAGTGAGTGTCAACAGCAGTTGCGAGGTAGAGTTTTTTTTCCGATAAATTCGCGGTTCCGATAGAGAAAATCGAGTTTATCGGAGAAAAACCCTTTTGGGACGTCAAGGAGTTATATACAGGTTTAAAATATTCCCAAATTTCAACAGAGGGAGGACAGTAGGCAAAGATGTGAAGATTGTCCTCGATTTTACCACAAGTTTTACATTTGTTGTTTTCGACAATCTGTTGCCTTGTGCTTTTGGCTAGCTAGGCCGCAGAAGGTAGGCTGTTATGCAAAAATCGAAAGAGGATGTTTTGAGTCGGTCTGCTTGCGTGGGAGGTGAAGTTCTTTTACCAAATTTGGGTCCACGGCATTGTTGTTTTTGTTGAACCGTTCCAGAAAAGTTCTGCTGGTACGACTGTCTTTTTGTTTTTTGCCACTTCTAAGTAAAAATTTTTTGTTGATTTTAGGGGGATGTTAAAAAGGGACCCGTTTTTGCTTAATATTTCAATAAATGTTTTGTAGTACTGAAACATTTCCCTTCGGGCATTTGTTGGTTTAAAATTGGTTTAGATCGCGTTTAGATGGCATTTACGTTGATCTGAACGTTTAGGATCGTATTCTAAACGTGTTCTGAATATTTAATTTGCGTTGAAAAGCTAAATCAAACAATTTCCGCACGAAAGTAACATTTTAAAAAAGATAAATCAAACAATTTCCGTACGAAACAACAGGTTAGCCTTTGATAGGATGCACCAAAAGTACATTTATAATTTTTTTAAAAACGCCGACCTAGAAAGCGCGTCACAAGTTTAGCGCTCCTCGTGAATTCAAAGTAACTTTTTTGTATTTAAAACGAGTTCACTTTATATTCTTGACATCAAAATGAATTAAAAAAACTTTTGCCAAGATTTAGAAGATGTAGCGAGTAGGATGTATTTTTATTAGTTTATTATTTATCTTTTATTATTCTCTATTCAATTATTGAGTAAGATTTTTACTTAATTTTTTTACCTAATTAAAATAATTATAAGTCACTTATATAATTATATTTATTTACATATATTATATTTCATTTATTTATGTATATATATATATATATATATATATATATATATATATATATATATATATATATATATATATATATATATATATATATATATATATATATATATATATATATATATATATGTATATTAGGGGTGTCCAAAAAAACAACTTTTTTGAGAAAAACCTGCTGACACCCCCTAAATGTGTTTTATCTAATGCAAAAACACTAGGTTTAAAATTTTTTTG
>NC_061165.1:19472158-19487158 GCF_022113875.1 Hydra vulgaris
TAACATGGTTTATTTTATATGTTTATATGTTATATATTATATTTATATGTTTATTTTATGTTTTTTTTAATTTGGTTTTAATTACATAATACAGTTCAGTCCGATGCATTTTGTCTGAAATTAGTTTCTATAATTTGAATGCTTAAGACCCATAGCAGGCCTTGTTTTAAATAAAAAAATGCTTAATGCATTTAACGCGATATTTAACAAAATTAAGTTCTGTTAATTTTTTTAGACATTATTTTTTTTAAATTACTGCAATAATTTTAATTACCCCAAAACAAATTAAATGTTGTTTAACGGCTTTTTTTTATAATACTTAAATGCAATGCTTATTTTTTTAATTATTTTTAATAATTAAATTTAATATTGCATTTTTATAAAAGTTTGATATTAACAAATTTATTTTTTTCTCGACATTTGCATAAATGAATTGTTAAATTAAATATGTTAAATTTTTCAGTTTATAAAATGATTATATCTTAAATTTCTAATTGCTGCTTTGTAACTACAAATGATTTTATTTTAAAAAATTTATTCAATTTATTTAAAGTTTATTAGTTTATCATTTTATTAAAATTACATACGTTATAAAAAAAATATTTAGTAACATTTTTAAATAGGTTAGACAGTTAGGTTAAATCCAAGCCATTAACTTTAAATTTTAATAAACTTACAAATATTTTTTAAATCAAAATTAAATTATATTTTTTTTAAAGCTAAGTTAAATTATATATGTTTTTTTTATCAGAATAAAGTTATATATTTTTATTAAATTAGTTTTAAATTAAGTCATGTAAAAGTTGTCATTCAAACTTTTGTATCAAATATTTTTACATAAATGTCATTCAAAAGTTAATGTTGTTTTTTTTTTTTTTTGATTAATTACTACTTTTATCTTACCACTTATAGTGTAATTATTTTTACATAAGCAGTAAGCCATTTCGATTAAGCAACTTTTCATCAATTTTTAACTAATAAATTATATATAAAACTTTTTGAAGAAAAGTTGCTTAATCGAAACGGCTTACTGCTTATGTAAAAATTGCTTAAATTGCTTTACGCTTAATGCTTTAAAACAAGGCCTTCCTACAAGATATATATTTTTATTCTCCAAATTTTTCACAACCTTGTGAATCAAGCCATTTGTGTGATAAAAACTCCTTAAAATCATCAAGTGAGACCTCCGCTTTGTCTAATCAAGGAAAGAAAATGTGAGTAACCTTCTGTTGTGTAGTTTCTTCAGCTAGTTTTGTTACATGAACATCACTTCATTTTTGGACATTTGCAGCCTAAAATCTTAGGAAGCAGAATGTTATTTCCTATAATAGTTGAAACTGATGATAGTTTTGCAACTTTAACAGACTATTCCCACAGAAGTGGCACTTGCAGATTCTTATTTAATGACCCATCCACTGAGACAGAGCGGATAGCTTTAAGTGCGAGAGACTATATTATCAAAATGCCTTTCCTGAAAAGTAATAAAGACTATCCTAAAACCACAAAAACGTTATTTCTCAAATGAATTTCGACAGGGTAGTAAGAAAGGATGAACAAGTAAGAGAAGACGGCTTATATACTCTCCAGAAACTGATTCAATTTATTGACTTCCTTGTCATCAGTTTGACCCAACTCTAAAATCATATTTTGGGAAAATAGAAGGTTTAAACTACTGGAAAAAGTTCAAAGAGCAAGCTTAAAAAAGACATCTCCATCTCTTTACAGTTAAGGAATGGACTGAAGCAACAATCAGGATAAAAATGATCATGCTGCCAATCAAGGTCTTATGCAACAATTTTGCATTTTGTGGAAGCTCATTAAAGCTGTACAACAAATTTAATGGGAACTTCCTTGGTCTTATCCAATTACTTGGTAAATTTTGATCCAATTTTGATGGAACATTTATGTTGAATTGAAGATGGAGAAAGATATTCTAATATGGTTTCAATTCGAAAAAGTGTAATACCCACAAGCCTTCACCCTGTGGTTGCCACTGCTTGAACATAGTTATATCAGACCGAGCTAAATCATTAGTGAAGTCTATATTGCTGTTTGGAGTTGTTCAAAGAACCTATAAATTTTTTATCCATCAATCAAGCGCTGGATCTCAAGCACAATAGAACCTTACAAAAAATGCAGTTTTCTTAACCCTAATTGGCACAACTAAATCATCTTTAAAAGGCAGAGCGGACAAGTTCTCAAAATAAGAGTCAAAGTGGGAATTCTTATTTGACCTGAAAAACCAAAGAAAAAACCTAATGAGAATTATAAAATAAAAATTTTAGAAGAACATCTGACAGTGAAAAAAATTTCAGATATAAATGAGGAAGAACTGTACAAATAAAATTCTACATGGCAATTTGATAGCTACTGTTTTTGACAAATATTTTAATGACAGTGGCCAGCAGTGAATGTAGTTTCAGTAAGTTGAAGTTAATTAAAACCTACCTACATACAACAATGAAACAAAAAAGATTGATTGCTTGAATGTATATAAATTTATATTTATGATAGATTGGTAGGTAGTGTAAGTATTAAAGTATTGATGACAGCACAAAAAGTTTATATATGCGACTATTACTGGAGAGAGAGGCGCCCTAATAACATTAGCCCCAGGTGCCACCCTCCCTAGGGATGGCCCTGGTTGTATATAAAAGAAAAACATGAAGATGGCTAATAGTTATAAGGTTTTTTTGATGTGCAAGGATAAAAATGGATTAATAAAAGTTTTTAAAGCATGAAGGGACAAATACAATAAAAGGAAGCAACTTGTTGAATAAGAAACAAGCAAGAATGAGTTTTGGTTTACCATAATAGAGATGATAACTTGTTTGAGCTTCGACCATAATTGTATTAGTAGAAAAAAGAAAGAAATGCAACCTTACAACAATGGAAGAGTGGCTTAAGTGGCAGATAAAGCAGATTAAAAATCAGCTGCTTGTTTTAAGCAATCAAAAAGTGAAGATTTTTTGTCAAAGCAAGAGTGTAGAGTTGAGTTGTCAACAAATAGAGCAACTTTAGATGTTAAATTTTCATGAAGATTGATAAGAAACAATACAGGAGCAAAGATTTAAGGGTACTACAAGATACTTTATGATATCCTTCAAGTTACTTGAAATAAAGAAGAGTGTGGGTCTTCAAGAATAACTTTATTAATGCATTTAGTAAGAAATAATTTAATAATCTCAAAACCTTTATATAAAGAAATTAATAAGAGTGAAGAGTAATCGTAGGATAGTTAGAGAGGTCAAAGTGTTTTAAAAAATTGGTACCGCTTATTTAGCACTTTGTAAAAATTGAATATTATTAAATATTATATAATTAATAAGTTTAAATGTTAGACTTACTTTAGTTAATGAAGACGAACCAAACTGCTCAAGATAGCGAAAAGTATGGAATAGAATGAAGTTTGACTTAAAATTGAAATTATATACGGACATTAGTGATTTCGCTGGTTATCCGTTTCGAAAACCGGATAACAGTTTCCATCAATTTGCGGTTAACCGACTATTCGGTAAATTAGTGACGCCTTCTGAATAAAGGATCTTCTAAATTTTAACAAACGTAGCATTTCAAACTAATTTTTAAAAAACTAATGTTAAACTATACATTTTTAAGACAGTTAGTGAATACAGTCCTATATCATATACTTACAACAAAACATGGAAAAAGATATATATATATAAATATATAAATTTTATATTATAATATAATGTACTTTTTTAATTATATAATTAAAAAAGGTAGTAATAATGTACAAGTATAGTTTAATTATCTGCATTATCATTAATCATCGCTGCTGATTTGAATTCCATCATCATCATCATCTTCTTCATTATTATCAACCAAGTTTCCACGCAACTCTGAATTTTCATACAGAAAAACCAGCATTTCTGCATGTTCTGGCGTTAATTGATTTCTTTTCTTCGTGATAAAATTTCCGGCGGTTGAAAATATTCGCTCACATGGACAGCTGGTTGCTGTGACGCAGAAAAGCTGTGCAGCCAAACGAGAAAGAAGGTTGAATCTAGAGCTATGCGACTTCCACCATGTTAGTGGATCTCCCGTGAGCGGTTCAGGATCTTCTGATAAGTAAATTTGCATTTCCTGTCTGAAAGTTGTTGGAACTGAGCTTGCATTTGTTACTGGCTTGTAAATACGCGAGAGTAAATCAACTTTTTTTTTGTTTGTATGAAAACTATCAAAGACTTTGCATTTCGATGATGCAGAAGCCGTTGCAGCAGGGCCCATGACAGGTTGCTGCTGCAAGATGGCGTGTAGTTCTTCTGCATATGTTATCACACTTGTTTTTTCTTCGGTGGTCAGAAATGGGAGGGTTTTGAATCGAGGGTCCAAAAGGGCACCAACCATGCCTAAATAGCAAGGAAAATCATTGTTAATACCGCTAACCAAACCAAACCATTGCTTTATTTCAATTTGCAGCTTTTCTTTCAGCTGTACAGCAGCCCACGTGTCGTTCTCATCATCTGGCTGAAGAAAATCTAGCAATCCGAAAATTGCCGGATAAATCGCTGAGTACAAAACATACCGCTGACCACTCCAGCGAGTAACCTGGTCAGCAAAGGGTTTCAAAATCTTTATCTTACCTGCATCGCGGCAATGATGTTCTGTTGTAGCCTCACCATTCGTTCCGCCATATGGATTTTGCTGCTCCACCTGGTTTCACAGTCCATGATAGGGCAGATAGGCTTTGGAAGTCTAGATACTGTAGTATCGCGGTTTTTAGAATTTCTCTTGATTTCGTCTTTCTGAATTTGTTTGAGGACATTCCAGGATGAATTCGAATTTCTGAAGAACTGTGCCACTCTTCTGATGGCTGCCAGCGCATTTCTAACTGTCTGGATAGCATTGATGCTGTCATTAATGGCCAATTGACTTGTATACCCGACACACCGTACCATATGCTGTACACGTTTGCTTGAAGTTAGTGCTAGCACAATGTTTGCGGCATTGTCTGACACCACTGCGAAAGCTTCCGGAATATGCCAGGCATCCATTGCAGCCTCCAAACTTGCCTGTAGGTTGACGCTCCTGGGAGTGAATCAAATTGATAACATAACTGACAAGGTTCCAGTTCTTGTCAATTAAATGAATTGAAATAGCTATGAAGCTTTCATTAGAATTCGATGTCCAGCCATCTGTTGTGAGACAAGGATATATGTTTAGTTATCCCATAATTGTCTGAACTTCTGCAAAAATGGCAGCCTTTCTTGCCTCAAATTGCGAAGATATTTTTGAGACAATTGATGTGTATCCTATTGGTGGAGCTCCTGTAAATAAAAAGTAAATACTGTAATAAAGTTAAGGAAGTAATGGAAGTTATCATATTAATATAGCCAGATATTTTATTTGCATTAATTTCCAAGTGTTAGTGACAATTCAAAATGTTTGCAATTTTTTTATCAAAATGTTTTAATATATATATATATATATATATATATATATATATATATATATATATATATATATATATATATATATATATATATATATATATATATATATATAATTAATTAATAAAAAAAAATGTCTCTAACCTGGATACAAAAATTGTGCCACTGCACGGAATCCTCTTCCTAAGACAAAATTGATAGGACGTAGATCCATAACGCACATCATTGCCAACTTGTTGCGGTACTCCTCTTTTTTGGCACTATTCATAACGACAGTTGTTGTGTTAAAATACCTACTTATTAACGTATTACTAGCACTTGTTGAAGAACCTGCACCAGATCTTCCAGCAACAACCTGATTAGAAGGATGACGCAATTTGAGGTGATTCTGCATTGCAGATGTACTTCCTCCTTTGCACGATATTTTCTCACCACACACACTGCACACAGAAAAATTATTGTCAATTTTTTTAAAAAACTTCCACACAATACTCTTTTTAAGACTAGACATTATGCTCTAAACAAAACAAATTTTTCATATAGAAAAATTGATTCATGTAATTAAATTAAAAAAGTTAAGCTCATAACATAACATACTTATGTAACTATATAACCTTGTTACATAGTTACATAACTTAACTATAAGCCTTGCAATTTTTTTATCAAAATGTTTTTAATCAGCGGATGTTTCAAAAGCATTCTCTCATAAAAACATTTGATAGATATTATAAACTTTTTTAGCGAAAACTTATTGTTATGCGGACATAGATGGAAACATGGATAAACTTGAATTCTCAAAAGTTCTCAAAACATCTTGTTACCACCAAATCTACGCATAAATTACCGCCAAATATACGCATAAACGATTTCTATTGGTTCAAAAAATACGCTGAATAAGCGAATTAAAGTTCCAGAATATTCCAAATAAACTTTCTTAAAAATGTATTGTTTGAGTTGCAAAAGTAATAAATAAATCTTTGAGATTTCTTTTGTAAATTGTTTTAAGAATATATTATCAAACAAAACTGATTAAATTAACATTTAAATTAATAAAAGAAATTTATTATAATCTTTGATAAATTAGCATTTGTCAAACAATAATCGTCATAAGTAAGATGTTACTTTCTATAAATTTAGTAAAATTTAAAGTCGGTTTTTATTATTCGGAAATATATATTTGATATTCGAACAAAATCCGGTTAACCGAAAAACCGGATAACCGGCGAAATCACTAATGGACATAAACATATATGTATATGGACATTAACATATATGTTTGATATTTATTTAGATGCTGGCATCAATATCCTTTAATATTTATATAAACTTTATTTATATGGTGTAGTATTTGCAGAAAGAAAAGATGATATAATTATAATTACCATAATGATGTTTATATATGCATATACAAAATATAATATGAATTTTGAAGAAGAAAAATATACTTTAGGATGTATAAATGTTTATGCAGCCTCAGTCAAAAACCCCGACCCGGCAATATCTTTTCAAACCTAAATAATCAAGAGGCTTGTGTTTTTTCCCCTTTGTAACACTTAATTATTAATTTGTTTTTAAGGGAAATTTTTTAGAAGATTTGTTTTCATTCTTCTATTAAGTTGATTCATCAGTCTTTTCTTGAAAAAGTCTTTTTATTTTTTCCTATCATAAAATAAAAATATTTGTATTTGGAAAGGGGTCGTCCATAAAGTATGTATGCTTGTATTTTGACCCTTTCTCTTCTCTTTCCCCTCATCCTCACATTTTGCTGCACGATTTTTTGAGTGTCCTACCCAACATTTTATTATGTTTTTCTTTATATAGTGTCTCTTTACTTTTATAATTACCACCTGCACCCTATGCCATCTAAGCATACTTTATGAATGATTCAAAAGTCCTGTTAGCATGTATTTGATTTTGTATTGAGAAATGTATTTGTATATATATATATATATATATATATATATATATATATATATATATATATATATATATATATATATATATATATATATATATATATATATATATATATGTATAGTTCAATTTTTTATTATGTATATGTTTTTCAGTTCTATTTTTACCATTTCTTTCGATCTACATAAACTCTTATTTATTCCTTTATATTTTATTAAAATAACCATATATTTAATGCAAGGTTAAATGTTTTTTTTTATTATATTGAATTTTTTTATCATTTTTTTTAACTTGACATTTACGTTCTACCTACTTCATTATTTATGGTTAGTTTTACCACTGTTGAAATATGGTTTTAATTAAGTAAATTTCTTGTACTGAAATTTACTTTGTTGATCATCAGCTAATAGTTTTGGTAATAAAATTGATTTTAGCTGACAAGGTAAGAATAGCTTTGTTTTCTTATAACAGCATCAAACAGCTTTTTATGATTATTATCATATCATTGCTACTTTATGTTAGTATGTTGTATTTGTCATGGTATCAATAGTTTTTGTTATACTTATAGCAAGACTAAGATAAAAAATTTTTGTATGTTTTTAAATGACATCTTTTATTATCACTACTCTCAGTAAGAACAGAATTTTTTTCATTTAAAAGGGATATTAAACTAATACCAAGATACTTCATTAATAAACCTATTTAAAGTTAATCAAGTTATTTGAGATAACTACTTAATTTTATATTACTGCTGATTACCTATTTTTAAACATCCATTGACCAATAAGAGCTGGGTAAGTAAAATAGACAATTTATTAAAATTTGGCATCACAAAAAAAGGAATTGAACAATTTAATTACTACTTATTAGTAATTAAATTTAAAAGTTTTTTTTTCAAATAAATCTTAATTATTACTCAGAAGGATAACAAAACAGCAACAAGTGCGTAATGCAAGTTTTTACGCTTGAGTGAAAAACCCTAATTTGCCAAGAAAATAAATTTAGGAAAAGAGACACTTGTATTCCAAGTCAGCTCGGAATACAAGTGTCGCACAGCGGGGCTTTAAATCTGGACAAAAGTAATTTTTGTTGTTTTGGATTTTTAAGTTAAATAATTACTCTAAGGGCAATTGTTAGACTTGAAAAAATTATTCCACATATTTTTTCAAGTCTAACAAGTTTAACAATTGAACGCTGTATTTCGAAAACATGACGAGTCACACTTCTTTCAAAAGTGAGATTATTTAAAAAATATTTTTTTTAGGAAAAGTTGCTTCAGATAAAAAAATTCTCTGATTTAAGATGTAAACACTTATTACTTCATATAAGCTACAAAAAAAAAAAAAAAATATACAAATTTTTACAGGAGAAATATTTTTTACTTTCCTGTAAAATTTTAATTTTGTGACGTTTTCAAAATACAGTGTTCAATTGTATAAATTTTATTTACTACTGTCAGTCACTTTAATGACTTTTTGAGTAAAGTTTTTTAAAAAACCGGTAAGTGATAATATAAAAAAGAAGGAAGTCAAAAGCTTGCATAAATATATAATGTTGAAACATATTCTAATCGATTCACTAAAATAAATTCCAGTAATTCAAATTTAGTGTAAAATGTCCCTCAAAAAAAGTTACTTAATAACTCGATTAATTTTATTTGTTTTAAATTGCTAAAACAAGTATACAAAAAAAGAATGTTATATTACGAAGTTAATATATATTTTAAGCACTTTAAAATTATTTTTTCATTTGCGAACATAAATTTGAAGCTGCCTAAATCCTGTCTAACCTGCGAACCTAAAATTGAAGCTTAATTTTTTTTTAGCTGCGAACCTAATATTGAAAAAAATTTGCAACTTTTAATAGGCTTCAGCTTTAACACAGCCTTTTTTCATTTTTGTCATATGGCCAGTTTTGAAGCAATTTTGCCCCATTGTGTGACGTGTATTAAAAATTTATTAAAGTTTTATATAAATACGTAATTATCTAATATATGTAATATTAACATTATGTTAATGAAAAAATTATTTTAGAATAATATTTTATTGCAACGTTACTTAAAATTAATTTTTGACATTAACATAAATAAGATTACTTATTTATTTCACATATTTAAATTATTTACATTTACATAAATTAGATTACTAATTATATACCTATTATTGTATACCTATAAATTAGATTATATTTACATTACATTTATTATACCTTTACATAAATTTGATTACTTATTTAAATATAATTTAAATAATTTGTTGATACTTCTATTCCAGGCTTTAAAATTTGTTTTACTTGAAACCAAGCAAAAAAAAAAAATTAAAAATAGTTGAATGTTCACAAAGAACTATATTTAGAATCATCTAACATTTAATACAATAAATAGGAAGTGTACAAGTAGAAACTACTTGAAAATCAATAATAAAAAAAAGATGATTATTGCTTTGGTCAAAACTATTGCAAATCCTCACATGGCTGAGCCAGTTTTGGCCTAAAAATGCATATGTTTTAAAAGAAAAGGCCCAGACTATAAAGAAAAACCATAAAGTCAATAATTTTAAGATATATAAAGCTCCAAGTGGCAATGCTTAAAAAAATTTTATTGCAAGAAATTGTGCAGGAAAGTTTTACAAATTATTGTGTAAAAAGAAACCAAGTACAATTATGGACTATGAAACTTAAGAAACTTAAATTTCGAAATAATATAAGGACATTTATATATAGGGGCCTGCAGGTAAATGGTTAACACTAATTTTAAAACAGTAAAATTGAAGAAATTCCTAAAAAATATTATGGATTTGAAAGCCATTTTTCAACATTAACTGAAATCACAAAGTTTTGTTAATAGTAAAATATACCTAAAGTATCTAGAGTAACAAGAAAAAGGCTCAGTGCTATTATGATAGATATGATAAATTATTATGAACTGTAATGCAACTTTTAGGCTGAGACACTTACCATTAATCCAAATCCATCGCAAACTTTGTTATTTTAGACTATATTCGGAAATTGTTAAAACCAAATTACATAAACCAAGTGCTTCAACAATTCTCAGTACACAAACTATTAGATTTTCAAAATTATGTCAGCTGTTTAGTCAACTCAGGTATAGTTGCACAAATAAGCAATAACATGGTATTAATCATAAAAAACTGTTTTATGGTGTTACAAGAAAACAAAGATATTCTTACCTTGATAGTGTTAAATTCAATTTTATTACTAAAACTGTTGGCTAATAATTAATAAAGTAAATTTCAGTTCACAAGAATTTACTAAATTAAAACCATATTTCAACAGTAGTCAAACTAATCATAAATAATGAAGTAGAGTAGAACGTCAAGGTCGAACTAAAATAAAAATTATAAAAAAATTTAATAATTAAAAAAAAACATTTTTGTACTTGTGCTAAATATAAAATTCTTTTTATAAAAATATAAAAGAACCAATAACAGTTAAGATATATTAAAAGAAATGGCAAAAATAGAACTTAAAAACATATACATAAATAAAAAATTGATTTATATATATACCAATATATTAATTCTAGTTTTTAAATACTAATTCAAATACATGCAACCAGGACTTTAGGATCATTCATAAATTAGGTATGCTCGAAAACATGTAAAAATCAATCCATATATTATAATGTATAATACATACCCATATTATATATATATATAAATATATATATATATATATATATATATATATATATATATATACATATATATATATACATATATATATATATACATATATATATATATACATATATATATATATATATATATATATATAAATATATATATATATATATATATATATACATATATATATATACATATATATATATACATATATATATATATACATATATATATATATATACATATATATATATATATACACATATATATATATACATATATATATATACATATATATATATATATATACACATATATATATATATATACATATATATATATATATACATATATATATATATACATATATATATATATATATATATATATACATATATATATATACATATATATATATATATACATATATATATATATATATATACATATATATATATATACACACATATATATATATATATATACATATATATATATATACATATATATATATACATATATATATATATATATATATATACATATATATATATATATACATATATATATATATAAATATATATATATATATATATATATATATATAAATATATTATATATATAAATATATATATATATACATATATATATATACATATATATATATACATATATATATATATACTTACATATATATATATATATGGCTCATTCCATATCAAATCGCTTAATGGTCCCCAGACTACCACCTCAAATTTGTTTAAAATTTAGACCACCAACAGTATTTATGAAAAAAATACAAACTTCTAAATTTCAGCTTGATTGGCCAAACTGTTCAAAAGTTGATTGATTTAATTTTGACAAAAATGAGAAAAATTCAAGTACCTGGATCTTACAGTAGCTTTTTTTTGATGATGCAAAGAAGTGATGTTTTGCAATTATATTGTAATCTTCAAGATGGTACATTAAGTTTAACAGACATTTGTAATTTTTGTTCTGTAACACAACACCGTCACTGAAGTATTAACAAGAAAGTACCATAGTTAACATAGTACCATAATAATAATAATTACCATAGTACCATAGATACCAAATAAACTTTTAACAAACAGAGCATGAAGCTATCACCATAGATAAAATTGGATTTAAAATTTTGAAAAAAAAGATGGGTTTATTTAAAGCTACTCGTGCAAGGCCTAAAAATTGTTTTTTTTAAATAAAAATTTATTTAACAAACAGAGCATGAAGCTATCACCATAGATAAAATTGGATTTAAAATTTTGAAAAAAAAAGATGGGTTTATTTAAAGCTAGTCGTGTGCAAGGCCTAAAAATTGTTGTTAACTATGAAACCAACATCAGTGGAGACAGAACGAGCTTTTTCAGGCATGGAATTTTTTGCCACTAAAATAGAAAATAAATTGGGAGATGATACCCACTGTACTGATTCTAATGAGTCATTCTACAAAAAACTTAAAAAAATGTAGTTTAAAGATAAAAGTTATAAAACTTTTTCATTACCGATTACCCAGGAAAATATTGTTGGCTGGGTAATGGAAACACTGAAGTGTATCTTGTAGGAAGGCCTTGTTTTAAAGCATTAAGCGTAAAGCAGTTTAAGCGATTTTTACATAAGCAGTAAGCCATATCGATTAAGCAACTTTTCATCAATTTTTAACTAATAAATTACACTATAAATGGTAAGATAAAAGTAGTAATTAATCAAAAAAAAAAAAAAAAAAAACATTAACTTTTGAATGACATTTATGTAAAAATATTTGTTACAAAAGTTTGAATGACAATTTTTACATGACTTTATTTAAAACTAATTTAAAAAAAATATTTAACTTTATTCTGATAAAAAAAAACATATATAATTTAACTTAGCTTTAAAAAAAATATAATTTAATTTTGATTTAAAAAATATTTGTAAGTTTATTAAAATTTAAAGTTAATGGCTTGGATTTAACCTAACTGTCTAACCTATTTAAAAATGTTACTAAATGTTTTTTTTATAACGTATGTAATTTTAATAAAATGATGAACTAATAAACTTTAAATAAATTAAATAAATTTTTTAAAATAAAATCATTTGTAGTTGCAAAGCCACAATTAGAAATTTAAGATATAATCATTTTATAAACTGAAAAATTTAACATATTTAATTTAACAATTCATTTATGCAAATGTCAGGAAAAAAAAAATTTGTTAATATTAAACTTTTATAAAAATGCAATATTAAATTTAATTATTGAAAATAATTCAAAAAAATAAGCATTGTATTTAAGTTTAAAAAAAAAAGCCGTTAAATAACATTTAATTTGTTTTGCGGTAATTTAAAAAAAATAATGTCTAAAAAAATTAACAGAATTTTATGTTGTCAAATATCGCGTTAAGCTATGCATTAAGCATTCAAATTATAGAAACTAATTTCAGACAAAATGCATCGAACTGAACTGTATAATGTAATTAAAACCAAATAAAAAATAAGCATATAAATATAATATATAACATATAAACATATAAAATAAACATATAAAACAATTATTTTTATTAGACCATTTAGAGTAAATTTACTTTAAAACAATTATTATTTTCATTAAACCATGTTAATTAAATTTAAACGATCCCATCACTAAACCGTACAAGATAAAAATAAATTTAATATAAAAGGAATATTTATAGTATACCGCATTATTGTAAACTAAATACTAAAAGAATAACTATACTAAAATGTATATATTAATTAGCGTATAAACTGAATATAAAAGTATGTATGATAAATAGTAAGATAAATAGACCTTATACATAAGTAGAAATATTATATATACTAAGTTTAAAACTACACCATACATTTAAATTTAAATACACAAAAGTTAGTCTAAATATAAATATAAAAAGAAAATATAAAAGAACCACATTAAAACATATTAATTAAATGGAAATTAAACATAACACAAACAACTTTATCTAAACATATCAATATTACCATTTTGAACCAGACCATAAACCACATCAGATCACAGAATTCATACCATGAGACATCCATGATGCGCATTTATAATGTTTGTTTACTGTGCTAATAACATAAAACAAATGGTATCCATGCTCCACGGCTGACACTTTTATGCATCACATTTATGCTCAGTAACTCTAACTCTATTACAGTTAGAGTAACAGTAACTCTACTATAACTTTTTATTATCAAAATAATTAATTACATGTACTTTCCTCGGCTATGGTTTATTATTTCTGTTTATATTAACTAAATATAACTATGATTAATTTTCATTATTTCTCTTCTTAGAGGTACTTTATTTTAACGGACATCTGTCCTTGTGTACTTTTATCTCAATCTGCTACACCCTTTTAACTTGTCTCTAAGGCGTTCATTGCTCAGTGCAGTTCTACTAAGATTGCATTCAAAACAAAAAGTATTTACAAACATGCAGATTCATACAAATAAAGACATTAAATGACATATAAAACTTTAACATTTAGAAAACTACAAACACAAAACATATTAACTAACACAACTTACATAACATTGAAACAACACTTAATCATTAAAAAAACTCCCCTTCCATACACTACCTCTCAATACTGGACATCTGTCTAAATATTATAACTTATCTAGCACTCCCTTGCACTTTTGTAAAATATTTCTCCCTTCTCTTAAGACTAACTTTAACAGCTTCCACTGCGAAACAATAGCAAAATATATATATATATATATATATATATATATATATATATATATATATATATATATATATATATATATATGTTTTAATTTTTATATATCTCTAATAATATAATGACTTGGTGATTTGGCAGTTCGATCCCTATTTAAACATTCACTAAACTAATTGCTATAGTACCATAATAACAATAGTAATAATAATTACCATAGTACCATATTAACATAAATACCATAAGTAAACACCAAATAAACAACCAAACATTTTCACAACAACTCGATTTAGAGAATTCAATTGCACAACATATTTATTTTAACAATTGTATAAC
>NC_061165.1:19489658-19682158 GCF_022113875.1 Hydra vulgaris
ATATATATATATATATATACATACATACATACATACATACATACATACATACATACATACATACATACATACATACATACATACATACATACATACATACATACATACATATACATTTATATTTTAAATATATTTAAACATCTTTTTAATACATTCTACAAAAAAAGTGCTTAATGGTCTTAAAATGTTCATGTATATATAAAATGGTATATAATATAAACACAATATAAACGGTAAAAGGTATATAATATAAACACAATACAACACATTATAAGATAATATTTTAAATATGAAAAAGAGAACACCTTCAAAGCTTTTTTTCCATGCTTCTTGTAAAACCTACAATATAATGGACAGTGTGCATCAACTGATGCTCTTTTATTTTAGCACAAACATCTGCAAATGTTGCTAAAATGTGCTTTGTATCCATAACTGAAATTGAATTTGAAGCTGATGTTGACATGTGTTGTGCATCTAAAATGATAACAAACATATATATATATATATATATATATATATATATATATATATATATATATATATATATATATATATATATGTATGTATATATCAATCAATATTTAGTGTCAGGTCAGGAGTATGGTCTTCATGATTATCCTGCTACTGGTAACATGTAACCCAGTGCAACCTGTTCCATGTTCTGCTGCCTTGCAGGATTTGCTTTCTACGCAAAGGCTGGAAGGAGTGTTCTTCCTGTCATCAATACTATCTTAAATCAGTCATACCTATAGTAATTTTTTTTTTTTTTAATATATATAGTTGGAGGTGCTTTAGCTACTGTATTAGCTCACCTGTAACCTACGTTATATATATGTTTGTGTTCTGTCTGAACCTCTGGCGCAGTGTTTGCTCACCCGTAAGTTACTTTATGTTCTTTATGTATGTTTGTGTTCTGTCTGAACCTCTGGCGCGGTGTTGACTCACCCGTAAGTTGATTTATGTTTGTTTGTGTTCTGTTTATACTCTAATTCAGCGTGAGCTCAGTAACTAACAACATACTCCAACTACTAAACCTACACTCACCTTAGACTCCTGTATTTTGTTAGATGCAGTGTTTTTCCTAATGCACTTCCAAAATGTCATGCCTGGTTTTCTTAAAGTACTGTTGCAGGAAGTAACTCCTTTTAACTACTCCAGATCAGGTCAGGATAATCGAGATCAATCTTGCTACTGGTATCACGTAACCCAGTACCACCTGCCACAAGCCCTGCTGCCTTGCAGAGTGTGCTCTTCTTAGGCAAAGGCTAGGAGAAGTAAACTCCGACTAAAAATTCTCCTGCCTTGGGGCTCCTGGTTGAGTAAAGGCTAGAGATGGTGTCTCGATAAAAATACTCATCTTAGGCAGATGTTAACTGCATCCAGCTACTGTCTTGTAGAAGGCCTTCTAGGCAAAGACTTTAGGGGTAAGCAGAAAAATTCTGCTAACCAGCCTCGAACCCCTTCTTCATCTATTAGGCTGGCGTAGATGTAACCTGTGTTACATTGTTTCCTGCCTAGGATGATGAATGCTGGATCTCCTTGACTCTCCTCATAAAATTTTGCTTATGCCTCCTTGATGATGGCTATGCAACTCTTCCTGTTATCTCTATATGAGGGACAGCTCTAAAACTCAGTTTAATGGTTCTAAAGCCGGCTGGTAGTAAGGTTTCTTAAGAACTCAGTGGTAGCTCTCAGAGAGGCTGATTCCATCAACAGCTGCAAAATATCAGAGTATCAACAGTGCCATGTTGAAAAATGGATGGTGTCCCTGTTAATGCTTTTGGTGTGCATTGTCAACGCCACATAAGGAGCCCTATGTCACAGCTTAGGGTTATTTAACAGGACTGAGACAGCTGCATAGCTCATTGATTAGGAGGCTGTGCTCTATCTATGAATGAGTCAAGTTCTCATTAAACCCAAATCATGACTAAAGTAACCAAAAATTTAAAACCTAAAAAACCATCCCCACCACCTAAATTTTTTAATATATCTTTTACAAATATTTGCGGTCTACAAAGCAACTTTCCATCAGTTGAGTCTTACCTCCTGCAAAATTCACCAGTCTTGCTTGCACTTAGTGAAACAAATATAAATTCTGCAATTCCTTCTTCAGATGTCAGTGTTGATGGGTACTATCTTTTGATTCGTAAAGACTCAAATAGTCACATGCTAGGTTTAGGGGTAAACATACGCATTAATTCCCCTATTTGTCATGAAATCAGGTTCGAATCCTTTGACCATTCTTTTATGTACTTTCGCCTAGCACCTCTTCACCTAGCACTCTATCACCTTTCTCTTTGTTCTTTATCGTTCTCCTTCTTCCCATGATTGCACGCTCTTAGATGTAATCTCTGATCAAATTGACCATGCCCTCTCTCTTTACCCCTCTGCCAATATTGTTGTTGTTGGTGATTTTAATGCCCATCACACTGAATGGCTTGGCTCTAACACCACTGATCCTGCTGGCACTAAAGCCTTTAACTTCTGTGTTTCTCAATCTCTTACTCAGATAGTTAACTTTGTGACTCGTTTTCCTGACAACCCTAATCATTTACCTTCACTCCTTAACTTATGCCTTGTCTCTGACGCTAGCTTATGTTCAGTTTCTCCCTTTTCTCCCTTAGGTAGTTCTGACCATGCAATGATCTCTATAAATTTTTCTTCTCGTACTTCTTTTTTGGGCTCACCTTATTATCGCACCACCTACTACTACCCTAAAGCTGACTGGGATTCCTTTCGTGATTTTCTTCGTGATGGTCCTTGGGCTGATGTTTTTTCTCTCTCAGCTGACAAACGCGCCTCCTACGTAACCTCCTGGATTCAGGCTGGAATGGAAGCTTTTATTTCTTCGCGTCAGTTCCAAGTCAAGCCTCATTCTACTCCATGGTTTTCTCCTTCTTGTGCGGCTGCTATATCCAATCGTAATCATTTTTTTCAAAAGAACAACTCTCTTGAAAACAAACGGCTATTTATTATTGCAAGAAATCAACGTAAAAAGGTGCTTTCTGATGCTAAACTCCATTATTCTCAGTTCACTTAATCTCGCATCTTATCACAGAAGTTAGGCTCTAAAGACTTTTGGAAAATCTTCAACACCATTATTAACAAGGGTAGATTAACATTCTATCTCTCATTCATGGGACTGATCTTATTACGTCTCCCAAGGATAAAGCAGAACTATTTGCAAAGAACTTTTCTTCTAATTTCACTCTTGAATCTTATGGACATTCTCTTCCTTCCATTCCAGTCAAACAGGTTGACCCATTGTTAGACATTCAAATCACTCCGGCTTCTGTTGCTAAAGTCATATCTCAATTAAACTCGTCTACAGCTTGTGGTCCAGACAACATTCCTGTCACAGAATTGTTCTCCAGAACTTTTTTTCAATTCTCTCTAAACTATTTAACAAGTGTTTGACTGAGTCTTGTTTTCCTGCTTGTTGGAAAATGGCATCTGTGGTTTCAATATTCAAAAACTATGGAGAAAATTCTGACCCCTCCAATTATCGTCAGATCAGTCTTCTTTCTGTTATTAGCAAGGTCTTTGAGTCTTTGATCAACAAATTCCTCACATCTCATCTTGAGTCAAATAAACTACTGTCAGACAATCAATACTTGCTAACTGCTGTAACTGAAAGATTTTATCGTGCATTAGATGGAGGCGGTGAGGCTAGGGCTATTGCTCTCGACATATCTAAAGCTTACGACAAAGTTTGCCATGCTGGTCTTCTCCATAAGCTTGCTTCATATGGTGTTTCTGGGAAAGTTTTTGAAATTATCAAATCAACTCTTTCTAACTGATTTATTAAAGTCATCCTTGAAGGCCAACACTCTTCTTTATTTCCAGTAATTTCTGGGGTTCCCCAAGGTTCAATCCTGAGCCCTGTTTTGTTTCTTATCTACATAAACAACCTTCCTGCCAACCTTTCATCTTAAGTAGCTCTTTTTGCTGATGACTCAACTTTATACTCCTGTCTTGACATAAAGTCTTCTCTTTTCGATCGCCTAGAACAAGCAGCTGATCTTGAATCCGATCTCACTTCAGTAATAGATTGGGGTTCACAGTGGCTCATGAATTTCAACTCTAAAAAAACCCAGTTGCTTACTGCAAACAACTACCGTAATATGGTCAACATTCCTATAATAATGAATGGCAATCCTCTTACTGAGTCCTCCTCTGTACGTCTTCTTGGATTATCGCTTACTACTGACCTTTCATGGAAACCATATATACAATCGATTGCTAAATTACTGTTGTCATATTTGGGCTGGTTCTTCTAACGACTCACTTTCTCTTCTTGACAAGGTCCAAAAACGCATTGTAAATATTGTTGGACCTGAACTATCTGCTAAGCTTGAGCCTCTTTCCCATCGTTGTAAAGTTGCATTTCTTTCTCTTTTCTACAAATACTATCATGGTCACTGCTCAAAGGAGTTATCATCTCTAGTTCCATCAACACACACTTGCAATACTAACGTATTTATCAACATAGCAAACCACACTTGACAATACTAACGTATTTATCAACATAGTCTTTCCCCTAAGTGACAAAGTACGTCCCAGAAACTTGAGTTTTTTTTCTATTTTGTTTAGAGTTACTAGTCAGTTGAAATTGGTAGTATTACTTAGTCTGGTGTAAAATGTAACACCTAAAATTTTGAAACCGGTGTTATTAGTCCACTCTATATTGTCCAATTCCGGGTACATTTTGGGATCAAAACCCCCAAGAGCAAGACCCTTGGTTTTTGAGGCATTGATCACTGAACCACTTGCTTTTTCAAAAAGTTTTACTACTTCAAAAAAAAAAGCGGACTGATTTTACGTCCCTGGCAAAAAAGTTCGAATCGTCTGCGTACTGCTGTAGTTTAAGCGGTTTTGGTGTTCCTGGTAAAGGGAATCCCTCAATTCTGCTGTCCGCTCTGACCACTAAAGCATGAGCTTCGGCGAAAAAGACATACAACAAAAGAGAGAGGGGGTCGCCTTGTCTAACTCCCCTTTCGGTGGCAAAAGGGGCTGACAAGAAGCCGCAATTTCTGAATACAGGGTGTTAAAAAAAGATACAAAATTTTCTCCGAGGTTGAATTTTTGGAGAATTTGCAGTAGAAACGCACGATCGACTTTGTCAAACGCCTTTTCTTGATCTATTGACAAAATGAAATTATTTGATAGTATATTCTTTAGACAATTTATGCTAGAATCTCAACGAAAACATAACGAAGCTCAAATAATACAATTTTTTTTAAATATTTCGACAGAATACTATAAAACATTTGGTTAGTATTTTTTAAATATTCTAGAAATTTCGGTTAGTATTTTTTGAACCAATAGAATTAGTTGTTCGTAGATTTGGCTGTTTTTTTTGTGTTCGCGAATATTCTTTTTTTACAAAGATGTTATTTTACAAACAAACGAGGAAACATATTCAAACTTAAATGTTCTCAAAACGACTAAAAAATCTGGCCGGTTTTTCGGCCAGATTTTAAACGAAACTAAATTTTATTTCCGTGGTCAGTCATAGAGTGCGACCGCACCCGCTTCCCGACTAAGCCTTTATTAATTTAACACAATATTCAGTAATTTATTGAATATTGTGTTGAATTAATGTGATCACTTGTATATTTATTTACTAATCTTAAGCCACATTCTAAGTCCTTATAATAAAGTTAAGAAATATGACTCCAGAGTTTGTGTAAACCATTATTCCACATATAACGAGTATCGCGTCCATAACCAGAATTTGTAAGGCAGTTGCGAGCAGTTTTAATTAAGTGTGGAGCATCTGGAAAGAAATATATGTAACAATTTTCATTAGAGTAAATATTGTGAGCTCTGTAAACTAAATCATTACACACATTCATATTTAAGTTTTTATGCATTTTAAAAAATTTTCTGTTCGGAGAGGCAGCATTAGCTTTTGCAGAAATTACTTTTAAATTTATACTTTCAAGGTAACAAACAGCTTTCCAAAAAATAGGCACCAGCTGAAATGACGTAATTCCAGTAGTTGAAAAAGTAGCTAAACTGAACGATAAAGGATTAACAATGCTCTTTACGAGAAACACAAGTATATGAGTAGCTAATTCTCTAACATTTTTTAAAGTAAAAAATTGATTTCTTTATCACCTAAATCAACAAAACTAATAAGTTCTCCAGTTTATTTGTCTTAAACTAAATTTTCTTGGATCTTCATTTCATCAAAAATAATTGAAACAAATTTTTCATGAGGAAAAAAACTTTGTGTTGTACACTGTAGTACACCTAAGACAGCTGGATTAAATCCCTTAGTAGGTCGGATGTAATTTTTGTAATCTCCTAAAGTTCTTAAGCTTGGAAAAGTTAAAATGCCTACATCTGTTTGTAGATTAGATCGCTATAAGCAGATGGTGATTTAGCAGCTAGGTTTAGACAATATTTTATTATTGCAGGGTGGTATCTGATAGATGAAAGATTGGAACAACTCGAATACTTCTGTTGCTCTTCCCAAAACAATTTCATAAACAACTTCAATAACTTGAATGAAGTATAACAAAAATTATCAAAAAATTGATAATTTGACAAATGCAGAAGACGTTTTTAAAGCTAGTAAAGTTTCTATAAAAATAGGGCTGTGTTAAAGAAGAACTTTCAAGAAGTAATTGAGAATTTTTTCGCTTAGATATTTACGATGAGGATCAAATAACAGAACGTGAAGCTGACGATTCTATTCTCTTTTTTGGTAAATTTAACGATGGTAGTTCTTCATCTTTTATTATTTTTTGTTTCATAATACCAAATTTACTCAGGGGAAAAGTGAAGCTCGCATATCCACAATTTTCTTTCGAAGAATATCATCAACAACTTGATCTTTTGTTATAATGTTAATTAATTCTGAAGCCCATTTTTTTGTAAAATCGTCCGTTTCTTTAGGAACTTTAAAGAAAGCAACTCCAGTATATCTTCTTGAGGCAGAACATCCATAAATTGAACAGTTTTCACCCGGCATTTGCAATATATCTTGAGTTTAATAGTTAGTTTATTAGATAAACAAATTTTTTAAAACTTGAGCAAGGTTGCAGATCTGGGGATAGCAAAATTCAGATAGCAAAACAATCGCTCATTGTTTGCTTCCAGACTATCTACTTCTTAGCTTTTTTTAAAATTAATTTTACGCTTTAATGACTTCATCGTTTTTCGACTGACGAATAGCCTGACTTGCAACGGAGTGCTGCTACATCAACTGACAAATAGCCTGACTCGCAACGGAGTGCTGCTACATCGACTGAGGGTTAGGTTTGGGCAGGCAGTCTATTAAATAATTATAAAAAAAAAAAAATTATTATGCTTAAAATAATGCATTACAATAATTTATTTTTGGCGGATGTAGTTACATCCGAAAAAAATCAGATGCGTAACTACATCTGGTTAAAATTATGCATTTAAATAAAAAAAAAAAATTCGGATGTAGTTAAATCCGAAAAATCTACAGACGTAGTTGCACGGATGTTATTATACATCAATGAAATTTAGGATGTTGTTGCACGAATGTTATTATACATCAATGAGATTTCGGATGTTGTTTCATGGATGTTATTATACATGGCAAAAATAGATGTTATTGCCCTGACCCCATGAAACATATGTTCTCCATCTGGGAATTTTTTTTGTTGCTAATGTTCGCCACAATTAAAAAATGACATTAATGGAGATATCATTTTGGTTGTTGAATTATCAGAAGAAGAAGAATGGTTATTAATTCCACTAGTAGAGGGTTGGCTCTTGGGAGAACTTGGATATGTAGATTTGCTAGGCTGTGTCTCCAATCGCCTGTTTTGTTCAAACGCAAAATCAAACCAGTTTCTTTGCTTGCTTTTTTTAAACGCGTCAAATCTGGGACAATCCAATACAAAGTCACAACTATTTTAATTATGTGTAAATGTTTAAATTATTAGTTTTAGCAGAGGCTACAAAATTAGAGATGTTACAAAATTTTACACCAATTAATTAAAGAATATATAATTGTAGAAGGTTACTTAAAATTATATAAGTATATAAACTATTTACGGTAATATTTACCTTAATAGCTTAAAGGTAATATCTATCTTAATATATTATAAGGGAATATTTACCTTAATAGCTTAAACATCATACAAGCCTATCTTGTTACAAATTCTATTATAATAGAATAATTATTTATATAGTAAAACCGTAAATTACAATCCTCAAAAATTATTATTATAAATTGTATAAACATATTGACAATTACACATTAAACCTTATAAACAAATTAACAATAACTATTGATAAAAATAAATTCCTGGTTAAAAAACCTAATAACTGTTTTTATAAGCTGAAAACATAAGTCATATTTAATGATACAGCTGGAAAAAGTATTTAAATTAAAATATAATTATTATATACCCATACCGACAGTGTGCAAGTGGTCATATTTTACAATAAAGAAAAAAAAAATCAATTTTTTTGATTTTTTTTTTGGTGGCGATTACTAGCAAGGGGCTAGTAATCGCCACAAAAACCCTTACCTTACCCCAAGCTCACCCTTTTCAAATTCATCCGCTAAATCTTTGTTTATAAGATACTCAAGCATCTTAATAACAGTCTAAGAAAAAAAAATGCCATAAAATTATAAATACCTATGCATTTTTGGTGATTATCCAAAAGCTTATCGAAAATTTGTCATTAAGCATTTTTTAAAATTTAAGGATTTTTGGGCAAAGTTTTTTACAATAAACCCTGTACTTTTATTTTTAAAGCTACGATCGTCAAATTTTCGTCAATTATAAAGAGAACATCAGAGTTTTTTTTAAATGCAATTTTGAAACTTTCCAGCAATTAGTTTTAGCTCTACATGTTTTTTAATGACCAAGTGGCGAAGACTAGGTCACATGGCGAACACTGGGTATTTTACCCTACATGTGAAATGCCTAATAATCACTATGGTTCATAGATAACATTTATCTTTAAGATGTAGTCAAAACAGTTTATTCTTTTGACTAGTGTATATACATTTTTTATAAACGTTTGACTAGTGTATATTAATACTTTTGTTTTATAACTTAAAGTACAATCTGATTTTTAGAAGTCTAGTTAACAGATTCTTACTCTTAAAAGACGTTTTAAAAAAAAAAAACGTTACGGCTCATTCATTACACAGAGTGGCTTTTTCATTGACAAAATGTTATGAAAGAGCTGATTTCTCTCTTTTTTTAAAATAGGTGTATGACAGAATATTAGCATTGTTATCCAATTTTTTTAAATTTTATAATATTACCCTATAAAGTAACTATTTAAATTAAATTTTTTCTTTTAAGTTAATCCAAATTGACTTCTTATACATTTTTAAAACTGGCTCTTTAATACACACTCTCCCCTTCTTCTTATATAATATAATAAAACTTAAATAGAAACTTAATTTCATGACAGTTTTAAAACTTTTTGCCCGGACTTTTTGGAGCATTTTGGAAATTTTATTATTGTTAGATTTTTAAGAAGTATATCTGCTAAAGTGCGACAATGTCGGTCATAAATACCAAAATAAAACTTATTTGATATAGGTAAGAATTGCTTCATCAAAAATGTTCGACAAAATTCATCTGATAACGGCTCAAATAAAATAAAACAAAATATGCACCATTAAACAATATTGTCAAAGGGAATAACAAGACCTCCTCTATTCAAGCTATCAATGTAGGCACCACATTTTTTAAAATAAAATTGTGCATCAGTTTGATGATAGACATTTTTTTTGAGCATAATCGCACTCCTGCTCATTTAAACTTCGAAAACAGTTTTTACAAGAATGACCATTGGTACAATCTTCAAAAATATCTATTTTTAACTGTAAAGAAAGTTTTGCATGTTGGATTCTAACTTTTTCTATGACAGATTGAGCAGCAATAAAATAGGTTCCTCCATGTGTCATATTATTATACATGAATGTATACGGCCCTATCTTATATATCGGTGCCGGTCTTTAAGTAGAGTATATCCACTTTTTTACTTTTACGGAAAAAAACACATACTGAAACTTTTTAGTCCCTGTGTAATAAGTTCAAAAAGTTCAGAGATCAGGAGGTAATCCACTGGTAATTAGGGTGGTAGCCCTCCTATCAAAGACCAACTCATCATTGTTCAAAAGTTCAGAGATCAGGAGGTAATCCACTGGTATTTAGGGTGGTAGCCCTCCTATCAAAGACCAACTCATCATTGTTAGAGATAAAAATAAAAATAAAAACTAACTTGGAAATGGATTTTTTAAAGCAGGAAAATTGGCCAAGTTTAGGACCAGGAAATCATACGGGCTCTAAAGTCTTACATGATTGGTGTGGTAAAATTTCGAAAGTTTTGTTATTTCTTAATACCAAAATACAGACAATGAAATGACAAAAATGAAATTAATATTATAGTTATTGGAATATACCTCTCCTCATCGCGGAACAGCCTCTCATCACTGGAAGAATACAAAAGTCAACTAGATATCATCAAAGGTTTACTTAATAGTTACGAAGGTAACGGCAATATAATTAAAGCCGGTGATTTCCAATCTTTTCCACATCAAATATATGACTTATTTGAAAGATCGAATTCCAAAAGAAACAATTATTCTGTCCACTTATCTAAATTTTTAAAAACAAATCAATTAGAACTAGTAGATGTAACTAAAGGTTCTGGCCCTAATTATACATATCAGCACCAGACGCTACCGAATTCGTCATATATTGATCGCGTCGCCATACCAAAATATACAAATTTCCTAAATCTAAAATGCATTGTTCATCCTGAGTGCTCAAATAACTTAAGCGATCATTTACCACTTTTAATATCAGTTGAGGTTGAAGGTAAGCACATTAAATACAATACCACAATAGTAGAAAATACTTATATTCCTAGATACGCTTGGAACGATTCTAACTTTATAAATTTATATAATGATCATTTAACCAATTGCTTTAACTATCTTAACTTTACTGATAACTATGAATACGACCTTATTCAAATCTATAAAATAATTGCTGGCAGCGCTCAAACAGCTTTTAAGGAAACTTTAAAAAGTAATAAGCAATGTTTGTATTCAAAATCTTGGTGGACACCTGAATTAAGTCGTTCTAAAACTATTCTTTCAATTCATTTTAACAAATGGAGAGATTCTGTTTTTTTAAAAGATTTAAACTCCGTAACTTTCAATCGTTACCTAATGGCTCGTAAAAGCTTTCGCAAAGCCGTCAAGTTTGCTCAAAATAATAAAATTTGCGCACAGTATACTAAAATTGAAAAGTTAAAAAATACTAGATCAAAAAACTTTTGGAATGCTTTTAGATGTTTAAACAAAGACATAAATTCTAGATTATTTACCATAAATAAGACAAAGAATCCATTACTTCAGAATTCGCAAACCACTTCGAAAAAGTACTGAATACTTTAAAAATAACACATCGTAATGAAAATCATCGGAGAATTCCCCCGTGTACAAAACATGATGATGTTACAATAACTGAAGAAAATATAATTAGGGCTATTTCGAACCTAAAATTTAAAAAATCTCCTGACTCTTTCGGTATCTCAGCAGAACATTTGAAATACGCAAATTGTGACGCTTTAACAAAATGGCTCATCAAATTTTTTAATTATTCCATTAATTATGGATAGACACCATTATCAATGTCGACGTCTATTATTGTACCCCTTGTTAAATCGTATAAAAAATCTTTAGATAGCCCGAGCAATTATCGCGGTATTAACATTATACCAATTTTTACAAAGGTTCTAGAATACCTAATCCTTATTATATTTCCGGATATTAAAGATACTCACCCCCTACAATTTGGATTCAATACTAACTGTTCAACGCTACATGCTGAATTTCTAATTAGCGAAACAGTTAAACATTACAATAGCAACAATTCACCTGTACATCTATTCTCTTTAGATGCAGAAAAAGCTTTTGATAGCTGCAACTGGGATATCCTATTTGATAAACTATATTTTGATAAAAAATTATCACTCTGTATAGTTAACACTATCTCTTCGTTATATAACAATAGTAGTGCAACAGTCTCATATCAAGGTTGTAAATCAAACTCCTTTCTTCTAAAGCAAGTAGTAAGACAAGGATCGATTCTTTCACCTCACCTTTATAATATTTACACTGAAAGTCTTCTTGAAACTATTTCAAATCAAGGTATTGTTGGCACATCTATATATGGTAACTTTACTGGTGTGGTGGCATATGCGGATGATATCATACTTTTAAGCTCTACCCTCTCTGGTCTTAAAAAGCTGATAAAAACATGCAATATTTACATTAATTTAAATTGTATTAAAATAAATGCCGAAAAAACTGAATTCTTGATTTCCGGTAAAGCACAAATACAAACCAATACGATAAGGATATCTAGTAATAAAATAAATCTTCAGAATAAACTTAGACATCTGGGATTCACATGGGATACTAAACATTCAACTTTTGCATCACTCAATAATACAAATGTTAATGAAAAAATTTCAAACTTTAGAGCTGTTGTTCAAACTCTTATTCAATCTGGAATCCGGTTGCCCACCCAAGTTCTATTTCCTATATATATAAATTATTGGCAGTCCCTACCTCAACTTATGGTATGGAGATATGTGAAAATAATTCGGCTTTGATGAAAAAGCTAGATGTAATTGGAAGGAGTGCACTAAAATCGCTTTTAAATGTTTCAAAACACAGTAAGAACTATACAAATTCGCTATTTAAAATCCAGGAAATTTCAAAAAGTATTCAACAAAATAAATTAAACTTGTTTCTTCGTCTTCTTAATCATAAAAAAAACTTCAGGCATTATCTTTTCACAACTGAAACACTCCTTATTTAAACATTCGTTTGTTGGTGTTATCTAGGACCTATGCCGTTTTCGGATGATAAATTTTCAAAACTTAATTTAAAATAAAAAGAAGATAAAAATAGCACTTTCTAAATTCCCTCCGAAGTTGAACAAACTTTGAAACATGCAATAGAGTGCTGGAATGCGAAAGAGCAAAGAGGAATTTTTAAACAAATTCTGGAGGAAAAAATTCTTAAGTGAAAATCACGAGAAATAACTTTCTTATTTTTTTTTTACCTTGTAAATTTCATTGGGTGTTAAATAAATGAAATAATAAAAAAAACTAGGTTGACAAATTTCAATTTTCTCAAATAGAATATGTAATTAACAATTATTTTTTTTATTATTCAATTAAATACATTGTAAAATAAGCTTTTACAATACAATAACCTTTCCATTTTCAAGGTCAACAAGCAATGGAAAAGTCTTTACTTGATTTTTTTCAGTCTCATAGACTACATCAAACAAAGTTTTTTTTAAATTAAGGGTATTCTTAAAACTTTACCTGTACACCAAAATAATTTTTTATTGCTGTTTTTCATAATTTTATGTTGAATAAATTTTTTCAACAAGATAATTAAAAATATCTAAAACATTAGGCTAGAGGTTTAATTTTTGTTGATTTGCTAACTGAGAAAGTCTTACATTCTTCAATTTTTCACATAATTCTTCTTTTTGTTTCAAAATCAAAATATCTTGTTTTTTTCTTTCTTTAAGAAAAATCTTTCTCTCAATGGGCTCTGGAAAACTCCTTGTTCTAATAATTGATTGCAAACTACTGAATAACTCATAGTTCGTAAAGTCTCTTACCACCAAGCATTTTAGTTTTGTTAAAATATTTAGGTTCACATTTTGCTTCAATAACATACCAATAAAAATCCAACGGTGCGCCTTATTTTTTTTTTTTTTTTGATTTTTAAGGTGTCACTTGTAGCGTAACTATAAATTTTGACCCCCCCCCCCGCAAATAAAGTAAAGGGGGTTTCTTTATTTTTTTACTTTACTTTAAGTTTTTTCAACGTTTAGAAATTCTAAACGTTCTAAATAAGAATGTAACTTTTTGCAAAAAATGCCCGAGATACGTGAAAAATTATAAATTCATAAAATGTATTTGATAAAACAGAAATTAGTAACACTCATATTATTATTACCATATTATTCATTTGAGTAAAATTTGTAAATCTCCATGGGGCCCTCTAAGCTCCGTGTCACCTCCCCCTCCCCCTATCAATGATTTTTTTGTTCATTTAGTCGGCAAATTTGAACCATTTTGACTAGTTAGACGGCAAATGTAGACCCTTTCAACTGGTTAGTCGGTAAATTTAGACAGTCCGTCGGTCAGTCGGCAAATATCGTTATGGAAGTCAGCCACACACCCCCTCCTCCCCCATTGCGCCGACCTTGGTAATAAGTTATTATTATAATTTTTGCCGAAATTTTGAAATAATGTTAAGACGGACGGAAAGGAAGAAGAGAATGGGATTTAACAGGTTTTCAACTTAAATTTAAAATTTATATATATAAATATATATAAAATATATATATATATATATATATAGATATATATATATATATATATATATATATATATATATATATATATATATATATATATATATATATATATATATATATATATATATATATATATATATTTAAGTTGATTTAGGTGCCCCAAGAAGTCCTTACGGTCTTATCACAGAACACCGCGGAATAGCATTTAATAGGAACTTCACGCCTCCTTCCCAACCGATGTCACAAAGCTTGCCCAGAGGTGGGGTTTGAACCACGAGTCTTACGTTTCTGAGACAAGTGCGCTACGACTGCGCCACGGCTGCTTTATATATATATATATATATATATATATATATATATATATATATATATATATATATATATATATATATATATATATATATATATATATATATATATATATATATATATATATATATATATATGATTGTGACATTATGGTTTATCACTAACTCTAGTCTATTTGTCTTTATTGCAATGCCCCGCAAAAAAAAAAACTTATCAACATTAAAAGTAACCTTTTAGTCTTTTTTACTGTTTAATCTATGTAAGAATCTTGCAAGAATATAATAAATTAGTTAAACTTAAAGAAAGGTGTATTACCATTTAAAATAATGCTATAAAATATACAAAAGATTTTAATTAAAGTTAACAAAAAATTTTTATAGTTAATAATACTTTTTGTCGTTAAAATAAATTAAAAAAATTGATACAAAAAAACTAAAAAAAAAAGGGAAGAATACATAAAACTTCTGTACATTTTTAATTTAAAATAATACTTAGACTAAAGTTACGTCATTATCATTTGGTTAAAAACAATCACTGCAGTACGATAGCAATTTACGCATCCTTATATATTTTAGCCATAAAAAAAACTTTTAGAACGTAGCTTTTGTTTTACTAAAAAAAAATAGACTCAAGAAAATTTTTTTAAAAAAGATTTAGGTCAAAACACAAAAGAGTATACTCAAAGCAGCCATATTGTTTTTAAATAACTACCGAATCTTAGAATCAATTGGGCTGTAAACCCTAAAAAACTATAATTTTATAAAGTTGTATCGAAAAACACAGTTTTTAAAAAGCTCTTTGGTTCTGTAATATTTACAACATATAGTATTCAAATTAAAACTGCATTTTATTATTTACGTAAAAAATTTCTAAAAAAATAACAGAGCATAAAACCAAAAGTGGTTTCTTCTAAACTGCTACTAAATCAACCACCAACATTACTAGTTTTGATTGAAATTTTTGTTTTAACAAAACTTTTATTTTTGATTGCAACTTTTAGTACTAAACAATTAAGGACTGATTTAATTGGTTTGAAGATTGTTTTCGGTGATTTGCGTATATTTATTTCTAAAGTTAAGAAATATAAAAAGTTTTAGGATGAGTAATACACAAATTTTTGAAAATGGCGATCTTGTGATAACAATGCAAATAATCTTGTAAATATGAATAACAAATAGTAAAAACAATCAGATTTCCGTTTCCTTCAATAGCTCTAGTAGAACAAAATAATACTGTTTTATATGCTCTGTGTTGGTAATTTATCGTGCCATCCAAGGTAACACTCAATAGCACATATAATCAACCAGCAGTTAGTAAAAAGAAAAGAATTTTTACTTTTTTGATTTAAATAAAAGGGGAAATATCAGTCATTAAATCCATTCTGATTTAATTGATAATACTGTTTTTGTTTCTAGCATTAAGTTTTACGAATATTAAGAAATAATTCTCTACAATCACGGAGATTAAAACTTAAAAAATTCTTTGCTTTAAATATCAACCAATAGCATTGCGTCGTTGAATCATTTAAAAGCCAGTTTGTTGCATCTTTCATCAATTGCTTGTTGGTTACTGACCAAGAGCAAATCTAAGATTATTTTTTAAGAAATTGCCGTTCATGAAAAGCAACATTAAGCTTCAATAGGAAAAGGTAAAATAAATGTATCAATATATTTTTAATTAAAAAAAGAAGTTTTACATATACTCTACGTTAAATAAGCAAACTTGTTTTTTAAAACAGGAAAAATGAAGTACTTGATTGGCTTCTTATCTATTTTCTTATTTGCATCTTCAATAGGTAAACTTTATTATATTTCTAGTAAATAATATAACACACTGCACAAACTGTACAAAAAACGGGTGAACACATTTTTTTTTACAAGTTTTATAATTTTATTATTTATTTTTGTTATACTGTTTTTTATCGGTTAAGTTGGTTTTCTTTACTTTTTAACTTCTCGGGTGATACTCGCTTTGTAAGTGAAAATAAACAAGTAGCCTTCTAGTCTTTGACTGATTACTCTTATCTATATCCGAGTCCCAGTAAACACTAGACGTGTTTAACATAACTATAAAGAGGTCTTAAACGCCTTCTTGTATTTGAGACGCATGATTTTTAAGGCGTACCCCAGGTATTATAAATCATTTGAACAAGTTTTAAATTAAGGTACCTATACAATTTCTTTTATTTCCATTTACATAATTATTTATATAAAAAATACACGATCATTACAAGAGCCTACGCAAGCTTTTTAATGGTGACGCCTATTTTTTAAGTTAAACCCCTCAAACCATTCAAAAGTTAATGCAAATTTTTCTTTTGCACAATAAGGTGGATAAAGATCAAAAAAAAAAATCAAACTCTTAAGTGAACGCGAGTTAGTTAGGTTTTTGGGGTCAAAGAACTCAAATATGGAACTGATTTTTTTTTTTTTTTTTTTTTTTTTTTTGCGTACATTTGTGTTTGCGTACACACGAACGTATTTAAAAGCGTTTTAGTGAACTTAAACAAATGCAACCACTTGGCTAATACTTTTTTTTTTCCAGTGAGCAAATCCAGGTTTTGCGTTTTTTGTAAAATCAAGGCCCGATTTATTTATTATTTATTTAAGGTGGTTATCAGGTAAAAAAATAGCGATTTTTGTGAAAAAATGTGTTTTTTAGTTTTTCAGCCAACTTTGTTTAAAATTTAATTGGCTTTTTAACCATATATAACATGATATGGGTTAATTAAAAAAAAAATGTAAAAAAATTGTTTTAGTTGGTAAGAGTAAAAAAAATTTACTTAACAACCGCATAGCAACCAATAATTTTTTATAGATATATTACCCAAAGACCTAGATTTAAACAATTATTTCTTTTCATGGGTCTGTATAATTAACTAAACTTTTGAACCAGAGTTATTTTTAGCAAAGCCGTATGTTTTGATGTTATTTGTTAAGCAGAAAGAAAAAAGTTTAAAGTTGTTAAAAAAAGTTTTATTATGGCAAAGAATAAAAGTTTTAAAAATAGAAAAGTTAAACGAGTTTTTCAAGGTAATAGATATACTAAGAAAACAGTTGAGGTTTTTTTGCAACAGCCTGACAAAGATACAAACAATGATGGAATAAATATATTGCCATGTGCTAGTTCAACAAAGTTGAACATTTCCATAGATAAAGCTGATCAACCTTTAACAAAACACGACGACTTTTTCTTTTTTTTTCATTTCCCAATGTTTAAAGATTTAATTTGTAGCATTGGATCTTGTGGTGAATGCAATTCAAAGGATATTGCTCTTGAATATCTCGATGAAAAAGCCAAGGGATTTTCAATACAATTTTGTATTAAATGTGCAACTTGTGAATGGACGTACTTCTTTAATTCATCTCGAGCATTTAGTATACCTGATAGAGATACCAGAGGAGTAAAATCTCAAGAAATTAATGTTAGAACTGTTATGGCCTTTAGAGAAATTGGGCAAGGTCACGAGGCAATGAAAATATTTGCATCTATTTTGAATATGCCCCCACCAATGAGTTTGTTCTCGTATAATGAAATAAACTCTGACCTATTAAAATTTTATGAAGCTGCTTCTTGTGATAGCATGAAGGATGCTGTGACAGAGATAAGAAAAAGAGATTTTCCAAATGCTGCTGAAAATGATATTGTTGATATACAAATTGGAATTGACGGTTCATGGCAGAAACGTGGTCATTCATCTCTAAATGGTGTATGCACTGCTGTTGCAAAAGCTAACCGTAAAGTTGTCGATTACCAAGTATTTTCAAAGTTTTGTCGTGGCTGTGCTTTGTGGCAAAGTAAGAGAAATAAAAGCGGTTATGGAAAGTTTTTGAAGACACATGTTTGCGACCTTAACCACTTTAAATCATCAGGTGCCATGGAATCAGCAGGTGCTTTATCATTTTTTACGGAATCATTGGCAAAGTACAATGTTCGCTATTCTCATTATATAGGAGATGGAGATACTGAATCTTATACAAATGTTGTAAAGGCAAAGCCATATGGAGAAGATCTTGTCCCAGTAAAAATAGAGTGCGTCGGTCATGTCCAAAAACGCCTAGGCACCCGGTTACGTCAAATGCGATGTGACTTAAAGGGTAAAAAGTTAGAAGATGGGAAAATTATATCAGGGAAAGGAAGGTTGACAGATAAGATCATTAATAAAATGCAAAATTTTTATGGCATGAGCATTAGGCAAAATACCTTAGAAGCATGGAGTGGAGACCGTACTATAGCCTTGTACAATATGAAAAAATCTGTTTTGGCTGTATTGTGGCATTGCTCGAATATAAGCAACAGCGAAGAGAGACATCAATTTTGTCCACGTACAAAGGAAAGCTGGTGCAAGTATTGGCAGAATGACAAAAATTATAAACCATCAATTAATTTGCCTCTTGCTATTAAAAGTATTCTTAAAGACACATTCTTGGCACTACGGTCAGATGATTTGTTATCAAGATGCCTGGATGGCGCAACACAAAATCCAAATGAGGCTTTCAACCAGATAATCTGGAAAAAGTGTCCAAAAAATATTTTTGTTACTAAAAAGGTACTAGATCTTGGTGTTGCTTCAGCTGTAATAAATTACAATGATGGTTTGAGAGGTTTCACAAGAATTTTTGATTATTTGCAGCTCTTGCCTGGAAGTTTTATGATCCAAGGATCGTGGAAGAAGGACGTATCAAGAGTAAAGAACACGATTAAAAATTCAACTCCAAAGCAAAAAAGGGCTAGAAGGAAAAGGAGATGTATCAGGAAGGGTTATATTGATAAGGAGAAAGAAAAAGAGGGAGTAGACTCTTATATTACAGGAAATTTTTAATTAATAAATTGTTTTTAAACTTTGAAGCTTGATTTCTCAATTGTTTGTTTTTGCCTGACTGCAATAAGCGAATCATTCATATCTTTTTAACCAGATATGCAATTGAGTTCAAATTTTCAGGGTTGTTTCTTTATAGATAGAACTGCAATAGCTTACTAGAACTAATCTTAAGCTTGTTTCCATTTGAATATATTCATATTTTACCTTTTTTTTTTTGTATCAATAATTTCCGTTAAAATTGAAAAAGCTGCCATTTTAAAAATAATAATTATTTTTAGTTTTTCTAGTAAGCTTTTGTTTAATACACTATAATCTATCAGTGTTGTAAGTTTTGGCTTATAATGTCATAAAGAGGCTGAGAAAATGTTGTTTTCTTTTTTCATTGATTTTTTTGCATTTTATGCTGATTCAGCAAAAAAAAAAAGGAAATTATTTTTTTTTTATCATTTTTAATTATATTAATAAGTATGTTTCTTTTAAACTAACTTTGGTATATGATTAAGTTGGCAATCAAAAAATAATTTTTTTACCTGATAACCACCTAAAACATTTTTACTCTAAAAACGCGAAACCTGGATTTGCTCACTGGAAAAAAAGTTGCAACCATACCAATATTTCAAATTAATATAGAATTTTTTATAAATTTGTTATTGGTGAGTCCTAGTCGTCACAGGATATCCCTGAGATCTAATTATTAAATAATAATGAATGAATATATAGGTCTTAAAATCTAAAGAAAAAACTCTAGTTTAAATTTAAAATTGGTGGACGTATTTTTCAGACACCCCTTAGGGTGTAAGTTAGGCTCAGAGTTTGGCTTATGGTTTGGTTATAGTATGACTTTTAATAAAATAACCTTTATTTTTGGGTTCAGGGTTGGAGTATCGTTTTCAAAAAATGCATTGCGTAAATCGTCACTTGTTTATAACTTTCTTACTTGTAGGAAGCCTGAAATACACGACCGCAATTAAAATATAACCAAAATTCTTTAAATGATAAATTATAATCTAAAGTTGTATATTCTTAATACTGAACCTAAATTTAAATTACAACTAATAACGATAGAATTTTCCATCTTATTAAAGTATTGTTTTCTTTTGTAACTTTTTATTTTTTATTTGACAATTTTTTACTGTTAATATTTTATTGTTATCAATTTTCAATTATATTTACATATGAAGCACAATTAAAAAATATTTTTTTAAAAAATAAAATACTTTTTTAAAGAAATGGCTACTTAATGGATGTCATGAATACGTAAGATCGATTAAATATAAATTTTTTTAAAAACATTTGCTAATTTAATTAAAAAACTATTTACAATAAATGTGTAAATGCCAAAGAAAATGGTTCATTCTCTTTCAAAAAGATACAAAACAAAGAGTCTTTGTACTATAATTTATGTTAGCAAGAACAGGTCAATAAAAAACCAAATCATGTCATGATTTGGTTTTTTATCGACCTTATTTTGCATACTTAAAGTAATGGTAGGTAAATGTTCTTGCTACAGGCCTTAAAAAAAAACCTAAACAAAAAGTTCTAAACTTGTATATAACAAAAACATTTTATAATATAGATCTTTATTTATTATTTTTTTTTTCTATTTGTGATATTTTTAGCATGCAAAGAAAAGTGCTGATATATCTAGTCTAAGTCCTTTTTAAAAAAGATATTTTTGAAGTATAAGTTATCGCTTATAACTTATATATAACTCATCTAAAAAAAACTATTTTTTTTACTTCTTTTAATAATATAAGAAAAGTGAAAGAAAAAGAGTTTTTTCCAGAGATGATTTCAGATCTTCATACCAATTAGTTTTTGGTTTGCATGTTTTAAGTACTGAATATTTTACTTCATTTGTTTATTATAAAAAATTAGGAAGAGTCAAGGAAAAGTCTTGGAATTTCATTTTTTGACCGGCCACCCTATTATCCAAACAGCACAAACTTGTGCTGTCCATATTAATACTACACTTGTGTAGTATTAATATGGACAAAATATCACACTTGTAAAACTAATTAAAAAAAAATTAATGTCATTAATTTTCAATGTACTATTTCTTTTAGTTCAAGCTCAAATACTTACTCAATGGACAGCATTCAGTGACTGCCCAGTTACATGCAATGTCGGTAATCAGGTCCGCACACGCACACGAACTTGTACACCTGCAAATTTATGTCAAGGAGTTAGTCTATTTGAAACTACTCCCTGTAACACACAATATCCATGTCCAGGTAAGATGATTAACACAGACACATACATATATTATATTTTATATATATATATATATATATATACTATTTATATATATATTATATATATTATATATATATATATACTATATATATATATACTATTTGTATATATATATATATATATATATATATATATATATATATATATATATATTAGGGCCCTGTGAAGCTTTGTAATTTTGATATGAATTGAATTAAAAATATGATTCGAGATTTCCAAAAATTCGAATCCTTAATTTTTTTTGTTTTGGGTATTTTGGGCTTCGGCGCTATCAAAATAACATTACTTAGATGCTTCATAACATTAATAGATGCTTCATGCCCTGGTTAACCAGGGCATGAAGATTTTATTTTGAAATATGTTATTAAATAAAAAATGCTGAAATTTAGACTTCAAAATATTGATTCGAAACTTGATTCGAATTGCAAATCAAGACCTGCTTTAACATTTTAATGTTAAAAGATATGAAACTTAAAATGGATAAACTTTCAATTAATTTCAATTTAGTGTAGTATGGAAAAAAATGTATTTTCATAACCGATTATCCTCACTTTATAAGTATATAGAGGGAACTTTTTGGTCGGCCCTATATATATATATATATATTATATATATATATATATATATATATATATATATATATATATATATATATATATACAGGGTGTTAACCAGGAATAAATTTGATACAGTGTTTTAACAAATTTGGGAATTCTTCAGAGTATTTCTCAATCACCCCCCTACCCTGAAATTAAAATGTGTTCTGGGAAAGCATGGTGTTCTTTTTTGGTGTTCTTTTTTTTTCTACTCTACTTCAGCACTGCATACATTGATTGATCAGCGCCAAAAATAAAATAAAATACCATCTGTGTCATTAAAGATGAATATGAAATCAACACAAAATTAGCTGTTGTTTCACGTCACGGCAAACTAATATCCGATTTCCGAACATATATTTGGAATGATATCTCTTTTTATTATGAACTAATCTGTGTATATTAATTATTATTGAGAGTAATTAATTTGATTTATTTTTAATCTTTATATATTGTCGTCGCTTTCATATCAAGAGTATTATTTTAAAAATATATTTCTTTTTCAATGTAATATAGTAAAATAGTGATCTCCAATGAGCCAATGATCTTTTACTTCTAATTATTATTTAAATTCTGCTCGACGTACTTTACAGACAAACCCTTAAATCATCATGTAATAAATTTTGTCATCAAAAGAAATTTTTTGAAAATAGATAAGGTTTTAAAAATAGCAATCAAGAGGTCATAAATTTTATATTTCACATTTATTGTGAGTTCAATTTTATAATTAATAGTAATTTATTTTATACATAAATCGCATAGCGAAGTAAAGTTATAATCACAAAGTCTCAGCAAAAACAACAACAAATGTCGTTTAATCATAGAGTAATATTATTAGCAAGCGATTGCATGCATGGCATCAAAGAATACCAGTAAAAAAGTAAAAAATTTTAGCCAACTCAGTTGATATAAAATACCAAACAAAAAAAAGAAAAACAATAATTAAAAGACTTTCCGTAATAACCGTAATTGATCAAAAGGTATCTGATATATCCTTCTCGATGTTTTTGTTGATGAAATACATGTACTACTTAAAGTTGAGTTTACGGTAAGACTTAATAAGTTATTTAACTTTTAGCCTTAACTTTTTAGGGCAAAACTTTTAAAGAAATAGCATTTTTTTTTTTTTTTTTTTTTAATTTTAATTCACCTCCTCAAGGCCGAGAAGGCCACTACAGACGAGGAGGCTACTTATTTGTGGCTATAACCCTCTCTCAACTCTATAACTCTGAAACACGAACCTTGACGAACAAGGCCGCTGCGCGGAGAAACGAGTTGAGCGCGGTACTATCAGGGACGTGGTGGGGATTGAACTCGGAACCACTCGTTTATGAAGCGAGCGCTCTACCACTACACCACTACCACATATAACTTTTGCGGGTGTTAATCTAAAAAAGTTTGTTATTATTTTGGATCTTTTAGATTAGTACTTTATTTCTTGCTAACTTTTTTATCTAATATTTGCTGTTGTTGGAATGCATTGCAAAAAACAATTTTCAAACTTTATTGCAAGTTGCCGAAAAAATCCCTAAAATCGCTTTAAATATCTCGATTCTCATGATGTTTTTTTCGAGAAACCAATTTTCGCAGTTATGCATTTGTGTTTTTATACCAATAATGGCGATTTAATTTCATGTTTTACGCAGTTAATGAATTAGAATTTTTTAATGTTATTTTTTATTAGTTTTGAATAATTATTAATTTTAAATTATTTTTAGAATTATTATTAAACTTTAATTTGGAAACTTTATTTGGAGAATGGGTTTTTTCATCTATAATTTGGGAATTTTAATTTTATAAGCATTTGGAAGAAACGCGTTTGACGGGGCGCCACAGGCCTAGTTTACACCCTGATATATGTATATATATATAGATGTGTGTGTGTGTATATATATGTATAATTTTTCACAAATATATATATTTGTGTGTGTGTTTTCATATCTGTACATATGTACGTATATATATATATATATATATATATATATATATATATATATATATATATATATATATATATATATATATATATATATATATATATATATATATGTATATATATATATATATATACATATATACATATATATACATATATATATACACATACATTTATATATATATATATATATATATATATATATATATATATATATATATATATATATATATATATATATATATATATACATATACATATATATATGTGTGTGTGTGTGTGTGTGTGTGTGTTTATAAATATTTACATATATAGATGAGTGTGTTCATATATATATATATATATATATATATATATATATATATATATATATATATATATATATATATATATATATATATATATAATTTTTAACAACTATATATATATATATATATATATATATATGTGTTTGTGTGTATATATAATATATATACACATATATTTTGAACACCTATAATATATAAACACATATATTATAAATATAATATAGGTGCCACCTATATTATATATCTATACATATATATGTATATATATGTATGTGTGTTTATATATGTATATATATACATACATATGTATATATATATATATATATATATATATATATATATATATATATATATATATATATATATATATATATATATATATATATATATATTTGTATATATATATATATATATATATATATAATACATAAGTATATATATATATATATATATATATATATATATATATATATATATATATATATAAATATGTATATATATACATATATAAACACATACAAACACACACACACAAACACACACTTTAAGTGTAATGGTAAAACTGGTGAAAAATTGAGTGATAGCAAAAAAAACCTTTACAACAAAGTTTCGTCTAAAAATCTGTAATTTAAAATTTTTTAAAATAAAATTTTAGAATATAGACTTGGTGATTGGGGTACTTGGAGTGCTTGTTCAGAATCATGCAGAGCAACTCAAAATTATCCAACGCGTGTTCGAACTCGTTCTTATTGTCTCAGTAATTCAACGTCTTCTTATCAATGTACTCCTGATTATATGATTAGTTATGAACCATGTAACATAGCAGCATGTTCAATAGGTATTGGTGAAGTAATTTGTTTAAAAAATTATTATTTTTTTTTAATTTAAGTTTTACTTATTTATACTTACTAATTTTTTTTTAAATTTAAACATTACTTCATAAAAGTTAATACTTAAATTCTGTTATGTATTTTTCTTTTAGTAAAGTCTTGCAGCAGTATAAACTTTACTTTTGTCTTTGTGTTGGATTCATCGTCTAGTGTTGATGCTCTGCAATGGCAAGATGAAAAAAATTTGGTTTTAGCTTTTGTTAATAGCTCATCATTTGGAGTGAATCCTAATGTTGATGTAGCTGTGGTAAACTTTGGAAAAACTGCTAAAGTAGTGGCTGACTGTGGTACATTTAAAAGCTATTCAACTTTTGAAACTTTCATGAACAATTTAAACCTGTTAGGTGGTGGAACTGCTATAAACCAAGGGCTTTTAGCTGCAGAAATTGCATTCCAAAGATGCCAAAAACTTAACTTGGAACCTGTTATAATTCTTCTTACTGATGGTTTTGAAAATATAGATAACCAAACTCCTGACAGCAACATAGCTAATGAAAATCGTATAAAAAAAGAAGCTCTTTTAGTTGCAGGTGCCACAAAGGATTACAAAAAGGAGGAAATAGATAGAATAACAAGTTATATTGATAATAATGGACAGAATGTGTCTTTTAGTTATTATGCTCCAACCTTTACAGATCTTTTAACCACCCTTGGTAGCACACTGTATTCTAGAGTTGTTGGACTGACCCAATGTGAAAGTAATGTTTTTTTTTAAAAAAGTATTTTTTTAGCATAATAGAAAACATATTTTAATACAATTTTAAATTTTTTTGCAATTTTAAATTGAGAGCATTTTTAAGTTGAAGTTTTTAATTAATTAGAGTAAGACTATTTAAACTTGGTAAAAGCAACTTACATAGTAAATTAAAAATTTCTATATAAAATTTCTAATTTTTAGAGTAAATTTAAATTTAAGCTTAGTTCAAATGCAATTTAAACCTGTTGAGTTTAAACCTCTGTTAAAATTCACTTATCACTATAAAATAGTTTTTAGAATTTAATTAAAAATGTAATTTTATATTTAAGTGAATCTATAACTATTGAGATTTAATTGCAATAATAACTTATGTAAAGATTTATTTATAACATTATTTTGCATTTAGCTCAAGGACAATGGACAACATGGTCTGCTTGGAGTAGTTGTTCTCAACTTTGTGGATTTACTGGTACTATACAACGTTCTCGTTCTTGTATAAATCCAACTTCAAATAACTTTCAAGGAGACTGCGAAATAATTAACAATATAGCTAACCTTGATTTTATGACCTGTTTTCAGCCATGTACTGGTAGGCCTTAAGTTTTACCTTATTATTATCATTTAACTTTCAACTCTTTTGTGTTGTTTTACTTTATTACTTAACATTTTTTTTAATGTGACAATTTATAATCATAAAATTTTTTTAATGATTATAAATTATAAAACTAAGGGCATAATAACTAACAAAGAAATAAATTATAAACATTACTAAAAAATGAAGTTTGTGCTTTAGGAAAGTCAATGTTAAAAGAGAAATAAGCACAATTAATTACTCTGAGTTGTTTATATTTAGTATTATTTTATTCTTATTAATTTAAGAAAATTTTGTTTTAAATTTTTTTTCAATTAATAAGAAGTATGAAAATTTATACTTATTGATGTTAACAGTAAATATAAAATTTAATAATAAAAAATTAAAAACATTCTTATTCTATTTTATTAGCTTCATTTTCTGAATGGAGTTCTTGGGCTGCGTGCTCAGCAAGCTGCCGACTAGATAGTGGTCCTCCAACTACCACACGGTTTAGGACATGTTCTTCTGGACTTGGATCTTGTATTGGATCTTTATCAGAGACTCAAGAATGCAACACGAATACTCCTTGTCCAGGTAATTATATATATATATATATATATATATATATATATATATATATATATATATATATATATATATATATATATATATATATATATATATATATATATATATGTATGTATGTATATATATACATATATATATATATATATATATATATATATATATATATATATATATATATATATATATATATATATATATATATATATATATATATATAAAGCATGTTCATTGTAATTGTTTACTTGTTCTAAGAAAAAAATTGCATCATTTTTAGACATGTAAAGCTTCAATAAATTGCTCTTTGTCCCCAATAACTTGATAAACAACATATTTCTTAAAAATTGTTCAATTTAGAGTTAAACTTAAGTTTTTTCTGCTATCATCCGGATAGAAAAAATAATAAAACATTATAAGTCATTAACACCAAAATCAGGCCTTATTTTAAAGCGTTACTCATAGAGCGATTAAGGTATGCCTTAAGCGATTTTACACGATTTAAGCGATTCACAGAATTTTCCTCATCTATACTAATATTTGATGAAAAAATGGAGTTGCTCTAATCCTTAATATAAAATGTTTATATAAATACCCTTAATAAAAATTTTTAAACATTGAGAAAAAAAATTTTTAAATTTTGATAAAAGTTATATTTATAAAGTTATTTAAAATCTAATAATAAATTTTTTATAAATTTCAAATAATTTAGTTTGGTAAATAAATTTAAATGTTAAATTATAACAAGTAATTAATATAATACAATGCAATATGGGCGGGAAACACAACTCAGATACAAGAGCTTGTAAATCTGAGTGATAATCTTATTTTTATTATCACAATAATCTCATTCAAGCTCATTCTTGAACTTGATCATTCCTTATCTGCAAAACAGGTTAGCATTATTTAGATCATCCTGTTGTTAAAGAATGCTAAATATAATTTTTAATTTATTTTAATGCAAATAAGATTATATTTTACTTTTAGGTTTTTATGACATAAATTTGTTATTTTTGTTTTACTCAAGGCATAATATCTTCATGGGGATCATGGGGACTGTGTTCAGCTTCCTGTCAATTAACATCAGTATTACCAACTCAACAACGATCTCGTGTTTGTATTGGAGCAACTCTTGGAGGAAATTGTGGTGGACTATCTACTGTTGATTCACAAAGTTGCAATGTTGGAATTTATTGTCCTGGTATTTTTGTTATAATTCTTGTTGATTCCCACTTAATTCCGAGTTCTCTTTAAGTTTTCAGTTTTTCAGAACTAATTTTGTTCTATTTTTATTTGTACATTACAATGTTTTCAAATAGGAACTATATCAGATTGGAGTTCATGGGGTGCATGCTCTGATGCTTGTAATAATCTTGTTTCACCGCCTTCTCAAACCAGAAGTCGATCTTGTATTGGATATTCAACATGGGATCCTACCTATTTGGGTTGTCCTAGTATTTTAAGAACTGAACAACAACCTTGCAATATTAACATTGGTTGTTCAGGTATTAGTCATTTTAATAATTAAGATGATTTTTGTAATTTATTTGAATCCATTACTGAAATTTTTTTTTTTTTGTAATTAAAAAGGTACATATGGCACTTGGAGTGCATGGAGCAGTTGCTCAGAAAGCTGTCAGTCTAATATTAATGTGTCTCCATTTCAAACTCAAACTAGACAGTGTTTAGGAGCTACACTAGGAGGTGGTTGTTCTGGACCAAGTTCTCAAACTCAAAACTGCAATGTGCAAGTGTCTTGTCCTGGTAACTTTGTACACTTTTTTGAAACTTGTTTTTGTATTTCCTTATTTTTGTAAAACAATAATTATCACTATAAATATAAAAATAAAGCAACAATTACAACAATAAACTTCAATTGTGTAGTTTTAACTTATTTTGTTTATTAAAAAAATAAACAATGAATGTTCTCTTTAATAAATTTAATTAAAAAAGTTAATCATAATTGTTCTTATAAATTAAAAGGTTATATTGGTAGAGCCATAGAATTTAACTTTAACTTTAAACAAATACGTTTAAAGCTGGTCCCCTACCATGAATCTATCAATTAATTATTATATTTTGTGTTATTTTTTTAAAGGCATCTTAAGTTTATGGGGAGCATGGGGATCATGTACAGCAAGTTGTCAATTAAGTTTCACTTCACCTACTCAAACAAGAAATCGTCAATGCACTGGTGCTACTTTTAGTGGCAATTGCAATGGACTAGTGTTAACTGAAATTCAAAATTGCAATGAGCAAGTTTATTGTCCAGGTTTGTCTTCTTCAAAAATTTCCGCCCTCCCCTAAAGCATGACATAATTTATTGATGACTCAATAATAAATATGTAGAAGTAATAAAATTGCTTTTTGATTAGTTTAGTGTTTTGTGAGGTTGTATTGAATAGCTTAATTTATTAAAATGCCATTTTTCTAGGAACAATATCGGATTGGAGTTCTTGGAGTGTATGTTCTGCATCTTGTAACAATCTTGTTACTGTACCTTCTCAAACTAGAACTCGTTCATGTTCTGGGTTTTCTACTTGGGATCCTACCTATACAGGTTGTCCTGGTATCACTAGAAATGAACAAATTTCTTGTAATGCAAATGTTGGTTGTCCTGGTAAAAAATATTCATAAAATTTTTTTCTGATTTAAATTTCTTTATTGTAATCTTTTTAAACTAAAATTTAAAAAAATATGTAACAGGTACTTATAATGCCTGGAATGCATGGAGTACTTGCTCAGAATCTTGCCAATCTAACGCAAACTTAGCACCTTTCCAAACTCAGACTAGACAATGTATAGGTGCAACACTAGGAGCTGGTTGTGTTGGGCCTAGTTCTCAAACTCAAAACTGCAATGTAGGAGTGTCTTGTCCAGGTAGCAATTAGTTTTTGTTTTAAAACCATTTTTTGGTTTAGTTAATTTATGCCACTTAAATCTTGCTTTAAATATTTTATCAACTGTAAAATAATGGTTTTATAATGTATAATTTTAAATTAGATTTTTATCAGAAGTAACTTTATAGCATCATTTTTGTTGTGTGTTTTTTTAAGAACAGTCAAAATGTAAAGTTTCCTTTTCTGATGATTATAACATCTAGACAAATTTTTTAAAGATGTTTTCAACTGGAGCGCAGTGCTTATGTTATTTTAATTATATGCTTTTGTTTCAGGTATTTTAGGTACTTGGGCGGCATGGGGAGCCTGCTCAGCCTCTTGTCAACTTGACTTAATTGTTCCTCAACAAACCAGTACTCGCACTTGTACTGGTGGTTCTTTAGGTGGTAATTGTAATGGAGCAGTTTTAACACAAACTAAAAACTGTAACGCAGAAGTTATATGTCCAGGTAATTTTATTAAAAATTTTCATCTAATTTATTTCATTGTTTTTCAGTTGTAATGCATTTTTTTTTATTTTGTTTGTTTAGTAGTAGATGTTGTTATTATTTCAGTATGAAAAACCTGAGGCATAAAACAATTAGGTTTTACCAATTTAGGTTCATAAACTAATGTTGACTGTTCTTGTGTATAACACTTGCTATTATATTTTATTTTATTATAATTTTGTTTGCATAAATAATAATAAAAAAATAATATTGATCTTCTTTTATAATTTTATTTTTTTGATTTTAAAAAATAACCTAATAATTGAATAAGTTCATTAATAATTGAATAAGTTTATTCAAATTTTTAAAATAAAATAACAGGAAAAGTTTGAAATTTTATTATATTGAAAAATAAGATAAACTTTATTAATGTCATTTTTATTCTATATTTATATGAGTTTGATTAACTATGCTACGCAATGCAGAGATTAATGAATTTTATTAATTCAAAAGAAATTAAATTGTGATTTCTTGGTATTGTGTTTGTAAAGAATTCTAAAATAGATTTTAGAAAATGATAATAGATGTATACCTCAAATTAGCAAAACAATTAACTAAAAAAAGTGAAATTTGAAAAAGTTTAGATTTATATCTAATGTTATTATTACCTTTAATTTTTTATTTTCATTACTTTTCATACTTTTATAATTTGTAATAATTTAATAGCATAATACAGATTAAATGATTCTAAATAGTTGTTAAAGATTTTTGTAACAGGTTATAATAGCTACAATAAGTTAGCTACAATAGGTTGGCTACAGGTAATGATAAAGACTACAAGAATAATTACTGATGCTTGTTTGTTTTTGTTTTTTTATCAAGGTCTCCAAAATGTAATCATAAAATTTACATATAGCATTTTGAAACCTCTTAAATCTAAATTGAAAAAAAAATTAAAAGACCAGAAAAATTAAAAGACCTGTTAGTTACTTATGAATGAATTTTGTAAATTTTGTTATTTTTTCTGATTTTCAAGTCCTGTTTTTGTGTGCTGTTCAGTTGATAAGATTTTGACCAAGTTTTGAAAAATTATTAACCAATGAACGCATGTTTCTTCTGTAGTGATAATGTTATTTTTAAAAAGTAAAATTACTATCATAAAGTAGACTTAAAAAAGATTTGTATGTAATATATTTTGTATACTGTTTTATATTGAAACACTTAAATAAACATAATAAAATCTAATTTTTCTTTTTTTTTTTTTCTTGTTTGTTTTTACTCCTTATTTTGGATTAAAAAGTTATATAATATATATAAGAGTTATATAAATTTTGATACAATTTTTAAATGAATTTTTTTAACAAAATATGCAATATAGGAGTATTAACTGATTGGACTGCATGGGGCGTATGTTCTGCTACGTGTAATACTCAAGTCAATGGACCATTCCAAACTAGAGATCGATCTTGTGTTGGTTTTTCTACATGGAATCCAAATTTTGCGGGTTGTGTTGGTGCTACTAGAAACGAACAACAACTTTGTAATCAAAATGTTCCATGTCCAGGTGAGATTCATTTCTTTGTATTAAACTTCTTAATGGTTTTTGCTGTAATAACAAAAAATGTTACTTGTACTACAAAAAATGTTTTTAACAAAAGGTAATTATGGTGCATGGGCTGCATGGGGATCCTGCTCAGAATCATGTCAATCTAATATTAATATAGCTCCATTTCAAACTCAGACTAGGCCATGTCTCGGTGCTACATTAAATGGTGGATGTCCTGGAGCAAGTTCTCAAACTCAAAGCTGTAATGTTGGAGTTTCTTGTCCAGGTAACTTTTTTTTTTTATATATATATACAATAAAATAATTTTTTTTAATAAACTTTTTGAATTTTATTAAATAATTCATAAAACAAAAATTAAAAAGGAAAATGCATCTACGATGTTGAATTGGACCTTTCACCTTGAAGCTATCATTTAATTTCTTATTTTGTATTGTATGTTGTTGTTTTTTTAAGGCATTTTAAGTTTATGGGGAGCATGGGGAGCTTGTACAGCAAGTTGTCAATTAAGTTTTACTTCACCTACTCAAACTAGAAATCGTCAATGTAATGGTGCTACTTTTAATGGCAATTGTAATGGATTAATGTTGACTGATACTCAAAATTGCAATGAGCAAGTTTACTGTCCAGGTTTGTCCTCTTGAAAAAATTTGTACTTACAAACAGCTATACAGTGATATATTGTCATTAGTTAAATGTTTATTTAAAAATCCGTTGAGAATATCAAATAGGAAGAAGTAATAAAATTAATTTTTGATTAGTAATGCATGTTTTGTGAGTTTGTATTGAATAGCTTAATTTATTAAAATGCCATTTTTCTAGGAACAATATCGGATTGGAGTTCTTGGAGTGTATGTTCTGCATCTTGTAACAATCTTGTTACTGTACCTTCTCAAACTAGAACTCGTTCATGTTCTGGGTTTTCTACTTGGGATCCTACCTATACAGGTTGTCCTGGTATCACTAGAAGTGAACAAATTTCTTGTAATGCAAATGTTGGTTGTCCTGGTAAAAAATATTCATAAAATTTTTTTCTGATTTAAATTTCTTTATTGTAATCTTTTTAAACTAAAATTTAAAAAAATATGTAACAGGTACTTATAACGCATGGAATGCATGGAGTACTTGCTCAGAATCTTGCCAATCTAATTCAAATTTAGCACCTTTCCAAACTCAGACTAGACAATGTATAGGTGCAACACTAGGAGCTGGTTGTGTTGGGCCTAGTTCTCAAACTCAAAACTGCAATGTAGGAGTGTCTTGTCCAGGTAGCAATTAGTTTTTGATTTAAAATTTTTTTTGTTTTAGCAAATTTAAGATACTTAATTCTTGCTTTAGTTATTTTATCAAGTGTATATTAAGGGTTTTATAATGTATAAAGTTCAATTTTTTTCAGAAGTAACTTAATAGCCTTATTTTTTATTTTTTCATGTGTTTTTTGAGAACAGGCAAAATGTATTGTTTTCTCCTGATGATAATATTATCTAGACCTTTTACAAATTTTTTGTTTGAATATTTTTAACTTTGTCAGGAGATTAGTACTTTTAGTTATTTTAATTATATGTTTATGTTTCAGGTATTTTAAGTACTTGGGCTGCATGGGGAGCCTGCTCAGCCTCTTGTCAACTTGACTTAATTGTTCCTCAACAAACCAGTACCCGCACTTGTTCTGGTGGTTCTCTAGGTGGTAATTGTAATGGAGCAGTTTTAACTCAAACTAAAAACTGTAACGCAGAAGTTTTATGTCCAGGTATTTTTATTAAAACTTTTTAAAGTAAAACATAACTATTATGTATTAGTTATAATGAATTTTTATTGCTTTTTTCAACAATATATTAAGTTAGTAAATCAGTATTTAAAACCTGAGACATAAAACAATTAAGTTTAAAGAAATGTTGTATGTTATATATATATTTATATATATGCTTGCTATTATCTTTTTTAATTTTTTTTTTAATTATAATATAATTTTAAAATTAAATAAATTAATTTTTTTTGATTTTTTTGGTTTTAACAAGGTATGTGTGCATTTCTTTATTCTTTCCATGTTTGCATTTTCTTTTATACTGATGTATAAAAATTTAATTTGTTTGAATCATATTTTCTGTTGTCTCCTCGCATTCTGTAAATGAATTTAAAAAAAAGTAAGCTAGTTTTTGTTGCTCCACTAGAATATATTCTACTATAGCAGGGCCTTCCCTAGATGTTCAGATCATAGAATTTAATTTTTTCTATTGTAAAATATTTATAATAATAAAAAATAAAGTTGGTTCAAACAAGTTTGTGCTTTTGTAATTTCTAAAGAGATATAAAAACATTTATAATAAACAATTATATATTATACAAATATATAAATGTATAACAGTGTTATATGACCAAAGTTTTATAGTTTTTAAACTATATAACTTTTTAGAATTATATATTTTTTATATGGCTTTATGGTTTAATAATCTAAAATTAACTGTAAAATAATTTTTTTTTAATTTTGCTTTTTTTTATTTATCATTTTTTAAATAAAATTTAATACTTAACCATAATTTTATTATTGTTGTATTTTATTTCTGTATTTTATTTTATTTTGGTATTAATTTATAAATTCTAAATTAGTAGAAATAGTGATTTAATTGTATATAGCAATTCCACAATACTTGCTTCTAAATATTTTTCAATTTTTTTTTTTTAAATAGGAGTATTAACTGATTGGGCTGCATGGAGCACATGTTCTGCATCGTGTAATACTCTAGTCAATGGTGGACCAATTCAAACTAGAACTCGAACTTGTAATGGTTTTTCTACATGGAATCCAAACTTTTTAGGTTGTACTGGTGCTAGTAGGAATGAACAACAGTTATGTAATCAACTTGTTCCATGTCCAGGTGAGAATTTTTTTTTCTTTATTCACTTTTATTTTCACCTATTTAGATTTTTGCAATTTTTAGTTTCTTAAGTTCATTTTTTTTGTAATAATTTTCAAGCGATTTAAAAATATTCTCAATGAATTTAGGTTTTTATACTGCTTGGTCAGCATGGAGTACTTGTTCTGAATCATGTCAATCTAATGTTAATAGTTCTCCCACTCAGTTTCACACAAGAAATTGTGTTAACTTTACATTGAATGGTGGTTGTGTTGGCTTAAGTTCTGAAACTCAAAATTGCAATTTCCAAGTATCATGTCCAGGTATTATTTAACCGTTTTAGATGATAATATATGATCATGATCATATTAATGAATTTATTTTGGAGAAACAAGTTTGCTTTATTGAAAATCACTATCACTACACATTTGCTACACTATTGTTTATTTCACAATTTATTTAAAAAAAATTTTTTAAATAAATTGTGAAATAAACAATAGTGTAGCAAATGTGTAGTGATAGTGATTTTCAAAAACAAATTAGTAAAATAAAAGATTAATTCTTTAGTTAATTATCATATTTTCAGGCTCACACATTATCATAATCATTAATGAACTATAAAGAATTCAGGAAACATCATCTCACACATCATTATAGTCATCATCATAATGATGACTATTACCAACATCATTTATTTAAGTAATACTTTATTGTTTTTAAAATATTCCCAGGGGATCTTACACAGTGGTCAACATGGTCCTCATGCAGCCAGTCTTGCCAGATTAGCTCAGTAGTACCAACAATGACCAGAAATCGAAATTGTTTAAATCCTACTTTTGGTGGTAATTGTCAAGGACAATCACTTACAGATGTAATGTCATGTAATGCAGGCGTAGTATGTCCAGGTAGAATTTTAAAATTAATAACAGTTTATGAAATTAAAATAAATAAATGTTGCATTAAAAAATTATTATAATCTAATTGAATTATTATTATTATAGAAAGTATAATCTTATTGAATAGTTATTATAGTTCAATGTATATTATTATAATTTTTGTAAATTTTACCAGGTCAATTGACTGATTGGACATCATGGAGTCAATGTCCAGCTACATGTCAACAAGCAGTTGGTCAATTTAATATGCAGTACAGATCAAGACAATGTGTTAATACAACTACTGGAAATTGTGGTGGAGCTTTGTTAAACGATCAAGTTGTTTGTGTTAGAGATGTTCCTTGTCCTGGTAAGATATTAAAATATAACTTTACGTAAAATGATTTTAAAAGGTTGTTTTTTTTATTCATTAAAATGATAATATAAAAATATAAGATAAAATATATGTATAAGGAACAATAATATATTAGTGGACAATAGTAATAAAATAAAAATTCAATTTTCAAACAAAATAGAAATAATATACAAGATTTAATAATTTGTTATAAATGCATAAAATGATGATCATAAGAAGAGTAAATGTAGAAAAATGTGAAAAATATTAAAAATAAAAGAATCAATTTCATTACTATTAATAATATATTTTTATAATACAACAGTACAACAATCTATTAATGAACTATAAAATATGATAGTAATTGTATAATAATATATTAATAATAGTAATAATAATAATAATAATAATAATAATAATAATAATAATAATAATGATATTTTCTCTCCACAGCAAAAGAAGCAATTTATCCAATAAAACTTTAATAGTGTTATTACTTTGACTTGTAATTATGAAGTTTTTTTTTGTATTGAAAAATTTGTTTATTTGTACTGAGGCATATTTTTTTATAAATTAGTTAAATTTTTTTGTTAAGTAAAAACTTTTTTGTTTTAAAGTGAGGAATATTAAGTTATACAATAATTTCTCTCCTTCAAATTAGCTAAGTACTACATTTTTTTTAGTCTTAAACTTTATTATTTTTTTAAATTGTTATTTATAGTATAAAAGTTTTTGTTTTGTTTATCATATAAATGTTACATATGAAAAATTCAAGTTATTTTGATTGAAAATATAATTACACCAAAAGGTATACTTGGCCAATGGAGCACTTGGAGTACGTGTTCAGAGTCTTGTAGAAGCAACTTGTTGATAGCCCCATCTCAAACTAGAACCAGAACATGCACAACAGCTACACTTGGTGCCAATTGTGGTGGTGCTTCCCTTGTTGAATCCCTCACTTGTAATGCTAATGTAGGATGTCCTGGTAAAAAATGAAACTATTTAAAATAAATTATTATTTATTTATTATATTCATATTTGTTTGAACAAGTTTTTTATTTTATTTTGTTCTACCAGGTGTTTGGACCAGTTGGGGACCATTTACTGATTGCTCTGCATCTTGCCAGTCTACTGGTAATATTATTCCAACTCAATCGCGTCAAAGGTTCTGTGTTAATAACACTCTTGATGGACCTTGTCTTTCTGATAATAATGGTGATAAAATCCAAACTGTTCAATGTAATGTTGGAGTTATTTGTCCAGGTACGAAAGTTTACTTTATATATTACTGGTTTATTTGCAGAGATAATGAAATACGTTTTTGAATTTTAAGTTTTACTCTTCTTTAAGTAATATTCTTAATTAAATTTTTTTAATGTCTTCATTACTTTTCATGATTTAGTAAGAGGAACTTGGGGTGCTTGGGGTGATTGGTCTTCATGCAGTGCAAGTTGTGATGCTGGTCTTATTCAAAGATCACGAGCATGCTCAGTTCCTTACCCAATAGGGGCTGGTGATGATTGTATTGGCAACACTACGCAAACTCTTCCGTGTAAACTGTTTGACTGTCCAAGTAAAAAATTTACTATTCCCTTCTTTTAATTGCGGTAAATAATAAAGTGACAAATAAACTGTGATAAATAAAGACTATTTATTGTAGTTTTAAAAATTTTTGTTCAATTTTTTCTCACAATTGAAATTGTTTCGATTTTTTTCAAAGAATCATGTGCTATTGCTAAACGCTGCAACTGTTCTCAAGTTAAACAATGGTCTTCTGTTCCTACATTTGACCAATTTCAATCAAGAGGCTTAACTCTCGGAGGAATTGAAACTGTGCTTGGATATTTAAGTTCATACGGAGATGATACTGTTGATAAAGCATGTCAAGGTATTTTTTTGTGTTTATTGAAGATAAATTTTGACCTTTTTAGTGTTAACAATGTATTATTTATTTGATAATGACACTTCATTATTGAACATAGCTTGCAACACTATGATGTTAACCACATTGAGATCGAATGTTGCTGATCAGTTAACTCAAGCTAAGGCTGCAAGAGCAAAACTTGAATTAGTAAGTCATTTTTGTTTTAATATTAAAGTATATTATTGTTATTATTTATTTTTTTTAACAATTTTTTGTTTTGTTTTTTTGTATATATATATATATATATATATATATATATATATATATATATATATATATATATATATATATATATATATATTGCATATATATATATATATATATTGCATATATATATATATATATTGCATATATATATTGCATATATATATATTGCATATATATATATATATATAGACATGGGTTATAAAAATATCATTTTTCGTTTTAATTTAGATTAAAAATGATTTACGTGACGTCATCTACTGTAATGGAGTAATTTTGAACAATCCGGGTTTATGGAACCTCTACGATTTATTATTTGAACGAGCAACCATGTTAGACGGGGTTATTATAGAGTTAAACGCTATTTACTTACGTTTTGATGCTGCGTTGACTTCTTGTCAATCGTACGGTAAGAGTTTGTTTTTTTTTATGAGCAAAATAACGCTATAGCTGAGTGTACATTTTACACATCAAATTATCGAATAAAGTTAAAACATATAAATAAATATTAAATTTATTTTCATTATCGAATTGTTTTATAAAAATCTTTTTTATTTTCAGGTTGGATACATCAAACCTTCAAAACAATTTTACGCAAATGCACCTTTTAAAATGATTTTTTAAAATAAATATATATACGTTTTTCTATTATCTTACTGAATGCATTATCAAATTTTGTTAATTAAACACATATATTTAATCTTGTATTTTTATGTATGCACTTATTTAGTCATTAATTTTTTTATAAGTTCTAATATAGTAAACATGTTTGTTTTAAATTGCTTTTATTTTGCCCCTTTTCTCCTTGTGAGTTTGGTATTTACAAAAAATATCTCAAATAGTTTATCTGAATATAAAAAATTAAAATACCAAGTAACCAAGTAGTTAAGCTTCCAAATAATTAAGTCACCATACATTAGGTTATCTAAAAAAATGTAAAAAAAACATTACAAGTTAGATACTGACCAACTTTTTCATTTTACATTAAAAAGTAAGATAGAAAAGATGTTCAGTATCTAACTCGTGGAAGTTTTTGTCATTCTTTTGTTAGTGAAATGCTGTTTTTAATCGCTTATAAATCTTCGGCCAGTAATAAAAGTTATTGCAGCGTGGCATTTATAGTTTTATTTGAAGTTGTGTCAGGCTTAACAGTTGGGCTGAAAAGTTCGTATCGTTTCTAAGAAATGGCGCCACTAGAATTAAATTCATACCATTTTTAGTTAGTACCAACCTTGAAAAGATACGTGTAAAAATTTAACAGCTGTCAGATTATTAGTTTGTGATATATTGCTCTAGTAGTGACGCTACTTTTGTTATTGTGAAAAAAATGGAAAAAAAAGAATTTCGTGTGTTGATGAAACATTACTTTTTAATGAAAAAAAGTGCTGCCGATACCAAAAAATGGCTTGATGAATGTTATCCAGACTCTGCACCAGCCAAAGCAACAATTCGTAAGTAGTTTGCAAAATTCCGTACTGGTCATATGAGCACCGAAGACGATGAACGCAGTGGACGCCCAAAAGAGGCTTTTACCAATGAAAATGTGAAAAAAATCCACAAAATAATTTTGAATGATCGTAAAGTGAAGTTGTTGGAGATAGCTGACACCTTAAAGATATCAAAGGAACGCGTTGGACATATTATTCATGAATATTTGGATATGAGAAAGCTCTGTGCAAAATGGGTGTCGCGTGAACTCACAATCGATCAAAAGCAACAACGAATTGATGATTCTGAGCAGTGTTTAGAGCTGTTACATAGAAATAGAACCAATTTTTTTTGTCGATACATAACAATGGATGAAACATGGCTCCATCACCACACTCCAGAGTCCAATCGACAGTCAACTGAGTGGACTGCACGCGATGAAACGACTCCAAAGCGTGGAAAGACTCAACAACCGGCTGGGAAGGTTATGGCCTCTGTTTTTTGGGATACGCATGGTATAATTTTCATCGATTACCTTGAGAAGGGAAAAACCATCAATAGTGACTATTACATTGCGTTATTGGAACGTTTGACGGATGAAATTGCAAAAAAACGACCTCATTTGAAGAAGAAAAAAGTTCTGTTTCATCAAGACAACGCACCGTGTCACAAGTCAATGAATACGATGCTTAAATTGAACGAATTGGGATTCGAATTGCTTCCTCATCCACCGTATTCTCCAGATTTAGCCCCCAGTGACTTTTTCTTGTTCTCAGATCTCAAGAGAATGCTCGCTGGTAAAAAATTTAAGAGCAATGAAGAGGCGATCGCTGAAACTGAAGCCTATTTCGAAGCAAAGGACAAATCGTACTACAAAAATGGTATCGAAAAGTTGGAAGATCGCTATAATCGCTGTATCGCCTCTGATGGAAACTATGTTAAATAATAAAACCGAATTTTGAAAAAAAAATGTGTTTTTCTATTAAACGATACGAACTTTTCAGCCCAACTGTTATCTACCCGAAATTTACAAGTTTTAATAATTATCAAAATAATATAAATAATTAGTATTATTTATGAACTGCGATAAATTTGTTACTTTACCCTGGATTCCAGTTTTATGTATGAAATTGAATCTAACATTTGCAAAGTTTGGAAAACTTTTTTAATTTTAAATTAACAGTTTAAACTAGGAAATAGTAATCCGGGTGTTGATCTTGTTCGATGCAAATGCGAAACAGGCAGTTTGATAATAATCAGAATGAAACAGCTATATTTTATATTTCGTGGAAAATGGACGGACTCAGACTTGGTTAAATAATGTAATTAATAAAATTAATAAAATTATTTTTATAAAAGAGCTACCCGGGAATCGCTAGAGTTTAGACAACATTTTGACACTGAAAATTCGGGTATGAATAGAGATGCTGATAGATCAAAACATTTAAAAGACGGTCTGAACGAAAAATGATGTTCATACTTATATTTTACACGTGTGGTATATATTATAGAAATGAATAAAAAATTATTTATTAATTATTATTATTAGCTAAAATTGTTAAGATAATAAAACATAAAAATTTATCAAAATAATTGAAATAATAATGATGGATATAAGAGTAAATAATAATAGATTTTAAATTGAAATAATAATGATGTATATAATGTAAATAATAGTAGATTTTTTTTTTTAAATTAAAACACGTAATACTAAGCAAACCATATATATGTTAAAGTAGCGATTTATTAAAGCATACATTAACATTACTAAAAGTAATTCGAAAAAATACACGCACAAACCTAAGATGTAGCCTGGATTTTTTTGTGTTTTAGCTTAATTCCAGACATATCAATTTTTTTTTACTACTCTCACATAAATTTATATTCATTAATAAATGCCCAAACTTTTTATGGTCATAATTTTCGAAAGCTGGGAGATTATACTATGAAGCTTAAAATTCATCGATGAATACAAGTCCAGATGAGAGTTGAAAAAAAAATTTTTTTTCAATTGTTGCTCTCACGTTTAGGGAACGAAGAGGCTCAAATTTTGGGGCTTTTTGTTCCCAGGTACCAATCATGGTAATTTTTTGCGAATCATCCTTATTTGACTTAAGTATAAATATATAAGTGTTTGAATTTTGCTCCATGTTTAGAAGTTACCTATCTCAAACACCGAAAAATCCTGGCTACGCCCCTGGCACAAACTATATATTTTTCAAATTGAATTTTATTGAGTAGTAAATAATCAATACTATAAATACTTTTTTCTCTAGACCTTTTTCTTCCCAGTAAGCACAGGATGTTTTTAAAACATTTATAAAACGTTAATATTTGTTTTAATAAGTTTTTTAAACGTTTTACCGATAGCGCAAAATATGCCCAGACCTCGCTTCGATGTATTAAAATTTTTTTCTACAAAAGGAATTTATTAAAAATTGATTTTAGAAAATGAATTTATTAAAATTGTTGCTAATGTATTGAGACTTTCTGAAAACTTTTTCGCAAAATGAGTTATTTTTGTTGGCGATGAAATAAACGGAAGAAAGTTATTTAAAGCAATGATGTTTAAAAATTGAGATGCAGAATTATCTAAACTAGCTATTAAGAGATCTAATTATCTAAATAACACCGCACCTACTCATTTTTGAAGGATTCCATTAAAATTCACAATATAAGCTTATAGGTTATTATAAAAGGTTTTCAAGAATATGAATTTGAATAAGTTAATTATATCAAATTAAGTGTTTGTATGCACCAGCAATAATAATGGAATTAAAAGATCGTTGTTTTATATTTCAATACACTATGACCCTAAATTATATTGTTTAATTGAATCCGTGTCAGCATTTATTTCACAAAATTAGTTTACATTCTCTTCTGGCATAAAATACATACAACCAAACAAGTTCAAGGATAATACTAAGCTTTATCTTCACTGAATGACAGAAGAAGAGTTGATGAATGTGTTGAGCGAAACGACGGTTGGGTGACTCTGGCGCAAAATCTAGGGATGAAATATAAGTTAGCTTTCTATTGGGTTTTTTAGCAAAATTCAAATTTTATCGGAAGAAGTGGTTTTAAACGAAAAAAATTGACTGAGGATCAAAACACAAGTATTAGGATAATTACGTATTAGCGTCAGCACAACAACAACCACCAATCGCCTTGAAGGCAGATATTTTCATTAAAAAGTGCATAAGGTACTTTCTTCAAGAAACAGTAATAAAAACAAATTAAAAAGAGCTGAAAGCTTGATGTTCCTAACGTGAACATCGACAAACAAATCATAAATTATTTATATTTTATTTATTATTCATCTGATTTCTCAAATGAATTTTTCACAAAAAAAAAAAAAAAAAAAAAAAGTTCTTACTATTTTTCCAGTTACCGCCATAACCACAAATACCTTTTTCACCACTTTTATGTTTTATTGATACTACATTATTATTTATTGAAACCAACCCATATGGCCTCCTCGCCCAAACTAAGATCCAACCTTAGTTTATCTCAAAAAGGTAAACTAAGGCAACAAAACTAAAAATACAAACAATTTCTTTCTGATAATCTGACTAGATAATTTAGACCAGATAGTTTGATTGGATGAAACAAATTTTAACCTTTTTTGTAGAAAAACGCAAAAACGTGCCAAACAGGAAACAGGAGCAATAATGAAAATGCTAGTTTCAAAAGGTGCAAACATACATTTGATTTGAGGTATATCAACAACAAATGTCGTTATGACGAAAACTTGCAAAGGATCATTTAATGCAGATTTTTGTAACGAGTAGATGTTGGTTATGTTTCACTAGTGGGTTTCATTCGAGAATCTTTTAGAAGATTTGTTCATCGTTACCGACAGTGCTCCATACCACGCTCGTTCGGATGGTTAAAAATTCTCCAGCTCAGTTGTAACGTTGGAATTAAACCCTACAGTTCAATGTTAAACCAGGTGGTAACAATCTGGTTTAAATGATCAGAATCTGGTTTAAATTATATAGTCTGATTATAAGAAAGAAGTTGTTTCTATTTTTAATTTTGTTGCCTTAGTTTACCTTTTTGAGATAAACTAAGGTTGGATCCTAGTTTGGGCAAGGTGGCTATATGGGTTGGTTTTCAATAAATAATAATGTAATATCAATAAAATATAAAAGTGATGAAAAAAGCATTTGTGGTTTTGGCGGAAACTGGAAAAATAGTAAGAACTTTTCTTTTTTTTTTTTTTTTTAAATTTATTTGAGAAATCAGATGAATAATAAATAAAATGAAAATAATTTATTTACAAAAAAAATATAAAGTTTTAAATTGAGTTTAAACAATGTCATTAAAAATCATTGTAATATGTAGTTAAACACCTCATTGTAATGAAATCATTACCAAATCATTGTAATATTCAGTTGTTAAAATCGTTGAGCAATGCTCCGTAGTATGTTGAGCAGCAACTCCTATTATTATATTTTTTGCTCTTCTTTCCTATTTGGTTCTTGCGTTTTTTTACTAAAAAGCTTAAAATTTAACAGCAGACTTTCGGGTCATAGGATTCAATTTAACAGCAGATTTTTTGGTAATAGTGTATTGACAGATTACTGGGGTATAAAAATGCCTAATTTGATATTATTAACTTATTCAAGTTCATGTTTCAGAAAACTTTTCATAATGACCTAATAGCTTACATTGTGAATTCGTAATTACAAGTTATGAACTTTCATTAACATATTAAGATTTCTTATTTACATGTTGTGTTTCTCAATTACCTTTTACAGTATTTAAGTTACATGTTGCGTTTCTCAATTACATATTTCGATTTCTTAATTACAACTTTCATGCTCTCAATTACATCTTGAAAAGGTATAGTTACCGCCAAAACTTCAAACACCTTTTTTATCAATTTTTTTATTTTATTGATAGTATATTATTACTTATTGAAAACCAACCCATATGGCCACCTTGGCCAAATTAGGAACCAACCTTTAATTACAAGATAAATTAAGGCAACAAAATTAAAAATACAAAGAACTTTGTTCTGAAAATCTATATTATAAGCTTTTCTTAATTACAACTACAATGCTCTCATTCATATCTAACATTATCTTATTTACAACTTTTATGTTGTAATTTACATCATACGTTTCTCAACTACAACTTTTATCTTCAAAATTATATCTTACGTTTCTTAATTACAACTCTTAAGTTCTCAGTTACATCTTAAAAAAGTGTAGTAGAAATGTCCTTTAGTTGTTTACCTATATTAAATAAAAAATAAAACCTTCATTAAATTAAAAAGTGAAAAAAAAAAAGAAAAAGGTACCAAAAAAAAAATTAAAAATAACTTTTTTAAAGTTAAACATCTCTAAGAGACATATACAAATTAGTAACCGAATAACTGGTGTCAAAACTTGACTACCAATTATATAGTATTATGTAGTAATACTATATAATTGGTATCTCAACTGCTGTAAGACTAGATGTTAATGTTCTTTTGTGAATAGTGATCAATTATTTACTGAATGTTTCTAATATTAATATCAGAAGCATTTTTAAATGAATAGCTGCTACACTATAACGGTATAAATTATAATTTTATTTAAAGTAAGTATAAAATAATTTAAAAAAATGCAAAATTATGCATTAAAGGACTAGACAGACCAGTCAAGCCTAAGTAAAATAAGGAAAAATTAGGAAGAAAGAAAAGATAAAATATTTAAAAATATATATTGAACAGATGCTCAGAACAAAAACAAAAACACTATAGTAAAGCGTGTAGTAAAAAATAATTGGGTAATCATAATTTATGTAGTGGTGCTAATAAACTTCTCTTCAGAATCGCGTTTATTACTATTGGCGTTTCGAAGAGGCTCTTTTGGAGCACTTAGTAACAGTCACAGAAAAAGGAAGAGACTTAATTAAATGACGAGTAACACAAGAATGAATTTTAGTAAGAGACGCTAGCTCTTTAGAGCAGTGCCTATTATAGTATTTGTAGAAAAGAGAAAGAGAAGCAAAATTACGACGATGTGATAATGGCTGGAGGTTGGCTGCAAGAGCAGGTCCAACTATATTTACAATGCGTTTTTGTACCTTATCTAAAAGAGATAGGGTATCGTTAGAAGATTCGCCCCAGTTAAGTTAACAGTATTCCATACAAGAACGGATTTGAGATTTATAGAGATGAAAAATAGAATCCAGAGAAATAAAGTGTCGAGCACGATAAAGAGATGCAACCTTAGCAGATGCTAATTTTGCAATGGATTTAATATATGGCTTCCAAGAAAGATCAGAAGTAAGAGTTAGTCCTAAAAGATAAAGGGTAAAGGATTCATCGAATACATTACCATTCATAAATATAGAAAGAGCTTAATTATTGCTATAACAATTGGCTGAAAAAAATTAGGTTTTATTTAAATTAAAGTACACCAGCCACTGTGAGCCCCATTCTGTAGCAGAAGTAAGATACTTTTCAAGCTCAAATGCCCCCTTCCAGAATTCAGAGAGTGTTGGTTTCTTATCATGACAAGAATAAATAGTAGTGTCATCAGCGAACAATGCCACCTTAGATGTGAGAAGATCTGGAAGATCGTTAATGTAAATTAAAAAGATTATATGCAAGTATATAACCTTGAGGAACCCCTGAAGTTACAGGATATGAAGAAGTGTGCTGTCCATCGAGGACAACCTTTATACTACAATTGGAAAGGAAGGATTCAATAATCTTAAAGGTGTTACCAGACACATAGAAAGAAGAAAGCTTATGGAGAAGACCAGCATGCAAACTTTATCAAAAGCTTTAGAAATGTCAAGAGCGATAGCCTTGGTATTAGCTTTATGACGTTTACTAATTTATTTACGTTATTTCTATGAAGTATTCTAATTTATTTATGTTATTTCTATAGTGTATGTTAATTTATTTACTTTTTATTTTTAAATCTTAGCTTAAATTTTTAAGTTTTAAGCAAATGATAATATCTTATTTATTTTTTCTTATTCTTATTTATCTTACTCTTTCCTTAAATTTTGATTCTTTAAATTTTTCTTTAAATGACAACAAATATTTATCTATTCTACTTTTACATTTTTTTAAATAAATAGTTAACAACAGATTTTTTAATAAATAGTTAACTACAGATATTTAAATATTACGGTTTTTGTAATTACGTGAGAATGGGGCTTGGTAATAAGGCTAAATTATTTAATTTTCTAGCCCCGCCAATATTAATTTTTGTTTACATGCTTCGAAACTGTATATATTATTAAACGGCAAAAAAAATTAAATTAAATTAAAAAAAAACAACAACCTATCGGTTATTACTGTTAGCAAATCAGCTGTAGAACGAGAAGATCGAAATCCATATTATTAATCAAAAATTAAGTTATTGTATATATATATATATATATATATATATATATATATATATATATATATATATATATATATATATATATATATATATATATATATATATATATATATATATATATATATATATATATATATATATATATATATATATATATATATATATATATATATATATATATATATATATATATATAATACATATATAGGTACGCGGAAATCGCGATTTACGGAACCGATTTTTATGCTAAAATTTTGGTTCTCGTTTTTTTAACTCTTTTTTAGGCAGTGTGAGGCAGACGTAGTTTTGTGTAGTTCCTTTCTAGAAACGTATATACATATAGATACTTTTTGGAAAGGAGAAAAGCTAATCTTGATTTTTTTAAAACTTTTATGAATGGTTACTAAACTTTTTATGGAATATTTTACTCCTGAATATTAGGTTGAGGTTCTCTCATAAATTTGTGGTCAAAGAAATGTACAGTCCGCTTTTTTTATTATTAAAATGTTTCGGTTTTTCTGTTTGCTTTTATTTTAGTTAGCGAAGTCCGGGTGTGGCCGATATCCGGATAAGGGGGCGATTCAAATGAAAATCTTATTTTGATTTATATTATTAGATTTAACTTAACTTAATAAAACTGTCCTAAATGCACTAACAGATAGTAAGTTAAATTTTTTTAATTCATAATAATAATTATTATTTTTAAATTATTATTCAAAAATTAAAGCTTTTAGTATTCAATAGCAACAGTTTTAATATTTTAAAACGCTAACATTTAATATTTTAAAAACACTAAGAAGTTTTTTGCTATTGTTCAGATCCTACCCGGTATTTTGTAGATTTTGTAAGATTTTGTAAGTATAAATCACATAAATTTTGGGTTTATTGATTTAAAAACATTTACATAATCACAAAAAGAAAATAGTATACAATAAGTAAATGTTAATAAACATTTACAATATCTTTCTATATATGGAAACACTTAAAAAACTTAAGTTAATGTTGTTTTTATCTGCGTTTATTGTTCGCATAAGTTTATAACCATTCCTAATGTTAGCTTGTTGCTTATAAATATATTATCTTTATTTTTTAATAGTTATACTTTTATTATTTAAGTTCATTTTGTTAGTATAGTTGTTGCACCTTAAGCAGAGCAGCTTTGACGACATTTATTACATTTCAAATTTCATTTGTAACTTACTGTGACTTACTTGTTACATTTGTAACTTACTGTTACTTACTTGTTACATTGGTAACTTACTGTTACTTACTTTTTACATTTGTAACTTAAGTTACATTTGTAATTTACTGTTCACAATTTCAAATTATTTTGTGTACACACTTTTTGTTATTTTTAGTTATTTTTAGTTGAATCTACAAAGCCTATCAATGGTAAGTTTGTATCAGTTTATATATTTTAATGATTTTAGAATTAGCTAGTACTTTTTAAACTGTGAATAGATTTCAAAGATTACCAATTTTAAAGTCATTATTTGCAATATTTACTTTTTATTACAAATTTTGAATTTTAGTTAGATCTTCGTCTTCAACGAATGGTAAGTTTAGCAGTTATTACTTTTTAATATGTGTGGACATTTTCGAAGACTGCAATATAAAACTTTTTATTAAATAATTTTTGTGCAAGTAGAATGAAATTATTACTCTAGTTTACATTTTTTAAGCTATTATTGATTAATACGTTGTTCATATTATTTATTCAGCCTTTTACTTTCACAATTAATTGTTTTATACTAAATTTTACATAATGCTATTTAGTACTAATCTATTTATGAATCATTGTCATTTAGAGCTAATGTATCAAGACTGTATCTTTTATATAGGTCACAGCATCCTGGACCCACAAGCAATAGCTCGTTTAAGCGATGGGTTGAGTTAGGAGGAAAGGACAGTGATTTCTTTAAATAGCCCTATCATCCTCCTAACACGGGTGCTGGGAGCTGCAGCAGAAGGGGAGGTGGCTGAGGTTGTGGCAGCACAGGAAGAAGATGGAATGGTGTCAGCCTTGTGGTCCATGGTGATTATTACAATTATTAAGCACCGCCATTCCTTTTCTTTATAAAATACATATTTAATATCAGCAAGTTTGATGGTCGTTTTTTCCAATTTTTCCAATTATTAACATTTGCATGATTTTTTTTCAAATTTTTACCCAAAAAATTTAAAAGCAAAACAATGTAATAGTCAAAATGAAATGGTTTTCATTTGAACAATTACATTATTTTGAAACAACTTTCAAAAGATGTAGTATAAAAACTTGTAAAGTTTAAACTATAGATAGATTTAAACTATAGATAGATTTAGAATTTTCAATAGAATTAGGGATTTTTTTAGGACTCTGTAGCCCATGTTAAATGCAAAGTTAAATTTATGTGTAATATTTCAAATGTTAATAAATGTGAAGAGTATTTTGCATACTTATTTACTATTCTTGTTTTAGTTTAATCATCTTGTAAACCCCTTTTATATAAAAAGTTATATGAACTTCTAGTCTACTCTTACATCTATCTTTTGATTCCAAGGTATAGGCATTTCGATAAGATTTGACAAAGTTATAACAAAATCAGTGAAAAAAAAAACAATTTTGGAACCAGTTTCTTCAATAAATCGATATATCGAAAATTTCCTACTAAAAACGTCATAACTTTTTTTTCAAATCGTTTTTAATAAATTTTTCACCATTAAAATACTGTATTGAAGGGCTTTTCTAATGACATATAACATTCTAGTATATGCTCAATTTAATAAAATAAGTGTACGTACCTAGTATAATATATATATATATATATATATATATATATATATATATATATATATATATATATATATATATATATATATACATATATATATATATATATATATATATATATATATATATATATATATATATATATATATATATATATATATATATATATATATATGTATATATATATATATATATATATATATATGTATATATATATATATATATATATATATATATATATATATATATATATATATGTATATATATGTATATATATATATATATATATATATATATATATATATATATATATATATATATATATATATATATATATATATATATATATATATATGTGTGTTTATGTATATATTTATATGTATATATATGTGTGTGTATATATATATATATATATATATATATATATATATATATATATATACATGTATGTATATATTTATATGTATATATATGTGTGTGTATATATATATATATATATTATATATATATATATATATATATATATATATATATATATATATATATATATATATATATATATATATATATATATATATATATATATATATATATATATATATATATATACATACATAATATACACAGACACATATATATATACACACATACAGATTTTCGATCGGATATACATCTGGTGAAGTGGGTGCCCATTCTAAAAGATTCTTCGTTGCAAACCATTCTAGAGTTTTTTTTACTTTGTGACATGGTGCTTTGACTTGTAAAAAATAACAATCTTCAGCTTCAGAATCAAAAAAAGTGTCAATATAGTCAGGTAATTCAGCAATAAATTCTAAATAACAAGAAGCATTCAAACGACCTTTGTAAAACTTCAATAAACCTATTTCATTTGCTGAAAAACATCCCCATACAGAAATAGTTCCACCACCACCTTGTGCTCTTGATGTAAAATTAAATGTTAAATTTTTTTCATTAGGAAGACGACGTACAAACTTACGTTTTTTTCTATTTACGACTTCAAATTGTGATTCGTCACTAAATATTACATGATGCCATTGATTTTGTATCCAACATAGTTTTTACACCAAGTGAGTCTCTTCTTTTTCTGAGCCTTATTTCAATAACAACGTCGTTTCTGTGTGTAACTTTTCAACCCTTTTTCTAACAAACGACGACAAACTGTTCTTGCATTAATGGTTTTTCCTTTTGCAGTATTCAACTCCATAGCAACTTTTCTACTTGAATCAGTACGATTTTTTTTACCAAGTGCCGCTATATAGCGGTCTTCTGTAGAATTAGTACATCTACGACGTCCTTGACCTGCTCGATTTTTAATTAGTAAATTCAATTTAACCTTATCAGCAATATTGTAGACAAATTTATGGAAGTTTTAGTACGTTTAGCAATATCAGCAATATTTAGTTTGTGTTGAAGTAAGTTTTTTACAAGTTGTCGCCGCTCAGAGCTCAATGCCTTTTGATCCATTGCATTAATTATCTGTTAGTTTTAAAATTACTGAAAAATTTTGAAAATTTACAAGATTTGCTATTTTAAATATTTAACTATGAGGCTAGTAGATAAATAAAATATCATACACAACAATGCGCCAATGCATTTAGTCATACACACAAAGTTACGAAAGAATGTGAGTATACTATAATTTTGAACAACATTTGTCCTATATGTTTGTATAATTGTTAATTTCTACGATGAATAATGAACAAATTTTGTAATTTTATGTGCACATTTTAAATGACTAATGTAAACACATTTCAAAAACACAATGCCTCTCAACAATATGATTAATGCATACAAAAATTTTACATGACAATCTTATTTTAAAATTAATCACTTAAACGCAGATTTATATATACATATATATAAATCTGCGTTTAAGTGATTAATTTTAAAAACTATGAATTTCATGAACAGAATTAAGACTTATCATGGCTAGATATAAAATAATGGCTAGAAAGTATGTTATATGGTTGTATACAAAAATATATATATAAATATAAAAAAGAACTATTAAACGTTATACAAAAAAAGCATAAATGATACACATAACACAGTTTTATAAATAAAAAATTATAATATTAGTAGCAATTTAAAAGATTTACAAACGCAATATGTTTGGATGTAATCAGGAAAACTTTGATTATTTATATAATTTGATAAATTTTATATTCTGAATACAGAATATAAAATTTATCAAATTTGAAAATAATGTTCTTAAAGCAGTTAAGTACCTTAAACTACATATTTATAAATTATAAAGTCTAAATAATGTATTTTTATTTAAAGTAATCAATACAACCCCCTCCCCTCAACCAACGTAAAAAAGAAAACACATAGATATGATATTTTCAACATTTTCACATGCAATTATTAAAAATGAGAAAGCACAATACAGAATTGTTTTACCAGATTGCACAAGTATACATTTGCACGAGTATTCATTTTCTCGAGTTTACATGTATCCAGTTGCACGAGTATACATTTTCTCATTTAAATGATCATATTTAACCGACCAACCTAATGAAAAAAAAACAAAAAAAAAAAATGTTTTGAAACATAGTTGAAACATAATTAATTTATGTCTTTTAGTAAATGATTTTAATTTTAAGTTCCAATGCAACTAAAAAAATCATTTTTAACAATAGACACCACGTGAAGGTAAGAAAGAGCCGTATATCTATTTTTTTTTTGCAAGCCACAAAACTTGTTATACCTATTTGCAAGCCACAAAACTTGCGGAACTAATATGCAAGCTACAAAACTTGCTGTACCTATTTGCAAGCCACAAAACTTGCTGTACCTAATTGCAAACCACAAAACTTGCGGTACTTATTTGCAAGCCGCAAAACTTGCTGTACCTAATTGCAAACCACAAAACTTGCGGTACTTATTTGCAAGCCACAAAACTTGCTGTAACAAATTGCAAACCACAAAACTTGCGGTACTTATTTGCAAGCCATAAAACTTGCGGTACACATTTACAAAAAATTAATATGCAAATGGGAAATCCATACACGACAAGTAATAATAAAATAAGTAAGAAAGACATATATTTATATTTCTTTAATGGTTAATAAAAGTTATGCTATAATAACTTACCAGCTGTAGTCTGCGCAAATTGGCCTAAAGATAACAAAAAAGTTATATAATCAAAAAAAAACATCTTGAAATTGTCAACAGTCAATAAAAATTACAGTTATCAAATCAGTTCTGCTTTACGTACAACAATTTTTCTAACAAAAAAAAGCAATTTAAAATAATAATAAAAAAAAAAAATTATATTACTGTATTTTGAAATTATATTACTGTATATTAGAAAAACACTAACAAGATACTTTTATAAGAATAAACTTATTATTGTAAAAGTATTTTGATATTTTTACAAGAATAAGCTTATTAATAATAAGCTTATTATTGTAAAAATATCAATAATAATATTATTCTAAAATATCAATAAAATTATAATAATGTTCTAAAAATATAATAATGTTTATATATAATGTTTATATACATATATAATAATTCTAAAAATATCAATAATAATATTATTCTAAAAACATTTTGTCAAAAACTGTATTGACTTAAGCCAATAAAGTTTTACTTTAAAGTATAATAATGTCATTTGTATATTTATATATATATATATATATTGTGTATTAACAACATTGGCATCTGATACTATTAGTTAATAAAATATTCCAAAGTAACGATTTAATCTTAAATCCAAATCTTTTTTAATATATATCATCATTGGTATAAGTTTAAAAACCTTAATCTTTGTTTATATTACATGACATGTAAACAAAGATTAAGGTTTTTACAAAACACCACTAAAAACGTTTGTCTAACCCTACCTAAAAAACAACAACAGTATATTTAATAAAGCACCTCTTAACGTATCTGCTCCTTATTATTTATCGTTGAAATTTGGCACATAAATAGAAAATATATGTATAAAGGTGGCTGAACAATCAAAAAAGCGGAAACTTCATGCCTTTGACTACAAATTCATGTCAAAATATCAACCAAATATTCAGGAGCAAAATAATCCGTTAAAAAGTTTAGTAACCATAAATAAAAGTTTTAAAAAAATAAAGATGAGCTTCTCTTCTTTCCAAAAAGTATCTATTTGTATATATGTTTCTAAAAAGAAACTCCACAAAACTACGTCTACCCCACGCTGCCTAAAAAAAAGTGAAAAAAGCGAGTCACAAAATTTTAGCACAAAAATTGGTTTCGTAAATCATATGCGCGTACCTAATATATATATATATATATATATATATATATATATATATATATATATATATATATATATATATATATATATATATATATATATTTATATATATATATATATATATATATATATATATATATATATATATATATATATAGATTTATATATATATATATATATATATATATATATATATATATATATATATATATATATATATATATATATATATATATATATATATATATATATATATATATATATAAAAGTCTACATAAGTTTATAAGTTTACATAGGTTACATACATTAAAATTTACACAGTTTTACAATAGAACAACATTAAAATGATTTTTACTTGAATTGTCAAGAAATATTGCGTATACACAAAGCTGGGTAAATGTCAAACTACTTGGGTGAGTCCAACATTTTAGTTCTATTTGATTCTTTTGTATCAATACCCATGAATAAGACTCATTCAATAATTTCTGCATCAGTTGCCCATATTTTTATATCACTCATACCACTTTCATTAAGATATGTTGTGGTTGATTGGTTCAAATATGAAGTCATTTTATCATTAATTTATAATTAATACACATGCAACTTACAACTTTTTCTCTTATAATTTCACTGTTGCTTTCACTCTCTGTAATGATATAAGATATTTCTCTAAAAAAGCAATATCACCTATGATTCGGTGTAGTTGTTAAGCACTCGAATGCAGATTAATACCCAGCAAACATGCTTTCATCGGACCGTGATGGATTAAGCCGCCGCTGGCATGCCGATGCTGGTCCATTGTAAAATCGTTAGCTACGGCATATTTCTGTTAAATGATTATTTTAAAAAGACAAAAAAAATTAAAATAATAAATTTTGCGGTATCATAATTACAAATTTTTATAGTGAAAAAGCCCAGACCGAAGATTCGTTTTTTTTTTTAAAATCATCTTAAAATCACCATCGCTTGTCGAAATTTTAATAAGATTTTAAATATTTTGAAAGTATCAAATAATACAAATTCTTACTATACTTCATTTAAAATAAATAAAGTTATAATTTTGTGGTAGTTAGAAACATGATTATCGTGGTATAAATGTAAATGTTTATTTCAAATAAAATATTTTAATAATTGTTGGTAACTTGAAGTATTATTTATTTAAAATATTAACTAAAAATGATACAATAAAGTACCCTGAAATATTGCTTAATGGAAACAATAACTTGTTTCTTGTTATATTTATAAGATATATATTTATTTATAATGTAACTGTATATAAATGCACACACACTCACAAGCACACACACACACATATATATTTTATATATGTGTGTGTGTGTGTGTGTATATAAATATATATATATATATATATATATATATATATATATATATATATATATATATGTATACATATATATATATATATATATATATATATATATATATATATATATATATATATATATATATATATATATATATATTTACCACCTAAATCAGCAGTATAAGATATATATATATATATATATATATCTTACACTGCTGATTTAGGTGGTAAATATATATATATATATATATATATATATATATATATATATATATATATATATATATATATATATATATATATATATATATATTAGGTGGTAAATATATATATATATATATATATATATATATATTTGCTGTTTATATAATAAGAAATGTAATTACAAAGAAACGTTTACATACAAAAAAAGTGGATTTATAAAAAACAGGCAGGGGCTTAAAGAAGGTACGGGTGTCTAAGGTCACCACAATCTTTTCATAGAGCTCCTACAAGGGCGGATCTAGGGGGTATCCTGTGTTGCCCAGGATTCACCCATAATATTCTAAGAAATTAAAAAAATTCCGTTTCATAATCTAAAAAGTACTAAACTTAAATTTATAGTATACTAATATGTATATATGAGTTCTATATAAAAAAAAAAAAAAACATTGCCTTTATAGAAAAACATACACGGCTGTAACAATGTTTCAGACTTTGCTCTCCTCCGTCATGTTCAAAACGCCGCTATTAAAATCATGATTCTTTTTTTTAAAGTAAACGGTACCGAAAGAACCCTTTTAATCAATTGTTATTGGAATGTATTTAATTTGCTTGCCGTAATAAAGGCCAAAAAAATCCCTATTGTTTCAGGATTCATTTGACCCGAATTTCCGGTAGACAACAAAAAAAGTTGCAGGAACGATTGATCAAAAGGATTCTCTCGGTTCCGTTTATATATAAAAATGAATCCTTAATTATTCTAATAACGCCTTAATTATTCGCATAAAGCCTTAAGTATTCGAATAAATTGAAGTTTATCAAAAATTAGCTAATAAGTAGTTTTTATTACAAATTTTATTTTTGTTTACAATTATGGATTTGTTGCTATCCAATGCCATTAAAGCCAAGCATTTGCCTAATATTACAACTTACAAAGCAAAGCTTCGTAATAATCTTAAAGAATTAAATTCAAACTTTCCTGTTGTAAACAAAGATCTTCTTTCTTTAAGAAATTCTGAAATGGAAGCTTTTATTCCTATGCAAAAAGAATATGAAGACTATATTGTTTTAAAGTATGAGTTTAAACACGTTTTTTTTCATGTTTTATTATTTTTATAAAACAATAATTCTTGACAAATAATGTTTAGTTAAATATGTTTGTTTTAGTTATATTTAGTATATATATAATATAGGTACGTGCGTATCTGGCTATTTACGGCACCAATTTATAAGTAAAAAACTGTGTAAAAAGTCGGTGTGGTAAGGATGTATATTATAGTTTTTTTTTTTAGAATTTTATATCAGCTTAGACTTTTTTTGAAAAGTAGAATGTTTTATGTTGTATAAATTATGTTTTTTTTCCAAAAGTGTTAAGTTTTTCAGTGATTTTATTGCTCTTTAAAATTTTGTTCGTGTTCTGGAAGTGCATTGATATTGAAGGCATGTTGCTACACATTTAAAATTTTGTCACCTAGTGGAGGTACATTTCCCACCTTTTTTACAACTACTGTTACTGTTACACTTTATTAAACTGTTTCTGTTAATGTTACTGTTACTTCTTAATATAAATTCCGTTGTTTTTTTTTACATTTACTAGCGATTTTTATTAGATTTTCAAATTTCGTTTCTGTTCTGGAGGTACATTAATATTGAAGGCATGTTGCTACATTTTTAAAATTTTTCAGTAAGCAGTTAAAATCTATTTTCTATGTGCCTGCCAAATTTCATTAAAAAATATTTATGCGCAGACACCCTATTTTTCTGTACAGTGGAGGTATGTATTTCCACTTCCGTTTAGGCGGGGAAGGGGGGGGGGCGTAAAAAAGATGAGCATTTGGTATATTAGATTGTTTATTTATAATAATGAGATATATAAATAGTTTTCATTAAAAAGGTATGAAAAATTTTTTTCAATAGCCTTTTATTAGTAATAAATGGCTGTTGAAAAATAAAAGTTGTTAGTAATAATATTACTAACACTATTGATGATTTCACACACCAAAATTAGTTTCAAGGCTAAATTCCGTTAAATCTAATTTAAAATGCTGAAATAAAAGTTATGACACTTTTTTATGGTGGTTCAGAATAAAATGCGAAATAATTATAACAAACAAAAACAGCATTTTCTCAATTTTTTTCTGTTAATTGTGATTAATTGCTGACCCAATTAAATAGTAATTAAATATTAATAATGATTAAATTACAATTAAAGTAGTGTTATGATCGTTGAATTTAATTTAGTGCATCATGGGACCTAAAAAGAAAACAAATCTATTTTATGGTAAAGCTAAATCTTATTTAGTTTGTAGTTTTCCAATACCAGCTCATTTAAATATGGGCTGTAGAAATGGACATGTACTGCATATATTGGCAACAAACAATGATTCATACCAAGTAACTGTAGAACTAATCAGTAAATATTTTATCATCAACATTTCTCCCAATCAGATTCTGCAACTAGTTAGAAAATCAAAAGTCTTTGTAAAAGCTTTTTCACGAAATTCAAAACAATTTATTGACATCTGAAACATGCTCTTTGAATACCAACCAACAACATCTGCTGTGACTCAAACATCACAGTTAATCACAACCTCTAATCACATTGCTTCGTGTTCTTCATTTTTTTCTCAGCAAATCACTGTTTCGTTTCTATCAAATAGTGACTCTTCTCAAGAATCATTATCCAGGTTGAGAGCTGACCAGGTTAGTCCATTAACCATTTTGGAAAACGAAATTGCAGTTAAAAAGAGAAAACATAAAGAAGATCTTAAAGGTTGATTTTGGTGTCACAGATATTGCATTAAAATGGCTAACATCATACTTGCACTCTCGAAAATCTTTTGTTTCTATTGGATCATCAAATTCTAGACTAATAGCAAGTTCAACAGGAGTACCACAGGGTTGTGTATTAAGCCCATTTCTATTTTCCATGTTTGTTTCACCTATATTTCTTATTATTGCTAAATTTGGTACAAATCATCATCAATATGCTGATGATACCCAACTTTATACTTTCCTCAGCCCTGGCAAAGAGAGCATCAGCAAAATTACTGAGTGTGCTAATGCAGTAACAACATGGTTTCTAGAAAATGGACTTCTGCTTAATCCAAATAAAACAGAAGCTATTTTATTTGGATCTAGAAAACAAACTAGCAAATATAAAAATGATTTGAATATTGCGTTTTCTGGAACCACAATAACTACAATAAATTCAGTAAAAATCCTTGGAGTCATCCTAGATTCAAAGCTCTCTATGGACAAGCACATAAACAATATTATTAAATCCTGCAATTACCACATTCGTGCACTTCGCCACATTCATCCATGTCTGACCAAAGAAGCTGCAAACATAATTGCTTGTGGCATCGTTAACTCTTAGCTTGACTATTGTAACAGCATTTTATCTGGCACTTATCAAAAAAATATTAAAAAACTCCAACGAATTCAAAATAACTTATCTCGTATTGTTTTCCATTCTCCTTTCTATTTAAAATCAGAAATATTGCTGAAATCTCTTCATTGGTTACCAATACATCAAAGAATAATCTATAAAATATCAGTTATCACATATAAAATTTTATTATCAAAATCTCCTGCATATTTATTTGAACTCCTAGAAGTCCGAACTTCAAAACAAAATACAAGATCATTAGACAGTTGCCAACTTACACGTCGTCAACAAAAAACCTCCTTAGGCTTAAAATCTTTTTGTATGGCTGCACCTCGAATTTGGAATGGTTTATCTTTGAACACGCGAAACTCAACTTCTATAGAAACATTCAAAAAAAGACTAAAATATGAACTTTTATGAACCCTTTTTCAGACTCATAGTTTACTTGTTTAGTGCTTCTGAATTACTTCATCACTATTGTGGTTGTTGTAAATAATGGCACTTTAATCTCTAATTATTATTATTATTATTATTATATATATATATATATATATATATATATATATATATATATATATATATATATATATATATATATATATATATATATATATATATATATATATATATATATATATATATATATATATATATATATATATATATATATATATATATATATATATATATATATATATATATATTGTAAATATCGTTAAAATACACGATATTTTATTTAAAATTTTGTTATAAATTTTAATATTAGGTTTTTATCATTAAAAATAATTTTGTTATAAATTGTTAAAAAATTTTTGTTATATTAAAAACTTTTTTAAAAATGTTATTAACTCGTTTTGCACATTTCACTAAGCAAAATCATGCGCAAATTAACAATAACGTTCTACAACAAAGCTACGGTTAGCCGAACGCGAGTTCTTTACAATAGTTGCATTTTTCCTAAGCAATCCTTCATAAAAATAATGTTACTTAAATAAGCATAACTTTTTTTGTAATTGTTCGTTTTTCATAAAATTTTCACCATTTTAATATAAATTCAAAGCTCTTTTGAACCATATATAATACTTAAATGAATAAATTGTTTAAAATTTTTACACACGTACCTAATATATATGTTATGACTTAACAGGTCAATGGAGAATGGTAACTGTCTTTACAACTCTGCTGCTTTATTAATAAATTCATCTGTTAAAACACATGAAATTCTTCAATTATTAACTTCTGTTGAGTTGTTTGAGAAAGCAACCTTTTATTCGAGATACCCAATAATCTTAAACCAAGTGAAATCTAAAAGTTTTTCCTCGCTCTCTAGTGTTTTCATGGCATGTGTTTCATTTGAGAGTTCTGATTCTTTTACAGAATTAAATGATATAAGTATTGCTGAACTTATAAAAAAAGAAGCCTATAACAATTGCAGAAACAATAAATTTGCTTCTTTTCTTTGTTTAATTGCATTATCTACAGTGTTAAATAAACAAATTTGGTCTATTTATCCTGAATTCGGACTTGAAAAATATAAAAAGTTATTTAATGTATGTATATACCCACGTGGTGATCATAAAACAAATAAAGAAATTCTGAGTATTTTATGGTGTAACACTGATTGTCGCTCTATTTCCAAGGATAAAGATATGTGGTCACCAAATCATTTTGTCCCTATTGTAAAAAGAGAAGTTTTATGCTCAAAGAAATTTTTCAAAAGTGATTTAAAAAGAGGATTGTGTTCAGTTTTGCCAAGTGTTTTATCACATTCTTCTGTTAACACAAAGGTTCTTAATTTATCTTGTCAACCTCTTAAAAATCTGTTTTCAAAAAAAAAAATCATTAGTTCAATCTCACATAAAGTTTGGCATAAGTAATGAAACTAAAATTATAGATGTAAATATTGATATTACTCCTTATCCAATCTTACTTAATTGTATTCCTTGTTCATCGGATCAGTCTTTAAGCCTTCCTTTTTATGATGTTTCTACTTACTATGAGCGCGGTAGACAACTATCTGCTGGCAAAGATGATTCAATGTTATTAGATCTAGTTAATAAAATACTTATTCCTAACTCATCTTTTGTTTTTCCTATTTTTGGTGAAAAAAAGAAACGATCATTTTTACATAAATGGCTACTTGAATATTCCTGGTTAGCTTACTCACAGATTGAAAATGGAGCATACTGCCTTCCATGTACACTGTTGGGAAGCAGAATTCCAAACAATACCTCAATAATCAACTTCATTCGAAAACCTTTTAAAATATGGGGTAATGCAATTCGTGCTTACATGGATCACAATAATAATTGTCGACTTCATCAAATGTCAATGCATTGTCTTAACATGCTGCAATCTAGATCTATTTCAAAAAAAATCTAATTGAAGTTGACATCGATAATCAGAGATAAAAACTTATTATAAGTAATCGAAATAAATTAATTCCAATTATAAAGACAATTATTTTTCTTGGCCGCAATGATATTGCTTTTCGAGGTCATCGTGATGACAGTAAGTATCATCCAGAGATCGGAGAAACATGTAAAAACAACATTGGTATAGGTAACTTTGTAGAGCTTTTAAATTTTCGCATTGAAGCAGGTGATAAAGTTCTTGAGCACCATATTCGTTCTGCTCCTAAAAATGCAACCTATATATCTAAAACCACACAAAACGAACTTATTAAATGCTGTGGAAAAACAATCGAAGAAGTTCTAATTAACAAAATTAAAAATTCAGGTTATTTTTCTATCTTGTGTGATGGGGCCTCTGATTGTTCTAATGTTGAACAGCTATCTCTAGTTATAAGATACATTGACTGTGATAATGTTATTTGTGAAGATTTTCTACGGTTCATTGAATGTAAATCTGGTACAACTGGTCTTAGTCTTGCGCAAAACATAGTTTCTGCAATTGATGACCTTGTTCTTGATATCCAAAAATGTAGAGGTCAAGGATATGATGGTGCTGGGGCAATGTCTGGTAAATTAAAAGGTATTTCATCAAGAATTAAGTTTATCAATTCAAAGGCTATTTTTGTTCACTGTGCATGCCATAAACTTAATTTAGTTGTAAGTAAATCATGCAATGTTCAGAGTGTTAGAAATGTTCTTGATCAAATCAAAGATATATCATATTTTTTTAACTTATCACCTAAACGTGCCAGCTGTCTTAATAAATTCATTTTTCCTGGTCAAGCAAAATTAATCGATACATGTCGAACTAGATGGGTTCAGAAACTTAAAGGTCTGGATGTTTTTTTTGATAACTACATATCTGTTTTTCATTCAATGGAAGAAATGGCATACAATGAAGGTAAGAGTTATAGTATTGATACTTCTTCTAAAGCTTCATGTTTTTTAAATCTTATGACTAATTTTTCTTTTATTGTAAGTTTAGTTTTAACCAAACAAATAATGGACTATTTCTATGCTATCACTGTTGTTCTTCAAACTAAAGCGTTTGATATATCACAACAGTGTAATGAAATAAATTGTTTAAAAACTCAAATTTTAGATTTAAAAAAAAAATATTGATTTCTATCATAACAAATGGTACTTAATTGCTCTTGATCTAGCTAAGACTCTTGATGTTTCAGAAGTTAAACCAAGGCTCTGTGGCAGACAAGTTTATAGAGATAATTATCCCTCTGACACAGCTTCAGATTATTTCAAATATTCCATCACATCTCCTCTTCTAGATCATTTAATTAATAAATAAGAAGATAGATTTGATATAGGTGATATGGTTGTTTAGAAAGGTTTATCTGGTATTCCTGCAACTGTTGTAAAAAAAAATAAAAAAAAAATGTTTTTGGAAGTTAGATTTTATGGAATTTTTGCATTTTTATATATCGGATATGCCTCATCCTACATCAATTCATGCTGAATTAGATTTGTGGGAAACATTTTGGAACAATCAATCTGTGATCTTATCCACTATTACAGAAACTTTAAAATCTATTGATATGAGGGGTTTCCCAAACATTAGGGAAGGTTTTTTAATAATGGGAACAATTCCAATTACTACATGTGAATGCGAGAGGAGCATTTCTGTTATACGCAGACTGAAAACTTTCAAGATTTAATTCTTTAGCTCTGATGTCTATTCATCAAGAAATAATTCCTGATGTAGAAAGAGTTTTGAATATTTTTTCTGTTTTAGGGGAACGACGCTTAGAGTTTGTTTTTACCTAATATTAATTTATTAATTTCTTTTTTATTTATTGACTATATTCTTGTATTTTAGTTTGTTTTATATTTAAGTTTATTTTATATTTCATAAAAATTAGAAAAAACAAAATTAAAAATTAAAAAAAAAAACTTTAAAAAAACAATTGGCCTAACTGCCTATCAAGAAAAGGAAAGAATCCAGAAATGGAGGGCTAACCTAAGGCAACAATATTAATACTTTACATAAACTGCCTTTCAAGAAAAGGAAAGAATCCAGAAAGGAATGGCTAACCTAAGTTAATAATATTAATAATTTACTTTAACTGCCTATCAAGAAAAGGTAAGAATCCAGAAATGGAGGACTAACCTTAGGCAACAATACAATTACTTTACACAAACTGCCTATCAAGAAAAGGAAAGAATCCAGAAATGGAGGGCTAACCTAAGGCAACAATACAACTACTTTACACTAACTGCCTATCAAGAAAAGGAAAGTATCCAGAAATGGAGGGCTTACCTAAGGCAACAATACAATTACTTTACACTAACTGCCTATCAAGAAAAGGAAAGAATCCAGAAATGGAGGGCTAACCTTAGGCCACATGACAGTTTACAGATGGAGTGCAAAGTCCTATGGCTTACCTTCTCGTTGGTGCACTTCGTTAAATAGGTTAGACAAGTAAAAAATGTCTAACTTATGAACAGAATAGCCAAGGCAATATTGTTGTTAGTTTTGTTTTATATGGGTAATTGAGAACAATGCCCGGTAAGTAATAATAAAGTACTGATGCCGCTTTTAACTCCTCCCCCCCCCTCGCTAGCCCGAGGAAGGGGCTTACAAAAAAAATATTGCAAACTGTTTTGGCAACTTGAAAAAAAACAGGCAACACCCACAAAAAATCCTGCATCCGCCCCTGTCCTAGGTGGGCTTTACAAGTTAAAAAAAAAGGATCTCCAATATAATAAAAAGGTTAAAGCTTGAAAAAGTATTTCCATTAAATCAAGAAAGTAAATAATATCATACAGTTTATAATAATATCATATAGTAAATAATATCATGTCGTAAATAATATCATATAGTCATATAGTTATAGCCAATATTTATTTAAATATACTGGTAATTCTGTTAAATATCAAAATAAGAGCCAATTAAACAAGTAAAAAAACTAAGAATAATGGAACTCGATTTTTATTTCGAAAAATCAAGAAAACTATTTATCTAATTTAAAAATTTCATTTTTTATTATAAACTTAAAGGAACTTAATGATTTTACAGTATTTAAATTTTTTTGTTTTTTGAAAAGTGTTCCATAGTTTTGGTCCGCGGGTTGATATTCCATATTCAGAATACTTACTATTATTTCTTGGTTATTTATAATTATTCCAATGGTTTATTCTAAGAGTATAATTTTTGTTTACATTTTTTGTAAATTTATCATTAAAGTTTTTTGGAATAAAGCTGTTGTTACATTTATATATAAAAATTAGGTGTTGGTAAGTGTTGATTTCATATATATTCATCATTTGCATGTCTTCCATGCATGTTGCAGTCGGCATGCATGTTTTTGTAGAGAAAATATTTTTTTAAGTTTTTTTGGTTGAGTACTAGCCCATGTGATATTGGCATAGTATATGAGTAAATATATATATTACATATGGACAAATACGATACATCAAACCAATTGTTTTACTAATTTTTGATTGAATATAGTTAATTTGGGGAAGCCATGATAAATTTTCACCAAAAAGAATTTCTAAGAATTTTATTGAATCATTTTTACTAATTAGTGTATCATTTAAAATCAAATCAGGTAATTTTAAAGGAAGTTTTTCATTTTATGATTTTTTATGAAATAAAGTATATATTATTTTATTTACATTGAGTGAAAATTTATTTGCCTTAAACCATTCATCGACATTCATTAGTTCAGAGTTCATGTCAGAATACAACTGATTAATGTCACAGTTTGAAAGGAAGAGATTTGTGTCATCAGCAAACATTATTGCGTTAAGCTTTACTGATGTATTATTTAAATCATTTACATAAATCAAGAAAAGCAATGGACCAAGAGTTGACTCTTGTGAAACTCGACAAAAAATTTTAAGTTGTCCTGATTCATTACTAATAACATATTGTTTTCTTTCAGTGAGGTAGCTTTTTAACCAATCATGGGTTTTATTTATTACTCCGTAGTGTTTTATTTTTTCTAAAAGAATTAGGTGATCAACCGTATCAAATGCTTTTGATAGGTCAATAAATAATCCTAGAGTGAAGCTACTATTTTCAAATCCTTTAGTAATTTGGTCAACTATTTCAATTATTGCGTGTTCTGTTGAATGTTTTTTCCGAAAACCATATTGTATAAAATAAATTATTTTCATTAAAATGGTTATAGATTTTATTATAAATTACACGTTCAAATATTTTTGAAAATACAGAAAGTACTGATACAGGTCTATATTTAGAGATTTCAGATTTATCATTATTTTTGTAAATTGAACATACTTTTGCCAACTTTAATGCTTCAGGAAAAATTCCTTCTTTTATTGAAAGTTTTATAATATGGAACAAAGGTTTGGAGATGTATTTTTTGTTTGAAATAACTATATTACTAGAAACGCCATCAAAACTAGGTGATTTATTCTTTTTTAAAAAAGAAAGCAGTGTACGACTTAGGGATGAATAATAAGTTAAAAAGAATTTAGCAGAGTGAGATAAAAGTACAAAAAGACAGATGTCCAGAAGAAAACAAAGGGCCTCAAAGTGGAAAAATATTAAAAACTGATATGAGTAAAGTGTAGTAAAAAGTAAATAAGAATAATAAACAACAGTCAAGGGAAGTCATTAGTTGTTGTGCTACTAAATTTTTGTTAGAGTCCAGCGTAAATGTGATTTGTAGATAGAATTGGTGATGGAGTAGAATTATTCGTTTTATAAGTAGTCACCATGTGGTTTGTATTCTTAGGGTGATAAACATTCATTATAGATGTAAGTGTCATAAACGTCTCGAGTACAGTATGGATTCATGTGCAGTGTGAACGCATAAAGACCTCCAGCTTTCATCCGAAACTGGTATCCCAAAAGAAGTTCCACTCTGGGTCTACACCAGGGTATCTTTTTAAAGGTATTGTGTTATCCCAAAAAGACTATTCTCAGAGTATCCAGTCAGGACGATTGCCACAGACTACTGAATTGACACTGGGACCAGAGGACACTTAGTGGGGTTCAGTACAACTTGCAAACAGTAGTAAGTAGTTTTTTGACATGAGTGTCTATTGGGTGCAGTGGTTTGTCAGAGTCAATGACAGTTGTGAACTGTTTTGAATTCTTATAACTATGTGTGTTATGTAAGTAGATAATGCAGTGTACGTGTGTTTGATTACTTTTGTAGCAAGTCTTGATAGTGAGAGATATCAGTATAAAAATAGTTGAAAGTCTTTTTAGTTGGTGTTACATAAGGTAGACGTGAGTACTATAAGTCTAATAAACGTGTATCATTCAAAAATAGCACAAAAAAATGTTTTTTATTTTCTTTCTCCCCATTATATCGTTAATTAAATTTCATGTTTTTTATTTTCTTTCTCCCCATTATATCGTTAATTAAATCCCATGTTTTTTATTTTCTTTCTCCCCATTATATCGTTAATTAAATCCCATGTTTTTTATTTTCTTTCTCCCCATTATATCGTTAATTAAATCCCATGTTTTTTATTTTCTTTTTTTTAGTTGGTGTTACATAAGGTAGACGTGAGTACTATAAGTCTAATAAACGTGTATCATTCAAAAATATAGGGGGAGAATGAAATCTTTTTATTTTCTTTCTCCCCATTATATCGTTAATTAAATCCCATGTTTTTTATTTTCCAACTTAATAGTGGTTGCTTGCAGCTTTGTTGGGAGTGAATCAGAATAAGAAAACAAAAAAAAACTTGAACAGTTTTGTGTAGTTCATTGAACTTGAGCAGTTCTGTGTAATTCATTTACATTAAATTGTTTGTTTTTATGTCACTTTTTTATGGACACGGACAATGGACATATATATATTTCAGATTGTGTGTGTTTATATCGTTATACATTATATATTTACATTATATTATTTATATCGTTATACATTATATATTATACATTATATTATTTATACATTATATCGTTAATTAAATCCCATGTTTTTTATTTTCTTTCTCCCCATTATATCGTTAATTAAATCCCATGTTTTTTATTTTCTTTCTCCCCATTATATCGTTAATTAAATCCCATGTTTTTTATTTTCTTTCTCCCCATTATATCGTTAATTAAATCCCATGTTTTTTATTTTCTTTCTCCCCATTATATCGTTAATTAAATCCCATGTTTTTTATTTTCTTTCTCCCCATTATATCGTTAATTAAATCCCATGTTTTTTATTTTCTTTTTTTTAGTTGGTGTTACATAAGGTAGACGTGAGTACTATAAGTCTAATAAACGTGTATCATTCAAAAATAGCACAAAAAAATGTTTTTTATTTTCTTTCTTCTCATTATATCGTTAATTAAATCCCATGTCCCATGTTTTTTATTTTCTTTCTCCCCATTATATCGTTAATTAAATTTCATGTTTTTTATTTTCTTTCTCCCCATTATATCGTTAATTAAATCCCATGTTTTTTATTTTCTTTCTCCCCATTATATCGTTAATTAAATCCCATGTTTTTTATTTTCTTTCTCCCCATTATATCGTTAATTAAATCCCATGTTTTTTATTTTCCAACTTAATAGTGGTTGCTTGCAGCTTTGTTGGGAGTGAATCAGAATAAGAAAATAAAAAAAAACTTGAACAGTTTTGTGTAGTTCATTGAACTTGAGCAGTTCTGTGTAATTCATTTACATTAAATTGTTTGTTTTTATGTCACTTTTTTATGGACACGGACAATGGACATATATATATTTCAGATTGTGTGTGTTTATATCGTTATACATTATATATTTACATTATATTATTTATATCGTTATACATTATATATTATACATTATATTATTTATACATTATATCGTTAATTAAATCCCATGTTTTTTATTTTCTTTCTCCCCATTATATCGTTAATTAAATCCCATGTTTTTTATTTTCTTTCTCCCCATTATATCGTTAATTAAATCCCATGTTTTTTATTTTCTTTCTCCCCATTATATCGTTAATTAAATCCCATGTTTTTTATTTTCCAACTTAATAGTGGTTGCTTGCAGCTTTGTTGGGAGTGAATCAGAATAAGAAAATAAAAAAAAACTTGAACAGTTTTGTGTAGTTCATTGAACTTGAGCAGTTCTGTGTAATTCATTTACATTAAATTGTTTGTTTTTATGTCACTTTTTTATGGACACGGACAATGGACATATATATATTTCAGATTGTGTGTGTTTATATCGTTATACATTATATATTTACATTATATTATTTATATCGTTATACATTATATATTATACATTATATTATTTATACATTATATCGTTAATTAAATCCCATGCTTTTTATTTTCTTTCTCCCTATTATATCGTTAATTAAATCCCATGTTTTTTTCACATCGAATTTGTTTTTTGTAATTTTTTTACTACAAAATTTTTTTTTAGCTTTCTTGAGAAAATTTTTGTAAAAGCGTTTATATTTTTTGTAACTTTTTTAATTAACTTCATTTCTTTTTTTTAAAAATTTATTGGAAAGTTTATTTTTATTTTTTGAACATTTTATAAGAGTTTTATCCATCCAAGGATTAAATATTGTTTTTTTTTTAATTATTTTGAATTCATATGGGCATGTTTCGTTATAAATATCAAGAAATGTGTTTTAGAAAATATTAAATGCTTTATTTGCATTATCACAATTAAAAACCTAATTCTACGTTTCTTGCTTTAGTTTCATTGGAAAGATTATTCTTAATAACTTCTGACAGTATGCGTTTTTTTAGAGTTATAGCTTTGGGATCACCGTTGGATGGGGCTGTGAAAAGATTTATTTTAACGTATATTGGGAACTGATGACTGATATTAGTTTTAAAAATACCTGTCTCAAATGACGCTTTTATATAATTTTTAAAAAAGATATTATCGATTGCAGTTGCCGAACTTTTAGTTACCCTAGTTGGTTTATTTATAACTGGTAAGATATTATATTTAAAAAGCATGTCAAAAAAAGATTTTGTTTTTGGATATTTTTTTATTTGTCAGAGCGTTCAAATTTATGTCGTCGACAATAAACAAATTTTTTTTTCTCTATTTATTTTTGAGACTGTATTTTTTATGAATTCTTCGAAAAATTTAATTTTTCCACTCGGTGGACGATATACGCACCCAACTAAAATGTTTTTATCTTTGTCGTTTATTAATTCAATAATTTCATAATTAAGATTTGACGAGCATAGTTTATTTTTTATTTTATATGAATATTTGTTTAAAACATAAACATCAACTCCTCCGTTTTTATTACTTTCTCGCGTTTGACTAAATAATTTATAATTAGGCAATTCGTAAATAGATTTAGAATCAAGTGTATTGTCATGCCAGGTCTCTGAAAGAGATATGACGTCAAACGTGTAATTTATAATATTTAAGAATTCTTTAAACTTGTCAAAGTTTTGGTTTATGCTCCTAATATTTACTTGTAATATAGAGAATGAATGCGGCGCCAACGTGTAACGCATTGTATAACAATGGGTAACGCAACGTGTAACAATGGGTAATGCATTGTTGCAATGAAACTTTCGTAATTTTTTAATGTTTTTTTCTTTAATATTATATAAACTGAAAAAATAAAAAAAATAGTTTACGTTGGACTTGAATTGTTTTGCTTTATGTTATGATTTTGTTATGGGAGGAGGGGGAGTTAACTTGTTTTCTAAAATTTGCACCCCCCTTCCTAAGTTTATGCTGAATTGGCACCGCTGATAGCAATAACCAAGAAATTATATAAATGGTTTGAAAAAAAATAATGCGTGCATTTGAGGCAAATGTGACAAACATCCCGATTTATTTTGTGACAAGTAACCCCTTATATGTTAGTAGAAAGACACCTGTAAATTTACCTTAAAGCGTGTGAATTTCATGAGATTTTTTATAGATTACGTTTCTCAAATGAATAAAAAACTTTATGAATGTACATTCAAAACGCAATAATTTCCGTTTAAAAAAAGAAATAATCAGCTTTTGCATATTAAAAACAAATATCGTAAAATCGCCTAAGTTTGGTCACCATGTAACTTCGGTCATTTAAGAAAAAATATAAAAAAAGCATGCAAAACTCATATTTTACAAACTTTTTTTTTTCAAATAATATTTATTATTTGTTCGTATATATGAATCTATAAAAAAAAATAATAATGTTTATATGCAACCTGCTAAAATAATTCTTTAGCAAAACAACAATTTGAAAAAATGCATACTATTAAAATAAATGATCAAATTTAATCTTAGTATTATTAAGAATCAGCAAATCAGAAAATTATATTTACAAAAAAATAATTATTAACTTTTGAAAACTTACTACTTTTTTTATAAAAATTAGTGAAATTTTGAAATATTCGGTCATTTACGAATAAACAACGGAGACATTTAGCAGTAATATCGTGATATGTTGATAAGTGATGCAAATGTAAAATTTACCGGTAACTTTACCAGTAAATTTTGACATTTTTATAATGGATGCACACCATGGTATTTTATTTGAATAAAAAATTTGTTCCTAATTTCAAAATTAGCTGACGGTTCATCGAGTTCTAAAAAATCTCAAGCTTGTGACATTTTTGGAGATAAAATTACAGCTCAGCAACAATTATAGATGCGTTGCGAATCCTGTAACGATTGGTTGTGTGGATCTTGCTGTTCTACTATGGTCAACGATACGTGCAAGAATTTTCAATAAATATACAAAGCTTATTTAAAGCAAAATAGTTTTTTTTTTGTTAATTGAAACCTTTTTAAATTAATTGAAAAAAAATATTTTTCATTTTATTAACCAGTGGCATAGCAAATGTGATAATAGCCAAAGTAATAAAATAGTTGACTAATTACAAAAAAAATTAAAAAAACAACTTCTTATATTTCAAAGGCCTTTTTTTATGTGCTTCTTCTTGTTTTCTTTGGTGCCCCAAATAGACTTTTTTATTTTATTTTTTTTTGAGCCCGGGACGACGGCCTCCGTAGTTACTGGTAATACCTAAATTTACAATAAAACAACATTTAAAAATTTTACAATAAAACAACATTTAAAAATTAGTTTTCATTATTTGTGAAGGTAAGTTAGTGATACGTTATTATCGTTATTATCGTTATACGTTATTATACGTTATTAGTATTTATATAGCGGCCGGAAAGTTCGGTCAAGGTAGATATTTTCATTTTAAATTTAAATATCGAGTACTAATTTTTATTTTTAATTTTTAATTTTTACAATATCAATTATCAATATAATATTCTGTATGTTTCACGAAAAAAACTGGAGATTTTTTATTTATGCGTGATAAATAAATGTTCAAAGCTCAAGTGACCGAACTTAGGCGATTTTACGGTATAAACAAATAACTTTTTTCCCTCACGTTAAAAAAAGAAGGAATTAAGTGTGAAAATATTTTTTTAATAAGGTTTATGTTGCACGATTTAAAAATTCTAAATCATATCTAGATTTTAGATATGATTTAGAATGCCAACGGTTATGAAACGTAGTTAGCAATTTTTTTTTTTTTTTCTCTAACTTTAAAGTCAAAAAAAAAATTAATTAGTTGATTTAATGTTAATGAATTTTCATGAATTAATTGGATTTTTTTAAATAAAATGAATTTGAAAAGATAGCCAGAAATAGCTATCATTTTTTTTAAAGTCCAAATAATAAATTTAGCAATCATAAGAATTTAAGAAAATTTGTTATTTACTTTTTCTTAAATTGTTTAATAATCTCAAAAGTTTGAGACCATTAAACATGCATTAGCTTTGTTTTAAGTGTTAAAATCGATTAAATAGAAAGTTTACAATAAACTATAATTATAAAAGAGAGGCCGACTAAATACAATTGACAATTATTTCATTTAATAAGTATTTAGTATCTTGAGCACCCACTAAGAGTGATCTTAGAAAGATTGTTATCGTCTTTTCGTATTATTTTCAAATAATACGAAAAGATAGAATTATTAGCGGGTGTTTAAGTTAAAAGTAAAGATTTAATTTTTTCTGAGTTGTTCTGATATTGTTTGTTTTTTGGCGATTAAAAAGAATATGTTAATCTGCAGTACGGAGAAGTAAAAAGCTGCGACACCAAATGATAATATCGGTACCGGTATCGGTACCAAACGATACCAACATAATCAATACTTTCGATATCAGTATCAATTAATCTCAATATCGATAGTGTAAGGCATCGTACCGATACCAGATGATAAACTGAGATTCGATAACAATTACCTAGTGTCTAGTTAAAAGCAAAGTATAAAAATTTATAATATATTTTATTAAAAAAACTATTTATAAAAATTAATAATTTTTTTAAATTAGCTTTTTTTTTGTGTATAATAAGGTTTTATAACAATATGACCCTATAAAATATTGCGCAGATTCAAAAAGTGTAATGCATAAAGTGTTAAAGTTACAAAATTTAGGTGAAAGTTACATTTAACTTTTAGTTATATTTAATTGAATCGTACAGAAAAAAACCTGATAGTCTTTTTTTCATTATTTTTCATTTCAGCCAATCAGTGTTTACCGACAAGCTATAAACAATAATTTCCAGCGCTGTGACTCAAAGTTTACTTCAGTGGCCAGCTAGCACAACTCAGAAAAAAATTAGTCTTGGTTTCTGTTACGTGTTTAAAACCTTGTAAATCAAAACAAAAATAACACGGGAAATGACTTTAAATAATAAATACTCTATTAGTTTAATATTCAAAAACAAAACAAAAAAATTATATAAAATACAAATAAAAAAATTAAGAACATAATTTATTTCAATGATTCTTTACGTTGATTAACACTTCCTTTATTCCGAAACAAAAATCTGTATTTCGGAACTCACGGAACACTATTTACCGAAAAACACCAGTTAAAATATTATTGGTTACCAGTAATAGTATTATACTAAAATTCCGAAAAGAGTGTGAAACAAGTGCATAGTGGGCCAGGTGGTGGACAAAACATAAAATATAGATATTTATTTTTTAGTAAGTGTCTTTTAAAACCACAAAAATCAGTTGCGGTTTCATGTAATAATGAAAAATATATATATTTTTTTTTAAAGCGTGAAGTTTTTTTTTTTTTTTTTATGCATAGCTATAGTTAACAGTAACTTTTTTAAATTTTATGATCTTACGGGATTAGTTTATATATTTAAACTATTTAACAGTAAAGCTTTACCAAAAAAATATGATAATTAAAATAAGTAAAAATCAGCCTTAGTTTGTTAAATAGTTTTTAGAATTAGCCACTATTTAACTAAAATTTATAATAAAAGTAAATATATCTTAATGCAAATATATCTTAATACAAATATATCTTAATACAAAGTGATATCTTAATACAAAGTAATTTTTTGGGCATAAAAAAGAATTTTGATAAAAAAGAAAAGATCAAAATAATTTAGTCCACCATATGCCTAATATCCACTATGCCCACTTTATCCAATATGCCCACTGCGCAGTGATAAAAACACGCAACATTTAAATTTGAGTTTTGTTTAACACGTTTCGCGTGTTAAACCATTAACACATTTTGTTTAACACTTTTTAAAAAAAAAATTTTTTTTTACGTTTGTTGGTTGTATTACAATTATATGTTGCAAAAAATAAAAATAATAAACTTTCACAAATTTTTGATAAATAATAAAGCAAATATAAAATAAGGTATCTGAAGGAAAATTAAAGGATCTTGTCGTCAAAACTTTAAATAAGTTCAAACAAGCATTTAACAAAGATAACAACAAAAATGTTAAACTTCTACGAATTTCCTAAGTATATAGTATATAATTAAAAGAAAGATCGCACTGATCTAATCAACAATATTTTATATAAACGTACCAAAATATAATGAAATATTAAGTAAAAAGTGTAACAACCAACAAAATAATGAAGAAATATAAAATAAGTAAGTAAGAATAAACTTTCTATAAATTCATATTATTAATAATAACAAAATACTTCATCTAATGAAAAAATGCTAATAGTAAATTAAAGTTTTTAATTTAATTTGAAAAAGGCAAAAAGTAACGAGTAGTTCAAAAACAAAATTTGGCAAAAACAATTTTACTCCAAAGATATGATGTATGGTGTATGGTACCCGATAGTTCTTCCAGCACCCGTGGTTTCCTTTTATATAAAACTCCTATGTTTTTTGAAATTTTAGTGTTGATACGATGATTCCAAGTGATGTTTTCATTAAGATAAACACCAAAAATCTCTCACGGAATCCCTTTTTATTTTAATTTGATCGATAAAAATTTGAGGTAATTTTAATGGCAAAAAGCGCTTATTAAAAAGCGAATGGAATAAGGTCTACTTTGCTTTATTAGTATTTAGAGTTAACTTATTTAAACCAACTCGATACATGTCTGAGTTTTTTATTCATTGTTTTAAAGAGCTCAAAGATATCATTGTTAGATAGTAATAAGTTTGTATGATCTGATAACATAATACTTATTAGTTTTGAGGCTTTATTTAAAAATAACAACTTTTTGCTGTTCAAAACGATCTATAATAACGTTTCCTTTTGTTTGATCTGCCCCAATTGCTTTATTTTTTTTTAAATGACTTGAAGGCTCTTTCAAACTCTTCAAACAATAGTTCAGAAGGCTTATTTGAACCAATGCAATAATATATGGGTACTAGAAAAACAATAAATGAAGGTTTGGTCTCGGGGATTTTTTTGGACAGTGTTGGACCTATATCAATAAAAAAAAATTTAAATTCTTGAGCAATAGTTCTCGGTTCATAAAAGCTCTTGTTATCGACTCTAATCATTTGTGGCACAAAACCCGTGCATGATTTTTACTTTCCAATAATTTCTTTCATTATTTGTGCCATTTGGCCTCATTATAAGTGATTGGGAGTAATAATATTTGTCAAGTTTTTGCGAATTTTTCCAAAAAGATTTTTGCAGTCCTTGTAAATATTTTCCTGTGTAGGAGTTTTTCTTTTCAAAAAATTTATGTATCTGCTTGATGATTGGATGATTTTTTAAGTTTTTCTTTTAATGATTTGTTGTAAAAACATGCAAAGGTTTTCGCAAACGCCGCCTCACTTCCAATGATGTAAATAAATAACTAGATATCTAACTTCGCCGTTTTAGTGAAGCCAATTTAATGCGTTGGAAGCCATTATTATATCGGGCAAAAAGCTTTTAGCGATCACATTCTTATAAAAAGATATTGGCAATTTTAGTGTCCTTATTCTTGGAATTAAAGATGATTAGAATCACAAACGATCAATTTAGTGAGCATACAGTCAATACATACATATTTGTTAGTCAAAGATTGGACATGCTAACGTTAGCATGTTAAGTTTGTTATAACAAACTAAAACAAACGGCAATTTTTATAGCCACAAAAATATATATTTAAAAACATATTTGCATTTAGAACATCAAACTAAAACATCGTATAACATATTTTATTATTTTAAATAAATTTTTATACAATAAAATGAAATATTCATAAACCCTTGAACAATATTAATTTATTTGTTTGTTGTCTTAAACCAATTGACGACTTACTTAGAACTTTAGTGGTATAGTCCTGGGCATATCTGAACATTCGAATTCTAAAGTAATATTCACATATCTTTCTAACAAGCTGGCTGGAATGCAAATCTTCATTTTCAGTCCACAATTCTATGTCGTGACTATCAAGTCTTTTAAAGACTTTTTTTTTAATAATTAATTTGTTAACACAATGGAGCATCTTATGCTTTATATTTTTATCTGAGGTTAATTTTGGATTTTTAAAATCTTTACCACTAATAAAGAAGTTAAATACTTTCTCACACATCTCTACAACAAAAACAACATCCCTTGATGGCAAAAACAAACCACCACGATTTTTCACATTATTTAACGAAGAATGAGATTTCGCATAGGAATGTTCGTATGATAAAATATCAGTTAATGATTGAGCACAAACATTACATGAAATAGTATTTATCAAGTTTCTGACTATAAAACCAGAAATATATCCCAATATTGCTTCTTTGTAGCTAGACATTTGAAGTTCATCGCAGTACAAAAGCACTTCTTCAAAGTCAATATCCTCTTGGTCAAAATTATCAACAGAACACAACCTTTTTTTCCAACTAAGAGAAAAAATAGAGCCATTAGAATATGGCTCAAACATTAGGCAGTTAGCATGACTCGATCCAACAATGGAGTTTCGCAGAAGAATCCGTTTTAACGATGATTTTAACTGCACTACATCAGGATTGTTGTTGTAACCATTTTTTCCACGAATGCAAGCAAATAGTAGTTCAAGATGATCTTGGGAATATTTGTAAGTTAGAACATACTTAAATGGCTTCTCATGAAGTGTTAACAGATCGAAGGATAATTTTAGAGTGCTTTTAGCATCTACAATTGAACCTAAAACAAATGTCTTTCTTCGATGTAAAAGCAATGGAATGCCATTAATATCAGTCAACTTGCTCAGATAAGTAATCGTAGTGTTTAAAAAATCTTTCCAATAAAGCTGATTATTTAGATATAGAGGTTTCTTAAAGTGTTTACCATTTGGATTTCTGGAATTGAGCATGTCAAATAATTTATCAATAACTCTTATAAAACGGATTGTACTACTTGCTCCTAAGAAAGATGGATGCTGCGATACCATTAAAAATTCAATTGCATCAGCAACAGAGCTGCTAAGTGTTTGGCCAGCTATCTTAACATTCATTTTGTGGTGATGAAATTCAATATGTTTTCTTGAAATTTTGTTTGCAAATTTTAAACCTTCAAGCTCTTGTAACTCAAACAAAGCTTTAATATAACTCCATTTAATATAGCAGCCTTCATCATCAATAAAAACACCCAAATCATTTAGAGAATTTCTAGCTAATTTAAGCATATGGCATGGGTCTAGGAAAATGTGGAGCAGTTGGTTGTTATATAAAAAAGTACTAACTATATTGCCTATGACATTGCCAAACTTACATCCAAATGGGACAACGGAATTTAAATTTGTACTAGTACCATCAAATGTAATACTTTTGATACAAAGTTCATATGTCAAAGCCACATCTAAAATATTTTTGATAAAACATGTTAAATCACTTGCTTTAACTTTATTTGATAAAACATAACCAATGGGTGTTTTCCAATGTCCTCGCAAACCAACTAACATAAAAATTAATGCCTCTGTAGCTGGAGTATCAGGTTCACATACAGAAATATCTTTACCAAAATCACAAAAACCAATATAGTGACCTGAACTTTTGTCATAAATTATACTGTTTTTGATTGCCATAGCATCAATAATAAGAGCATAATGCTTAAAATTAATATCTGTTTTCTGTTTATCACCAAGATATGAAAAAACATCAAGGAATAAACCGGGATCACAATTTACAGATGATGTCCAATGTGATATTGAACTGGCAGCAGGAAGACATAACATTGGCCGAAGAAAGTTATACGCACGAGGAGAATAAAAATGAAGAGTTAAAGCGATTTTTTTTACTTCGTCGTTGTATCTGTGACCTTTTGGGTTAATATTTTGATTGGAAAATTGGTTCTTAATAATTTCATATGAGAGTCCAGAAAAATTTTCGCTTAAAACAGTTCCAGCATCAGTAGTCAAATAATTTTTAGATTTTAAAAGGGAAACCATGTCTTGTAAAGAGCAGATTATCTTTTCTTTTCTTCTTAATTTTTGTTGTAAAACCTTAACTTTTTTTTTTAATTTTTCTTTTGCTGGTGATAAAGATTTTATAGATTGTGTTAGAGATTGACTAGTGTGGTCATTTTGTTCAATAGTGCTTTCTGGCTGATCATTATGTGTTGAATTAATTTCTTTGCTTGGTTTGTCTATAACAGGGCAAACATCAAACTTTGTTTTTTTCGAAAAAGAATCAAATTTAGATAATGAATTTACTGATGTTTGTATTGATGGGAGTTTCCTTTTAGTCTTTTGAATATTTGTAGAAAATACAAAAACTGATGGCACAGCATTACATTTTAAAATAGGCTTATGATAATGATCAAGAATTAGATTTTTTTTGTCTGGGATACATTAATTGTAGTCTGATTCTAAAAAATGGTCGCTGCAGATACAGGTGTGTTTGGATGGAAGAAAATTTTCACGTTTCAAAGCAATAATCCATTTTTTACATAATTCAGAATTTTGAAAAGGAAATTTATGAAAGGATTTCTTGCCACCTTTTATGTATCTATTAGAACATCCATATGCAGCACAAGAATTTACCATTTTGTGATGAAAATAGTTGAATTAAATAAATACTTCAGCAAGGTAAAAGAAATTATGTCGCAAATTTACTCTCTATATTATATATGATATTTACTGTTTTCTGCCCGATATAATAATGGCTGATTAAAATAGTAAACAAATAAATCAGCTTCACTTTTATTTTATAAAAATCCCGAAGTTAGACATCTAGTTATTTATTTACGTCATTGCTCACTTCTCACTTAACACATTTTGTTTTACACGTTACACGTGTTTCACGTGTTAAACTCGAGTTAAACTGCCCGGGAATGAAACATGTTTGGTTTACGCCTGGATCGTTACAAACACGTGTTTATACAGGTTTAAATTAGTTTTATACAGGTTTAAATTAGTTTCTATTTTTGACGCATTGTGAAACATTTACAAAAACATTTACTATATTTACAAAATTTTTATCAAGTGTTTCGGAAATTAAAGATTTATTCGTTATAATTTTATTATTAATGTTTAGATTTATTAGAAAACCATTTCCATCTGTTTGTTTTGCACTAATTATTTCTTTAATTAAGTTCCTAACACTTTTCTAATCATGCTTATATTTTATTTATTTGCTCGGTATAATCATATTTCTTCGATTTTTTAATAACCATTTATAAATATGTTATTAACTTTTGTATTAAGTTTCATTGTTAAAAGTCCTTTTTTTAAAGAAATTTATTATGCCGTCGTTCTTTTTTTTTTGACCATTTGATTATTCCTATGGATTTAACAATGTCTTTTTTGTCGCACATTTTGTAACCCTTTTGTAAATTTCTTAAATATTATTAAGAAACTTATTGTATGCTTTATCTGTGTGTACAATATTAAAAAGGTCATGCTGATAAGGAGGTTAAGAAGGTCATGCTACTTTAAGAAGGTCATGCTGCTTTAAGCCTGATAAATGAGTATTAAAATGTTAAATGGATTTTTTTTTTTATTATTTTGTCGCGTAATATTTTAAATTTTATGTGTGTAGATGTTATCGCATTTTAGTGAGATAAAAAATACAAGGAAGTGATCAGAAATGTCGCATTAAATTATTTTTATTTTTAATTATGATGTGAAATCGTTGATGATTATTTGATCTATTTGACTGTTGCGCTTTCAATAGTTATTTTTGTGGCTTTACTAATTAATGGAATAGAGCCTTTCTGATAAATGAGTTTAAAAATTATTTTTTTTGTATTAGAGTGACTCATATTTATTAAGTAAATTTGCTTCAATTATCCATACCTTTTTGTGCGATTTTGTGTTAAAAAAATCAAAATTTAAAGTAAATTTGCTTCAATTATTTATACTTTTTTGTGCGATTTTGTGTTAAAAAAAGAAAATTTCATGACATGATTACTAGAAAAGTTCATAACAGCTGTTACCAAAAATATGTCTGCAAAAAATTGAAGATCAGGAGCTTTTATTGTATTGTTTTTTAAATTGATTTAGACCTTGTAATTTTTATCATTTTTAAAAGAACAAGTATAGTTGAGCCGAGATCTTAGTTGTTTTAGTTTGTTACTTTTGCAGCCATTTTGTTTTTAAGCAAAAGTACTCACAGTTAGCGCAAAGTGATTGATGATTTTACAAAGAGAATCATGAAATTTAGGCACAAGGCGTTTTTGTTTTTGACGTTGTTGAGGAATAGTAGGTTGAGGTGGCTTTCGGATTTGCATTTTAGTTAATTGGAATGGCTGTGATTGATGGTGTAGGTGTGTGTTTCGTCGGGTCATCCACTGTGCGTCTATGAATGATCCTATAAAATGGCTGATTTCGAATTCGGCTTTCGTTACTATGTATAGCATCTACATAAAATAAATTTTCTTACATTAAATATTGCCACAACAAAACAATAGCAATCAAACTTAATAAAAGGAAAATTAATACAAATGAGACCGTTCTTATTTGGTTGATAACATAACTCGTTAACAAAAAGAAAATTAATATCGACGAGAGCGTAAATAGTTGAATGATGACTTGTTAACGAGGAAGAAATTAATGTTATTAAGGGTGCAACGTGTAAGGGAGTAATATGTGTAGCTCGGGGCTGAAAATTTTGTTTATTTGTTTTCTGAACACAAAAAGTAAAATTAAGAGTTGACCAAATGTTGATCTAATTACGAAGATATACTTATATATTTTTAAATATCATTTTAATATAATTTTGTAAACATTATGAAATCTAAATGATATCACAACATCTGTATAAAAAAAGTTATATATTAAACCTAATTAAATTGACTTTTATAAATTAGTCGAATGTTGTCTAAATAATTAAAAACTTTTCTATCAGGTAACAAATTTAACATTATAAAAAAACGATGGTTTAATTGAGTTTTCTATAACCATAGTAATTTCAGAGGCTTGTTTGTTAATTATAGTAATTTCAGAGGCTTATAGCATACTGAATTTTATGCAATTCAAAAAGTGATAAAAATTGAATCAATTGTTTCAGCGCTATTTTAAATTATATGAAAAGAAAAAAACTTTCAAACTTTAAAAAATCTTTGCAATAAACGTAAAATTAATACAAAATGCATCCCATTAAAAAGACTTGATTGTTCACATGTTTATTTGACAAAGCAGAATTTTTATTTAAATTTTTAAGACAAAGTTATTCAATGCGCATGTGAATAGCATAATAATCAGCTTAACTACTTAAATACCGGCATTTTAACTAACCGATTCACAAATATGACGTTTCTATATATTGCAGGTTTACATATATTGCATAAGATTGTCGAATGTCATTTTACAATACTTAAAGACAACGATAGTGTATATCACAATCTATTACGATATAAAAATGTTCTTGTGATTATGTTGAAAAAGAATAAGAGTTATCATAAATATTTTTCCTAAAAATGAATATTTTGAGCAACAGCATATAAAGGTTGTTAAACATCCCAACAAAAAATTTGAAAACCATCCAAACCAAAAAAATGTCATCAAATTAACAACATAAATCCACGAGCTCCTTGATTAGGTTTTATTCTTAAAAGCGAGTTTTGCAAAGTTGACAAAGAACAGTTTTTTGTTTTGGAAGATCTTTACTTAACCTTTTATTCCAAAATATTAACTTAAATGAACATGTGGAACTTTTTTATAACTAAAACTAGAAAAAATGACACAAATAGCTGAAAAAAATATAATCAAGCTAACTGGAAAGCGCGAGAAATTGTAGAATTTGCTTAATATTGCAAAGGATCAACTAACTAGGTTAATCCCAAAACGCATTCTGCCATCCAGAACAATTAGATTAGAAAAATCCACGACTCAATTGAATTGGACAAATTACGATATTATTACCTTAAAAAAAGATTATAAACTGAGATACGACAAATTTTTTTATTAAGTATAAATTTTTATACTATTTTTATATTATGCAATATTACGCAAAAATCACATTATTATAGTAAAGAACAAACTTGTAACGAATTTAAGTTCAAAAGTTTCTCCAAGAGCCATTTTCAAACTTATATTAATATAAGATGAAAAAATATTTTTAATTAACAAAATATTTTAATAAGTTAAATGAGTAGAATGTCAGTGGGTTCCGACCACTACTTAAAGCTACAGATGATGTCTTTTCATTTATTTTTTGTAAACTGCAATGATTTTAGAAAATCGTTTATTTTGCCAATATTTTAAACTTTTTATCGTTATATTTTTTGAACGCTAAATTATCAGACTATGAAATTTTAAACTTATCGGTGAATATAGGTCAGTTGAGAATAGTTAGCCATAAACCAAAAAATGATGAACATGCCCCTGCGGCAAGGCAAGGCGCTTAATTTACTCACACCAAGCAGTGAATTATTTTGTAAATTTATCAAAAGTAGATTAAAAAAAAAGCAGCGCACATTTTTATAGGAAATACCTTAAGTAAGACTTTTAGATAAAATTATCTGCAAAATAAACGAGTTTCTAAAAACATTGTAGCTTTCAAAAAATTAGTGGAAAGACATTATAACTTTAGTAACTTTAAATAATGGTCGGAACTAAAGGCTTGTGCAAGATAAAAACTTTTAGAAATTAGCAATTTTAGTGGTTAGAATTATATTATATAACTTTATTATGTTCATGATAGTATCAAACGAGAATGTTTTATAAAAAGTTACAAAGCTTAGACTAAAAACCCCCGATGTTTTTACCCTCTTGACTCCCGTCAAAGAAAACAATAATTTAGAAAAAAGTGTTTTTTTCTTTGTAATTTATCCTAAAGTAGAACATTTCTTAGTAGAAATGTTTTACTTTAGGATAAATTACAAACTAAAGTAGAAGTGTTTATAATAAAATTTTAATTTCATCAAATATCACTTGGTGTTTAGAATGGTTGACCATTTAAAATTTACAACCCCTTTAAACTATGGGATTGTAAATTTTGACTTACTTGGCAATTACTCTCATATATTTATTCGTTTATTTATTTTGTCATTAGATGGAGATGGAGAGGCTAGGGCTATTGCTCTTGACGTATTTAAAGCTTTTGACCAAGTTTGGCATGATGGTATATTTCATAAGCTTGCTTATTTGATGTATCTGGAAATGTTCGTGAGAGTATCAAATTGTTTCTTTTTAACCGCTTTATTAAAGTCATCCTCGAAAGCCAACACTCTTCTTCATTTGCAGCAACTTTTGGGGTACCTCAAGATTCTATCCTAGTCCTATTTTGAATCTTATCTAAAACTATCGCAATATAATTGACATTCTTATACTAATGAACTCACCGAGTCCTCATAATGACGTCTTCTTGGATTATCGTTTACTACTAACCTTGGATGGAAACCATATATAAAATCAATTGTTAAATTAGTATACGGAAAGATTGCTTCTCATTACCGTATTTGCTATTTATTTACACCTGATTCTATTCTTCTACTTCTACAAATCTCTTATTTTTCTCTGTATGAAATGTTGTCAAATTTGGGCTGGTTCTTTTATTCTTTTTTTTTTTATTTACATTTATTTCACTGTTTAATAAATAAAATCAACTTATATATACAAAAAAATACATACATATTCATAATAAAATTGTACATCTTGTCATTAGGTACCGTTTTGTATATAAAATATAAAATAGAATGGATTTTTTAATGATCTTTATTAGATAAAGAATTAAACAGACTGGGGGTGAAAGAAGATAAAGGTGACAAAACGTCGCAATCTTTTCGTAGAGCTCCTTAAACAGTTTTAATAAAATATAGTCATTTTTATTTTAAACTAAAAATCGAAAAACAAAGAAACTATAAAAGTAGGCACTTCAGTCACATGACTTTTTCTGCGTGACAAGTTTAGAATATAAACATTAGCGAATTTTTCGTGCGACCTTTTCAGGAATTATTTTAATGCTATCTAATTTACAAAACCAATTGCCAGTTATATTTCACGAGCAAAAATTAAAAAAAAAATGTTAATCTGTGGAGATTATTCTTCAAAGTTTCTTAAAAAAGAAGCTAGAAGAATTTTCAAGTTGTTTTCTCTATAGTTTATTTTATTTACACTTTTTGACAAATACATATACTGTTTTAAATTGCTTTTTTTTGGGGTTCTACCACATCAAAGAAGATTATTTAGCTTATTAAATTACAATATTACTTGTTTTTATATTAATTTGTTTTTTTATAGCTGGACTTAGCAATTAAAAAAATCACTTTTTGTTATTTTTTCGATATTTTTTTTGACCCCATCATGGTACTACGTTCAGCCTATATCTGGCCTCTATTTAAAAAGTTTCTATTTGAAAATCGTCCAGAATAAGGACGCAGCTGCGTCATTTTTCTGCAGCCGTATTCGCGTCTCTCCGTTAAATTAACGGAGAGTTCAAGTGACCGTTAATAAAAAAATTTTTAACGGGCCGTTACGAAACGGATGGAGAAAAATCGTATTCTTATCCTTCCATTAAGTCACCGTTTATTAACCGCTCCGTTACCTTTGTAAGTTAAATTCTTTCCGTTTGCCCGCTCCGTTAGCTAACTTTCGTGCCGTTTTTTACATAACAATCAAATGTTGCGATGCCAACTGGCGATAATATTGCATCACAGCGTGATTTTTTAAAATGATTGCTGCGTATTTTTTTAAACTTAATTTAAACAAATGAAATTAATAAGAAACTGTTTTAGACTTGTACTAAGTACTAAAATTTAACTGTATTGCTAAACTGTACTAAAATTTAACTGTATTGCTTCATTTAACTGTATTGCTAAATTATGCAATACTGGGCACGCAGCATGCTGCGTGCCAAGTATTGGTGTTGCAAATGACCCCTGAAAGAACCTGTACCTTAATTGCTAGCAATTAAGGTACAGGTTCTTTCAGGGGTCATTTGAATTTCACCATGAAGCAAATGAAAGCGTCTTTTCCACCCTCCAAACACTTGTTCAATCACAACCCTTGTTTTTCTTAAAGATATATTATATCTACGCTGAGATGCTGTAGTTGGATTTAAATAGGGCGTAAGTAATCAACGAAAACACGGATAGCCGGAATCACCAATAAGTAAGCCTTTAATAGTTCCATCTATAAATTTTTTACCAAGTTTTGACTCTCTTAAATTTCTTGCATCATGTGTGCTCCCAGGCCATTTTGCAACAACATCAATGAACTTTCCTTTGTTGTCACACACCGCTTGGACATTGATTGAATGATTTGATGACTTATCAACATAAGCATATTCGTGCTTGAGCGGTTTCTATATGCAAATATGCGGGCAATCTATTACGCCAGTTACTTTTGGAAATTCTTCCTTTTAATAAAGTTTTACTCTGCTCTCGTTTAAAACGTGTTGATTTGTTGGGTATTTGATGTATTCATTAATTCGTTTCGCTAGGCCTAAAGAAACTCGGCAAATGATTCTTGAAATAGTCGGTTGACTTAAAGCTGCTGTAGAGTCACCAACTACAATTTGAAAAAATCCTGTTGCATAAAATCGTAGTGCACCTAACACTTGCAAAATAGGGGTCACAATTAAAGTTTGGTTTAACTTTGGCTGTAAATCTATTTGCATCAAATCGGTCAAATAGAAAATAAATGCTCTACGAAACCTAAACCTTTTATAGGTTTAGGTTTCGTAGAGCATTTAGTCTATGTCATCATAAATATCGAGTGGGTTGTTTTGGTCTCTGAATATTCTTTCTCGTCTGAGAGCTCTTTCGACAGCGATTTCTTGACGTCTCACTTCTGCGAAAACCAGTTGCATATGTATGAGTCGGGGCATTATGAAACCAGTTGCATATGTATGAGTCGGGGTATTATGAATTATAAAAACTTACTCTACGATGGAACAAAATTGAATATTCTTTAACCTATAACTTCTTAATATTAATGCTTTTAGTTTTGCTTCAATTATATATAATTAAATACTTAAAAAATAAGCAGCACCGACTCATTACAACTTCATTATTTTCTGGCAACATTTAACAAATAGCATGGTTGTGATAAATATTTGCTAATCGTTTTTTGGCAATGTTTAATGAATACCATCATAGTAACAAACATTTTAATCGTTTCTTATCAGTGTTAAACAAATACCGTCATTGTAATTACAAATGAATCCAGACAACAAATAAGGTAACTTGAAACTTCATTTTAATTACTTAACAAATTTGTTAAAAATTGTGTAAAATGCTTTATTTTAGTTATACAATTGATTGTTAATAGTTATATCAAAATATCAAAAACCACAATGGAACTTCCAACTGCACCCAACTGTGTACCAGCTGTAAAAACTCTAAAGAAACGTGCACACAGAGGAAAAGTCTATACGACAGAAGAGAAATGGTTGTTGGTAGCAAAGTATGAAGAGCATAAAGAGATTCTTTTGTCAAAGGATGGAAAAGCGGAGATTAATAAGCGAAGAAATCTTATATGGAATGAGGTAATCCTTTTTATTATATTTATTGAAAGAAAAAAATACTCATCAATTATAAATAACTTATTACTTACTTTTCAGATCACCGATGCTTTAAACAGCTTAGGATACGATAAAAGATCAGTTTCGAGCGTGAAAAGTTTATGGGATAATCTTCTAAAAACTGAAAAAAAAAGAGATTTCTGCAACAACAAAAAATTCCAACTGGAGGAGGCCCAGCGGTTATTTTATCAGGAATGAGCCAGAAAATATTAGCTATATACGGAGAAGAATCTCCAATATTTTTAGGGTTGGAAGGTGTGGAAACTAATGACATTGAGGTTGTATCGGATGTAGAGATTTCCGCTATGGCAGTTGTGATTGATGTTACAAATAGTGCAACTCCAAACACTGTAACTGCAGATGAAAAAAGTGACAACGAAAATAATTTAGGAAGATTACTAGAATGTTTGATTTGTCAATCAAACATTTCAGTAATCACAAAAAGTCTGCTTCAGCAACAAAGAAAAAAAGAACTCCAGCTCTACACCTGTCAACTGTCGATATGGAGAGTTACATTACAGAGGAGAAGTTAAAACTTAAGGAAGAAGTTTTAAAGCTACAAGCTGAAAGAGATTATTTTATTTCTAAAAAGGAGTTAGTCGACTTGGAAAAAAAAAATGCATCTATAAAAGAAAAAATAATTTTATTAAAGGAAAGCTTATTAGAAAAACAGAACGACGAATGTTCAATTTTTAAATAATTAAATCTCAATTTATTGATGATTATTTTGAAACTATTTTATATAATAATATGAACATATGAAATAATTTCTTTTTTTAATTTTTCTTTTGCTTAAGAATAAATATAATTCATTTTTCCAATTTTATGTCCATTTGTCTCTAATTCGGATTCTTTCCCAATTTTTATGTTCTTACAATACTGATTAATTAATTTTTTATTAAACTTGAAGATTAAAAAATGAAAAAAAATAATAATAGATATGAATAAAATCATCGCAAATAAAAAAAAAACATGCTCTTTAAATATATATTAATTTAATAAATGTAAACTTAAAGAGAAAAGTTAAGGTTGTTTAAGGTGGCTCATATAGAAAAAAAGACTAAATAAAAAAAAAAAAATCGAATTTTTTTTTAATATACCATTCGACGCAAAATTTATCATACTTTCAGAAAATATGTACATTTTGCATAAAATATTTACAACTATTACCTTACTTTAACTTTTTTATTGGTCAGTTTCATTGTTTGCTAATAATTTCTATTAATCGAAAAACTTTGGTCGTTGTTTTCTCATCTTTTTAATTTTATTCTTTTTTTTGCAACTTCAAAACATGATATCTCAAGTTTAAGAAAAAGCCTTTTGGGCTGAAAGTTTTCACTGTATGTTTCTTAATCATCAAGATTTCAGATGTACTAAAATAATTAACTAAGAACAGTTTTATCAATTTTTATAACACAAAACATGTTAATTTTTATGTATAAACTTGTGATTTTTTTTATAAGTATCGTGTTCAGTTTTTAATACTTTGATTATTTTTTCATTCTTTTAGTAGAAATGATTGATAATAATGTAATGAAGCTATAAAACAAAAAATTATTGAGTTTAAATCAAAATTAATCAAGAAACATTGCATTGAATTTTTTCACATTTATCCTTTTTACCTCTGATTTTGTTGAAATTTGCTTTAAATATAATTTATTTACAACTTTTTTTACAAAATTTAAGTTTCATATATCATCAAAAGTATAATAAAATATTATTGAACCGTTACAATTTCTTTTTTTAAAAAATTTGTTTTTTCTATATGAGCCACCTTAATAAAAAGAACCTAAGTTTCCAGATTTTTTTCTGTCGAACAATTGCTAAAATTATTATTAGTTATGGTTAATACATACATAATATATATATATATATATATATATATATATATATATATATATATATATATATATATATATATATATATATATATATATATATATATATATATATATATATATATATATATATATGTATATGTATATATATATATATATATATATATGTATATATATATATATATATATATATATATATATATATATATATATATATATATATATATATACAAGGCCGGTGCGATAGGGGTGTGTGGGGGGGTTACTCCCCCCCCCCTCCTCCATGAATGATTTTTAGTCGGCAAATTAGACCCTTAGACCCTTAGACTAGTTAGTCGGCAAATGTCGAGCCTTTCGATATAGGTTAGTCGGTAATTTAGACCGTCGGCAAATGTCATTATGGCAGTCGGCAAATTTAGGAAAACGAAGATCTTTTTTTTTTTTTTTTTTTGTCGGCAAAATGTAACGGCACCACCCCCCACGTGACACCTACTCGCGCCGGGCCTATATATATACATATATATATATATATATATATATATATATATATATATATATATATATATATATATATATATATATATATATATATATATATATATATATATATATATATATATATAAAAATCTGCCAAACGTATTCAGCTTAACTAGAACTACCAAATAAAAGGTTTAAAGAATTTATTCACAAACCAGCTAATCAGCTAGATAGTAATATAAAAGATCCACTTGTATCAAATGAAATCTCTGATCATAATGCAATAACTCTATTAATTTTTAAAAATTCAATCATAGTACCTGAGGGTATTAAGTCTCTGCTTAAGACAGATCAAAGGTTAGTATCAAAAAGAGGAAAAAACGTTCAACTATCATTCTAACTCACATGTGAAAGCATGGGTTACTAATGATAAAAACAAGCAAAAATTATAAATTTCATGTGAATGGAAGTAAAAAAAAATGTTGAAGTCAAATTTTTCTAAAAAAAGCTCTTTGACAGTTTCAAGTTTATCTAAAGATTAAGATTATCTGTGTACTGTTTTGAATACTGTTGTTAATAGCAGATTTAGAGAACAGTGGATTCAATATTAGCTTTGCAAATGAGCTCATAAAAATGTACACCAGGCTTATTTCAATTTATTTGTAAAATATCTTTTTCTTACTACATTAATTAAAACACCATTTTTAAAAACACTTATTATAAAATAAGTAGTGTTGCACTTTTGAAAGAAAATGTTTTCAGTATATAACATTTTTTGAAAGAAAACTAATGTTTTCAGTATATAACATTTTTTGAAAGAAAACTAATGTTTTCAGTATATAACATTTTTTGAAAGAAAACTAATGTTTTCAATAAACATTTTCTTTATTTATATTAAGATTATTCTAAAATTAAAATTGTTCAACGCCCATAGAAGTATCGCGCTCAATTTGTTTCTCCGTTTTGCAGTTAGAGAGTTAAAAGAGGGTTTTAACCAGAGTAAGTACCAGACTTCTCGACTATAGAATTATTACCAGAATTATATTAACAAAATTAACTTATTCTCAAATTTGCATTCATGTTTTTAATTCAAACATATCAAATAATGTTATAAATAAATATGTTTAATAGAAATAGTTTAACTAACTTTGTGCAAAGTTTGGCTTTTATTTGGTGAAAAAAAAAATTATAAGCAGTCTAAAACGTAAAAAGTGTGACAATCAATCCCGCTCTCCCTCATTCCCTTTTACTGACGAAAAAAATATATGAATAAATGTATAAACGGCAAAAATTTAAAGAAATTAAACAAGTTTGGCGCATCATAAAATACGGTTCCAAATTAATTTATTTTGGCTGCGGGTACCCCGCCACAACGATGATATAACACTAAACATAATCAAGTCCATTACAGTTGCAAAACAAAGTCTTTCTTCACTTGGATGTGTTTCAAAGTTAATCTATGAAGATTTCAGTTTGAGCCACTCTAAATACAAAGCAATAAACAAATGAATTGCAACAGCTGTCGTTATTAAGCCCAATCATCTGAAATTTTACTTCTATTTAGAGGAGTTGCATTTAAATCAAGTCGTCACGTTTTAAAAAACATAAAACATCGTGCACAAATGCGCTTATTATTGTACAAATGAAGCAGTTGCAAATTGTGAGAGGTATATTGGTCTTAAGGCTAACCCAAATAGACTACAAAACCGCGTGTCATATAGACAAAATGTCAACTACTTAGTTAGATATCTAGAACAGGAAAATGGTTTTATCACCACACCACAAACAAAATGTTATGTTCATAACAATAACTTCCAATCTTTCATAAAATAATTGGAATTAAGACCTATGAAGACCCCTTTGAAAACTTTTTTAAAAGTAAAAACCTGTACTTTTTTTAAAGTATTTAAACATTGTTAACTTAAGTTATCGCTCTCTTAAGATTTTACATGTATAGTTAATAGTATTGTTAACGTATATGTTTGTTTGACTCAAAACTGTTAAAAGTGTCTGGTTAATGAGACTTGGTTGAAAGTGTCTGGTTAATGAAGTAAAGGGCTTAAAACTTTTGAAAGTGTCTGGTTAATGAGGAAACATCTTGTAATAGTTACCGAAGTAACGTGTATAAAATTCCAGTTTTAGACTATAACAGAAGCACAGTTACAAGTTTTTTAAGTTTAAAGTTATCTGGCAAGGTTTTGCCATCATGTTAAGTGTCTGGCATTAAATGAAGTTATAATGTTTATTATAATGTTATTCTAAAAAAATTGAGAGAAAATTACGCTTTATAATTTGATAAATTTTGGTCGATATTTCAAACACCTTGTGTACCTGTTATTTACCGAAGCCACCATGACATAGAGTTTATAGTTGACCATCGTTTCTACTTTTATTGGAAACATGCGCTTAGCTTGACCGACTATATTCCTCAAAAAACCTACTATAACTTAAAAATTTCCTAATTTAGGAGGTGCCACACTATCCCCCTTCCCCTCGAAGAATTGCCCCTCATTGGATCTAATATATTTATTATAATGTATAATATATTTTTATTGGATCTAATATATATATTATAATAAATATTTTCAATCCAATACTAAAAAACAAACTTTATAGGCTATAAAAGACAAAATGAAAGAAGAGTGCAAAGTTGCTCGCTCATCTCCCACCGGGCATTTTTTAGTTTGCAAAAAAGAATCTTTGGTTTGCGAAACTTGCTAAACCTCATGGACCGTCATTCAAACTTATAAGATCGTAAGGTGTTATTAACTGCAAATTACTCAAAGGTTTTTATTCATTAATGAAAGGGAAGCTTTGAATATTTAATAGGTTTTTTTCAAATTTCTTTGCATTTTGCACACAAAATGTATTTTTTTCAAACTGCTTTGAGTCAAAGCCGCAACTTTTGCCTCATTCTAATTTATTATTCTTTAGAAAGACTTTTTATTTAATTTAAGCCATCTAAGTGTTTATAAAGTTGCCTAAAATCCTATATATATGAAAAGATTTAAATTTTTAATATAAGCTTATCTGAGCATAAAAAATCCTTTCAAAATTGCAAATAGAATTTTTCAGGAATACCCAATCACGAAAAAAAAATGCGTATAATACTTTGCAATACGTGCATTAAAACATAATTGATAAAAATATAAAAAAAAAACGATATCTTAAATTTTTTTAATTATAACTTTTGATCTAATTAAGTTTTTTGTGAAAATATTCTCCGCATACAAATAATTTTGTTTTTATTTTATCAAACATTTTAAACTACGCTTTATTTTTCATTCATACGTTCAAGCGAAAATGTTATTGAAATTTTTGACTCTGATTTATTAATAATTAACAATTATTTTTTTTTCTTTAACTAAGAGGCTGTTAAATGAGACCAGTTAGCCGTCAAGCCAGTTAGCCCGGATTACTCACTTAAGCAAGATCTCGCCATGTATAATATGTACCTATAAAAATGAAACTTTATTACATGACAAACGGGCTAGCCCGTATAACTAAGATCTGTTCAGATGAGACAATTTTTTCCATATAAACGCAAACAAGTGAGCCAGGACTGCTCATGAATGCTGATTATATAAAAAAAATCACGCATTTCTTTTATCCAATCAAGGACATTTCCTATTGTTTTAAAAACAACCAATAAAATAAGTATAAAAAGGCGTATATCAAGTTTAAATTAAATTTATAACGTAAGTAATTATTTGTTTATGTTATTATTTTCTTAGATAGCCAGGGTAACAAGGCCAATCCGGTTTAGTTACACATCCCCTAACGCTTTATTTCAAACAGCTGTAAAAATGTTGTACAACAAGAAATTGATTTGCTTCAATTTACACAACAACTGTTTTGAAGCAAAAACTTATCTTGCAAAACCGATGTTAAGTTGTTAAGTTGTGTAACTTACGCTAGAAAATGTTTCCTGTTCAAAATAAAGTTGTTGAGTAATTGTTGTTTGGCATTCCTACAACTGTTGGAAACCAAGCTTTAGACAACATTTTCCTGATAGTTCTAATAAATACATTTTAATTTTTTTTTAATACTTTTGAAATTTGATTCCTTTTTTCTGTGTTCGTATATGTGACCATATTTTTGTCTCCCTAATGGTCTTGCTGATTCTCGGAGTTGTATATGCCTATAAGCAGTTGATCTAGAGCAATTTTTCAACCAATCTTTTACTAAGTGGTTGTTTGTTACAAATTATTTACTTTTGATGAAGAAATATCATAAAACTTGTATAAATGCAGTTTTAAATTTTGATTAGCTTTCTTGTATTTTTTTTTATTTTATTATTATTTTTTTTATCTTTAATAAGATTAATAGAGTAAAGAAATACTCAAAACAAAAATATAAGGAAACGCCAATTAATATGAAAAACTTAATTAACTGATATGTGAATATTTAGTGGGCGGTGATTAGGTTTCACATTCGTGCCATTTTTTATTTGAGTATCATATAAATACATTTAAAATAATTTCTCTTTTTAAGTTAAAAAGTTGCCATTTACTTTAAAATATACAAAAGATTTAAATTAAAATTAAAATTAACTAAAAAATTTTATAATTATTAATTCTTTTTGATGTGAAAATAAATTTAAAAAATAGATACATAAAAAAAAAGAAGTAAAGAATACATAAATCTTCCGTGCATTGCTTGAATAATAGAAAAGATAGCATTTATTATAATCGAATTTTTATGTTAAAATAAAATTAAGAATAAAGTTACGTCATTATTTGGTTAAAATCAATCACTGCAGTACGGTGGCAATTCACGCATGCTCATATATGTATAATAGCCGTAAAAAGTAACATTTAGAACGTAGCTGCTGTTTTACTAAAAAAACAGACTCAAGAAATTTTTTTTATTTTTAAATCAGGTCAAAACACAAAAGAGTATACACAAATCAGCCTTATTGTTTTTAAATAACTAACAAATCTTAGAATCGATTGGCATGTAAATCCTGAAAAACTATAACTTTATAAAAAAATGTGTCAAAAAACACAGAAGAAGCTAGTTGTTTCCATAGTAGAGAACATTAGAACATTCATATTAAAACTGTTTATTTGCGTAAAAAATTTCTACAAAAATAACAGAGCGCAAAACCAAAAATGGTTTTTCTAAACTGCTCCTAAATCAAACATTAACATTACTTATTTTGGTTATTACTTTTATTACTAAAAAGTTGAGGACCGCTTTGATTGGTTTTTATTAATTAGTGGTTTAGTCAACCAGTAGTTAATAAAAAAAAAAAAAGTTAAGAAAAAAAGAATTATACTTTTTTGATTGAACAAAAGGGGAATTATTAGTCACTAATTGCATTCAGATATAATTGATAAAACTGTTTTTGTAACTAGCATCGAGTTTTACAAATATTAAGAAATAATTCTCTACTATCACGAAGATTAAAAATTAAAAATTCCTTGCTTTAAATATCAACCAATAGGATTGTATCGGTGAACCATTTATAAGCCAGTTTGTTGCATCTTTCATCAATTGCTTGTTGGTTGCTGACCAAGACGAGCAAATCTAAGAATTTCTAAGAAGTTGCCGTTCATGAAAAGTAGTAAGAAGCTTTAATAGAAAAAGGTAAAACAAATGTATTTATATACTTTTAATTAAAAAGAAAATTTTTTTACATGTAATCTATGTTAAATAACCAAACAATATTTTAAAACAGGAAAAATGAAGTACTTGGTTGGCTTCTACTTTATTTTCTTATTTGCATCTTCAATAGGTAAATTTTTTATATTTCTAGTAATTAATATAACTATATTTTTAATATAGCATAATATATAATATAATATAATACAACTATATTTTTAATATAATATAACTATATTTTTATATTTCTAGTAATTAATATAATATATACTGCACTTCTTCCAACAAAAAACTATTGACAACATTTTTTTATATACTAATTTATTTTTTTTTAATTATTTTTGTTATACTGTTTTGTATCCGTCTATTGTATCTATATAAGATACCGGTGAAGTTGGTTCTCTTCACTTTAAAAAAAAATAATAAAAGACAAGGCATCTCAGAGGATACTGGCTTTCTAAGTGAAAATTAACAAGTAGCATTATAGACTCTCATTGATCTCTTATTTATGTAAGAGTAACCCAGTAAACAGACAAAAAGTTTAACATAACTCTAACGACATTTTAAACAGTTTCTTGTTTTTTAAGACGTTTGATTTTAAAAGCGTACCCTAGGCGTAACCCAGGCATTAAAAATCTTCATTTTTATTACGCTATGCAAATCGTTCTCAGACGTAAAAACCGAAATAAAAATTAGCTAGAATACTTGTCTAACATGTACTACATGTTAGACTATTATATATATTTAACAAAATTTACATGTTAACATAAACATGTTAGACAAGTATATATTTAACAAAATATTTGAACAAGTTTGAAATTTTTTTTAGTTATTAATATAAAAAAAAACACGATCATTACGGAAGATTTTTTAATGCAAACCCCCTTAAGCCATTTAAAAGTTAATGCGAATTCCTACTTTGCTCAATTGGATTAAGTTAAAATCAGAAAGAAAAAAAAAACTATTAGGTGAGCGTAATATAATCCGTTAATAAAGGATTTTGCGGTCAAAGGATCGTTGAAAAATTTATTACTTGTGAATCCTAGGTGTCACAGGATATCCCTGAATCCTAGCTGTCACAGGATATCCCTGAATCCTAGCTGTCACATCCCTGAGATCTGCTTCTTTAACAATAATCATTGAAAATATCGGTCTGAAATTCTAAACAAATTACTCTAGTTTAAATTTGAAATTTAAGTTACAATTAAAAAGATAGAATCTGTTTAAAACATTTAAAAATATTAAATCCATCTTTTTAAAGTATTATTTTCTTTTGTAACTGGTCTTCTTTTTAACAATTTTTTTAATTCAGATTTTGTTGTTGTAAATTTACAATTATTTACATTTATTCAATTTACAGTCAAGACTCTTTTTAAAAAGCAAAATATTTTTTTTAATGACATTGCTATTTAAATAAATAATCAATGTGTATTTGTTAAAGAGGGCTTTATAAAGATTTTTGATTTAAAAAATTTACAGTCAAGACACTTTTTAAAAAGCAAAATATTTTTTTTAATGACATTGTTATTTAAATAAATAATCAATGTGTATATGTTAAAGAGGGCTTTATGAAGATTTATGAAACTTTATGAAGATTTATGAAACTTTATGAAGATTTTTGATTTTAAAAAAAACTTGTTTTATTTAAATCTTGATCAACATAAAGTTATAATCATTATACAATAAATTAGGGTTGAGGACAACTGCATTTGGGGTTGTCCATAAGTTCGTCACGGTTTAGGGTGGTAGTGGTTTTGTGAAGGGGTGCACCAATGCCTACCTTTGGCCGATGCCGATACTGATTGGTACAAGCCGATGCCGATTGGTACAGGCCGATACCGATGCATCGACCCTAATATCGAATTTGTACTCTTTTCTTTTTTACTAATAGGAAAACTAGGACATTATTTTAAACAAAACAAAAACGGTCAATTTTAATGCTTGCTTATTTGCTAAAAATTTTTTAATGCATAGTTGCTCATTGTTAAAAATTTCTAACTATATTCTAGAAATTAAAGTTAGAAGTAAAATTAAATAAGAAAATATCAACAATGAGCAAAGCAACTAAATATTTTATAGACTATTTTAATATAAATGAAAATAAACAATCAAATCAAGTTTTAAATTTTGCAAAATAAAAGTATTAAGAATAGGAACATCAGGCATAATTTTTTTTTCATATACTGTACAATTTATTTACGTTTCTGAATTTAAACTTATCTCTTTGTATAGTTTGGATATAATTACTTTCCTAAATAATAAAAAGTCACTTAATGCAGGGAGCTCCAGAAAAAAACAGTTCAAAAAATATTTAAAGGTTTAGTGATGCATATATGTCTATATACTAGCATAGGCTTATACATGGATTTTGGTTTATGGAATAATTATATTTTTGCATTCGATATCGTAAGACAAAAATAAAAAACCTAATTTTTCAAAACAATAGGCATTGGCCGATGGTTTACCAAGACCGATGCCAATGCCGATGCATCGGTTAAACGGCATCGGTTAAATGCTGCGGCAGGACGATGGAGATGCCGTTGCATTAGTGCACCCTTAGTTTTATGACGACTCGGAAATAAAGAAACTCTTAAATAACACCTCTGAGAGGTATTAAATAGTTTAAATAACACTTTTGACAGGTGTTATTTAAGACTACTAATTGAGCATTATTAATAGTTAAATATTTCTAAATATCTAACTAAAATGTCATACTCATAAAAAACAGGGATGGTAAATGCTATCTTGTCTTTAAATTTCTTTTCAAAAGAAGTTGTACACCTATTTACAAGCACAAAACTTTTGGTGTACAACTTTTTTTATTAAAATCAGAAAAAGGTTATTCTATTCTGGCTGCATGTCTAGTAGCACGAAGAGGAAGTTAAAGGCAAGGAAACAAATGATTTATTATTCCCTGCTTTTTATGAGTATGACATTTTAGCTAGATATTTAGAAAATATTTTTAGCTAGATATTTAGAAAATAGTCAAGTAACTGATTGCGTTACTTGTGTGACGCGTACAAAACTATAAGTTTGAATTTTAAACTTAGATTAGATATTTCTGCTAATTGGCTATGATTAGTTGAATGAACTTTTTTTATGTTACAAACAACAATGCTTAATACTTTTATTTTTCAAAATTAAATGATAATCTTTTGTGTTACGTGTGTGACAAATTTTGTTACGTGTGTGGCACAGTACGAACTTTTATTAGTTTGATGAATTTGATGTCAAAATTTGTTACTGTGTTACACATTTAACAAATTTTTTTTATGTGTGTAGCACAGTACAAACTTTTATTAATTAAATGAATTTGAAACAATTATTATTATTTTCTTAACATAACTGAAATAAAGAGTAAACTGAGTAGCACATTTGTTACATAGTTTTTTTAAAGTTTAAACTTTTTAAGCTTTATTTTATCAGGGTTCATAGTTTCATTGTCCTCCATAAGGCACCAATCATTAAAAGCCATTTCTGAAGATTGGGAAAATATTTCGAGAGCTTGCATGTCATTCATATAGTTTATTTGAGAATCAGAATACTTTAAGTCATCTGATTCTTAAATTAACTTGTTTTGAAAAATGACTTGCATTCATTGAAAGTATTGACATGATAAATTTTTAGTATTCCCGGTATTTTTTTGAACTCCAACGGAGGTTTTTTGTTATCTATTTACTAATGATTTCATTATTGCTAATATAGACATTATTAGTAGCGCTCATTAATGGTTTGAAAATATTGAAAATATCTATAAACGTTTATACACACACTTTTTCATTCTTGCTCATACATTTCATTTGAATATGAAACTTAATTCGTCTTCCAACACCTTCTTCATCTCCTTTTCTACGTAAAGTTGCAAAAAATTTCCACTTAAATGTTTTATTTTACTGCAAAGATAATTGGTTGAGTAATTTTATCATAAACCTTTTTTTAAATTCTGATGATGGGTAAATAGAGTTTCAGTATCGTTGTTACAGTTTTTAAATATAAGTATCACATATAATTACCCAATAAAGCAGTCACTATCTTTGCTCTTGACTCTAGTTTTGAACAGATAAGGTTTTGTAATTACTGTATTTGAAAACAGTACCAGTAAACAATTAAACAGTGTTCCTACTCCACATTGCACTTTTTACTTCATTTGGATCATCACAAATATATACTATAGCAAAATCTACCTGAAGAACTCTTTCATATGCATCCATTTTTAGATAATAATTAAAGACAACTAATATGAGATATTCTTTTTGGGTGTTGGGCGTAATCACTTATAATAGCTGATGTTGTTTGTAATCACTTATAATAGCTGATGTTTATTGCTTTAATTAATAAGCGAAAGTTCTCACTTTTCACTTACACTGGTCTGTGGGTGTCTCCTGAAAAAAAAATTTTTTGGGTCTAAGCTTATGAAATGTAGGGGAAAATATTATCTCTCCATAGGTTGATAGAAAAATAGAAAAAGCCTCTCTCAAAAACTTTTCAAAAAAAATATATTCTTAGCTTTTTTCTCTTTTCATTCTAATTAATTAAAAACTAATTTTTTTTTTCTTTATATGAATCTTTTTTTGTACTGTTTATTTTTACAACTTTCGTTTTTCACAGATTCTAAATCCTTTTAATTTTTGTTTTACGTTTGCACAATATTATATTTAACTTTTATTGGAACTCAATATTTTAGTTTTATTTTTTAGTATATATATATATATATATATATATATATATATATATATATATATATATATATATATATATATATATATATATATATATATATATATATATATATATATATTGAATACTATGTAAAAACAGGCATATATAAATGTATGAATGTACTTATAGATTTTTTTTTTCCTTTATAAATACTTATAGATACTTATTTCAGTCATTGATTAACATTTTTACAGAAATGTTATATATAACAATTCTGTAATATATATAATGTATATAATAAATACCTTTTTTTTGTAATGGTTAATAAGCTTACATTCCAAGGTTATAAGTTTTTCCTTTTAACCTTAAGTTCTTTGTAGCAGTAGTATCAAAATGAAGATACTCAGTGTTGATCAGAAAGTTAATTTGAGAAGTGCATCTCTTTAAAAATTGCTTCAAATCTTTCATAGTGTGATACTTTAGGTTTAAAATTACATTATAAAAAAAATTATCTAAATGGTACATGTGTAAATAAATTTGAAAAAAAAGTGTCATTAACTTTCATCATACTATTTTTTTTAGTTCAAGCTCAAATACTCACTCAGTGGACACCATACAGTGAATGCCCAGTTACATGCAATTTCAATAATCCTGTACGCACACGCACACGAACTTGTACTCCTGCAAATTTATGTCAAGGAGTTAGTCTATTTGAAACTTTTCCCTGTAACAGAGAATATTCATGTCCAGGTAAGATGATTAACACAGACACATACTTATATTATATACATATATATATATATATATATATATATATATATATATATATATATATATATATATATATATATATATATATATATATATATGTATATATATATATATGTATATATATATATATGTATACATATATATATATACATATATATATATATACATATATATATATATATATATATATACATATATATATATATATATATATATATATATATATATATATATATATATATATATATATATATATATATATATATATATATATATATATATATATATATATATATATATATATATATATATATATAGAGAGAGAGAGAGGGAGATATAGAGATATATAGATATATAGATATATAGATATATATGTATATAGATATATATATATAAATATATATATATATATATATATATATATATATATATGTGTGTATATATATATATGTGTGTGTGTATATATATATATATATATATATATATATATATATATATATATATATATATATATATATATATATATATATATATATATATATATATATCAAATATTATATGTAATTAAATATAATAAATTTAAATAAACAATTTTTATAGTGTCAATTAACTTATTTTAAAGTATAATATTTATTAATATGCAAATTTTTTTGTAACTTTCCTAACTTAAGATAAACAGCAAAAACCTAAATAAAGAGTTTTTGAATAATAAAAATAAATGAATAAAATAATTTATTAAACATATTGAAAAATCTGAACTCAAGATTAAGTGACGTTAATAAAAATTAAAAAAAAAAGTTTTTTTTCAAACTTTTAAATGAATGATCTTGTTAAGGTAAATTTTGCCTGTTAATGATGACACATTTTTACACATTAAAAAAAAAATCAATCAGTTTAATTCATTTTTTCGTCATGCATACTAATTTTTACTAGTCTAGTGCGACACTTTAAATCTGAAAATGACTTAATTTTTTTTTTTTTTTACTATAATCTTATAAACCTTTGGGAATTTTAAACCAATTGGGAATACGGCGTTATACGCAGTGCCATTAGGCTGGGTAACACCCTGATAATCAATTAAGATAAAATTAAGGAAGATAAATTTTCTAAGAAGTTTTTATACAGGACTGCTCCAATTGTTTTAACCTTTAAGCATACAAAAATAAAAAGAATTTTAGTAAATTTCAGTTTAATTCATATTAATTATCCTATTTAAGTCTGAAAATAAAATATGAATAAAGATATTCCCATTAAAGTCAAATTTAATAGCTTCAATAATAAATTTTTAAATATTTCTCAAAAAAAAACGACCAAAAAAAACAACAACAACAACAAAAAACCCCAAAAAAATAAATAAAAAAAAAAAACGTGTCTTATCTCTATACACTAGATTGTTTAAGTTTTCAAATTAATTTTAACAAGTGCTCACATTTGTTTATTTGTAACACTTGCATTTTGAACATTTTGGTCAAGTGAGGAATATTGTGTGTTTTTACCCCCTGTATCATACAATATTCAAAACCTTGCGTTGTACCCGTATAAACGAAATTTTTTAGAAATATAAAAATTAAGATATTCTATATCCTCACCTGAAGATATAGAATATCTTGAGAAGCTCTTGTACTTCTCTATGTCACATAATACACTCTTTTCCAAATCACCAATAGTTTCACAAAACTGATAAAAAATTTTTTTAGCATGTATCACTCTGCTCAAAATCAATGTTACAATTATATTTTGTAATTAAACACCTGAAACTTGCACACATTTCTTGCTGTTTACAGGTTGTTTTTTTTACTGGTGGAGTTTAGGGATATGCATTCTAGTTCAGAAATATTTTTATTAAGAGCTAACCCACGTGCCCGTAGATTTTGACTAATAAACGCAAAGTTTCTGCTGTTTTAGAACATTAAACGCTTTTTGCAACTCAAAATTAATTCATTCTCACACTCTCATTATGCAACAAAGACAAATCAGATCGAGAATTTAAAATCTTATACTCATTCAACAATAACTTATACAGTTTTAAAAAAATTTCTAACATAATATGCGAATCAGGTGGCACTACATTATCTAAAGTTATGATGGGGAAAATCACAGAAGCATTAACTGAATGATAAAACTTACCTAGAGCTCTTAAGTTTCCACCTTGTCTATCTTTGTACAATTTCTCATTGTAAGCACTTTCCAGAGATTCTTTTGTTCTCCTTAAGATGTCACAATTAGCAGGTGTGTGAGGCATAGAAGCATGGTTTCTTAGAGAATTCAACTTAACTAGATTTGTAGAACTAGTGAAGCTAGCAGCTGAACCCTGAAGTCCCAGAACATCATCAATGAAATGAAAATCTCCATCTAAGAACAACCTGATTATTTTGCTTTTAATCTTAAAATCTGATGACTAAATTCTTTTAATGTCATTGACATAATGCCCAAGAATTAAGGCAATATTCTCATGACAATCTGAACCCTTATTTTGTATGTAAATACAAAATAAATGAACCTGATGTTCGTTTATTTTGTATAAACATACAAAATAAATGAACATCGTATACAGATCCTGATGATTTAGAATTGAAAACTTCAAAATGGAATTTCATATACTTACTACACTTATCCCCAGCAAAAAGTAGCCATACCTCTTCGGAAAAACAGTTGAAGTGGTCACAAGCGTGAAGACTATAAATTGTCAAATATTAGACCATCAGGACAGATACTGAACAAGAGCTTCATTTGCAGTTGAATAAAGCAAAATGGACTTCACAGAAACATGTTCTTTACTGACATGCATTGTCTGCATTTCTTGTTCTTGCATTATCAGTTATGGCGTAGTGATGGCGTTGTGGCTGATGTAGTGGTAGTGCCGTGAATAATGCTCATCTGCAGTGCTCTGTTATAAGATTGTAATGACTTCTAGGGGCACCTGAATAAACTTAAAAAAACATTGGGCTCAGATTGGAGAATCCTAGCACCAAGATTGCACAAAATATGTCTTAGCCTATGGAATTCAACGGTATACATCCTTAAAAGGCTCTGTAGCTTTACAGCATCAGAAAAACTTGACTGCATAACTGAACCCATCTTATTTGCAATACAACAAAATAATGACTTTTTAAAAGACATAGAATCGCAAAATAACATAGACAAATCACTTTTGAAATCTGGACAAACTAATAATCAAAAGAATATAAAAGCAAGTTTAGATTGTCTAGCTGCAGCATGCCTACCTAACTTAGAATAAGGTTTATCAAGTCCTAACAAAATGTAAGTATATTTTTTTACCAACTTTTGTCTTTTTAACTGATATAGTCTGTAGATTACTTAATTTAAACCCACAAAACAATTCAGAGGAACCAATGTTGTCTAAATAAGAATCAACCACAACTAAATTGTTATCATTGCTAACAAAACATTTGCAAATTTGGCAACTTTTCTGGTTTATATCAATGATTTATGTAATTTTTTCTAGCAATCTTACAGTTTTGGCATGAGCAGATGCAATATTATGTTGTGCTGTTTTTTATTATTATTATTATTACTTTTTTAATAGTTTGAACTGCTCCTCCTGTTTTAGCCTATTACTCATAGTCTCTAATTGAGAACTTAATGAGTTACAATGTGTATTGAGAGTCATATTTTTAGAATTTAAATCTGTAATTTCAGCTTCCAACTTAAATACCTGCATTTTTTTCTATTTGCTCCATATTTCTCTATTTGCTCCATATTTGTTTTATTTTTAGAAGGTAATTTATCAGTTTGACTCAGTATGAGTCCAATTTAAAGAAAAAAAAATTGAAGCTTTTTATAGCTTCAAATTTTTTTATTTATTTCTTTTTTGGCGTGTTAACTTCAGGCACATTTTATCAAACTCTTCATTACTACGCATATCAAAATCAATTGGCATAACAAAGTTCATAAAACTAAATAAATTGCATCTTATTTTTAAGACTCATTAGAATGGAAATGAAATTGTTTGTGATCTGCCTTAATCGCTTAACAAAGGAAAGTTACACCTGTCTTGTCCCAACCATTTTTCCATCCAATGGGAAAATGGTTTGGATTTTGAGATTTCTTTTTTAAACAGTATATATTCTGACATTTACTGATTGTGTGCATCTTTTTCAAGTTTCATGCCACTAAACGTTTTATTCAAAGCAATTTCTAATTAGTGGAACAAATATCTGGTGGTGACTAACTTCTTGAGTCTCCAATTTTACAAAGCTTTGATTGACAGCGGGCTTATCTGCATCAATGTCAATTAAACAGCGATTTCTCTGAAAAGAAAACTGTGAAATGCTTTTTTTCATTGCATCATGAAGGCCTTTAGCATCTGTTTCACCTGGTTCTTGTAACAAAAGTACATCAAATTTTGGCATATCGTTTTGACAAATTTTTAATAATAGTTAGTTATAATTAGCCTTTGCTATATCTGTGGCGTTACTTTTCTTTATTGTAAACGAACCTTTAATATAATCAGATGCAACATTTATTACTCCCTTAAATTTTGTTAATGTTACTTTTCCACTATCATCGTCAAAGTAATATTTTTAGCATATTTTGAAAAACATTTCATTAATATTTCCGTTTTCATTTGCCTTAACTCCAAAATCCGGGAAGTTACGCTTTTCCGCAACATCAATTTTGATCATTTTTTTATTTATATACCAAAATCTATTTTTTTTTTTTTAAATATGTGTAAAGTAGACTATATAAATAGGTCTAAAAAAAAAAATTATCCCAATTTAAAGACCCAATTAAAGTGAAACTTGTTGATAAAATACTTACATCAGGCCTTGTGATGAATAAAAACTGCGCAGCGCATAAGCACGATGTGATTTTTGACGTCATTAAATTATTTTTATTTGCTTTTCATATTTATCGACATTAACTGCATTAATTTACTTAATTACCGCAAAACTACTTTAAATCATTAATGTAGGAATGTTATTATTTAAAAATGTTTTGGAATGTTTCGTTTTTTAAAATGTAAAAACGTTGGTTTATTTTCTCAACGTTTGACGCGTTTTGTCTACTAAACGAATAAAAAACATTATAACTAAACATTTAAAAAAGATTATAAAATATGCTAATATTTGATTTTCTCAAATATGTAATTTAAAGTTTTTCAAATAATTATTTTTTCTTTTTAAAAAGTCAACGATTAATAAACTGGAAATTTTAATATTGTACGATTAAAAACTATGCAATAGCTAATATTTTTACTAGCGATTTTATATAATATTTTTTTATTTATTTATTTTATTTATTTTCATAAAGCGGTTGATAAGCACAATCACTCGTATAACCAAAAAACTTTAACGAGCGTTTTGAATAGATTTTTAATGTTTACAAGGAATTTTATTTTTGGTAAAAAAAAAAAATATTAGAATAAAAATCTTATAGGTATAAAAGACATATTTCAACGAAAAAATTATTCTTAAAAATTATTATTAAAAATTATTCGAAAAACTGTTGACGTTCTATTTTTCAGCAACTGTTCTTGAGCACGCTTCGTTGAGTTTCGGTAACTTTTAACAGAAAAGCGATTGTTATTATTTAAGTAATTTTTTTTGAGTTACTTTTTACAAAAATTTTAATAGCTGTACTTTTTTATTGAATCAAGTAGAATATGTTTTAATATTAATCTTTTTATTTTTTTTTTTTTATTTGGGCTTACCAATTTTTAAAATGTTTCCTCGAAATTATTCTTAAATACTTTAAGAGTAAATACGTCTAATAGTTAATAAATATTTTTAAATCTATGGAATAATTTTAAAACCTAACAAACCCCCGAAATAAATAACTATTTAAGTTAAAAATCTAAAACTAATAGAAAGTATTTTTGTTCAATTTTATCGACTACTTTGCTATTGCTGAATAATTTTATTAAAATGTTAGCTTAAAAAAATTTAAACTTTTTTTTTTAATCTGAATTTTTTCTACTTGTAAATAATGAGCATATTTAATTTTTTTGTAATTCAAGCATTTATATCAACTGCGTGCGGTTTTTAAAATACCTTAATAAATGTTAAAATAATCGTAAATTACTTCATTGAAATTCCGCTTAAAAATATCTTTAAATATACTCAAACAAAAAATTTTTTGCTCGACGCAAATAGCCCTAGCTACACGCAAAATCGCTCTTGGACGACATAAAAATAAACATTTACTTTTTTTGTAGAATAAAAATCTAGTTATGAAAATTTTTTAATAACAAGATCATTAAGATTTTATTTGACAAAAAACGTTAAAAAAAAAAACGTTAGCGATTTGTTACAAAAAATTACAATTTGTTGATAAATAAACATAAACTTACATAAAGTTACATGAATTAACTAAAATCTTACTTAAGGTGCCTGACAGGAAACGGTATCAAGTCTTAGTTTCTATAATCGGAAATATACGTGTTTTAAGAAAAATATGTGGAAAAATTCGAAACTAACTTTGTTCTTTTTTCAAGCAGTTTCATCGCTATTTAGTATTAGTTTTTGAAATAAATAATCAAAATATACATTAACTTATTAGGTGAAACTTATTATGTGAAAGTTACACAGTTCTAAAGTATGTCAAACTTCAAAATATGAAATACTATGTAGAATTTTCAATTATGATGCTATCAAGCTTTTTTTTGTTTTATTTTATGTTTAGTTCTTAACTCTATGCAACTGTATCAGTAACTCCATTTCTAAGACTTGATACCTTTTCCTGTGAGGCGCCTCATTTTATTTAAAAAGTAAAATCAAATATTTCTTGCCAATTAACAAACACATTTTGCTTTACAAAAAATTCATTGTTCCTAAATGAAGACGCACGTAAAAATATAAAAATTAGAATACAATCATTTATCAAATGCTATGCTTATTTATGTACACATGCTTAATGAGACTTTTTAAATGAGTTTAATTGTTTTGATTGGAGCGAATGTCATAGCGTAAAAATAATAAATTAAAGTTTGTATATATTTATTTTCCCAGAATTATTCCGGAATATATAAATTAGCCGGGAATGGAACTCAAAATCTTTTCACCACTATTGCTAGACAAAAATTTTTTGAAATTTTTTGAAAGAAACACTGTTTGCCTGAGCACTTTTTTGCAGAGGCAAATTATCAAAATACTACAAAGCTCTCAGCAAATACCTCGGCATATGCAAAGGTTAATTTTGAACGCTGCGTATATAATCTATGTATGATCAAAAGTAAAAGCGAAAAATGAAGAGTTAGAAAAATATGGACTTTTAGATAACCTGTTTCGGAATCTCATTCACAAAAAAACAGGCTATGTTGTCTGTATTGATGTCAATAAGTCAAGCGCCAAGTGTGAATATGTATTTTTATATCCTCAACAACCATTCTGCAGCCAAACATAGTGCCACCAATGAGTCGGTCAATAAGGTTTTGATCACCAAGAATAATTAAATCAAAACAACCCCATTTCAAACCATCAATGTTTCTAATATCTATCGTTAAATCAACTGATCATTTACATTTTTTGGGTTAACAATCCATGCTCGCTAAATAATACAAAAAAAAGATGAACTCGTTTTGAGGCTTGCCTCCATGCCAAATAATAACTAGCCACATATCATGTTTTTCTCTGAAACTGGTTTAACAACAACTCAGACACGGTAATAAGGGGATACCAACTGCATTGCCTAGATAGAGACTGCAGAGTAGGTGGTGTTACAATCTACGCGCAAAATGAAATTAAAACTTTTGAAATTGGTATTCAAATTCTAAACACAAATGATGTAGAACAAGTTTGGAGAATTATTAAATTCGAAAAAGAATCATTTCTTCTGGGTAATATTTATCGACCACATGATGAGGATAATAAAATTTTAACACGAATAATAGAGACAATAAAAACAGCGATAAACTCGTTAACTAGCCTTAATTGTGTAGCCATGCTTCTCTATGGAGATTTTAACTTGAGTCACACCTATTACGAGTCAACAGATCCTAATGGTGCTACTGTAACTATCGGACATGTACTTGGTGAACACTCTACTGATTTAAAGTTTCAGTCGTGCCTTTTTCATACTCAAATGGTTACTTTTTTCCAACATATCGAACAAATTAAAATTCACCACCAAAAAAAACACTTGATTTTATTAAAATGGTCGATCCTGATAGAATTATCTGTATCAGAAGAAAATCTACTTGTGTTAACCCTTGGGGTTAACACAAGTAGATCTTCTTTTGACACATAGGTAATTCAATATCGATAACTTACATAGATAAATCGCTGCATACAACTAGAAAGCCAAGTACATCGCTTTCCAGTTGTATGCAGCGATTTCAAGGCAAATCTCTGCATACAACTAGAAAGCGATGTTCGAAGGTTTTTCCACAAAGACTTTTTCACAAGCTAAGTGCATATGGTATCCAAGGTAAACTCTTAACCTGGATTAAATCTTGGCTTATAGGCCGAAAACAACGAGTCGTCTGCGCCGGACATAAATCCAATTTGAAAAATATAAACAGCGGCGTACCGCAGGGATCAGTTTTTGATCCTACTAATGACCTACTAAACAATCTTGCTCAAATGATAAAACTATACACCGACAATAGTAAAATTATAGCGATAATAAAACCAGATGACGACACTAAATCTCTTAGTTGCATTAGACAATGCAGTCAAATAGTCACACAAATGGCTTATGTTCTTTAATATTGAAAAGTGCAAAGTTATGCATTTGTACAAACGAACAATCTGTCCATGAACACATGATAGCAAATATCGATGGAACTAAACAAAAGTTATTTGTTACAAAAGTTGAACGCAATTTAGGAGTTCTTATTTCTGATAACCTCAGTGTCAGAGGACAGGTAGAAGCAGCCGAACAGCAAACAGTTCCACAACTTCGGAATGCCTAAAAAAGGCATTTCGAAGTCGTAGTTTTAATCTTTGGCATACCCTCTACACTGCATACATTAAACCACATCTTGAATTCGCTGTCCAGTCATGGTCATGGTATCTGTTATATATTAATATTAAACTTAACGCTGCTGCTGTTACTTATTTGTGTGTGTTTGACGCGACATTCGTGATTGTCATAACATCCGGGTTATTAACAAGAAGGAGTCGCAGCACTTTTTTTAAAATAAAAATGTGAACAAAAGTGTATGCAAATATCTTACATCAACTTAAAATTATGAAATGTTAAAAACTATATCAAGTTTTACAGTTTTATTTTAAAAATATTTTTTAAAGTAAAAATAAAACTGTAAAAACTAAATATATTTAAAAATCTATAAATATTATATACAGGCCTTGTTTTAAAGCGTTACGCCTAGAGGTATTTACGTACGCCTTAAGCGCTTTTACGTACGCGTATAGCTGTTTTGGTTAAGCTACTTTTTATCATTTTTTAACTTTTAAATTAGCGGTAACATAAAAGAAGTAATTAATTTTCAAAAAAACCACATTAACTTTTAAATAACGATATGTAAAGGTATTTATTAAAAAAAAGAATTTACTTTAAAATTAATTGTTGTAACTTTTCATCGCGATATATCTTTCCTTTTTAAAGCAATTAATTTGACGCTAAACTTTTTATCCAAATATTTAGCAACATGAAAAATTGTTTGTCAATCCTTAACTACAAATTTTTTGGAATGTTTTTAATAAAAAGTAGTAAAGTTTTTAGTAAAAAACTTTAAAAAAATCTATATTCCATATTTATTAATACAGAATATAAAAGTTTTTTGTAATATAGATTTTTTTTGAATTTTTTACTGAATTTATAATAAAAAACATTTGCAAAAAAATTTGTAATTAAATTGACATTTTTTTTTAATAAAATCTCAAAAAATGTCTTAATATATTTTTGTTATCATGATAACAAAAATATCAAGACATTTTTTCGAGATGTTAAAAAAAATGTCTTTGCTTTTCTTATTAGTTTAATAGTATATAGCTTATAGTTAGTTTAATAGTATATAGCTTTTCTTATTAGTTTATTAGTATATAGTTTAAGTTATGCGGGGGGAGGGGGGAGGCACAGAAAAAAAAATTACATGTTACTCACAATATTTGAATGAAGACAATTTGTTAAAATTCTTCTGCGTGCGATTCAATAAGTTTTTTTTGTCATAAATCAAGTTATAATATAAGGTAAAGAAATCATGAGTACAACATCCGCTGATGACACTAATATTACGTTGAATATATTTATATAACGAAGGTTTTATTATGCACGCGCACATTACAGGTTCTGTTAAATAAATACTAAGGCACGTTTTAGTTTAATGACAGTCTCCATTTTTTACTAATGAATATGTATTTTTCTTTATAAAACAAAACAAACTAGTATATAAAAACCTTGTATATTTCTATTATCTCTAAATTATTTAAAGTTCAAATATGGATTGTATTTTAAAGGACAAAAGATTTACTTTAAAAACTTTTAAATCTTGGGACTTTGCCGATGCGATGATCACAGAAAAAGAGAAGACTTACGTTATTAAAATCAAATGTAAGTTATGTGATCTTCATCAAAATAAAATATTATCCAAAAACAATAGTGCCGTAAGGGCAACTGCCCAACGGTTTATAAATAATACAAGTCATGTTAAAATATTTTAACATATTACTATATTTTAATTAAGTTGATATATAATTAAAAATAAAAATATAGTTCAATAAATAAATTAAATTTATTCTTAACAAAGATTACCTCATATTTATTCTTTTTTTTATTTTATTAAGTTAAATTGCTTACAACTGAAAAAAAAAAAGAGTTTTGTAAATATACGTAGAATGAAAATACTTTTAAGTTTGTTTATAAGTTAAGGAACTTAATTTTTAATTAACAAATTTTTACGAACGTTTATTATAAACAGATAGGATTCAAATTATTAAATATACTTAAATTATTTCAGTTGAGTATTTTTATAAGTTTGCACGATTAAAGTTTGGCGTACAAGTATTTGTTTTTTTGTTTTAAGAATAATTAATAAAAGAGTTTGCATAATTAAGACTTTTATATTTAATTTAATTTTTTTTTTTAATTTCCTAAAATTAAAAAAAAAAAAAAAGATTTAATCGTTGAAAACGATTTTTCTCTATAGCTCTGTTTCTTTGTGATTTGTTTAAAAAGTTAAATATTTTTACAATAACATAAAAAGTTTATGAATTAAATTCCTAGCGAACGCGTTCTAAACTACGTATCAAAAATACGCTTCAAAGCAGACAAAACTTTTTTATATTTTTATAAAACGCAAGTTGAAATGCTTTTAAAAATTTAAAAAATATTTAAAAACTTAAATTTTTCTTTGCTAGTCAAAACAAAATCGTTGTTTAAATAATTAACATGGGTTTGTGTTTATCAATGTTAATATTTTTTGTTTACTCTAGAAATTTTTAAAAATAAAAAAAATCATTATTATTTTTTATTCAATAACGATTAAAAACAATTATTCAAAAACAAATTTCAGAAATAATTAATATATATATATATATTTTTTTTTTTTACTAAATAATATTGAACTAAAATTAATAATAAAATAACAATTGAAAACATTACAAAATTTTCATAATAAATTTATATTTAAAACGTTTATAGTTTATATTTGAGTTAATTGTTAAATGGAATTAGTTTGCGGTTATTTATTTATTGCGGTAGTTAAAACACTTAACGTCTATAAAAAAAAATAAAGATAATTTTATGACGTCAAAATCGCGTTAAGCTAATGCATTAAGCACTTTTTTATTTAAAACAAGGCCTGTGTTACACATTCAAGTTTAATGTGTAACACACATTAAAAACACATGTTGTCCTTTTAATTTAAAGGGACATTCTTTTTTTAAAAAAAAAAATTTTATATTCAAAAGGTGAGGTTCCTAAGATTTAAAATTAAGAAATTAAAAAAATTTATAATTTAAAAAAATTTATAAACCTAAATAAAGTGTTACAATTTTATAATAAGAAATTATTAAAAATTAATCGTTAACTCAAATCTAAGATTTTAAAGAGTTTTTACTTTCTACCATTTACTAAAATTTTTTGAAATAAAACAACTACATAAAAAAAAAGTATATAAATAGTGGGTGTGGAATATATGGCACGTATAGTATAGGCCATTGTAAGTCCATTATTCTACATATTTTTATATCTATTTTCGCATGTTTTTTAAACTTTTTATAACAGTTGAAATTAATTGACACATTTCAAAAGGGTATTCTAAATATTATTTAGACTGGTACTAATTTTTAAAATCTGTAAACTAAAAGTTTCTAAACTTAAATTTCAGATTCTGTAATTCAAATCTGTAATTTAAAAGTTTTTAAATTAAATTTTAGAATATAGGCTTGGTGATTGGGGTACTTGGAGTGCTTGTTCAGAATCATGCAAAGCAACTCAAAATTATCCAACGCGTGTTCGAACTCGTTCTTATTGTCTGAGTAATTCAACATCTTCATATCAATGTACTCCTGATTATATGATTAGTTATGAACCTTGTAATATAGCAGCATGTTCATCAGGTATTAGTGAATTAATTTGATTAAAAAGTTAAATTAAATTTTTATTTTTATTTAAATTTTGCAAACTTTATTTTTTAATTATTTATACTTATTAATTTTTTTTTATTTAAACATTACATCTAAAGAATGAATATTTAAATTCAGTTATCTAATTTTTTTTTAGTAAAGTCTTGCAGCAGTTTAAACTTTACTTTTGTCTTTGTGTTGGATTCATCGTCCACGATTGATACTCAGGAATGGATAGATGAAAAAAATTTAGTTTTAGCTTTTGTTCGTAGCTCAGCATTTGGAGTTAATCCTAATGTTGATGTAGCTGTAGTAAACTTTGCTAGTAGTACTCAAGTAGAAGCTGATTGTGGTACATATCGAAGCTACTCAGCTTTTGAAACATTTATGAACAATTTGAAAACAATAAATGGTGGAACTGCCATACATAGAGGGCTTATAGCTGGAGAAACTGCATTCCAAAAATGCCAAAAACTGAATAATAATCCTGTTATAATTCTTCTTACTGATGGTTATGAAAACATAGATATAAATATTGACAGTAACATAGCTATTGAAAATCGTATAAAAAACCAAGCGCTTTTAGTTGCAGGTGCTGTAAATGAATACAAAAAAGATGAAATAGATAGAATAACAAGTTATATTGTTGATGGACAGAATATATCTTATAGTTACTTTGCTTCAAACTTTACAGCTCTTTATAACACCATTGGTAACACACTGTATTCTAGAGTTGTTGCACGGACCGGATGTGAAAGTAATGTTAATTTTAAACAATATTTGTTTGTTTTTTTTGAAAAATAATATTTTAGAATTATAAAAAATCATGTTCGTATCTAATTTTAAATTTTTTTGAAATTTTAAGCTAAGAACACTTTTCAGTTGAAGTTTTAAATTAATTAGAGTGAGACTATTTTTCCTATGTAAATTGGCTTCACCAAACTGGGTGAAGGAAACATACATAGGAAAAGAAAAATCTCTATACAAAATTTCCAATTTGGAAATCTTTTAAATTTAAGCCTAAGTTTAAATGCTATTTAAACCCATTCAGTTGAAACCTTTGTTGAAATTAACATATTACAAAAAATTAGTTTTTTAAATTTAGTTAAAAATGTATTATTACATTTAAATAAAGTAATAACTATGAAAACTGCAATAATTGTGTAAAAGATTTCTTAATAAAATTATTTTGCATTTAGCTCAAGGATTCTGGACAACTTGGTCTGCTTGGAGTAGTTGTTCTCAACTTTGTGGATTTACTGGTACCATACAACGTTCTCGATCTTGTATAAATCCAACTACAAATAAACCTCAAGAAGACTGTGAAGTAGTTAATAATATAGCTAACTTTGACTTTATGACCTGTTTTCAGCCATGTACTGGTAGGTCTTAAGTTTTATAATATTGATTTCAAATAACTTTTTACTATTTTGTGATGATTTACTTTTCTTTTACTACTTAACATTTTTTAAAAAGTGACAGTTTATAATAATTTTATTTCTTCTTCTACAAACTTAAAACTAAAGACATAACAAGAATGTTTAACAAAGAATCAAATGATAAACATTACTAAAAAAAAGTTTATGCTTTAGGGGAGTTGTTGTTAAAAAAAAGTTGTTTATATTTAGTATTGTTTTACTTATTATTAATTTAAAAAAATATATATTTTTTTGTTAACAGTGAGTATATATTTAAAACTGTAATAAAACAAAAACATTCTTATTCTATTTTATTAGCCTCATTTTCTGAATGGAGTTCTTGGAGTGCTTGCTCAGCAAGCTGCCGATTAGATAGTGGTCCTCCAACTACAACTCGGTTTAGAACATGTTCTTCTGGGCTTGGATCTTGTATTGGATCTTTATCAGAGACTCTAGAATGCAACACAAATACTCCTTGTCAAGGTAAGTTGTTATTATTATTTTTATTATTAATATATATATATATATATATATATATATATATATATATATATATATATATATATATATATATATATATATATATATATATATGTGTGTATATATATATATATATATATATATATATATATATATATGTGTGTGTGTATATATATATATATATATATATATATATATATATATATATATATATATACATATATATATATATATATATATATATATATATATATATATATATATATATATATATATATATATATATATATATAGATCATTATCCTGATTTGCAAAACAAGTTAGCATCAGGAAGGCCATCCAGTTGTTAAAAAATGCTAAACATAATTTTAAATTTATTTTAGTGTAAATTAAGTTATATTTACTTTTTATGTTTTTATGACATAAATTTGTTATTTTTGTTTTACTTAAGGCACATTATCTTTGTGGGGATTATGGGGACTGTGTTCAGCTTCCTGTCAATTAACATCAGTATTACCAACTCAACAACGATCTCGTGTTTGTGTTGGAGCAACTCTTGGAGGAAATTGTGATGGACAATCTACTGTTGATTCACAAAGTTGCAATGTTGGAATTTATTGTCCTGGTATTTTTGTTATAATTCTTGTTGATTCCCACTTAATTCCGAGTTCTCTTAAAGCTTTCAGTTTTTCAGAGCTAATTTTATTGTATTTTTATTTGTATACTGCAATGTTTTCAAATAGGAACTATATCAGATTGGAGTTCATGGGGCGCATGCTCTGATGTTTGTAATAATCTTATTACACCACCTTCTCAAACCAGAAGTCGATCTTGTATTGGATATTCAACATGGGATCCTACCTATTTGGGTTGTCCTAGTATTTCAAGAACTGAACAACAACCTTGCAATATTAACATTGGTTGTTCAGGTATTAGTCATTTTAATAATTGAGATGATTTTTGTAATTTATTTGAATCCATACTTGGAACAATTTTGTTTTTTAATTCAAAAAAGGTACATATGGCACTTGGAGTGCATGGAGTAGTTGCTCAGAAAGCTGTCAGTCTAATATTAATGTGTCTCCATTTCAAACTCAAACTAGACAGTGTTTAGGAGCTACAATAGGAGGTGGTTGTTCTGGACCAAGTTCTCAAACTCAAAACTGCAATGTGCAAGTGTCTTGTCCTGGTAACTTTTTTTTTGTACCAAGAAAAGAAATTTCTTTTTTAATTAACTTCTTGAATTTTATAAAATATTTCTCAAACTGTATCATGTAATGTTTGAGCTTCTTGTTTAGGTACCACTTTCCTTTTTTATTCAATAATTATTATTATTTTTTTAATCGAATCATTGTATTTTATTAAATCACAAGAAATTTTTTTGACACTTTTTTTTTGCTATTAGGTAGCAATTAGTTTTTGTTTTAAAACTTTTTTGTTTTTGTTTTTAATTTATGCCACTTTAAATATTTTATCAACTGTATATTAACGGTTTTATAATTAGGGGTGGGAGTTAAGGTTAGTTTTAGTCTAACTAAAAATACTTAACTAAATTTTTAGTTAAACTAAAATTACCAGACTAACTTTTTAGTTAATTAAAATTAGTCAACTAATGTTTTAGTTAACTAAAATTACCTGACTAATCTTTTAGTTAACTAAATTTACCTGACTAACTTTTTAGCTAACTGAAATTACCCGACTAACTTTTTAGTCTAACTAAAATTAGTCAACTAACTTTTTAGTTAATTCAAATTAGTTGACTTAATATTTAGTGTTACTAAATTTAGTTGACTAAAGCAAGATTTAGTGCTTGAAAAAATAAATAATCTTTTGCATAAAAATTTTACACACGAGGAAGCTTAAAGGCAATAAATATTATTTTATCGTAATTAAACACTTTACTAATTACTAATTGTGAATCCTAGAGCCCATTCGGACTAAACTGTTATTCAAAAAAAAGTTTTTAGCAAAATTCTATTATTTTTATTTTTTTCTAGCTTGGAGACAACTGCCTATGAGATTGTTGCAACTGTTTATAAATACCCAATAATAATGGAATAATAATGTTCTTTAGTCAATTGATTCAAATTCAGTGCGCTTATTGAATGTTCAACTTATATTTTTTATGTGCTGCATCCTATAGGCAGTGTGAAATAATAATCGCACATCAAAAATAATATCCCCTGCCAAGACCGTCCTGACGGGGGTGTGGGCTTCCCCGTCAGTACGGTCTTGGCAGGGGAGATTATTCAGTACGATCTTTGGTGAGATTTTTTATAGTAAAAAAGCTTTTTTCATTTGCACCCCTCCTTCCCCTATGTCTTCATTGTTCAGTACAGCCCTGTCTCTTGCTATATTATAGGAATGGATTCAATCTCTAATTTTCACAACGAATCTATGACTCCCCCTCCCCACCCCTTCAAATATCAACCTTTCCTAACAATTGATGACCACCCCAAAAACAAAAAAAAGTAAAAAAAAAAACAACAGAAAAACAAAATATAGTAGATTGAAAATAACAGTAAAAAAAAAATTGAAACAATGCAGTAGAAACATATGGCATTCTAGTTCTTCCAAATACAGAAGGTATAAAAACATTGCGTTCACTTAAAAGTTATAAATGAGCATTAAATTCCCTCCCTTTATTAACCCTCCCCAAACCTATTGTAATGTTAACATAACCACCACCACAAATACAATACGCATTATACGAACATTTATTGTTGCGTTTTTTTCTCCCGACTATTATAACCCGCAAACACTACAGTGAGCCAGGTAAAAGTATTGACATAAACCCAAAAGGTAGTTGTTAAATAAGTTATTATGAATATATTTATTGCTTTCAGAGTATAGTTGTTTGACGTTTGGCAATACTTTAATACGAAAATTTAAAAGGAAGATAGGTATTTGCATTTTAGAATGCAATTTACGCAGTATAAGTTGTTGAAAAGTGTATAAAATGTATTAAATAATACTTAACTGTTGAATAATGAAAACATTTTATTAAGTAACTGGTCGCTTTTAAAATCAGGAAGTTTTTCATGACATTTTAATTACTTGAAAAATGCAATACCTAGTTTTTAAGCATTTTAAAATACATGTAAAACCGGGTCAAAACAATTATCAATTAAAATTCAATAACTTTTTTATTATATTTATTTTTATATTTTTTCATTAGATGTTAAAAAATACTAAAGAATATATGAATAAATATTAAAAAAAAAATCAAACTATTAAAATAAAAACGGTAAAAAGTTTGATAATCTTCTTTCAATTTTCAGTGGTTTAACAAGATACTTCAAGAAAATATTTCATAAAAAATCCAAAAAGTTTTAACTTTGTCTGGAAAATAGTACTTTATTTATTTTGATTATATGTTTATGTTTCAGGTAGTTTAAGTGATTGGGCAGCATGGGGAGCTTGCTCAGCCTCTTGTCAACTTGGCCTTATTGTTCCTCAACAAACCAGTACCCGCACTTGTTCTGGTGCTTCGTTTGGTGGTAATTGTAATGGAGCAGTTTTAACTCAAACTAAAAACTGTAATGCAGAGGTTTTATGTCCAGGTATATTAATTAAAAATTTTTATCTAATATTTTTCATTGTTTTTTAGTTGTAATGCATTTTGTTTGTTTAGTAGTAGATGTAGTTGTTATTATTGCAGTATGAAAACCCTAATACGTAAAACAATTAGGTTTTAACAATTGGGATTCATAAATTAATGTTGACTGTTCTTGTGTATAACACTTGTTAATATATTTGATTTTTTTGTTTTGTTTTTGTTTACATAATTAATAAAACAGTAATATTGTTAATAATAATAATTTTATATTAAAAAATAAAGAAACTTTATTAGTGTCATTTTTATACTATAGTTATATGAGTTTGATTAACTATGCCAAGCAATGCAGAGATTAATAGATTTTATTACTTTAAAAAAAAGTAATTTGTTATTTCTTGGTACTGTGTTTGTAGAGTATTCTAAAATAGACTTAAGGAGATGATAATAAAAATTAATTTAGATTTAAGAGACCTCAAAATAGCAAAGCAATTGACTAAAAAATTAATTTTTTTTTTTTTATTTGAATTAATATCTAATGTTAATAATACTTTTATAGTTTTTTGTTTCTATTACTTTTTATACTTCAATAATTTGTAATACTTCAATAGCATGACACAGGTTAAGTCATTCTAAATAATTGGTGAAGAGGTTGAATAGGTTTGGCTACAATAGGTTAGCTACAATAGGTTGACTACATGCAATGTTAAAGATTACAAGAATAATGGTTGATGTTTTTTTTTTTCTTATCAGACTCTCCGAAACATCATCAGTAAATTTTTAAATAGCAACTTGAAATCTCTTAAATCTAAATTTAAAAAAATTAAAAAACCAGAAAAAATTAAAAGACCTGTTAGTTACTTATGAAAGATTTTGTAAATTTTATTATTTTTCTGAGTTTCAAGTCCTATTTTTGTACTGTCCAGTTGATAAGATTTTGACCAAGTTTTGAAAAGTTGTTAACTAATGAACACATGTTCTTTTGTAGTGGTAATGTTATAATCAAAAAGCAAAGTTACTATAATAAGGTAGACTATAAAATAATTTGTTTGTAATATATATTGTATTTTGTTTATATATATATATATATATATATATATATATATATATATATATATATATATATATATATATATATATATATATATATATATATATATATATATACAGTAGCGTGCCAAAGTAACCAGACAAGCACATAACTTGAGATAACTTTTGAATGAAATGTTCAATTTCTTTCAAGTTTTCACTGGAATGTCAAAAAATTGATTACAATTCTAAAAACAAATGAGTTTTTTCTAAATCTAAGCAATATAATCTTAAAATTTTATTTAATTGAAATATGCGCGTGCAAAAGTATTCAAGCAGAACTAAAATAATAAAATTGCAATACTTTTGTTGGCTTTTATTTAATGTTTAAAAACAGTAAACAAAGTATAAAGTATTTTTAATTAAAAAGAAGACTGTTTTGAATAAATTTTAAAAATGAAAAAGCGAAAATATACAAGTTTAGCTGTCAAAGAAGTGGTATTGCGTGCAATTGAACAAGGCAGAACTACAAGAGGATCAGTTTGATATAGGAAAATCAACAGTAGCAGATATATATATAAAAGATATAAGGAAAGAAATAACAATAGAATCTCTCCAAACTCAGGAAGGCCTCAAATTACATCTGAAAGACAAGATAAAATTTTATTTCGTGCCACAAAAAAAGATCCACGCAAAAATGCTGTCTTGTTAAATGCTGAAATGAAAAAATTTTATTATGTAAAATGATGTGTTGATACAACTAAGTGTCATTTGAGGTCTGCAAATCTATTTGGAAAACGTTCTGCAAAGAAACCTTTTATTTCATTGAAGAATCGAAAAGCACGCTTGAGATTTGCTAAGGAACATTTGAATTGGTCAAGAGAACAATGGTCGAAAGTACTTTTTAGTGATGTATCTAAGTTTATGTTGTTTGGATCTGATGGTATTAGATATGTTCGTCAACAAAAAGACCGTAGAAACGATCCTAAATACCAGCTACCAACAGTAAAGCACGGGGTGGAAACATTATGGTCTGGGGTTGCTTTAATAGAGATTGTGTCGGCCTTATCCATTTGATTGATGGCATAATGGACAAAAATATGTACAAAGATATTATTAAGGATGTTATGCTACCACATGCTAAAGACAAAATGCCTCGAGGATGAATATTTCAGCAGGACAATGACCCAAAGCACACTTCAACCCTTGTGAAAGACTTTTTTAAGATCAAAAAAATTTGATTAATGGAATGGCCTTTGCAAAGTCCTGACCTTAATCTTATTGAACATCTATGGGAACACCTTGGTTGACAAATTTCAGGTCGTAAACCAAAAAATAAACATGATTTATTTAAAAATCTGAAACAAGCATGGGAAAAAATTGACAATAATGTGATTGTGAAGCTGGTGGACTCCAAGGGTTTTTTTTTTTAAACATTTTTAATTTAAAAAATGTTTAAAAAAAAAACTGCTTTAAGTATTTTTTTCTGCCCTGATACTTTTACACGCGCATATTTCAATAAAATTAACTTTTAAGATTAAATTGCTTAGATTTAGTAAAAATTCATTTGTTTTTAGAATTGTTATCAATTTTCTAATTGAAATAGGACTTTTTATTCAAAAGTTATCTCAAGTTATGTGCTTGTCAGGTTACTTTAGCACGCTACTGTATATATATATATATATATATATATATATATGCATATATATATATATATATATATATATATATATATATATATATATATATATACACATATATATATATATACACATATATATATATATATATATATATATATATATATATATACATATATATATATATATATATATATATATACATATATATATATATATATATATATATATATATATATATATATATATATATATATATATATATATATATATATATATATATATATATATATACACATATATATATATATATATATATATATATATATATATATACACATATATATATATATATACACATATATATATATATATATATGTATATAAGAAAAAACTTAAAGCTAAATAAATTATGTTTAGAACAAATATTTTCGAAACATTGCTCTTTTATAAATTTTTTCATAAAATTAAGCGACGTTTTTCATATAAAGTAACATTGATATATATAAAGTAACTTACGATTGTTTAAAATTGAAATAAATGTTCTTTATTTAACAGAGTGTAAAATAATTTTTATTTATATAGTCTTTTTTTATTTCCAGTGCTAAATTAAGGAGGGATGGGTTAGAGGGAGCTATAGACCTGGGCCCCGCAATGTTAGGCCCCAAAAAATGTCAAGAAGACCTTTTTGTTTAGTCATGTTTACGCTGTGGCACATACAAAAGCATCCAAAATAAAAATAGCCCCTGGCCCTGAAAAGTCTAACAAGATTCTTATAAAACTAACGCAACTTTTAGTTTTATCTAAGCAAAATTATTTTAAAAATGAAAAAAGATAATTTTTTTAATGCCTATTTTATGCTTCATGTAGTTTGAAAAGTTTAACATATTTGAAACAATTCTTCTTAATAAGATAAATGAAATATTTAAGTCATTGAATTACTATAGAAATTAAATTAACTAGACAGAAATCAACTAAAAAGGTTAAAAATACTTTATGACGAGGAAGCGAAACTGCTTTACAATATCGCTAATGATGTTTAGTGAGTGGGCTTTTTAATTTTAATTAGTATTTATAGCAGAAAAAAGTATAACGATTTTTATAAAACTACAACTGAAGCAAAAATAATTAGAGTTAGTAAACCAATATCTAGAAACTTTTCTTTATATCTAATAACTTGCTATATATATTTGTGTTCTGTTGTGACCTCAGGCATGGTGCTTGTTCATCCACAAGTTTTTTTGTATGGATTGTTTGTGTTAAGTAACTCAAAACTTCTTATATATTTGTTACATAATTAGTTTTATTAACTTTGATGATTATTAATAACTTTATTGAAAATGCAAATAATTTTGTAAGTCTTTGTTTACAAATTAAATCCTAAAAGTTGCTTTAAAAGATTATATAATGATAAAAAACAGATGAAAAAAATTACATTTACATGAAAAATGCATACTTTTTAAATAAAAAATTAAAATATTCTAATAAAATCTATAATTTATAATAAACTTTCAAAAATATGACAATTTAAAAAATATATATTATAAAACATTAATTTTTGTAAACAAATAATAATAGTCTTTTGTAAACAAATAATAATAGTCTAAGAGATTTACGGCTTTGCAGATGTGGCTCCGAGAATGAGCCATAGTATTGATAATATATTCTTAAAATAACTTAATTTTCAAACAAATACAATTTCTAAAACATTTAAGCAGGAAACTGTAGAACTTTATTTCCAATAGTCAGCGTATTTTTTGAAACAATAGAGTTAGTTTGTTAGTAAATTTGGCAGGTTTTTTGTGTTAGTGAATGTTCTTTTTATTCTTCCGCACCAAGATGTTTTGAGAACATTCAAGTTCCATGTATGTGCGTAAAACAAAAGTTTTTTGTTACATATGTAAACTTAAATGTTCTCAAAACGACTAAAAAACGTGGCCAGTTTTTTGCAACTAAATATTATTTCCGTGGTCAGTATTCGAGAGCAATCACTCCCGCTTCCCAATCAAACCTGATATATATATATATATATATATATATATATATATATATATATATATATATATATATATATATATATTAAAATGTATGTATATATATTTACGCTCAAATATATATATATATATATATATATATATATATATATATATATATATATATATAATACTAAATTTATACTAAATTATGTATATTTATATATATGTGTGTATATATATATATATATATATATATATATATATATATATATATATATATACACACACACATACATATACTAAAAATACCATCTACAATGGATTGAGGTAAGTTGGCAGTAACTTTATTGTAGATTATATAAATAAGAATGTCGCCAGCATATTTTTGGAGAATGGTTTCAGGTGGAAGATGTTAGAAATAAAGAGGTTAATGTAAGAATTAAGGAAATGAACAGAATTGGACCAAGAACACTACCTTGAAGTACTCTGGCTTCAATACATTTCCAGTCAGTGGTGAGATCATTTGTTTTAATGCTTTATCAGCGGTTAGATTAGTAAGCTGCAATCCAGGAAGTGAGCCAGCTAGTTAAAATACTTACTAACTTTACAGGGTTCATGGCACTCAGGGAAAACCTGGAAAACCAGGGAAAAGTTTTAAAAATTTAGAAAATCAGGGAATACCTGGAAAAGTCAGGGAATATTTGTTAAAAATCTGTAAAATCAGGGAAAACTCAGGGAATATTTTTCAGTTTTTTATTTAGCTTGAAGTTATTTTGCAAAATACACATTTTGAGTGTTTATTGTTGTTGAAAATTGCTCACTAAAGTGGTTTTTTAACTTTTATATTATATAGTACCTATATGTTTAGCTAAATGTATAAATAAATATAATAATATAAGACATGACTTCAGAAAAGACTTATTTTCAAGAGGATTGGTTACAACAAGATATTTATAAAGATTGGTTAGTTCCCAACGCACATGCAAAAACTAAATCTCATTACAAAAAATGTAAAAAATCATTTGAATTGTCCAATATGGGTATTCAGGCTGTTAAAAGTCATGCAGCAGGTATTTATATTAACTTTTTTAATGTGAGAGTGAGAATTAAAAAGAAATGTTGCTTGATTGATTCATTATTTTATATTTTAATATCAGTTTCAAACACATTGTAATCAACTTTTGATTGCAACCTGTTTCAGTTGTTTTCCTTGTTGGTTGGTTGCTTATATTGTTTTTTCAAACTTTGCAAGCTAAACAGATTAAGAAAAAAGATAAAAATTTTTAGACATTTTAAATGTTTCATTATTTATTTATCTTGTTTTAGGTAAGAAGCATCAATCTGCTACAAAGCCTGCTAGTTGTTTCTTTATTAACGGAAAAGAGTTGCATGCTGAACCACTTGGAAGTGATGAAAAAATATCCACATTTTTCACCAAAAAACAAGCAACTATTGTCTCTTTAATTAAATCATCGTTATCAACTAATGCTGAGATCATATGGGCCCTGAAATCTACAATGAGCTGCTACTCTAATAACTCATGTGCAAACTTTTAAAAAGATGTTTCCTGATAGCAAGGTAGCAGAAGATTTCACTATGAGCACCCCAAAAGTATCATACATTGTTAACCATGGACTAGCCCCATACTTAAAGACACTTTTAAAAGAAGAAATCACAAAGTCTGATTGTTACATTGTATCTTTTGATGAGAGTTTAAACGACATAACCCAAACTTGTCAGATGGATCTACTAGTTTGGTATTGGGATGGCAATAATAAAGTTAAAGTGAGATATTGGACATCAGCATTTCTTGGTCATTCTGCAGCTTCTGACCTTCTTACACATTTCAACGAAAACTTATCAAGATTTGATTCAAGTAAAATGTATCAAGTTTCCATGGATGGGCCCTCTACAAATCTGAAATTTCTAGATGATCTTAATAAACACAGAAAGGACAACGAGATGCCACAACTTATAAATATTGGAAGTTGCTTTTTGCATGTAATCCATGGTGCTTTCAAAACAGCTATCGAATCAACAACATGGAATATTAAAGAAACTTTAAAAGGGTGTTGGCAAATTGTTCATGATAGCCTAGCTAGGCATCAAGATTATGAAACAGTCACAGGTGCAACAAAATACCCTCTCTTTTTTTTTGGAACAAGATGGGTTGAAAGTAAATCTGTTGCAGATTGTTGCATTGAAATCTGGCCTAATATATGTAAGTTGATTGAGCTTGGGGAAAAGTTACCATCTTCGAAACAACCTAAATCAAAAAGCTTTTTAAATGTAAAAAAGGCTGTTAAAAACAAACTTATTATTTTAAAATTTGAAGTTTTCAGCTTTGTTGCAAGCATATTAGAGCCATATTTGTTGGCATACCAAACTGACAAACCAATGATTCCATTTATGTATTGTGACTTAGAAAGACTGTTACGAACCATACTGAGCTTGTTTGTGAAACAAGATGTTATTGATAATAGTTGTATTTCAGTCCAACTAAAAGAAGTTGATTTTCATAAAAAAGCTAATCTACTTAAAGGAAATCAAATCAAACTAGGGTTCGCAGCTGAAACAAGACTGGCTGTTTTACAAAAGAAAGATATAATAACCATTGCTGATATTCAAAGTTTTCACAAAGATTGCTCTAACATGTATGTTTGATTGATTGAAAAGTTCATGGACGGAACTCCACTAGGATCTATCATTGTACGCAACTCTCAGGTTCTTAACCCAAATGCAATGGTAGTAATGACTCAAAAAGATGCCGAGAAGAAGTATAAATCTTTATTGACCCACTTGATTAGCTTGAAATATGTTTCACCAATCTTTTCTGATAAAGCTATAAATCAATTTGCAGATTTCTTTTGAGAATCAAGGGTTTATCAAGACATCTTTCATGAACTCAATCAAGAAAGAGATAGCTTAGACGACTTCTATTTAAAAAAATTTAACCTAGATAAATATAAAGAGTTTGCATTGACTGTTATAATATTATTAACACTAAGCCATGGACAAGCCTCAGTTGAGAGAGGTTTTAGTATAAATGCCACTGTACTAGAACAGAATTTAATTGAAAAATCAATAACTGCAAGATGTTTAGTCAAAGATCATATGCTATCAAATAATCTTCAGCCACATAGTATTGAAATTACAAGCAAAATGATCATCAGCATAAAATCGGCACATGAAAGATATAGAAGCTACCTAAATTCAATCGCAGACACTAACAAAAAAGAAGCAAGTCAATTGGCAAAAAAAGTTGTTAGCGATGAAATAAAAGATGTTGAAACGAGGCGAGATCAACTGAAGAAAACCAGTGAAATGTTGCAGTTTGATTTGTAAAATTTGTTGAGGAAGCAGAGGAGAAGCAAGATCTAGGGTTAATTTCTAAAGCTAATGCGATGAAACAAAAAGCAAATGAAAAAAATGAAGAAGTAAAGAAATTAGAGCTAGCACTTAAGCTAGAATAAAGAAATTAGAGCTAGCACATCTTAGAGCAAAAAAGAAAGTTGCTAAAATAATATATTCGTTCTCACATGAAGTTTATATTTTGTTAACAAAACACATTAGTTTTTTCAAAACATGTATAAATTGTTATTTTTTTAATATATTTCTTTTAGTTAGCAGATTAATATGGCTCTGTTTCTTGTTTAAAACACCTTTAACGGATTGCTATAAATTAATTAAAAACAGTCTCTGATTTCTTAGAAAATAGTGATAAAAAGTATTTAGGGAACAAGGATTCAGCTGCAAAAGTATTATATTTTTCAACATTGATAGGCAAAATATTTAGACTTTTCACCGCACGAACTCAGGGAAAAAATACTTGAAAATCAGGGAAAATCAGGGAAAACTCAGGGAAAATGGTTTTTCAAAACTGCCATGAACCCTGCTTTAGCAGTAATTTTTCATGTCTGACAAAATCAAATGCTTTTTAAAAATCAAAGAATATTGCAAATATTGATTTGTTATTATCTTCAACATAAATCCAGTCCTCCATAATTTGAATAATAGCATCTGTTGTACAATGCCCTGGAAGGAAACCGAATTGCTTGTTTTAGACAGATGTGTGCTTGATGTGATGGATAATGAAACTGGTAATAATGCGTTCAAAAACTTAGCATAATGCAGATGTAATTTCAATCGGAGGGTAGTCATTAGATGAGAACGGGTTTGTTATTTAAGGAATTTATACAGGGTGGCCAGCAGTCCTTGAAAACCTTGAAACCTGAAAAAGTTCTGGAGCTTGATAGGTCCTCTAAAATTCCTGGAAAAACATCCCTTTTAGCAATAATTCCTGGAAATCTTGGAACTTTTTTCTAAAATAGTTAAATATTTTGATATCATGATTTTTATCTTTTACAGAGTTATTAATTTTGCAGAGATTTATACTGAATTTAGTAACTATGGTTTTTTGGTAATGCAAAAAACTGTACTTATCTATGTATAGACTCTTTTGGTAATTAGTTTACTGACTCGATTAACAAGTTTTTTCCACTCGTTGTAGTGCCCGGAGAAAAAAAAGTTTTTGACACTCTTTTATAAGACTTTGCATAAATTGTGTCATCCAAGGCTTAGGTTAAAAAGCATAATTGCTCTTAGAGATTGGCAGATGTCTTGAGCAGAGAGTATAGAATATTAATAATTATAATAACAAACTGAATTATCAAAGCTAGTGAATGGTATTGAACACATAAGCATTTAAGAGTATTACTTAATATATATATATATATATATATATATATATATATATATATATATATATATATATATATATATATATATATATATATATATATATATATATACTACTACTACTACTACTATAGCATATATCAATATAAAATATCTGTACATATTTTTTTTAAATATAAGAATTTATTAAGATAAGCATTTGATTATCTTAATAACATGCAGCTTTTTAGCAAAAGAAAAAAAAACAAATAATAAAAGAAAAGATTGCTGCCCGATGCCAAATCCACAGATTTACAAGTCTATACAATATACATACATACTGTATAGATTTGTATATAATATATATTGTTTACTATAATAATAGAGTTTAAAATGATAATGGAAAATAAAATTGAATAAAAGTTATATGTTAGTTATATGAATTAAAGTTATATGAATTAAAGTTATAAGTTAGTTATATGAATTAAAAGTTATATGAATTAAAGTTATAAGTTTCTTGATAAGTCGTTGAAACACCTAAATAAACATGATAAAATCTAATTTTTTCTCTTTTTTTTTACTTTTTAATTTTTATTCCTAATTTTAATTAAAATGTTATATAATATATATAAGAGTTATATAAATTTTGATACAATTTTTAAATGAATTTTTTAACAAAATATGCAATATAGGAGTATTAACTGATTGGACTGCATGGGGCGTATGTTCTGCCACGTGTAATACTCAAGTCAATGGACCATTCCAAACTAGAGATCGATCTTGTGTTGGTTTTTCTACATGGAATCCAAATTTTGCGGGTTGTGTTGGTGCTACTAGAAACGAACAACAACTTTGTAATCAAAATGTTCCATGTCCAGGTGAGATTCATTTCTTTGTATTAAACTCCTTAATGGTTTTTGCTGTAATAACAAAAAATGTTACTTATAATGTTTTTTAACAAAAGGTAATTATGGTGCATGGGCTGCATGGGGATCCTGCTCAGAATCATGTCAATCTAATGTTAATATAGCTCCATTTCAAACTCAGACTAGGTCATGTCTCGGTGCTACATTAAATGGTGGATGTCCTGGAGCAAGTTCTCAAACTCAAAACTGTAATGTTGGAGTTTCTTGTCCAGGTAACTTTTTTTTTTTTTTTTATGCAATGAAATAAATTTTTTTTTTAATAAACTTTCTGAATTTTATTAAATAGTTCATAAAACAAAAATGAAATGGAAAATGCAATTTTGGTGTTTATTTTGGACCCTTTACCTTGAAGCTATCATTGAATTTCTTATTTTGTATTGTATGTTGTTGTTTTTTTAAGGCATTTTAAGTTTATGGGGAGCATGGGGAGCATGTACAGCAAGTTGTCAAGTAAGTTTTACTTCACCTACTCAAACAAGAAATCGTCAATGTAATGGTGCTACTTTTAATGGCAATTGTAATGGATTAATGTTGACTGATACTCAAAATTGCAATGAGCAAGTTTACTGTCCAGGTTTGTCTTGTTGAAAAAATTTGTACTTACAAACAGCTGTGATATATTGTCATAAGTTGAATATTTATTAAAAAATCCGTTAAGTATATCAGATAGGAAGAAGTAATAAAACTAATTTTTGATTAGCTATGCATGTTTTGTGAGTTTGTATTGAATAGCTTAATTTATTAAAATGCCATTTTTCTAGGAACAATATCGGATTGGAGTTCTTGGAGTGTATGTTCTGCATCTTGTAACAATCTTGTTACTGTACCATCTCAAACTAGAACTCGATCATGTTCTGGGTTTTCTACTTGGGATCCTACCTATACAGGTTGTCCTGGTATCACTAGAAGTGAACAAATTTCTTGTAATGCAAATGTTGGTTGTCCTGGTAAAAAATATTCATAAAATTTTTTTCTGATTTAAATTTCTTTATTGTAATCTTTTTAAACTAAAATTTAAAAAAATATGTAACAGGTACTTATAACGCATGGAATGCATGGAGTACTTGCTCAGAATCTTGCCAATCTAATTCAAATTTAGCACCTTTCCAAACTCAGACTAGACAATGTATAGGTGCAACACTAGGAGCTGGTTGTGTTGGGCCTAGTTCTCAAACTCAAAACTGCAATGTAGGAGTGTCTTGTCCAGGTAGCAATTAGTTTTTGTTTTAAAACCTTTTTGTTTTAGTTAAATTATACCACTTAATTCTTGCTTTAAATATTTTATCAAGTGTTTATTAACGGTTTTATAATGTATAATTTTAAGTTCAATTTTTATTAGAAGGAACTTAATAGCCTCATTTTTTTTTTTTCGCATGTTTTTTGAGAACAGGGAAAATGTAAAGTTTTCTCATCTGATGATAATATTATCTAGACCTTTTTCAAATTGATTGTTTGAATATTTTTAACTTTGTCAGGAGATTGGTACTTTTAGTTATTTTAATTATATGTTTATGTTTCAGGTATTTTAAGTGATTGGGCTGCATGGGGAGCCTGCTCAGCCTCTTGTCAACTTGAATTTGTTGTTCCTCAACAAACCAGTACCCGCACTTGTTCTGGTGCTTCGTTTGGTGGCAATTGTAATGGAGCAGTTTTAACTCAATCTAAAAACTGTAACGCAGAAGTTTTATGTCCAGGTATTTTTGTTAAAAATTTTTCATCTTAGTTGTAATGCATTTTTTTTGTTTTGTTTGTTTAGTAGTAGATGTAGTTGGTATTATTTCAGTATTAAAAACCTCAGATGTAAAAGATTAATAAATTTATTACTTTAAAAGAAAGTAAATTATGATTTCTTGGAACTGTGTTTGTAAAGAATTTTAAAATAGACTTAGAATAATAGTAATAGGAGATAATAATAGATGTATACCTCAAATTAGCAAAGCATTTAACTAAAAAAAGTGAAATTTGAAAAAGTTTAGATTTATATCTAATGTTATTATTACCTATAATTTTTAAAGGTAATAATAACATTAAATGATTCTAAATTATTGTTAAAGATTTTTATAACAGGTTATAAAAGGTTGGTTACTATAGGTTGGTTACAATAGGTTGGCTGCAATAGGTTAGCTGCAATAGGTTGGCTGCAATAGGTTGGCTACAATAGGTTGGGTACAGGTGATAATAAAGATTGCAATAACTATGCTTTTTTTTTCTTTAATCAAGCTCTCCAAAACATCATCATAAAATTTTTATATAGCATTTTGAAACCTCTTAAATCTAAATAGAAAAAAAAATAAAAGACCAGAAAAAATTAAAAGACCTGTCAGTGACATAAAAGTTTTTTAAAATTTTGTAATTTTTTTTGATTTTCAAGTCCTGTTTTTATGTGCTTTTCAGTTGATAAGATTTTGACCAAGTTTTGAAAAGTTGTTAATAAGGACTGGTGAGCAATTGTTAAAGTTCGGGTTTCAAAGTTTACTGGAAGGCAAAGTTGACTTCGGCTTTGACTTTGGTGCTGAATTTGAAATAGAATATCAGCTTTTTGTTAAATTTTTAACTTTCAGTTAAATTTAAAAGCTATTAACTTTTTTTCAATTTATAAAATATATTATAAAATATGCTACATGTTTTATGTATATTAACCTGTTTCTCTGCGCAGCGACCTTGTTTGTCAAGGTTGAAAAGCGTATCAGAGTTAAAGAGTTGAGAGAGGGTTGTAACCAATATAAGAAGTAGCTTTATTGACTTAAGTGCCTAACTTGGCCTTGGGATCATGAATTCAGTAAAAAAAAAGTGTTATAGATAGATTTGTTATACAGAGTCAATATTTGAAAATCTAATTTATTGCTTTCAAAAAAACTATTGTAAAGATTCCATAACTTAAGTTACTGAATTTTTTAGATTTTATTAGATTTTATATTTTGATGCAAATTGTTTTTTATATGTGTATATATTTTTAATAATTTAAAAATTACTTTGCTTTACTTCTTTTTCTTCATGTTTTGAATTATGGTTAATTAAAAGCTAAAAAATAATTTTAGTTTATAAAAAATAATTATACAGCAACCTTGGCTCATGGTTAGAGCACTTGCTTTAGAAGCAAGAGACCTAGGATTCGAAGCAAACTCTGGTCTTAATTTGCATATCGGAAGGAAGTTTGAAATTCCTAGTTAAATACTTTTCTATTGTACTCCGTGACAAAACCGTTAGATCTTCTTGGGACAACTAAAACAAAAAAAAAAAAAAAAAAAAAAATTTGTAAAATTTATAAAAGTCCTGAAAAAATCCAAATTCGTCTTTCAGTTAAATTCAGTGCACGCATATGCTCGTCTTTCATTTAAATTGGAATCTTAAAAAGTTGATTTCGCCGGTCCTTAGTTGTTAACCAATGAACCCATGTTCTTTCTGTAGTGTTAAAATCAAAAGCCAAAATTACTATAGTAATGTAGACTTTAAAATAATTCTTCACTTCCAACAAGGCTGCAAGCAACCACTAATTAGTGTTGGAAGTTACTGGAAGAGAAAAGATGAAGATAGTAGAGCAAGATAACGGTTGATAGATGACTTAAAAGATTGCAAATTATATGAATCTAGAAAGCAAGATGAAAGAAGCGAATTCCAAAGAACTGATGTTTCAGGTAAAAAACTAGACAAATAAGAGTTTTTGGAGCACTTAGGAACAGTCACAGAAATAGGCAATAGAAATAGGCAGACTTAATTGAATGACGAGTAACGCAAGAATGAATTTTAGTAGATGGCACAAGAGTTGCTAGCTCTTTAGAGCAGTGCCCATTATAGTATTTGTAGAAAAGAGAAAGAGAAGCAACATTACGACAATGTGATAATGGTTAAAGGTTGGCTGCAAGAGCAGGTCCAACTATGTTTACAATGTATTTTTGTACCTTGTCTAAAAGAGAAAGGGCATCATTAGAAGATCCGCCCCAGATATGGCAACAGTATTCCATACAAGACTGGATTTGAGATTTATAGAGATAGAGAATAGAATCCAGAGTAAGAAAGTGTTGAGCTCGATAAAGAGATGCAACTTTAGCAGATGCTAATTTTGCAACCGATTTGATATATGGTTTCCAAGAAAGATCAGAAGTTAATCCTAGAAGATGAAGGGTAGATGACTCATCTGCATGTTACCGTTCATAAATATTGGAAAGTCTAAATTATTAGGATAACGATTGCCTGAAAAAAATTGAGTTTTATCAGAATTAAAGTTCCAGCCACAGTGAGCCCCATGCTGAAGCAGAAGTGAGATCCTTTTCAAGCTCAAATCCCCCTCCAAGCAATCAGAGAGAGTTGGCTTCTTATCATGATAAGAATAAATAGTAGTATCATCAGCAAACAATGCCATATTAGATGTGAGATTATCTGAAAGATCATTAATGTAAATTAAAAATAGTATAAGACCAAAGAACCTTGAGGAACTCCTGAGGTTACAGAGTAAGAAAAAGAGTGCTGTCCATCAAGGACAACTTTTGTACTACAAGGCTGGAAAAAAAGACTCTGATAAGTACTTGTTGAATAGTTTTGAAAGGATAGACGACAGCTCCGGAGAACACTTCTGCAAGACTATAACAGGTATGTTGTCTGGGCCTCAAGCTGTAGAAGAGTCTAAGCAGGAAATCACTTTAGATACAGAAGCTGGAGTGATACGAATGTCAAGTGATGGATCAACCTGTTTGACAGCTTTATTAGGTAGAAGGCAACTAGTGGAATCAAGAGATGATATTGATGAAAAGTTCTTAGCAAATAATTCAGCTTTGTCTTTAGGTGAGGTGACAAAGTCTGAACCATGCAAAAGAGGTGGAATTACAGACTTGCCCCTATTATTGATACTAAAAAAGATTCTCCAGAAGTCACGAGAGCCTAATTTTTGTGATGAAATATGAGATTTCATAATCTGAGAATAGCGGGCTTTGGCGTTAGACAAAACCTTTTTACAATGGTTCCTAGCAGTAATAAACAGACGTCTGTTTTCTGTAGAATTATTTTGCTGATAGATATGGAAATAATGGCTTCAATTGGCAATTGCAGCAGCACAATGTGAGTAAACCATAGAGAAGAGTGAGGCTTGACTTGGAATGATCGAGAGGGAATAAAGGATTCCATGCCAGGGTGAATCCACAAAGTTATGTAAGAAGCACAATTGTTAACAGGAAGACAAAAGATTTCTATTCAAGAGCCATCACAAAGAAAATCACAGAAAGAGTCCCAGTCAGCTTTAAGGTAGTTGTAAGATGTACGATGATAGGGGGATTCTGATGGTAAAGAAGAATAAGATAATAGTTTTAGAAAGATCAAACTGTGATCAAAGGCACCTAAAGGAGAATGTGGAGAAACTGGGCACTGGCTAGGATCAGAAACACGACATAAGTCAAGTAGAGAAGGTAAATAATTAAGATTGTTTGGAAAGTGAGTTGGAAAGTTGACTATATGAGTTAGAAGATGAGAAAAAAGTTGTTTCGAAGACCACGAATATTAGTGAATAAAAGGGTTAGCGAACTTGGTGATGACAGTGGTTTTTTGTGTTTTAAAGTTTTTGCTACTTTATTTATTTTTAAATTTGTTAAAAAACTCGACTCGAAACATAGATAGTACTCACTACACTGTTTAATAGCCCAAGCAATTCTTTTATTACTATTAATAAACCCTAAGCAGTAACAAAAGGCTCCATATGGTCTTGGCAATGCACACCAAAAGTACAAACAGAAACATCAACCATGCGCAACATGGCACTGCTAATACTTTGATATTTTTCAGCTGTTGATGAAATCAGCATCTCTGAGAGCTACCATAGAGTTCGGGAAACTTGCCCACCATTCGACCTCAGAACCATAAAACTGAGTTTTAGAGCTGTTCCCTCATTAGGAGATAAAAGAATTAGTTGCCTAGTCATAAAAACAGAGAAACAAGCAAAACCCATGCATCGAGTCAAGAAGATCCAGCATTTAACATCCTAAACTGGAAACAATGTATTAAGAATACATCTGCGCCAGCCTAATAGTTGAAGAAGAGGTGCGAGGCTGGTAAACAAATATAATCTGTGTACCCTTTAAGTCTTTGTCTAGGAGGCCTTCTACCCTTTAATTCTTTGCCTAGGAGGCCTTCTACAAGACAGCAGCTGGTTGCATATAACATCTGTCCAAGATAAGTATTTTTATGGAGACACCATCTCTAGCCTTAACTCAACCAAGAGCCCCAAGGCAGGGGGTGTTTTATGTTAGAGTTGGCATTTCCTAGCCTTTGCCTAAAAAGACGTATTCTACAAGGTAGCAGGACATAAAGCAGATTGTACTGGGTTACATATTAGAAAATGAAATTAAATAAAAATTATGATAAGTTTCTTGATAAGTCGTTGAAACACCTAAATAAACATGATAAAATCTAATTTTTTCTCTTTTTTTTTACTTTTTAATTTTTATTCCTAATTTTGGATTAAAAAGTTATCGATATATATAAGAGTTATATAAATTTTGATACAATTTTTAAATGAATTTTTTAACAAAATATGCAATATAGGAGTATTAACTGATTGGACTGCATGGGGCGTATGTTCTGCCACGTGTAATACTCAAGTCAATGGACCATTCCAAACTAGAGATCGATCTTGTGTTGGTTTTTCTACATGGAATCCAAATTTTGCGGGTTGTGTTGGTGCTACTAGAAACGAACAACAACTTTGTAATCAAAATGTTCCATGTCCAGGTGAGATTCATTTCTTTGTATTAAACTCCTTAATGGTTTTTGCTGTAATAACAAAAAATGTTACTTATAATGTTTTTTAACAAAAGGTAATTATGGTGCATGGGCTGCATGGGGATCCTGCTCAGAATCATGTCAATCTAATGTTAATATAGCTCCATTTCAAACTCAGACTAGGTCATGTCTCGGTGCTACATTAAATGGTGGATGTCCTGGAGCAAGTTCTCAAACTCAAAACTGTAATGTTGGAGTTTCTTGTCCAGGTAACTTTTTTTTTTTTTTTTATGCAATGAAATAAATTTTTTTTTTAATAAACTTTCTGAATTTTATTAAATAGTTCATAAAACAAAAATGAAATGGAAAATGCAATTTTGGTGTTTATTTTGGACCCTTTACCTTGAAGCTATCATTTAATTTCTTATTTTGTATTGTATGTTGTTGTTTTTTTAAGGCATTTTAAGTTTATGGGGAGCATGGGGAGCATGTACAGCAAGTTGTCAAGTAAGTTTTACTTCACCTACTCAAACAAGAAATCGTCAATGTAATGGTGCTACTTTTAATGGCAATTGTAATGGATTAATGTTGACTGATACTCAAAATTGCAATGAGCAAGTTTACTGTCCAGGTTTGTCTTGTTGAAAAAATTTGTACTTACAAACAGCTGTGATATATTGTCATAAGTTGAATATTTATTAAAAAATCCGTTAAGTATATCAGATAGGAAGAAGTAATAAAACTAATTTTTGATTAGCTATGCATGTTTTGTGAGTTTGTATTGAATAGCTTAATTTATTAAAATGCCATTTTTCTAGGAACAATATCGGATTGGAGTTCTTGGAGTGTATGTTCTGCATCTTGTAACAATCTTGTTACTGTACCATCTCAAACTAGAACTCGATCATGTTCTGGGTTTTCTACTTGGGATCCTACCTATACAGGTTGTCCTGGTATCACTAGAAGTGAACAAATTTCTTGTAATGCAAATGTTGGTTGTCCTGGTAAAAAATATTCATAAAATTTTTTTCTGATTTAAATTTCTTTATTGTAATCTTTTTAAACTAAAATTTAAAAAAATATGTAACAGGTACTTATAACGCATGGAATGCATGGAGTACTTGCTCAGAATCTTGCCAATCTAATTCAAATTTAGCACCTTTCCAAACTCAGACTAGACAATGTATAGGTGCAACACTAGGAGCTGGTTGTGTTGGGCCTAGTTCTCAAACTCAAAACTGCAATGTAGGAGTGTCTTGTCCAGGTAGCAATTAGTTTTTGTTTTAAAACCTTTTTGTTTTAGTTAAATTATACCACTTAATTCTTGCTTTAAATATTTTATCAAGTGTTTATTAACGGTTTTATAATGTATAATTTTAAGTTCAATTTTTATTAGAAGGAACTTAATAGCCTCATTTTTTTTTTTTCGCATGTTTTTTGAGAACAGGGAAAATGTAAAGTTTTCTCATCTGATGATAATATTATCTAGACCTTTTTCAAATTGATTGTTTGAATATTTTTAACTTTGTCAGGAGATTGGTACTTTTAGTTATTTTAATTATATGTTTATGTTTCAGGTATTTTAAGTGATTGGGCTGCATGGGGAGCCTGCTCAGCCTCTTGTCAACTTGAATTTGTTGTTCCTCAACAAACCAGTACCCGCACTTGTTCTGGTGCTTCGTTTGGTGGCAATTGTAATGGAGCAGTTTTAACTCAATCTAAAAACTGTAACGCAGAAGTTTTGTGTCCAGGTATTTTTGTTAAAATTTTTTTATGTAAAACGTAACTATTATGCTTTAGTTGTATTGAATTTTTATTGCTTTTTTTAGCAATATATGAAGTTAGTAAATCAGTATTAAAAACCTGAGACAATTAAGTTTAAAGAAATGTTGTATGTTATATATATATTTATAAATATATATATATGCTTGCTATTATTTTTTTTAATTTTTTTTTTTAACTATAATATAATTTTAAAATTAAATAAAATAGTTTTTTTTTAATTTTCTCTTGTTTTTAACAAGGTATGTGTGCATTTCTTTATTCTCTCCATGTTTGCATTTTCTTTTATTCTGATGTATAAAAATTTAATTTGTTTGAATCAAATCCTCTGTTGTCTCCTCACATTCTGTAAATAAATTTAAAAACAAATAGGCTAGTTTTTGTTGCTCCCTTAGAATATATTCTACTATAGCAGGGCCTTCCCTAGATGTCCAGTTCATTGAATTTAAATTTTTCTATTGTAAAATATTTATAATAATAAAAAATAAAGTTGGTTCAAACAAGTTTGTGTTTTTGTTATTTCTAAAGAGTTATAAAAACATTTATAATAAACAATTATATATTATACAAATATATAAATGTATAACAGTGTTATATGACTTAAGTTTTGTTAGTTTATAAACTATAAAACTTTTTAGAATTATATATTTTTTATATGGCTTTATGGTTTAATAATCTAAAATTAACTGTAAAACAATAATTTTTTTTTAATTTTCCTTTTTTTAATAAATCATATTTTTAATAGAATTTAATAATACTGAACCATAATTTTATTATTGTTATATTTTATTTTATTTTGGTATTAATTTATAAATTCTAAATTAGTAGAAATAGTAATTTAATTGTATATAGCGGTTCCACAATACTTGCTTCACAATTTTTTTGAATTTTTTTTTTAAAAATAGGAGTATTAACTGAATGGGCTGCATGGAGCACATGTTCTGCATCGTGTAATACTCTAGTCAATGGTGGACCAATTCAAACTAGAACTCGAACTTGTAATGGTTTTTCTACATGGAATCCAAACTTTATGGGTTGTGTTGGTGCTAGTAGGAATGAACAACAATTATGTAATCAACTTGTTTCATGTCCAGGTGAGAATTTTTTTTTCTTTGTTTATATTTAATTTCACCTATTTTAGGTTTTTGTAATTTTTAGTTTCTTAAGTTCATTTTTTGTGTAACAATTTTCAAGAAATTCAAAAATATTCTCAATGAATTTAGGTTTTTATACTGGTTGGTCAGCATGGAGTACTTGTTCTGAATCATGTCAATCTAATGTTAATAGTTCTCCCACTCAGTTTCACACAAGAAATTGTGTTAACTTTACATTGAATGGTGGTTGTGTTGGCCTAAGTTCTGAAACTCAAAATTGCAATTTCCAAGTATCATGTCCAGGTATTATTTAACTGTTTTTTGATGATGGTATATGATCATGATCATGTTAATGAATTTATTTTGGAGAAACAAGTTTGCTTTATTGAAAATCACTATCACTACACATTTGCTACACTATTGTTTATTCAAAACAAAATTGTTCAAAAACAAATTAGTAAAATAAAAGATTAGTTCTTTGGTAAATTATCATATTTTCAGGCTCACACATTATCATAATCATCAATGAACTATAATGAATTCAGGGATCATCATCTCACACATCATCATAGTCATAATAATAATGCTGTAATACAATATTTATTACCAACATCATTTATTTAATTAATACTTTATTGTTTTTAAAATATTCCTAGGGGATCTTACACAGTGGTCAACATGGTCTTCATGCAGTCAGTCTTGCCAGATTAGCTCAGTAGTACCAACAATGAGCAGAAATCGAAATTGTTTAAATCCTACTTTTGGTGGTAATTGTCAAGGGCAATCACTTTCAGATGTAATGTCATGTAATGCAGGCGTAGTATGTCCAGGTAGAATTTTAAAATTAATAATAGTTGATGAAATTAAAATAAATAAATGTTGCATTAAAAAATTATTATAATCTTTATGAATTATTATTATAATTCAATGTATATTATTAAATTTTCGTATATTTTACCAGGTCAATTGACTGATTGGACATCATGGAGTCAATGTCCAGCTACATGTCAACAAGCAGTTGGTCAATTTAATATGCAGTACAGATCAAGACAATGTGTTAATACAACTACTGGAAATTGTGGTGGAGCTTCGTTAAACGATCAAGTTGTTTGTGTTAGAGATGTTCCTTGTCCTGGTAAGATATTATAATATAAATTTACGTAAAATGATTTTAAAAGATTTTTTTTTTTATTCATTAAAATGATAATATAAAAATATAAGATAAAATATATGTATAAGGAACAATAATATATTAGTGGACAATAGTAATAAAATTAAAATTCAATTTTCAAACAAAATAGAAATAATATACAAGATTTAATAATTTGTTATAAATGCATAAAATGATGATCATAAGAAGAGTAAATGTAGAAAAATGTGAAAAATATTAAAAATAAAAGAATCAATTTCATTACTATTAATAATATATTTTTATAATACAACAGTACAACAATATATTAATGAACTATAAAATATGATAGTAATTGTATAATAATATATTAATAATAGTAATAATAATAATAATAATAATAATAATAATAATAATAATAATAGCAATAATGTTATTTTCTCTCCACAGCAAAAGAAACAATTTATGCAATAAAACTTTAATAGTGTTATTACTTTGACTTGTAATTATGAAGTTTTTTTTTGTATTGAAAAATTTGTTTATTTGTACTGAGGCATATTTTTTTATAAATTAGTTAAATTTTTTTGTTAAGTAAAAACTTTTTTGTTTTAAAGTGAGGAATATTAAGTTATACAATAATTTCTCTCCTTCAAATTAGCTAAGTACTAGATTTTTTTTAGTCTTAAACTATTTTTAAATTATTTTTTTAAATTATTATTTATAGTATAAAGGTTTTTATTTTGTTTATCATATAAATGTTACATATTAAAAATTCAAGTTATTTTTGATTGAAAATATAATTACACCAAAAGGTATACTTGGCCAATGGAGCACTTGGAGTACGTGTTCAGAGTCTTGTAGAAGCAACTTGTTGATAGCCCCATCTCAAACTAGAACCAGAACATGCACAACAGCTACACTTGGTGCCAATTGTGGTGGTGCTTCCCTTGTTGAATCCCTCACTTGTAATGCTAATGTAGGATGTCCTGGTAAAAAATGAAACTATTTAAAATAAAATATTGTTTATTTATTGTATTCATATTTTTTTGAACAAGTTTTTTATTTTATTTTATTCTACCAGGTGTTTGGACCAGTTGGGGACCATTTACTGATTGCTCTGCATCTTGCCAGTCTACTGGTAATATTATTCCAACTCAATCGCGTCAAAGGTTCTGTGTTAATAACACTCTTGATGGACCTTGTCCTTCTGATAATAATGGTGATAAAATCCAAACTGTTCAATGTAATGTTGGAGTTATTTGTCCAGGTACGGAAGTTTACTTTATATATATTACTGGTTTATTTGTAGAGATAATGAAATACGTTTTTGAATTATAAGTTTTACTCTTCGTTAAGTAATATTTTTATTTAAATTTTTTTAATGTCTTCATTACTTTTCATGATTTAGTAAGAGGAACTTGGGGTGCTTGGGGTGATTGGTCTTCATGCAGTGCAAGTTGTGATGCTGGTCTTATTCAAAGATCACGAGCATGCTCAGTTCCTTACCCAATAGGGGCTGGTGATGATTGTATTGGCAACACTACGCAAACTCTTCCGTGTAAACTGTTTGACTGTCCAAGTAAAAAATTTACTATTCACTTCTTTTATTTGCGATAAATAATAAAGTGACAAATAAATTGTGATAAATAAAGACTATTTATTGTAGTTTTAAAAATTTTTGTTCAATTTTTTCTCACAATTGATATTGTTTCGATTTTTTTCAAAGAATCATGTGCTATTGCTAAACGCTGCAACTGTTCTCAAGTTAAACAATGGTCTTCTGTTCCTACATTTGACCAATTTCAATCAAGAGGCTTAACTCTCGGAGGAATTGAAACCGTGCTTGGATATTTAAGTTCATACGGAGATGATACTGTTGATAAAGCATGTCAAGGTATTTTTTTGTGTTTATTGAAGATAAATTTTGACCTTTTTAGTGTTAACAAGGTATTATTTATTTGATAATGACACTTCATTATTGAACATAGCTTGCAACACTATGATGTTAACCACATTGAGATCGAATGTTGCTGATCAGTTAACTCAAGCTAAGGCTGCAAGAGCAAAACTTGAATTAGTAAGTTATTTTTGTTTTAATATTAAAGTATATTATTGTTATTATTTATTTTTTTTAACAAATTTTTTGTTTTGTTTATTTGTATATATATTCCATATATATATATATATATATATATATATATATATATATATATATATATATATATATATATATATATATAAACATGGGTTATAAAAATATCATTTTTCGTTTTATTTTAGATTAAAAATGATTTACGTGACGTCATCTACTGTAATGGAGTAATTTTGAACAATCCGGGTTTATGGAACCTCTACGATTTATTATTTGAGCGAGCAACCATGTTAGACGGGGTTATTATAGAGTTAAACGCTATTTACTTACGTTTTGATGCTGCGTTGACTTCTTGTCAATCGTACGGTAAGAAGTTTTTTTTTTTTATAACGAAATCAATGCTATAGCTAAGTGTACATTTTACACTCATCAAATTATGGAATAAAGTTAAATATATAAATAAATTTAAAATTTATTTTTATATTAAGTTGTTTATAAAAATCTTTTTTATTTTCAGGTTGGATACATCAAACCTTCAAAACAATTTTACGCAAATGCACCTTTTAAAATGATTTTTTAAAATACATATACATACGTTTTTCTATTTTCTTACTGAATGCAATATTGTAAACTAAACACATTTATTCAATCTTGTATTTTTATGTATGCACTTATTTAGTCATTAATTTTTTAAGTTACAATATAGTAAACATGTTTGTTTTTAATTGTTTTTATTTTGCCCTTTTCGTAAATTTGGTATTTACAAAAAATAGCTCAAATAGTTGAATATAGAATATTATGCTTCCAAGTAACTAAGTAAGCAAAAATAATTAAGTCAATATGCATTAAGTTACCTAGAATAAATGTAAAGAAACAAAGCAAGTTAGATACTGACCATCTGTTATCTTTCATTAAGATATAAGATAAAAAAGATCGTCAGTATTTAACTCGTGGAAATTTGTGTCATTCTTTTGTTGGTAAAATGCTTTTTTTAATCGCATGATTATAATTTTAAATCTTCGGCCAGTAATAAAAGTTATTACTGGCCGAAGATTTAAAATTATAATCGTGGCAAAATATAAAATTTAGGTTTATTTGAGCTTATCTACCCAGAATTCATAGTTTTTAAAATAATATAAATAATTAGTATTATTAAAAAACTACAATAAATTTGTTACCTTACCCTGAATTCCAATTTTATGTAAAAACTTAAATCTAACGTTTACAATATTTGGAAAACATTTTTTTAAATTTTAAATTATCAGTTTAAACGGTGAAGTAGTAATCCGGGTGTTTATCTTGTTCCATATAAAAGCAAAACAGTTTGATAATAACCAGAATGGAACCAGTATAATTATTTATTATTATAATCTAAAATTCTTAAACTCATAACTATTGAAATAATGATGGATATAAGAGCTTGATTGATGTAAATAATAGTAGATTTCTTTCTGGCATTAAAACAGGTAGTACGAAGCAAACCACTTACGTTGAAGAAGCTGTTTACTAAAGTTACATAAAAAAACAAGTTTTTTTGGTGTTTGAGAGAACTTTTAGACATGGCAATATAATTACTAACCTCACCTAGACTTATATTTATTGATAAATATCCAAACTTTTTAAGGTCAGAATTTTTGAAAGCTGAGAGATTATACTTTGAAACTTAAAATTTATCGATGAATAAGTCAATGTGAGATTAGTAAAAATCTTTTATCAATTGTTGCTCTCACGTTTAGGGCAGGAAAAGACTAATTTTGGGGGGTTTTTTTGTTCACAGGCTCCAATCATTGTAATTTTTTACGACTTATCTTTGTTTGATTTATTTATAAATATACTAGCTGTCATGACCCGTACGATATGGGTCGTTGTAAGTTTATTCTACACTCGACTATTTCTAAATTTGTTCATAATAATTAAATTTATTTAGTAAACGGCAAAAATAATATCAATTTAAAGTTCTGGTAGTAGGTAAAATGCGAACTTATTCGCAAATCATAGATCTATTGGTTGGTAAATTATAATTTATTTAAAAGAAAGCAGTCTAATTTAAAAAATATATGTATATCGAAAACCATTACATTTAATTTAAAAAATTGATGAGTTGAATGTTTTAAATATCATAACTGTTGTGGTCATTAAAATGCCTTGGTTCGCTAAAAAGCTTGCCATTTGCATTTTACTGACTACCTTAAGTTCTTGCCTATTGGTTAATTTACTATACTTTAGAACTTATTTAGTATTTTTAGTTATTACATTATTACTCATTTACTTTAATATTTTTACATAATAAAAGTATCTTTAGCATATCAGACAGTTGCGTAACATTCTTCAGGTGTTTTTGGAAACTTAGGCTATGATAATATTTTAACTCTCTCATATAATGATTTATTTAAAAAGTAAATTTGGACATTGAAAAATGGACCTAAGAGACCTATTCATATTTAATAAGTTAGCTTTATCTGTTTGATATTTTTTATTAAAGCTTTTCTGTAAAAAAATTCTTAACGAATTTATAAAATTAAGTTGTTTTTACAAAAACAACTTAATTTTATGAATTCGTTACCTATGGTGTTTTTTTAATTACCCTAAAATGTACATTAAACACACACGTTACGTTAAGGTAACGTGTGTGTTTAATGTACATTTTAGGGTAATTAAAAAAACACCATTTTTTAAATAATTCAGCACCTCAACCCTTCTGTATTTTATAAATAAACACTAGATATAAAATTTAAAACAATATTTAAACATAAGAAAAGTTTATATTATTATCGGAAAAAAAAATTATATAAAAATAACTCCAAGAGTAAATTGCGAGAATACTACTAACCAATACAATGAAGTGTTTTTTTGCTCACATTGGCAAGAAACCATCTCACAGATAAACATCCATTGGATGTCACTTAAGACCCCAAAAACTAAAATAACAAAAAATTAACAATGAAACAATTAAATTCAGTTTACTAATGCTTACTATGTACGTCAATTTTAACATTAGATGCAACTGATGATGTAATACTGATTTAGGCAGCTATGAGAGCTTTAATTCATCCAGCAACTGATTAGCACGTAACTAAGTTGATATCACCTCAATAGGCAATAGACCATTAATTTAACTTGATGAATTTTGATCCATATTTTTGTCTTATTTAAATTTAACTAACTAAAAGATTGTTTCAGAACATTTTGGAATTCAGTTACAAAAATAAAAAAGAATATTCAAATGAAAAAAGTATAAAAATACATCTTTTTCTAAAACTTCAGAAGCAGAGCCTTGTTTTAAAAAGTTATTTATTTTTAAATGATCTGAAGAAGTCAAATTTTCAATACATAAAAATGTTAAAGGAGGAATAGCAAGGGCTGGAGCAAGTGTCTTTTTTTTATTATTTATGATTTTCTTTTTTTTTCAGTAACTGTGGAGTGTCAGTTTCTGAACTTAAATATACAAATTTGTGATAATATACACTTCTAAAAGTAAACCAACATCATGATATGATGATGATTATCTAAATTACATATGCTCATCATTATCATGTATATCATATCATTATTGCAATCATCATGATCATCGCCTGATAGGACAATAACTTTACTTATATTTGTTTACTTCTAAATTTATCAGGTCTTACCTTCGTTGATTGAAAAAAAGTCTGAAGAAACTTTTGCCATAGGTAATTTTTATCTTGTTTAGTCATATGTAACTAAAAAAATCAAAATAGTAAAAAAATGTTAGAAAAATACTTTAAAATAGATAACAAACAAAAAAATTATACACTATAGAAAAAATATATATTTGTAAAAAATACATAAAACAACAAACCATAGTTGTACAAAATAATTTTATCATAATCAATCTAACCATTCATATAATCTTTACATTTTTTAATTGTAAATGTGGCGAGTCTTGTAGGAGCATGGCCATCCACAAATATCATTTGTTATCTAACTAAAAAAAATTAAAAAAACAAACCAAACAAATTAACAAATGAAAAAAGAAACGAGAAAAAAAAAAGGAACGAAAAAAAACAAAAGTTAAAAGTAAAAATACATTTGAAAATGGAAAGTAATTAAAATAAAATATAAAAATTACTCCATTTTGGAAGAAAGAAAAAAGAATATTTTTTAAATTTTATTATTTTGGAGTGACGAAATGTGTTTGCTTGATATGATTTACTTTTTTATTTTAATATTGTCATTTATTATGAAAACTCTATACTTTTAATTGAATAATTTTTGTTTTGTATCTTTAATGTTATTTTTTAATGAAGTAATTATTTACCTTTTATCGTTTTTATTATGATTATTAATAAGATTTTAATTTTTATTAAATTATTGTTACTTTTTTTTTTGCAATTATTGTTTTAGTTACATGGTAGGTTGTTACGTTTTGTCAGTACACAACTGTTTGTAACGATCCTGTCTGTGCATTATATTCAGTTGTTGTTATAAAATGAGTATTGGTTTATTATCATATAATTATCTTATTATTCTTATAACTTTTAATTTATCATCATTATTATTATCATTATCATCATTTGTATTATTATTATCATTATTTGTATTATCAATCCTGTTTCATGGTATTTACTTATGATTAGTTTTTAACTATTTGTAAATGACCTCGATTGTAAGATCATTTATCAAAAAATATATTGGTTGATTGATATCCATTTTACATGAAAAACTTAATTTTTTTTTTCCATCAATAAATTTATCAATATGATAAAACTTATTTATCGTTCTCATAGAAATAAAATATATGCTAAATGTAGTAATAAATTATATAAAAAATAGGAATTATAGGCATTAAGTGTAATTACAATTGATCATTTTGTTATATTTGATAATTGAAAAAAAAACTTAAATTTAAGAAATGTTAAAATATAGAGCATTAAATAATACTTAAGTATTTCAGAAAATAAAATGCAAATAAATGATGAAAAAATTTTAAAAATACATTACATGACAATCATCGAAAGCAATTTTGATGATGTCATTTCGTCGGCTCGGGATGGATGCAATTGTCGTATCGCAAATTTATTGAAGTTATATATAAATATGTAACTATCTAATATATGTAAATTTAACATCATATTAATGAAAAAAAAAATTTTTTCAAATGTTATATTAAATAATTTATATTAAATAATTTTTTACATATACATAACTTTAAATTTACATAAATTACGTTATTTCATATTTATATATAAATTTGCGATACGACAATTGCATCCCGAGCCGACGATTTATATGATCAAAGTCATTTTTTTTAAATTATTATCTATGAAATGTATTATTACAAACAATATTAATATAATACTGTTATTATTAAAAGAAAACACTTGAGACACAACATAATAAATAATAAAATAAATAATAAGCACTTTTATTATTAAGAACAAAAATAAACTATATACAAACTACCCAGTGGGCACGGCGATGTTGGATTAACGTTAAAGCGACGTCAAACGCGACGTCGGATTAACGTTGGAAATGGATAGTTGGATCGACGTTAATATGCGATGTAATGGCGATGTCAATTTTTGATGTTAAGACGATGTTACTAGCCGATGTAGTATTGACGTCGCATTGCGATGTAATAGCGATGTAAAAAAATGTCGCATCGATGTTAGTAATGGAAAGTAAGACTAACATTATAATCCGAAGTTAAGTTGACGTAAACCAAGGTATTTAGAAGGAAGTAAAATTATATTGCAAAAAAAAAAAAGAATGAAAAGATTTCCAAATAAATATATAATTATGGTATTGAAATATAAAACAAGATTTACAAGTTAACCACTCATTTGCTTTTTACATTTTAACAATTGAAAAACTATTATGTTGAAGACCGTCTTCCGCCTCACTATGCGTTGCTCTTATACAAAATGAGGAAATAGGCATATAAATAAAGAAGGACTTAAAATATTTAACTTATTTTTTCACAAGACATCAAATTTTTATTTATATTTCTATATTTAAAAGAATCATATTCGGTTTTCATTAAAAAACAATTTATTGTATTTTTTTTCGGTTAGTCCGGACTAATTCTAGATTTGTCCGGAAAACTACACAAGTCCGGATGATTTTATTCAAAAAAAAATAGGCGCCTATATTTTATAAAATTTTACAAACTATGTATATGAACACTATTTCAAAATAAACAGTATCATTGAATATAATAAACAACTCTGCTATCATATGATACTTGGCTCTTTGCATTCTTTTACAGTTTCTCAACATTCTATTCTAATAGATGTTTTTAATAACTTGTGGCTATGAAAATAGCCGTTTTTTAAAAACTCAACGCAGAACAGCTCATCAGTATGATTCTTCATGGTCTTACTTCCTAAAATAGTTAATTACTTGTTAAAATTGATTAAATTTTTTCTTAAATTTTTTTTTAAAAACATAAAAAAAAAAAACAAAAAAAAACGCAACTTTGAATTGTTAATTAACCAAAATTATGAGATTGCCTAACCAAAAAAAAAATCAATCAAAACTATTAACAATATTAGTAATAAAACTATTTTACCTTTATTTTAAGCAGTTATCAGAAGAACTGTCACTTTGCTTTCTTAAACTATTTTGTTTTCACTCTTTTTTTATCCATTTTATTTTTTTTGCAAAAGAGGTACATATCAGATGTCATAAACAAATAATTAGCTGTATCCCTAGTGTTTTCTGCAAAAGAGGTTAAACGAGCATGACCAATTCGAGCAGTTTTGTTTTCCTTATTTCTGGCTTCAATAGCACTCTCAGACAAAGAACCTATCGGATACTTAAAATACCTTATAAAAGAAGTACCATGAACTATCACTCTATGCACAGATTGTGACATAGGTATGGTTTTTAAAAATTTATTATTAGTTATGAGTGCAAATAGATGTTCAGATTTCTGTTTGAAAACCTTTATATCCGGTCTTGTAGTTGTTCTGTTTATATCAATGAGTAAATCTCGAAACAACTTAATCATTCTGATATCCAAGTTTAAAATTCTCCCTGTCACAATGGGGTTATTAAAAAATTTGCGAGCAACATTTCCAGTATTGGTTGTTCCACATCCTTTCCTGACAAAAGAAACCCTTATATTCAGTTTTATCTTGAATAAATGCTGGAATTTTTTTTTGTTTTCAATAAATCCATAGATGAAGACTGCAAATTCCAAGTTTCAAAACATGCTTGTTTAAGTTAATATTTTTTTTACAAATAGTTTTCAAGTTAAACTCCTTAGAATTTGCAAAGCATACATGGTAGGACTGAGATGAAATTCTTTTTTTAAGCATATTTGATACAACAGCGTTTAGTGTTTTGCCATCATTCATTGTGGTATAAATAGTTGACAAACTAGACTTTACTACAAAAGTACTTTCACCAAGTTTAAATTCAATATTCTTCAATAAAAAAATTTAATTTTTCAAATGTTCAAATTTTTCCTGAATAAAACTAGCAGTCTCTTTTGCAAAACAAAAAAGATGACGGGTTGCATCTGGACTATTTGGAATTAAATTTTTCCATATTATTTTTTCTCCACTTCGGATCTCCAGCAGTACAAACACTATACTATACACAGAGCGATCATCTACACCTCTTTTCATAGTTGCTGAATTTTGAAACTCCGATTGATCACTTTGACCATCACCTCCTACTTTGCAAATAATTTGTACATTATCACGCTCTTCTTGTGATAAACTCATTATGCAGTTACTTTCATAATCCAAAAGATATTCAAACACTCTAGAAACTGAATGCTTTATCATATAGAAAAGACTACATTTTACTTCGGTTTCAGAATATTCAACCTGTTCTGGATATGTCAATTTTTTGTATTGCTTCAACTTGGTTAAACCTGGAGGAACAAGATGACGATTATGAGTCACTATATTTTTAAATTCAGTCCATGTTCTATCTGTAAGTTTCAAATTACAAAGAGCTTGCAATGACAAATTTGAACCATATAAAATAGCCCTACCATCAGTAGAAGAATTAGATTTAAACCTTTTGACAGCATGTTGCAGTTCTTCCACCTCTCGTTCTCTAAGACTATCTGTTCTTTTACGCTTCATCCTGTTTGTAAGCTTAATAAAATACTTTCTAGGTTTTGGTGTATAAGATGTATTGACTGCAGATGATTTAGGCACTCTGCATGGTACACTATAAATAATAAAAAAATACATTGAAACATATATACATTTTGAAGGTTTTGTGAAACTTAGTCAAACAATATGTATGTGTGTGTGCAAAATAAAAAGAGGGAGATACATTTATCTATGCATACCTGTTTACATTGGATCCATGAGTACGAAGCAGTAATTCCCCTTCTTTTATTTTACGCTCACCCTGCTTGATGAGTTGATTACCCTGTTTAAGCAGATTTTCACCTTTTCTAATTAATAGCAGTTCTTCCTCATGTGTTCTAATCTCTTTTTCAGAATCTTTTTCTAATCTACACACACAAGTATAATATATATATATATGTATATATATATATATATACATATATATATGTGTGTGTATATATATATATATATATATATATATATATATATATATATATATATATATATATATATATATATATATATATATATATATATATATATATATATATATATATATATATATATATACTCTAATGCTAGGTATGTGACATGAAATTTTTAAATTTAAAAAATATTATATTGTTATATATCGTTAAAAAGAGCATTAATACAGTATTTCAACGGTGAAAAAATTATCAAAATCGAACAATTCAAAAAAAAGTTATAAGGTTTTTAGTGACAATTTTTGAATATATGAAATTGTTAAAGAAACTGTGGTCAAAATAATTTTTTTTGTATCGAAAATGGTTATAACTATGAAAATTCTTGTTGAAATTTCTATAATTTGGTATCAAAAGAAAGATGTAAGAGTGGGCTACAATTTTATAGTAGCATCTTGCCATAGGGCGTGAGTGGACGGCTAGAGGGGGCCCCGAACTACGACTTTTACCACCAAAAAATTGAATATTTTATCATAAAAAAGTATTTTAATACTGAAAATTGTCTTTTTTATCAAACAGAAGTTCCAATATTTAGATCCCAGCTCACCACCATATATGAGATGTGTACCTTTGAGTTAGGGGTGGATGTGGTGGTGCTTGTTTAACACGTATTATTAACAAAAATAATTCCTTTTTTATAAATAATATTATCTCCAATTAAATAATCTAGAACAAAAAATAAAATTTAAGTTTTACTAACCACTAGTTGTACTTTACAACTAGTGGTTAGTGGTGTATAACTCGAGTCAAGGTGAGGGGCGTACACCCGCGCAGCACCGCCCCTCCTCCAATCTCCTTCCAAATTAAAAAAAAAATACTTTACTACATTGCAACTTGTTAGTATGGTATACTTTTATTTGAGAGGTAAGGGCGTGCGCCCGCTTTCGCCTAACCGCCCCCCCCAATATTTTTTTTGTCAATTTTTGTCATTTAAAAAAAGAAAAATTTGTTTACATTTTCAAACGTCAAAAATTAGTATAAACAGACATTTTACCACTTTACAAAAAGCAAATGTTTATCCAGTTTCACATAGGAAAGAGAAATAGCCCCTCCAATCTAAAAATTTTTTTTTAACTTTAAATTGAAAAATATTGTTAAAAATAAACAAAAATTTTAACACTTTAATTTTTAATACAAAATGTGTAAGAGTATTTAAATTCTTAGGCAAAAGGCTGTTTGATTTTTTAACATCTAACCTAAAAAAACATGTAAAATGTTTTAAAAATAAAATATTTAAAATTATGTAATTTAGTGTAAACAAAATACCCATTGTAATTAATTAGTATCTTGGCTTTTAGTAAACAATTTGAAATTCCACTAATGAAACAAAATATTAATCATTTTTTAACGATAGACATCACAAGAAGGTAAGTCAGAGCCGTCTATCAATAATTTGTGCAAGTCACAACACTTCTGTACCAATTTTATAAGTCACAACATTTGCGATACTTTTCAAATGTTAAGACTTTTCAAGTTCTAACATTTGCAGTATCTATTTTGGACTTACCTTTCAATTATGAAAACAATACATATTAACATTAAAAACAAATAATACACAATAACATTAAAGAAAAAAAAAATTCTCCTGATACAACATCTAGGGCCAGCTGGAATTTTTTCATGCAATAATTATCAGCTTCAGAATCAGATTCATCTTTTTTCCAGTAAGAGATGTAAATTTTGTCATGCAATCTTTTTTTTTACTTTTTCTACTCTGCCATCGTATACTTAGATTGTTCAATATCATACCATTCATGATATAGTTTGCTACTAACAATTCTGTCAGACATAACATCATCTAAATCATCCAGTTGCTTTGTAGCAACTGGATGATAATTGTTTATACAAATTCTTAATCTGGCTGAAAGTCATTAACTTAAGTTTTTGTTATAATTTCTTTTTATCTTGTTCATCTAACATTTGATGCTTGCATGTCTGTCTCTTATATAATGCAGATCGAATTTGAGCATGTTGTAGAAAATGGACCATTAATTACATTTTCTTACTTAGTTAGTAATCTAAACTATCAAGATAATAAATAGTCCTATTCTTTTTTCATCTTATTTTGCAAGAAATATAACAAGTTGTTGCATTAGAGGATCTTCCTTTACATTCACTTATTCCTTTACATTCAAGAATTATATAAAATTGTTGTATTAGGGAATCTTCCCTTAGATTCACTAAACATACCAATTAACTCTTCACTATCTATATTGTGAAACCTTGCACTAGCTGTTTCCTGCTTAAGTGTCTCTGTAATGAAAAAGGAGAAGTACCTTTTACATTGTCTAATCAATACATCCGTTACTGAATTAAGACAAGCTGAAGTCATGCTAATAACCTGGTCATCAATGCAGCATTAATATGTTATTGGTTCAAAAACGTTTGAGGGAAGCATTTCCCCCCAAAAATCTGTTGCTCTGCAAAACAGTGCAGCCGGATTAGATTTGCAAACATTAACTGTTTCCAAAATGTTTTTTAGAATCTGAATACCGGTGAGATGATCAAAATTTGCATCCTCAGCTGATACATAAAACTTAGTCATCCACGGACCACTTAGCAGTTTCCCAAATACACCAAGCACACACATTTTTTTAAAAGTGGTAGCATTACAAAATGCTTCTCACAGAGCTGCTTGCAAACTGCCACATTTGACAATTCTAGTGATCAGAAAATTTAGAAAATTAGCATAGTGTTTAATAAATATATGACAAGTATTAAAAAGAAAATATGAAGACGGGTTCCTCGATATCTAGGGATGATACACCTAGGTAGTTTTTTGTGGTCTTAAAAAGTAACAAATCCCTTGGGATCGCTTTCACTGTCTTTAAACCTCATCTTATTCACAGCCAAATCAATTTTGACAGCTACATAATCATTGCCAAATAATTCAAATTTTCTGTCTCTAGACACATCAACGCTGAGCGACATTCAGTAGCAATTGTATCAAGAGGGTGCAAATAAAAATTCAATAAATTCAGAGTTTTACCCCAAGTTGCACTAACTTTGCCTATGGTTAGATGGTTAACTGCAACTCTGTCTGATATTGTGATGAAAAATATTTTCAATACTCAATTAACAACACTCATCATAATTATGTAAATGAAAATTCGAATAAATAAAAGCTAGATGATCTACTGCCCTACAATGTAATCAATAGAATGTAATCAGTACAATGTAATGCCCAAAAATGTAATCATCAGCTTTTCCAGGTAATATTCCATTTTTTTTCAAAAATGGAATATTACCTGTTAGCACATTTGACAACATACTAAAATTTTTATCCTAATGTTTAAAGAATAACACTTTACAGTTTCAGACATAGCAGGAATTATAAAGACATTTTTTTTTAATTCCTTACTTGAAACAGAAAAATAAAACTACAAAAATTATACAAAAATTTTTAAATACAAATGTCACGATTAAAGACATTAATACCTTACTAGATATGGTAATATCCAAAGATTTTCAAAATCTTTCTGAGATTGTTTTGTTTACAAAAATGAATTTTTTGTTTACAAAAATCAATCTGAGATTGATTGATGAGATTAACAATGATTGTTAAACAAATATCTGCTTTTTATCTAAAAAAATATTAAGAATATAAAAGAATATTATTAGGAATATAAAAGAATATAAAAGAATATTATTTTATCTAAAAGAATATTAAAGAATAAACCATAATATAGTGTATTTATATTATATACATAAATTATGATTTAATAATAAATATAAAACAATGAAATTATTAAAATAACGACAATAATAATAATGACAGTATTATTATTACTGTTATTGTTATATACATAGTATGTAGATTCCGACTTTCTCCCCCAACCACAACAACACCCATCGCGAATTTGTGAAAACAAAATTTAGGTACCAAAACTGCTACACTTTTTAAATTATCTGCTACATATTATTTTTTCTTGAAATTTGGCAGGTGAATAAATAAAGGATGTAAAAAAATGTCTCAGTAGTTTTGCAAAATGTCTCAGCATTCCATCAATACAAATTTCACGTGACAACATCAAGTAAATTTTCAATATCTATAAAGTCAATAAAAAGTAAATCATCCATACATAATTGATTCATAAAAATATGCATATAAGTCTCTTCTTTTCAAAAATAATCTATGTTGATATACTTTTCTAAAAAGAAACACCACAACAAAACGTTTGTCTGACGCTGCCTCAAAAAAAATTCAAAAAACGTGGCACAGAATTTTAGCACAAAATTCGATTCCGTAAAACGGCTATTTCCGCATACCTACTAATGCAATATTTATTACTTATTTATAGTAAATCAATATAGAATATATTATACTCACAAGAGATATTTGCATTCTTGATTTTGATCCAAAAAATGTTTATATTTAGTAAGAAAGAACTTTTTTCTTTTTCCACACTCATTAAATTTTTTTATTAAGTTAAAAGCCAGACTTTTGAAAATGTTGAAATTCACAGTGCAATCAGCATAAAGTGATAAAAACTTGGACTGCAAAAATTTAGCACATTCAGATACGTTTTTACTCGTGAAAATATGCCTTGGAGGAAAATTATCAGCCAGAAGTTTGCTAAGATTAAAAGTAACCATTTTTAAAAAATTCTAAATCACGATGAGAGCCAAACTGAGGCTATAACTTAAAGACTAGAAAACAATGTTCCGCCCGCATCCAGTTTCTTCTTGACAAAAACTAACTAACCGGTTTTTAATAAATTCACCTCTTTTGAATTGATTTTATAGCATGTTACTACAGAGGTAGCCAGAATATTATTTCACTTATAAAAAGTCAATTTGTTTGAGAAAATTTAAAAAAAATAAAAAACTGGCTACCTCTGTAGTAACATGGTCTAATCGATCAATCTTTACAGACACCCAAAAACAATGATCCAAACATTTTTTTTTTCTTTTCTTGGTTTTTAATTTACGAAATGTATCATTTATTAGAAAATGTGCAAAAAAAATGAAGAAATTTGAAAATTATCTAATGTAATTTAAAGATTTAGTGAAAACATGGGTTTTTTTACCCCTGAAAATCCCGCACCTAAAAAGGCAAATTTAAAAAAATTAAAAAAAAACTTTTTTTTATTAACTAATACCAACTTGTTTCAGTTAAAAAATATTTAAAATATTAAAATTGAATTTTTTTTTCTGAAAAGTAAGTAAAATCCTATTTCCGCTTCGCGACGCACAGTGCGCCTGTGGCCTTGTCTGGAGCGTATCGCAAAATATCTTTTTCGCAGTTTAATACGTCTTCTTTGTTAAATTTTCTATCCTTCATTGCTGCACCTAAAGTAAAAAAATTTATATAAAAATTAAATTTTTGCAAATAATTTTGCAAATAATTATTGCAACTAATATCAAATTTGATAATAGTTGGAATAATTATTTGCATAAAACAACAACAAAAACTTATAGCTATTATTCTTAGATCAAGTAATATTTTATATATATAAACATTTTAAAATTTAGCAGTTAGAAAAAGTTAGCAAGACAGTAAGTCTTTCAAAAACTAAATTTATAAAACGCACAGCACACAGCTTTGCATATAATAAGACATTTAAAAGCTTCTTTCTTAGGTCTTGACTCTTTATTATTTTCGAGGCGATTAGTTCCTCGAAAATTGAACTTGGCAAACACATCGTACGTAGCGACACTAAAAAAAGTTATTTTTATTATCAACATTTTATATAAAGAAAAGAAAGTGGCAGTGTTGAGAAACCTCCACTTAAATGTTGAATAGCAAAAAGAACAAGCTTAAGCGTTAATTAACGCTTAAAAACTAACCTTTCCATAATGTTCTTGACAACATCTTTAACATCTTTACCCCCAGCAGAAGACAGAGATAAGACCTGATAAAATTAGAAAATGGAATAAAATCAAATAATAGTTTTTTTTATATATCAATAGGTTAATATTATACATTAAAGTTCAGAAAGTATTAGTAAAGTACAGAAAATTTTCTCAAGACATGTTATTTTTTTTTTCATAATTTTAAAACTATTTTTAGACTGAAACCAGTTTTAGTTATTCCTAAGTGTAGTTAAGGGAATTAATAAACTTAATTACTCCAAGGTGCAGCTAAGCATTTATAAATGATTTATAAACTAGCAGAATTCTAAAATTTTGAATTAGTATGATTTTGTCAACGTAACAAGTGCTTTATATTTTTTGAGTGTATTTCTAACGTTCAAAAAAACTTTTGAATAAATGTAAAACATTTTACAACTAATACAAGATTAGTGATAAATAAACTAGAGATTCTAAAATTGAAGGATCTTGATTCCGATTCTCAAACTCTTTTTTGTGTTTTCGATTCTGCTTTTATGCACACACTTGGAATGGAATGGTGGGCATCATACTGGGCCAATTTTCAAAAGAATCAGAAATCGATTCTTTTTTTCCTTTAGGAATCAACGGAATCGATTCGAGTCCAAAATTTTTTTGTTTCCTTAAGAATCAACAGAATGGAAATCAGACTGAAAGAATCGTCTTGAGAGAAAAAGCTACATGGCTGTCGACACCAGGGAAGGGAGGGGAACTTTTTTTTTCGAGGACCTTTTTTTTTAGAAATGTAGAATATTTTTTTTAGAAATGTTGGAGTTTTTTTTAGAATTGTAAGATTTTTTTTTTTAAATAGGGAGTTGCCCACCTCCCAACTAAAAGCCGTGTCGACGGCCATGAATTACCTATATAAATGTCATAAATCAAATAATAAATATTATTTTACCAGTTTATTAAACTCTTTTTCATTTGCAATTCTTTCCTCTAAATTATGTAAATCTTCCAAATTGCTTATTTGGGATACTTCTTTATCTACTCCAACTGAAGATGATGTTAAATTTAGTAGAACTTTCTCAATATTTTCAAGTCTTTGATCTTGTTTGATCAAGTATTTCATTACTTTAGCTTGAAATTCTGCAAATATAAAAATCATAGTTTTAAGATTATTATAAATTATTCTAATACTGTGTAATAATAACAAAAAAATTATTAATAATCAGTAAATAACTCACAAGAAAAAATAACAAAACACAAATACTCAAATACTTTTTGAACAAACCTGACTCGATTAAAGGAAATCCTTTAAATGGCAACACAGCTGCATCTTATATGTTCTTTCTAAATTATTTTTTAATGATTTTAAAATTATTATTCTAACACTTTTATGCCATAAATTATATTTTATAAAAACATTAGAAAAAGTAGAAAGAAACTATATACCAATCAAAATAATTAGTATAATTTAGTGTTTATGCACATTTAGTGCTGTATTAAGGAGAAGGGGCTGGGGTTAATAACCCGGGGGCCCAAAATTGTCATCAAGACCTTTTTTTAAAAGCCATTTTAGTCAATTTTATGCTGGAGCATAAAAAGACTACCTGCAACAATATATATATATATATATCTATATATATCACATATATATCTATATATCTATATATCTATATATATATATATCTATATATATATATATATATATATATATATATATATATATATATATATATATATATATATATATATATATATATATATATATATATATATATATATATATATATATATATATATATATATATAATTAATTTGTAGCTAAGCAAGTAACTTGTACCTTGATTCTCCAAAAGATTATCATAACTTAATAAAAAATAACTATTATTTTTTTTTAATTATTTTATTCTTTATTGGTGAGACACTTTCGTTAGCTGTGGAAAACCACCCAACTTGTGTATTGCATAAGTCATTGCAAAACTCGTATGTTCCTGTATTGAAATTTAAAAACATAAAGGAAATGTTTCAAAAATAAAATAGATAAAATAGTTACCATTTTATGTTTAACACTGCTTACCAAAAACCTTAACTTTAACCAGTTTAAATTTTTTCCATGACTGATCAGGCTCCCTTCTTCCATGAAATGCATGTTTCACTTGTAGATAGTTGTTAGGTGGCCACAAAATATGGCTTCCAGTAACTAACCAATTTGATGAAATAACACCTAAGGTATCTTCATCTTCGTCTTCATTCCAAATAGCCCAACAAAATGGTCCATCCAACATTTTATTCATATTTATAATGTTAGCTACTACAAAAATCTCATGCACATTATATAAATTATTAAAAATTATAAATTCTTATGATACTTACTTATGATTATCATGATTGTTCAAAATAACATTTAACTATTATTATAATATTATAGTTTAATATAAGAGTTCAGTTAATGTTTTAAATCTCGCTAATCAATCACGCAATCGCTCGCTAATCAATAATGTAATTTAAATGTTAACAAACTTATGGAAACCATAAACTTATGGAAACTTTACACACATTTGGAAATATAAACCTTAAACTTAACAATACAAAAATTTACACAAAATTCACAAAAAAACAACAAGTTTAAATAAAATAATAGGAAATTAACAACATAATGTTGCATAAGAAAAAAAACTTAAACTAAAAAATATTAATATAATATTTCATGATTAACTTCAATTAAAATAAAATCATCATCTTGTTCCAGACAAACTAACTTGTAGCAAATATCGGATAAAGTTATACATTTTCTTTTCATTTTATTGATCTTAGAAACCTTGTATATTCCAAAATCTGATGAGTTACATGGGATGGTAAAAAAGTTAGCAATGGCATGAAAAGAAACAACATTGCAATAAAACTGTGATTCAGAAACTATTTCAATAACACAAATAATTTCAAGTGATTTTAAAATGAACCATCCATCACGATCGTTTGGTGCAATTTCGTCTGTAATAGTTTTGGAGCCATAACAAACATTGCTACTTTCTAACTCACTCAGGCGTTTTGCTAATTGAACGAGAGGTTTATTTTCGCTTTTTACAAATTTTTTAACTATTTTAAGGAAATTTTCAAAAGAAAAACTTGAAAGATCATGAAGGCAACAGTTATGATACAAAACATCTTCATGTAGATGAAGCAATGCATGAACGTTAAAAGAATAAAATTGTGGCCCATAAAGCCTATGAAGATTTGATACAAAATGATACATTAAGTTTTTTGCGTAATAAGTAGTGTTGTCGTTTTACTACATTTGAGTTGCTCATTAAAGATACTGCAATGCTAAAACACATGAAGTTCTGGTAGACCTCTTTTGACAAAACTATTGGTCCAGTGTACAACAAGAATTGTCGAAACTCAGTTGCTTTAAAACGCTTAAATTCATCAAGTGAACGTGGTTGTCGAGCAAACTCACTAGGCATTTTGCCATGATAAAAAACCGGTTTATCAGACATGTTTTATTTTTGCTGACACGATAGGCGACTAAACATCGCTCACATGAATGGTACCCTCCATGACTTTTAATATTCTTTAAAAAACAGCGTGCAGGCACATCACAAACAAATGCCTTGATTGAAACAGGTAGAGTTTTTCCATTGTGTTCAATCCCACTAATTTGAAGCAATCTGTACTCAGTTAAAAATTCATTCAAATAGTCAAATAAATTATTTGGTTTCTTTTTACCACAAAATAGACATACAATAAATGGCTGTAACTCTGAAAACTTTGCTTAAATTGGCCAAAATTGTGTGTTGCTACTCTTACATAAAGGCAATCCATCGATATTTATTAGCAAATCAATTTGTTTCACAATTTTTTGAGAATCCTTTAAAATTTGTTTTATTCCTTTTTTAATCCTGTAGATATATTCACCCCCACACAGTTCTTTTATTTTTATATATTTAGGGGTTTTTAAAAGTGTTCTACAATCATATGGGAGAGAAGATACTGCATTTTTATTTAAAATACTTAACAGTTCATTGACAGCCTTTCTTGTACATCTATTACCATTTACATCATTTTTTTTTTTTATCATTTACATTTTTTTCTGTTAATAAGCAAACTGTGTTGTCAATATCAAGCTCCTTCATCAGCGACTTGTTAATATCTTTGTTTTTATTTCTCCAACGTTTTAAATAAGAGTTCATTTTAGTACTAAAATAAAAATAACTTCGTAGTTCAATAACAAATTTCTAACCTAAGTTTCAACCCATGCCAATTTCAGTAAAATAATTTATTCTATATTTAAATGTTCTGTAAAACATCGCGTGTCAACGTTAGAGCGATGTCATTTTCAATTTAAAAATCGACATTGGATAAAACTACGAGTTTTACGTCGCTTTAATGTTGATTCAACATCGCAATGCGATGTTAATTTTCGACATCATTCTCACGTTAATGCGATGTTGATTTTACGTTAGCGATGTCACCAACCTAAAACCAACATCGCAACGACGTGAGAATGACGTCGGTGCCCACTGGGTATAACAAGTGCAGCAAGACATACTTGAGAAAATTGTCATTTAAAATTGCAACATTTTCAACTTTTTCTAAAGTTAATGCTAAATATTCCTAACAGACTTGAATCATAAGGATAAGTAAAAAAATTTGATCTTGTCAAAAATTACTATTACACAATATAGGTAGTCTTGTCAAAAATACAAATACTTTTCACTACACAAATTTTGTTGTCTAACACAAATATTGCCACGTGTTGCTTTAAGATAAAGATTTGGTAAGTAAATATCATTATATGATATACAATATACACATACACATGTATATGATACACACTATACACATACACATATACAATATACTCATACTTATACATATAATATATTGAGTATAGTATAAATAATACAATAATATTTTTGTGAAGGGACAATGTAAATAGTACAAAACTAATTCAAACCAGAGGCCTTTTAAAAAAACAAAACAAAAACAAAACAACATGATGAGGGCCTTCTATTTGATCTGCAATAAACTGCCTAAAGTAAGATGTCTAAAATAAAAAAATCAAGACATGGAAAAGGAAGTAAAAACATTAAAGATTAACATAACAAACCAATTTACCTGTTGCTGTTGCTTTTTCTAGAGCATTGGTAAAAATAGTTTAAATCTGTATAAAAAGATATTTATTGCAAAAACAATCAGCTATTACACAAAATAACAAAAACATAATAGCAATCAGGGAAAACAAATTTTGCAATTTGATCAGAAAATAAAATTATTCGTACCTTGGTTGTGACAACTAATTTCCTTTAGAATTATTACCTAATGGTCAACTAAGCAAATTTTAAATAATTAAAGTTTACTAAGTTAAAACCATATTTTAACAGTAGGCAAAGTAAACATATGATTCTTGGTAGAGCACCTGAGTAGAACTAAAGAAATAAATAAATTTGCTATGCGATGCATATTATACCTATTGAGTTCTCGCCTAGCCTGATTTCTTTCATTTTGATTACAATTTATCTCAGCTTGCCTCGGCTCATCTCTTTCACTTTGACAACAATTTATCTCAGCTCGCCTAACCTGGTTTCTTTTACTTTGAATAAGTCTAATAATTTCACTTCTATTTTTGATGCTTAATAATTTCTGATAATTTCACAATTATCAAAAATTCATCAAAGGAGTGTGTGTAAAAATGATGCTTAAAATAATAATAGTTGAACTTTTATTTTTAGATTGAACTTTGAATTTTCGTTTCAGGATTTTTTTGGTGTTTGAGAAAGGTAACTTCCACACATGGACCATGTGTGGAAGTTACCTTTCTCAAACACCAAAAAAATCCTGGCTACGCCTCTGTTTACGGTTATAAGGTGCTCCAAAAAGTCCTTACGGTCACAGAGCACAGCAGAAATGCATTTAACTAGAAAAACTACATTTCCTTCCATACCAATGTCGCTTATCAGGTCAAAGCTAGCAATGATCTCTAGCCTTTTATTTCTGAATCAGAATTCTAATTTCTAACCAAAAAGCAAACAATATTGCGCAAATATTGCCATGTGAACATTTTGCCAATATTGCGCCAATAATATCAAGTCAATATTGACCAATATTGGCAAAATGTTCACATTGCAATATTGGCGCGATAATGTTTACAATATTGAACCATTATTGTAAATAATATCGCACTAATATTAGGGATATAATACTGACCAATATTGGCGTAATATAGCTTAACATAACTTACAATATTGGCATATTGTAAATTATATTAAGCCAATATTGTAAATTATATTAAGCCAATATTAAGTATTTTCGGTTATCAATTTTTATTATTAAAAATTTATAAAAAACAATATTGTCTTGTTAAATTTTTAAGAATTAAAATTTGTAACAGTTTTTCTTGTTTAAATGATAATATAGTACCAGGTTGCATAATTCTTTTGAGTTAAACAGGTTATAGCCTAGGAGACGACAATTATCATAGAACATTTTAAGAAAAAAAAAAAATTTCAAATCATTAAATTTATTTGAAGTTATACGAAACAGATACAAATTAAAAAAAAAAAAAAAAAAAAAGATATAGAGTGCTCCAAAACTAAATATACCAAAATAAAATCAAGGTTATTTAAATACAGGCACAAAAAATATGTATATATGTTTATAAACTACTGCATTATACTCTCACTATATGATAGTGGGCATTGACTTTCATTTTTATGCTGATACTTATTTCATTGCTCAATATTGGGCGTTGCTCAGTTATGCATAACTATGAGTAGCTTAATTTTTACCAGTTTTCTTAAATTCATAAATATAAAAAAACGTCTTTTGATCTACTGATACTTTGTCCATTCAAACAGCGCTAGTTCGTTTACAGAACTCAAAACTTTTGGGCGAGGTCCGACATACTGTTTTTTAACAGTTTTTTTTAATTTAATTTCCTTTTTCAGAGTTTATTTTTGCGATGCATCATAATAATAATCAGATCAGATTAGTAAATCACGGTAAAAAAAAAAAAGAAACGAAAAGAAAGTAATGTTGAAAATATTTAAAAATTATATGTAGAACAAGCATGTAGAGCATACAGTTGCAGATAATCAGGATCAGGGGTGACACCAGCATTTTTTGGTCTTTGAGATTAACTAACTTCCAGACATGGAGTAAACTGCAAATATTTATATGTTTACACTTATATCAAATAAGGATGCTTTGCCAAAAATTGCGATGATTGGAGCTTGGAATTAAAAAAGCCCCAAATTTTTGCCTCCCTGCCCCAAACGTGATAGCAACAAGTTGATGAAATATTTTTTATACTATTTTTGACTAGACTTTCATTCATCAATAAACTCGGAGTTTTATGGTATTATCTCTCAACGTTCAAAAATTATGACCATGTAAAATTTGCAACCCCCTCAAAGTGAGGGGGTTATAAGTTTTGAAAGTAAACCTATTTTACTATAAAAAAGAGTTTGCTCCATGTCTGGAAGTTAACTATCTCAAAGACCAAAAAATGCTGGCGCTGCCCCTGATCAGGTTGCAGTGATATAGAAGAAAATGAAGAAAGTGTATAGAAGAAAGTGTAGCTAAAGTGTAGATAAAGTTAGGAGCATTTTGGAAGAGGAGCATTTTAGCGGAGTAAACCCATGATTTCAGCTGGCAGTTTTTCCAGGGACTTTGAAAACATCCATCCAGTTGTCTAGCATAGAACTGGAAAATTCAGATGTAGGTACATTTGAAAGTCAAGGTTAGGTTGAAACCGAAACCAAAGAATGAACCTGAGAAAAGCATTAAATAGTAAAATTAGTTATAGTAGAAATAGTTACAATCAAAATTAATCAATATAACATAAATTATATAAATACAAATTTAAATTAAGTAATAAGTAAATAATTATTAACATCAAATTTATATTCTACAGACTTTGTCAAAAACCACAGTTACAAATAATTTAAATGTAGATCAGATAATGAGATTAATAATTAAAAGAGTTTTTTGAAAAGACTGTACTACAAAATAGTAGATATAAAAATACATCTAATATACTATTTTATTTAATATATACCTTCTTTCCATAGGTTTATCCTACTGGTTTATTCTCCTCTGGATAGCGGCAGCATTGAACAAGGTTTTAGAATGTGCAACTTTTGTTAAATATCAAGCTCACTTGATAGGAACCCTTGTTACGTATGTTTTACATAATTTATGTAAAATTTAATATATTTATACATATAAATAAAAGATATATTATATATATATATATATATATATATATATATATATATATATATATATATATATATATAAATATATATATATATATATATATATATATATATATATATATATATATATATATATATATATATATATATATATATATATATATATATATATATACATACATATATCAGGGTGTAAACTAGCTCTGTGGCGCCCCGTCAAACGCGTTATTCCCAAATACTCATAAATTTAAAATTCCCAATTTAAAGATTAAAAAATCCTATTCTCAAAATAAAGTTTCTAAATTAAAGTTTAATAATAATTCTAAAAATAATTTAAAATTAATTATTATTCAAAACTAATAGAAAAATAACATTAAAAAATTCTAATTCATTAATTGCGTAAAACATGAAATCAAATCGCAATTATTGGTATAAAAATGCAATTGCATAACTGCAAAAATTGGTTTCTTGGAAAAAACATCATGAGAATTGGGATATTTGGAGCGATTTTATAGATTTTTTAGGCAACTTGCAATAAAGTTTGAAAATAGTTTTTTGCTATACATTCCAACAACAGCAAATATTATATTAAAAAGTTAGCAAGAAATAAAGTACTAATCTAAAAGACCAAAATAATCACAAACTTGTTTGGTTTAACACCCGCATATGATATTTCTTTAAAAGTTAAGGCTAAAAAGTTAAATAACTTATTATATCTTACCGTAAACTCAACTTTAAGTAGTACATGTATTTCGTCAACAAAAACATCAAGAAAGTTATGTCAGATACCTTTTGATCAATTACGGTTATTACGGAAAGTCTTTTAGTTATTGTTTTCCTTTTTTTTGTTTTGTATCTTATATCAACTGAATTTAATATAGTTTTTTACTTTTTTATTGGTATTTTTTGATGCCACGCGTGCAATCGCTTGCTAATAATATTACTCTATAGTTAAACGACATTTGTTATTGTTTTTGCTGAGACTTTGTGATTATAACTTTATTTCGCTATGCAATTTATGTATAAAATAAATTATTATTAATTATAAAATTTAACTCACAATAAATGTGATATATCAAATTTATGAGCTTGTGTTTAATACTTTCTATTTTCAAAAAATTTCTTTTGATGACACAATTTATTACATGATGATATAAGGGTTCGTCCGTAAAGTACATCGAGCAGAATTTAAATAATAATTAGAAGTAGAAGATCATTGGCTCATTGGAGATCGCTATTTTACTATATTAAATTGAAAAAGAAATATATATTCAAAATAATACTCTTGAAATGAAAGCTGTGACAATATATAAAGATTAAAAATAAATCAAATTAATTATTGTCAATAATAATTAATATACTCTGACTATTTTATAACTAAAAAAGATACATGCTTGGAAATTGGTTAATATATGCTTAATATATCCTAATATATGGTTAATATATCCTAATATATGCTTGGAAATTGGTTCTTAGTTTGCCGTGTCGTCGTGAAACAACAGCAAATTTTGTGTTGATTTCATATTCATCTTTAATGATACAGATGGTATTTTATTTTATTTTTGGCGCTGATCAATCAATGTTACAGCGCTAAAGTAGAGTAGAAAAAAAAAGAACACCAAAAAAGAACCCTATGCTTTCCCAGAACACATTTTAATCTCAGGGGGGGAGTGATTGAGAAATACTTCAATTTGACAAATTCCCAATTTCGTTAAAACGCTGTATCAAATTTATTCCTGGTTAACACCCTGTGTATATATATATATATATATATATATATATATATATATATATATATATATATATATATATATATATATATATATATATATATATATACATATATATATATATATAATCTATCTTTTATTTATATGTATATATATCTTTTATATATATATATTTATTTATATATATATATATATATATATATATATATATATATATATATATATATATATATATATATATATATATATATATATATATTCATATGGTGTTTCTGGGAAAGTTTTTGAGATTATCAAATCATTTCTTTCTAACCGGTTTATTAAAGTCATCCTTGAAGGCCAACACTCTTGTTTATTTCCAGTAACTTCTGGGGTTCCCCAAGGTTCCATCCTGGGCCCTGTTTTGTTTCTTATCTACATAAACAATCTTCCTGACAACCTTTCATCTAAAGTAGCTCTTTTTGCTGATTACTCAACTTTATACTCCTGTCTTGACAAAAAGTCTTCTCTTTTCGATCGCCTAGAACAAGCAGCTGATCTTGAATCCGATCTCAATTCAGTAATAGATTGGGGTTCACAGTGGCTTGTGAGTTTCAACTCTAACAAAACACAGTTGTTTACTGCAAACAACTACCGTAAAATGGTCAACATTCCTATATTAATGAATGGCAATCCTCTTACTGAGTCCTCCTCTTTACGTCTTCTTGGATTATCGCTTACTACTGACTTTTCATGGAAACCCTATATACAATCGATTGCTAAATTGGCTTCTGCTAAGGTTGCTTCTCTTTATCGTGCTCGCCATTTCCTTACTTCTGATTCCATTCTCTAGCTCTACAAATCTCTTATTCGTCCCTGTATGGAATACTGTTGTCATATTTGGGCTAATTCTTCTAACGATTCACTTTCTCTTCTTGACAAGGTCGAAAAACGCATTGTAAATATTGTTGGACCTGGACTGTCTGCTAAGCTTGAGCCTCTTTCCCATCGTCGTAAAGTTGCATCTCTTTCTCTTTTCTACAAATATTATCATGGTCACTGCTCAAAGGAGTTATCATCTCTAGCTGCATCAACTAAAATTCATTCTCATTTTACTTGTCATTCAGCTAAGTCTCATTCATTTACTGTATCTGTCCCTGCATGCTCTAAAAACTTTTATTAATCTAGTTTTTTCCCCGCACTTCAATCCTTTAGAACTCTCTCCCATTTTCATGTTTTCCTGACTCATACAACCTTCAACTTTTCAAGTCTTCTGTCAAACGTTTCCTTGCTCTATAACTCTGTTCATTTTTTTTCCTAGTAACTCCCAACTTAATAGTGGTTGCTTGCAGCCTTGTTGGGAGTGAATTCAAATAAATATAAATATAAATATAAATATATATATATATATATATATATATATATTAAATATATATATATATATATATATATATATATATATATATATATATATATATATATATATATATATATATATATATGTATGTATATATATATACATACATACATTTATATATATATACACAAACACACACACACACACACATATATATATATATATATATATATATATATATATATATATATATATATATATATATATATATATATATATATATCTTGGTTTTTTAATGTTTTGAGGGTTTAACTTTCGATTCTTAATTATTTACATGTTTTACAGTTGTTGTTTATATTGATACAATATGTTTTTTATGTTATTTATGTTTTATAATTAATTTAACATTATTAATTCCATAATTTTTTAAATTGCTTGACGAAAAATATATATTATATATATATATATATATATATATATATATATATATATATATATATATATATATATATATATATATATATATATATATATATATATATATATAATAGAGTATCATAATAGGGTTGCTGTATTTTAAGTTAATAATAAGGAAAAGAAAGTTTTTAAAATTATTTTTAAATGTCGGTTGGAGATAAATTTCTCTTCAAAATTCAGAAAACTCCAGCCAAATGGGAGAGACTTCATACAACTGTATACAGATACTTAATAAAACTCTTATACAAACTCTTAATAAAACAATAAATAAATTTTAAACTAAAAAAACATTAAATTCTTAATAAATACTAAACTCCCAAATCTTGATAATAATTCTTTAATAAAATTTCTAAACCATCATGCCAATTTTTAATTATTTAATAAAAATGACTAGACATGACGATATTTTGAAATTAAAAAAAAGCATGTATATATTATATGTACTGAATATGCCTCTCTCATACATACATACATTTTATATATATATATATATATATATATATATATATATATATATATATATATATATATATATATATATATATATATATATATATATATATATATATATATATATAATAGAGTATCATAATAGGGTTGCTGTATTTTAAGTTAATAATGAGGAAAAGAAAGTTTTTAAAATTATTTTTAAATGTCGGTTGGAGATAAATTTCTCTTCAAAATTCAGAAAACTCCAGCCAAATGGGAGAGACTTCATACAACTGTATACAGATACTTAATAAAACTCTTATACAAACTCTTAATAAAACAATAAATAAATTTTAAACTATAAAAACATTAAATTCTTAATAAATACTAAACTCCCAAATCTTGATAATAATTCCTTAATAAAATTTCTAAACCATCATGCCAATTTTTAATTATTTAATAAAAATGACTAGACATGACGATATTTTGAAATTAAAAAAAAGCATGTATATATTATATGTACTGAATATGCCTCTCTCATACATACATACATTTATATATATATATATATATATATATATATATATATATATATATATATATATATATATATATTATATATATATATATATATATATATATATATATATATATATACTTTTATATATATTCATAAACTTACCCATATATATGATAAAAATAAATGTTAGGATTTAATATACAACACGAACTCTATAATTAGGACTAGATATCTTCCTTGATAAAATTACAAGTTTTTTTAAAAAATGGAAACAAAGTTACTTTTCCAAACATGTTTTTATACAAAAAAAAACAACATAATAATGCATACTTTCATTATTGGTGGAAAACTCAATACTGAAGTATTTACTTGATAATTAGGGTGAGGTGTTCAAAGTTTTTTAAATAAATTAAGAATTTAGTTTGTTAACAGACTTAATTTAGTCTGACTTGTTATGCTTTATTAATTTTGATAATATTTTACACACCTGAATCTTATTGCAACTAAGTATTATTTCTTACTAAGAAATAACATATTTAAAAAAGTTGAACATATTATTATATGGTTAACTTAAAATAAATATAAAATCGATAAAAATAACCTGAATAAATTGAATTTACCCTGAGATTTTTGTATATTGAATACAAATTGATATAAAATCTAAAAGTTTTAAATTATTCGCAATAAAAATAGGTTATAAAATATAACTTTATTAAAATATTTTTTAAACCATATGCATGCATTCTATTGCCTTTCCATTACGGCAAATTATTTTTGTAATGGCTAGTTATTGAGACAATAATTTTCAATGTGTCACTTCCTCAACGTTGTCAAAGCAACGTTTTATTACCTTTGGCAAAGTAACACTTTTTCAACGTTTTTTAATTACCACATTTTCAACGTTGGTAAATCCAACGTTGAAGAAGCGTTGTTTCATAAATAGCTTAAATACGTTAAAAAAGCAGCTAATGTCTAACGTTGTTGAACCATAAACTTTGCGATGTTTTTACAGTGATTATTTGCGTACTTTTATTCAACGTTGAATAAACGCGATTTTTTGAGAAGATAAGATACGTTTAAATTTATACGCTTATTTACGTTATTATTAGGGTTGTTCGCCGAAAAACAAAACTTGCGAAAATTTCGCATCTTTATCTACCGTAATAGAATTGTTATTGCGGAAGTTGCACATGCAAAAATGCACATTCCGTAACGCGCTATACGAAAATATACATAAATAAAATTCCGTAATAAAGCATTGCGAAAGAAAACTTGCGAAACAAATCATTTCGTAAGAATACTTACGAAATAGTTCCTTACGGAAAAAGCATTCCGGAATATGTAGTTACGAAAAAGACGCAAAAGATTTTATGTTACGATATATTTTAGATATTAACTGTTAACAGTTTAAATAATAAATAATAAAATTATAAAAAAATGTTGTCAAATGATTCTTCAAATGTTTATACAAATATACCTAATATATATATATATATATATATATATATATATATATATATATATATATATATATATATATATATATATATATATATATATATATATATATATATATATATATATATATACAGTAAAATCCCGTTAAGTTGGACTCTCAATGAATAGATAAACAGTATGCCTTTCTTTTTAAAAAGTATAAAGAGGATGTGTGATAAATAATTAAATACTTTATTATAAAGAACGAGAGATCTCTCTAAAGGTAAATGATATCAGAAAGAGTAAAAAGAGAAGAAATATATGTGAACCAGCGTGATGTGAACCTGGATCTACGCAGCCAAATGTCTTAACTGAATGAGCTATACGTTCATTCAACTAAGAGAATAGTAATATTTATTTAATATATAATTAAACTATATAAAACAGAATTTACAGAAAGAGATACGTATGCAAATAGGGTTCTATATATCAGGAAAATGAATAGTAATGTGAACCTTTAGATGCTTATAATTAATATCTGGACTCAAAAACTAGTTACTTTTAATGGAACACAATAGGCTGTAGGAGCCTCAGGGAAATTATATTCAGAAATGGTTATATTAGACTCAGAGTTAGCTAGAAATTATTACAAAGTATTTAGGACAGATGTCTAGTACAAAAAGCAAAAGATTTAAAGCAAAATGATTTATATTATTTGAAAAAGTTGTTTTACGTACATTTCATCATAATTTAAGTAGAACTTAGTAAAGCAAGGGAAACGTGTTGAATCAAGCACAATGAACTCAATCTTAAAAGAATAACTAACAGAAGAGAGGTTGTCACTATTGTGAAGGTGACGAAAGATCTGTAATATAGAACATGGAGGTCAAAAAATCCATCATTCTTATTTTTAATATACGTAATGAGTTCAAAAAACATCGTTGTATATATTTATTATGGCACGTTTTGTAAGTTTATTTCCGTTAAGAATTCTTTCGTATGTTGTGATCCGAAAAACTTTCGTTTCGAAAGAAATTTTATTTTTTATCAATATTTCTCAAAATAAAACCATAAAAATTTAATAGTTATTATACTGAAAATAAAAATTCATTATAAACATTTTGGGATTTAAAGATGTTAATTTTTACAATTAAAATCAGTCTGGCAAACAAATTTTCTTTATAGACTTCAAAACGTCGTTTGGCGAAAATGTTTGTTTCGCAAGTGCGTCTTCCGAAACCGCTACTTTCGTATGTTGCAAAATAGTTTTGTTTCGTATGTCAACTTGCGAAATGCTAAATTTCGGAAGTGGCTTTTGCGAAATGAACATCGGCGATTTTAAATGTTTTGTAACATTCGGTACGAAAAAATGTAATTCCGTGTTCTCAATCTCCTTACGAAAGAATGTTGTTTTTCCGGAATTGCACGAAATCCTCCGGTTAACAACCCTAGTTATTATACGCTTATTTACGTTATTATACTTTATTATACGTTGAAAATGTAACGTTTAAAAAGCGGGTTGTTTTTAACGTTGATAAAGCATATGCTTTAAAACGTTTTTAAAGTGGCTTTTTGCGTAAGTTGATTCCACGTTGAATAAACGTTTTATTTTGAGAAGCTAAATTACGTTACAATTTCAACGCTTATTCAACGTTTCAATTTACCGCGATTTAGTATACAAAAAAAGACATTGATTCAACGTTGAAAGCACGTTGTTTTTGTGTCTGTAACGCTTTTTCTACGCTGCGACTGGTTTTCAACGTTGATTCAACGCTGATATGTTTGCTGGGTATTGTCTCCTAATTATGATGTTGATCCAGTACGTCATATGACTTGGCATTATATTACATACTAGATATTACTTACTAAATGCTTTTACTCTAAAAAAAAACAGTAAAAGTATATTAACTAGTTTCAAACTAATAAATAATTTTTTAAAGTGAGATCAAACAATTCACTGTAATAAAATAGTTTCACTGTAAATTACAGTGAAACTATTTTATTACATATTAAATATTACTTTTTCTTTTGGTTTTAAATTGTGAAGATATAATTTCAATAATAAGTTCCATAGCAGTAAAAGCTCTTGCAACAAGTTTAACTTTTTTTCCTAATAATTTTAAACCAAGAATTAACTAATAATCTATGAGTTATTTTGAACATTAATTAAGAAAATTTTCATATTTTTATATGACATTTTGCATAAAAACGGAAAGTTCAAAGTTCAACTTGCACCCCCAAGAATATTTTCCAAAAATTGCTACGCTAACTAGGAAATCATTTATTGTAAAGCATACTCGAAAGCCGCTACCAGTGGCTTGCGGTAGTAAAAGAGTTAAACCATAACTAAATGTTATGGTTCATTTTAACATTTAGTTATTGCCATAACTAAATGTCATGATTTTGGCTTACTTCTACAACAAAGTAATAATAAAACAAATAAAAAAAAAAATTATAACTATATATATATATATATATATATATATATATATATATATATATATATATATATATATATAGGGTAAAGTAGGGTAATTTCGGCAGGGAGATAATTTCGGCACCACTTCAAAAGACACCTAAAAATATTTATTTAATGAAATATCAAAACTATAATTGAGTATTACAGAAAGATAAACAGTTTTTCTAAAAATATTGGTTTAAACTTCTATTTTTACATTATAGGTACGTTATTTTATGATTATTAGCTTTTTCTTAACATTTTTTCCTTTTTGAAAATAGAGGATAAATGATTTTTTCCGAAAATTTCTACCAAAAATTTGTATTTATTTCATTTTAAAATATACACTGAACAAAATGTGAGCAACACTAAAATTAAACTCAAAGTATTTTACAAGATATAAGAGTTTTCCCAAGGACTGCTTTAAGGAGATAATTTCGGCTTATAAATAGTTCTTAATTTCGGCAGTGCCGAATTTGCCGACCTGTTGTTTCTCCAAAACTAAAATGGAAATAAGCGTTTCAAATATTATGTAAAGAAGAAATTGATTTTAGTAACTCAGATAATATTAAACTAATAACGAGTTAGTAAAAAAGTGAATTTAGTTAGTGTCACTGTGAAACTTATCAAAATAATAGTTCCCCACCATATATTTTAAATTTATGTCATACATAACAATATGTATATAATAAATTTATAATTTGTTATATACAATAATTATTATTGTATATAACAAATCATTTATTAATTATATACATACTGTTGAATATTATTGAATAATATACATAGAATAATAATATATATATATATTTATATAAATATATATATATATACATATATATATATATATATATATATATATATATATATATATATAAATATATATATATATATATATATATATATATATATATATACATATATATATATATATATATATATATATATATATATATATATATATATATATATATATGTATATATATATATATATATATATATGTATATATATATATATGTATATATATATATATATATATATATAATATATATATATATATATATATATATATATATATATATATATATATATATATATATATATATATATATATATATATATATATATATATATATATATATATATATATATATATATATATATATATATATATATATATATATGTAAACATTATTTTACAGCATCATATAATGAGTTCAAAACGTGTAAAATATGGTAATTGGTCACAAGAATCATTAAAAATGGCAGTAAATGCAGTTTTAGTTGATGGTTGCTCAAAATATTCTGCTGCTAAACAATATAAAATACCAAGACAAACACTACATGACTATATAAAACGAGCACCTGTTGATAATTTTGTTAAAAAGTTACGTGCAAGACACCCAACAACACTCTCAGCTTTTCAAGAAAAAGAGCTCGTAGAAGTTCTTCTGACCATGTCACAGAGATTGTTTGGTTTGTCTCCAAAAGATGTAAAACAAATGGTATTTCAGTTTTGTGAAGAAAATAGAATTATTCACAAATTTAATTGTGAAATTAAGTCAACAGGAAAAGAATGGTTTAGGGGTTTTTTGAAACGCCATAATGAACTCTCTGTCAGAGTTGCTGAGTCAACGTCATTGCATCAAGCCATTGGTTTTAATAGAATAAAAGTTAATCGTTTTTACGATGAACTAGAAAAAATAATGTTTAATGCAAATAAGATGCAGATTATTCCACCATCAAACTTATTCAACGTATATGAATCTGGATTGTCTATTTGCCATAAACCAGGAAAAATTGTTGCTCTTAAGGGAAAACACAGTGTTGGTGGCTTAACAAGCTCCGAAAGAAGTAAAACAATCACAATAGTTTGTTGCCAATCAGCAAGCGGGTTTTTTGTCCCTCCGATGTTGATCTATCCACGTATTCGAGTGAAACCTGAATTTTTAGATAAAGCCCCAATAGGTTCTATTTCTGGTGGCAGCAAAAATGGCTGGATAACAACTGAGTTGTTTGAAATATGGTTTGATCATTTTTTACAAGCAGTCCAGCCTCAGTCAAGAAACCAACCAGTTCTTCTAATTTTAGATGAACATTTAAGTCATAAAAAAAATCTTAGTGTTATTAAAAAAGCGCACCACTCAAATGTTATTATTTTATCACTTCCATCCCACTGCACCCACAAACTGCAACCACTTGATGTTTCGTTTTTTAAAAGCCTCAAAATATTCTATGATCAGGAGGTTAGTACTTGGCTTCGTCACCATCCTGGTCGTCCCGTAACTGAACTAGAGGTTGGTGAATTATTTGGAAAAGCTTATGGGAAAGCTGCAACTGTTCAAAATTGTCAGTCAGGGTTCAAAAAATGTGGAATATATCCATTTGATAGAAATGTGTTTACTGAAAAAGACTTTGCTGCAGCCAAGGCTACTGATCACTCGTATGTTGTATCAAAAATTTCAAAACCAAATAATACCTCTGAAATGCACCCTACTCTCAACAATGGGTTAGACTCTGCTAAAGAATTAGATAATATTGATTTTGTTACAGATTGTGTTATTGACACTCAAAAAGGTAAATCGTCATAAATGTTGTATTATTTTTAACATCTTTCGCATTTTATTTAAAATAGAAATATGACTTTTTTAAAATCAAGCAAAATATTAACTTATCTGTTGTTTTATTAACCTAAAAAAAGGTTTCTTAAAGAAAGTTCAAATTTTTTAAAAACATTTTAACTATTTCTTATAATTTGCGTGTTGCCTATTTTTATTCACCCTCTTTAGTTGAATAATTTTTATTTAGAATCTATTTCATCAAATTCATCATTTACACTTCAGAAGTCATCAGAATTAGCCACCTCACACGATGAAACCTCACAACCTTATGGTGTTACATTTGGATCACTAGCTGGACTTGCTGTAGATGGTGGCACGAAACATGTGCTGCTATATGTGGTGTTTATACTAAAAAAGTATTTACTTGTGATGACTGTATAAAGCACTGATTCTTAAAAAAAAAGTTATATGTCATATATTGATAAAATGTGTTTTAACTTTCTTAAATAAATCTCTTATTAAAAAAGTTTCCTTTGAGTTTTGTTTTTTATTTTTTTAAGTTTAACTATTGAAGTTATGTAAAATATTATTTTATGAACTACTTATGAGCTTATAAACATAAATTCTTATTTAAACAGAATTTAGAAATAATCATCGAAATCGTAGAAATTAGTAATCGTTTCATTAACAATTATACTTTGGAAGCACATTTATATTTAATAAGGTTTCTGTTTTGGGTGACATTTATACCTTAATAAAAAAGGTGACATTCATACTTTAAAAATACATGACATTCATACTTTAATAAAATAAATAGGTGGTTCAAAAATTATTATTTTTTGCAACTGAAACGCCCTTAATTAAGTGCCAATTAGGTGTAACAAATTCTATTAAAGGGACAATTCTTTATACAATCCAGATTTATAGCTGTTTATAATATTTTAAATATATTAATGCGTTTTCAACAAACTTCTTAATTTTCATAACTATGCCGAATTTACCGTACCATAGTGCCGAAAATACCATACTAGGTCGCTAATTTCGTCATTTTTGAGTATTTTGTAAAACATGTTTTACGTAAAACTTTCTAAGTTGGAAACAATTTTTTAACTATTATTTAATAGATATATCTGCAGTGCATCGATATGCATGATTTTTTAACATTATTAAAGCAACCGTTGTCTATAAACAGCAAAATAGCTTAATACGCCGAAATTACCCTACTTTACCCTATATATATATATATATATATATATATATATATATATATATATATATATATATATATATATATATATATATATATATATATATATACTAAATTTTTACTAAATCACAAATTTTTTTTTTGATTTAGTAAAAAATTATACAAATATTTGATTTTCTTAAAAAAATACTTATATCTTAAAAAAAATAACAACAAAAAAACACAATTTTAAAAAGATATTGCAATGACGCCATATACAGAAACTATTATGAATTAACACGCATTAAATAAATTATTAAGTCTGCAGATTGCGGCTAACATTATACAGACCCCGAGAACCAAAAAAAATGGAGAAGATGAGCTTCAACTAAAACGATAATTTTAATTTTGTTGGTATGCATTCATATTTAGTTTTAATCAAAAAAATTTAGCCCAAATGTTTTTTTTAAACATTTTCTTTAATATGAACACAACTTGTCTCGGCAGTTGGGAATCCCTTAAAGGACTATATTTAAAAAAGAAACAACCTTTCTAAAATAAATTATAGTAAAACAGAAACAAGTAAATATACAGTTATGCTTCCATGGCTTCCAAGAATAAGCCTAAAACTTAGAAAAGAACTCAAACCTTACAACGTCAGAATAATTTTTATTACGCCACCTACATTAAAAACATCTTATGCAACAACAAGTCAAAGTTAATTCCTATTAGCAATCCTGGTGTCTACAAACTGACATGCTCTTGTAGCAGAATATACATTAGTGAAACAAAAAAGAAAATTTTAACTAGATGCATTGAACATCAAAAAAACTATTTAAAAGGTAAATGGGATGCATCTGGTGCAACCGAACATGGTAGAGAATTTTTTTTTTTTTTCTGTTTACATTTGCCGTAAAATAAATACAAGAACAAAGAAAACAAGGCTTCTGAAAGAAGATTTACTGATCTTATCGTCAGAACCTTTATAATTTTATCATACCATAAAAACTGAAAATATAAATCCAAAAACGGCCGTAATAATAAATATATAATAATAAATTCATAATATTAATCACGTATCTGTAATAATAATTCTCACAAACTTGTTATAAAAATCCATAATAATAAATTTTATAGATCTGATATAAATTAAAGAAAATAAATTTATTAATATAAATATTATTATAAATCTCATAAATCAAGTTTATACTTCAAGCTAATAGTAACTTAAAATGTTATCCGTAGCAAGAATGAATTTTTTTAATTCATTTTTTTAATTCAATCAAAATTAGGCAGAACTATTTTATTCCAAAGGTAAGGTGCTCTATAATTAATAAAAAAATTTATTAAAATTTGTTCTACAAAATGGTTCATTTAGCAAATTTTTATTTCTTAGTGAGTACTTATTAGTAAGTTTTAATGTAAAAAGGTCGTTAAAAACAGGTAGGGATAAATTGTTTTTCCACATATAAGTAAAACATAAAACATTGAAAACATTAAGTTTGTAGACATTAAGTATTTTCATTTCATCAAAGAAAGGCTTTGAATGTGTAGAGCGATCCACATAATTAATCACGCGAATCGCATGTTTCTGTTGGCGATATAGACGTTGTAGTTTACTTTTTTCGGTACTACCCCATGCAATATTTGCGTAGTTTATATAGCTGTGTATGAATGAGTAATAGAGCTGCGTAAGGCTTTTTTTGCTTAAGTAAGGTCGGGCTTTATACAAAATGCCAATATTTTTAGATACCTTGGTGGTTATGTGATTAATATGGTTTTTCCAAGTAATATTCTCATCAAGATAAGCACCTAGGAATCTTATAACCGAATCTCTTTTTATTAAAGTTTCATCAACATAAATTTGAGGCATAATATCTGGTAAAGAACGTTTTTTTGAGAAGGAATGAAAAAGAATCCATTTAGTCTTGTTAGTATTTAAAGTTAATTTATTACAATTAAACCATTTAGAAATGTTTATAGGTTCATTATTAGTTTTTGAGAAAAGTTTATAAACATCAGTGTGGGATTGAAATAAGTTAGTGTCATCGGCATAAATAATACTCATCAGGTTAGAGACTTTGTTTAGATCATTGACATATATAAGAAATAGCAGCGGTCCAAGAATAGAACCTTGTGGAACACCACAGGTTATATTTAAGGATCCACTTTGAACGTCATTATTACTATAGACTACTTGCTTACGATTTGTTAAATAGCTTTTAAACGTAATGGTATGTAGCTTTTAAATGTAATGGTATGTTCGATTGGTCACATCCTAAGACTCTAGCAATACAATCAGAGTACAATGAAAGGAAAGTTAGAGAATCACTTGAAATTAACTACCCCTTAACATACCAGGATATAAAACACGCTCCTATACTTCTCAACCATGACAATGACAATAAAATTTCTACAAATAGCTGGAGACCTCTGTTTAAAAAAATTATCCAAAAAAACAGAATTAAACAATTAAGTTTTTATGCAATCATTTATGGCTTTTTTAAATGTCTTCTTTGACGTTTTTATGTAATATATTTTACATCTGATGACGATCTGTACAAAATCAGGTCAAAATATTACTATGAAAAAATTTAGTTTGTACGCAGCTGTTATTTTATGTTTTATATTTAATTAAATATATATTTAATTATATATATATATATATATATATATATATATATATATATATATATATATATATATATACATATGTATATATATATATATATATATATATATATATATATATATATATATATATATATATATATATATATATATATATATATATATATATATATATATATATATATATATATATATATATATATATATATATATATATATATATATATATATATATGGTTAGAATTCAATAAATACGGCTGCGTATAAACTATTTTTAAATATATATATATATTTTTTTTAATATATAATTACTTCGATATTTCGCTGATCTATTGTGATCAGCGTCATCAGGTATAATAAACAAAATAGTTACAAAAATCGTTATAGTAAAAACAAACCGTTAAAAAGATAACATTAAAAAGCCATAATATAATACAAAAGAAACTTTTCGAACAACTGACGTCAGCAGATTTTATTAAAAAATGGCCCCCAGGTTTTGCTTGTTACGTTATCACCGTCATCCCAATTGAGAACCACGTCACCATTTCTCAACTCCTGTTGAACCCTAGCCTTGCTTATTTCGAGTGACTCTCTGATTTTCCGAGTTCGATTTTCTGGGGCTACAAATAAGTTTTTGGGGTGCAACCAATTAAACTTACCATGGCATGTTTTAGAATGCTCAGTTGCACCCGAACTGGACCATTTTCCTTTTAAGCTGTTTTTTTTTGGTGTTCAATACATCTCGATATCACCTTCTTTTTAGTTTCTCCAATGTATATCGAACCGCATAAACATTTTAGCTGGTATACGACAGGGTCTGTGTTTAGTGGTAGTTTAGTTTTATTGTTGCAGAAAATATTTTTTAAATTGGGAGTTGATGTGAAAATAACCTTTATGTTTTGCTTTCGAAATTCTTTACGAAGTTTTGGACCAACAATTGGTAACCAAGGTAGTTTTATAGAGTGTTGGGTATCTATTGGTTGAAATGTGGTGGTTTTTGAACCGTTTTTTAAATAGTCTATAGTAATATTATTTAGAATGTTCTTGTCGTGGCCATTTTCAACAAAGATGTCTGTTAGAAAATCAATTTCTTTTTGAAGGTATTTTTGAGAGCATATTCTTTTAGTACGACATAAAAATCTTTTGAAAACGCCAATAATAATGCTAGGATTAATGTTCGAGTTAGGTTTAAGTTGAACATTTGTAATAGCTTCTTTTCTATGTATTTGAAATTCATAAGTTCCAGAGCCTGTGTTTGTAATGTTAATATCTAGGAAATTGAGTTGTTTGAGGTCGTTTTCAAGTTCCACTGTGTATTTTACGGGAGGATTTTGTTCATTAAGGATGTTTCGGAACATTTGTTGTTGTTTTATTGAAGCAAAGCAAACATGACAATCATCTACATACCTCTTGTAAGTTTTTGGTTCGGATGTATGAATAATTGCTATGTTAAGGGCTTTTCTTTCTATATTTTGTAAAAACGCTTCCGTCATAACAACCATTAAAGATAAATCTATAGGGCCTGAATTAGGTATTTTTCGGATATTGTTTTCATATAAAAAATAGCATATACTTAATAAAAGTTCAATTAATTGATGTATGTCTGCAAGAGTAAGTTTAGTTCGAGTTTTTAAGTCATCAATGTCAGCGTTCAATATATCAATAACAACCGGAATTGCTTCGTCAATGGGTATGGATGGATATAAATTGACTATATCAAATGAAACTTGAGCTTCGTTAGGATCTATTATCCATTGCTTAGCTTAATTTACAAAACTATTAGAATTCATAAGTCTACTCTTATTTTTGTTCAGAGTCGGTTGAATAATTTTAACAAGATAATCAGATGTTCCATAAGGTGGTGTGTTAATTGTTGATACAACAGGGCGCATTGGGTAATCTTTTTCTGCTTTGTGAGCTTTAATCATTCCGTAAATCCTTGGTGGGTTACAATCTGATGGATACATTTTAAAGTATGCATTTGTATCTAGTTTACATTCTTTTCTTAACTTGCACAATTGTCTTTGAAATTTGTCAATGTGGATGTTGGATCATAATCAAGAATTTTGCTATTTTTTATTTGTTCTTCTAATTTGAGAGATGCATCTTTTTGATTTAATAATGCAAAACCTGTGCCTTTATCGAAAGGGTATATCTTAATGTTAGAATTGTTTTTTAATTTGTTTATGGAAAGACGTTGTTGCTTAGTTAAATTATCTTTGAATCTTAATTTTAGCGAAATTGTTCAAATTTGTGAACAATTTTGTCGTAGAGTTTCTGCCTGTGTTGGTTTTTTAAGTTTTTCAAGTTGTAAAGCGCAAGTTTCGATATTAGTTATAATATCCATTTAAGGAACTTTTTTCGGCAGTGGTACAAAATTTGGACCTAAATTGAGTAGCTCAGTTGTTGATTTATCCAGAGTAACATTAGTTAAATTGAGTATAGGAGGTTTAATAACTTGATTGGGAGGATTAAAAGTATTTTTTATAATCGGTGTAATTTGTAATTTATGATATTTTTCTATCATTTCCGTTTTTTTCTTAATGTTATGGTAATTTTTTGATTTGTTGGTTATACTAATAATTAATTCATAATCGCGTAATCTTACTTTTGTCTGAAGAAATATATTTAATTCATTAATTAATTTCTTACTTGAATATAATCTGTGTTTGGCTTCGTTACGAGCATGAATTAGTAGTTTTTTACTGTATTCCTTCATTGTGTTCTTTGCTTTTTTAGTATGAATTGGAGTTTTTATTTTAAACGATTTTGGAGTTATGTTATTGGATAAGCACTTTTGAAGAAAAACGAGTTGATTTTTTTAGTTCGCATTTCGTATCTTCAAATCTTGTAACTTTTTGGTATCATCGTAAATCTTTTTGCCGTAAAAAGTAGTAATATAATCTTTGAATGTCATTTTCTTGTTATACGTTAAAATATGGTTAGAATTCAATAAATACGGCTGCGTATAAACTTTTTTTAAATATAAATATATATTTTCTTTAATATATAATTATTTTGATTTTTCGCTGATCTATTGTGATCAGCGTCATCAGGTATAATAAACAAAATAGTTACAAAAATCGTTATAGTAAAAACAAACCGTTAAAAAGATAACATTAAAAAGCCACAATATAAAACAGAAAAAAACTTTTCAAACAACTGACGTCAGCAGATTTTATTAAAAAATAGCCCCCAGGTTTTGGTTGTTACATGCAACTGAGCATTCTAAAACATGCCATGGTAAGTTTAATTGGTTGCACCCCAAAACATTATCTTTAGCCCCAGAAAATCGAACTCGGAAAATCAGAGAGTCACTCGAAAAAAGCAAGGCTAGGGTTCAACAGGAGTTGAGAAATGGTGACGTGGTTCTCAATCGGGATGACGGTGATAATGTAACAACCAAAACCTGGGGGCCATTTTTAAATAAAATCTGCTGACGTCAGTTGTTTGAAAAGTTTTTTTCTGTATTATATTATGACTTTTTTATGTTATCTCTTTAACGGTTTGTTTTTACTATAACGATTTTTGTAACTATTTTGTTTATTATACCTGATGACGCTGATCACAATAGATCAGCGAAATATCGAAATAATTATATATTAAAGAAAAAATATATATATATATATTTAAAAAAAGTTTATACGCAGCCGTATTTATTGAATTCTGACCATATATATATATATATATATATATATATATATATATATATATATATATATATATATATATATATATATATATATATATATATATATATATATATATATATATATATATATATATATATATATATATATAGAGTTGCAACCCCAAAAAAAACGGTGTTTTTTTTTTAAAAAAAACACGTTTTTTTTTGCAAAAAAAACACGTTTTTTTTGCAAAAAAAACAGACTGGTTCTAAAAACATGTTTTTTATAGTTTTTTTTGCTTTTTTTTAGTATTCATTAAATTTTAGATAATAATAATACTTGAAATAGTTCCAGTGCCCTTAAACCTACAAAATACAAATGTTTTCTATTTAATAAAATGCATATTAACTTATATAATAGCTGTTACAAACTAATCACCAATATTAAAAAAAAAACAGTATTTTTTTTAAATAAATCTCAAAAAAACTATACTATTAGCTACTAGTTGATTGTAAGTATAATACTACTGAATGAAGGAAATAAAAATGTTATTTTAGCAGTGTTATTTCATTCATAAAAATGAATGAAATAACACTGCATTGCAAAATACAAAAATGAACCAACTGTTAAATAAAATTTACTTTAATGTTTTATTTACTTTTGTATATTACTTTTTTAAATTTTTAATATTTAATTTCTTTATTTTATTTTAAATTGCAATTAGATAGCTAAAATTTTATTTATTCAAACAATATTCAAGTAAATAAAAATAACACAATGATTAACTTTGTCTAATGAAAAAACATTTATATTAAACAATTTGTAATCTATTAATTATTTTTAATTAAAAAAAAAAAAAGAAATCTAAAAAAAAATATGCCAGGCAGAAAGAAATGTTTTGTAGCTACATTGTTCAATGTAGCTACATTGTTCAATGAGGCACCTTTAGAATCTGGAGGTTCTAAAATTCAACAAGTTATATGCAAATTTTGCAACTTAAAGCTATCAAAAAATGGCACTCGAATGACTGAGCACATTGCAAAATGTATGAAATGTGGCAATCAAATAAAAAACAAATATTTGAACGATATGCCTTTTAAACAGAAGAAAGTTTAAACTGAACTAATGATGGAAGAAGATATTCCTGAAAACTTACCTATTCAAGATATGAAAAAAGAGAAAAAAATATGTTTATCATCTGCTATTCCACAAGTTCCAATTGAGTCTTTCTTTCCAACACCAAGCTGTTTTGGAAACCAAAGTAGGTCTACAACCCCTAAGTTTGGAGACTGTAAGGCAAATAAAACCAAATCAGATAAGCCTCCCTTAAAATGATTGTATTCTTCAACAAGAGTTCCATTCACAACTCAGAAAAATAAAATTGCATCCTACATTTTAGGAGAGTACAAGAGTTTAGAGTCAGAGTTATCAAGCGACTCTGAAGAATACGGATTTGACTTTACAATAGAAGACCTTAATGAACAAGAAAGCCAGAATACAGAATCTGTTATTAATTAAAAATAAATCTTTTAAATTATGTACTATATATTTACCATATATCATGTTAATAATATATATTATATTACATTTATAATAAAAATAAAAATAAAATAAAAGTAAATAATTTTTTTTTTAATCTAAAAAACAAAAAAAAACCATAAGAAACACAAAAAACACAAAAAAAACATGTTTTTTTTGCAAAAAAAAACACAATTAAAAAAAAACGGTTTTTTTTGCAACTCTATATATATATATATATATATATATATATATATATATATATATATATATATATATATATATATATATATATATATATATATATATATATATATATATATATATATATATATATATATATATATATATATATATATATATATATATATATATATATATATATATATATATATATATATTTATATATATATATATATATATATATATATATATATATATATATATATATATATATATATATATATATATATATATATATATATATATGATAAATAATATGATAAATTTTCTATTGTTTCATGATTCTTCATCATGTAAAGACAATTAGATAATAATTACAGTTGTTAGATAATAATTTTAGATAATAGTTGTTAGATAATAGTTACAATTGTTTTCAAACCTTCTAACATACTTTCAAACCTTATAACGCAGGGTCATGTTTTCCGATGAATCAACATTTTCCCAGTTTGCCTCTCACACTTTTGTTAGAAGACCAGTCAAAAATCCTAGTTCCGAAAACACCCTTAAGAAAGCGATCATGACTGTTTAAGAAATAACTATAAGTATATGTATAAGAAATAACGCTGGAATATTGCCAAAAATTAGTTGATTCAATGCCTGAGAGGATAAGGGCTGTGATAGCTAACAAAGGACAGCCACCAAATATTGACTTTTGAGACTATCACGCCTTTAAGATGCTTATTTACTAATAATTTAATCATATTTTATAATTATAGCACAAACTAATTGTTATTGATGTTAACTGCTTGTTATTTTCAGGTTCTAAATATATAAATTTAAATACTAATTAAAATTATAAAGCCCACTCACTAAACATCATCAGCAGTATTGTGAAACAGTTCCGCTTCCTCCTCACATTTTAACGTTTTTTGTTAATTTCTATTTAGCTAATTGAATTTCTACATTAACTCAATGATTTAATTATTTCATTTGTTCATCTTACTAAGAAGAAATAATTGTTTCAAATGTTTTAAACATTTCAAGCTACGCGAAGCATAAAATAAATCATTTAGCGTTAGTTTTATTGGTTGAACCTTGTTAGACTTTTCAGGCTGGGGGCTTCATTATTTTGGCGGCCTTTTTTATGTGCTACAGCGTAAAAATGACTAAAATAAATACTGAATCGTCCTCTTGACTATTTTGCGGCCCCTAACATTGTGAGTCCCAAGCATTGTATTGTATTTTATTGACTAGAAAGTTTTTTTTTATTTTTTAATGAAGAATTTATTTAAAAGAGTGCTTTATAAGGTGACAATGTCTTAATTTATTTTTTAGTGCTTTAATTCTAAAAAACGTGCTTTGATTGAAGAAAAATGAAAATATTTTATTGTTGCCTATTGCTGGATGAATTAAAGCTCCCATAGCTCCCTAAATCAGTAATGCGTCATCAGTATTGCGTCATCAGTTGCATCTAATACAAAAATTGAAGCACATAGTAAGCATTAGTAAACTGAATTTAACTGTTTCATTATTGTTAATTTTTTGTTATTTTAGTTTTTGGGATCTTAAGTGACATCCAATGGATGTTTATCTGTGAGATGGTTTCTTGCCAATGTGAGCAAAAAAACACTTTATTGCATTGGTTAGCAGTAATCTCGCAATTTACTCTTGGAGTTATTTTTATACAACTTTTTTTTTTCGATTTTAATATGAACTTGTCTTATGTTTAAATATTGTTTTAAATTTTATATGTAGTGTTATTTTATTAAATACAAAAGAGTTTTTTAATTACCCTAACGTTTATATATGTATGTGTAATGTAAATTTTAATCGTACATTTTAGTTTAATTGTATACTATTTTTCACACAAAGTTTAACTTTGTGTTATTTAGATGCTGTGAAAATAAAACCTTTAACCTCAGCAGCATCAGGAGAAGAGTTTGAACATTAACTGAAGAGATATTTTTAGCTTTTCGGGGATCAAAATGGCGACGAAAAGCTCGAGAGTTCTTTGTATAAAAAGTTATTTGCATAAATAACAATTTGAACTTATAATAATATTTTTATATTTTTCATTTCATTTCATTCCCAAGCATAACACAGTTTTGCTTGGGAATAAATTTCAAAAATACTTATTTATTTTTTTCGATATAAGTTGGAATAAATTTCGAAAAGTACTTATTTGTTTGATTTATGCAGGATAATACATTTGTAAAGAAACGGATAATAATAACGTGCTAGTGTATTACTTAGTAAAAAGTAACGCTTTAGTTCTGACACGCGACCACGAACAAATGTTGGAAAATGATCACGGATCAGTACCGGTAATAGATAATGGGCCAGTGCTGGTGGGCGAATGGCGGGCCAGTGCTGGCAAATGATCCCGGGCCAGTGCTGGCAAACGATCGCAGGCCAGTGCTGAACGATTGCGGACCAATGCTGGCCCATGACTAGCGGGCCGTTGTTGGTCCAATGGCCGTTTTGATGCGGTCCCGTGATCAATAGCCGTCATCGCGCCGTAGTCGCAAGCGGAACTAGGCCGCTAGCGGGAGGCTGTCTGGGAATCAAGCTTTAAAAATATTGAACTGTTTTTTATTTTTTTTTGCACTAATTATGTAATCATGTATTGCATTAATGTCATACTCAATAAACATATTAGGAAATTTAGATAATTGGGTTTTTTAACTGAATTTTCTATGTTAAGCATTAACAGAGCAGTAATGAATATTTGTTTTCCCAGTAAGCAGACACTATTTGGCCCAATAGCGAACCAGGCTCAACTGCCGAGCTATACCAGGCCTGGCACGCCAGCGCCGTGTTGCTCATTGGTTTTTCAAAGGGCCAGTATATGCAAGCCAGTGCTGGCGCAGCAACGTTTTGCTAGCGGCAAGCCAGCATTGATTCAATTTAGGGTCAACGCTGGCAATCAGCGAACGTTGCACTAAACGCCCACTATACAAAATTGTCCAATTAATCTACTTTTTTCATCAATTTTTACTAATTTTACTTATTTTATATATATATATATATATATATATATATATATATATATATATATATATATATATATATATATATATATGCATATATATATATATAAATTTTATATAATTATATAAAAATAATTATTATATCTATTATGTTTGTCAGTTATTTTTTTTTTTTTTACTTTTTGTTAAAATAGACATAAGTTAAAAACAAATAACAATTATTAAATTCATATAATATATTGTTTGTTAATAATTTACAAGTTAATAAATTTGCATTAAAAATTTATAAAAAATAAATGCATTAAATTTATCATTAATAATATAAATACTTGTAAAGCTTATAATAATGTCAAATTTACAATTAATATAAAACATAACATACAAAACAGATCATGCAAGAGAACATTATATTTTGTCAGATTCATCAAAAATAAAGCGTTCAAATCGCGGTAATGATAATCCAGATAAAGGTTTCAATGTCAATTATTGGACAGTATAGCCACGATTTTTTGTTGAACTAATTTTTTGGATGGACTTTTTTTCTGCTCCTTCTTTTCTGCCTCTATTTCTGTCTAGAGCTCCAAAAAAAAAAGCCACAACTACCTTTTAAATTTTGCTGTATGTGGTATCTTTTGTCAGCAAATTTCTTCGTATTGCTTCTATAAACATAAACGCAGTCATATATCAAGTGTTTTTATGAACAAAATTATAAGAGTATAGCTAAATATAGCTGTTGTATATATCTGTATATGTCTATATCTGTCTCTCTCTCTCTTTGTTTATATATATATATATATATATATATATATATATATATATATATATATATATATATATATATATATATATATATATATATATATAAATATATATATATATATATATAAATATATATATATATATATATATATATATATATATATATATATATATATATATATATATATATATATATATATATATATATATATATATAAATATATATATATATATATATATAAATATATATATATAAATATATATATATAAATATATATATATATATAAATATATATATATATATATAAATATATATATATGTATATATATATAAATATATATATATGTATATATATATATATATATATATATATATATATATATATATATATATATATATATATATATATATATATATATATATATATATATATATATATATATATATATACACATATGGGCAGGATTAAAAAGTCTTTTTTTTTCAAAAGGAATGACCTTTATAAACTAAATTGGAAATTCAAAAAAAAAAAAAAACGTTTACAAGGGGGCAATAGTACCTAACATGCTACATTAAAGACTTATTTAATTTCAGGTAAAGATATTGCATGTGGAATAATAACTTTTTCGTTATAGCCATCAAAACTTGTGTCACAGAAGGAACCTATCGTTCCTTCCCTGACACAAGTTTTTAATGCCTATAACTAAAAATTTAGAATTCTACTAACAATGTATTTTCTCAAAATTAAATAGATATTTATAGTTAGTTTGTTAGGTATTTTTACCCCCTTCTAACCCTTTTTAGTTTTTTTTAAATTTCCAATTTAGTTTATATAGGCAATTCCTTTTGAAAAACACGACTTTTTTTTGTATCTCAAATCGAGCAGGTTTTGATTAGAAAATCGAATTAAGAATCAAATCAGCAATTTAAAATAAAAATATTTAAACTCATATTCCTTATTATATATATATTTCAAATATCTTTATATTATATATTTTAAAAGAAAAAAAAAAATTGTAAAAACTCTTTTTGGTATTATTTTTTTTCAATTGGTAACAATTTTTAACAATTGGTAACAATTTTTAACAATTGGTAACAATTTTTTACGATTATTAACAATTTTTAACAATTGGTAACAATTTTTAACAATTGGTAAGAATAAATAAAGTATTTTTTGAAAGTGCCAATTATTCAAAAATACTACAACAAAAAGAAAATAAGTAAATATTCATTAACTTGAATTTATTTTTTTTTGAAACTCAAATCACTTTTCCGATTCAATTCGAAATTTTGAAGATTCACATGGCCCTAATAATTAATAAATGACAATAAAGTGAAGAAAACAATGAAAGACAATTTTAAATATTTATATTTATTTATTACTATATTTATTAACTTACTTTCAATTACTTAACGAAATTTAAGAATTCGGAAAGACTTTTGCCTGTCCAATTCAATTTTTTTGAATTGGACAGGGCAAGGTGATCTTCAAAAAAAATTGTTACCACTAGTAAAACAATTTAGTTCATTTTTTTTATTAATATTAGTTATAATTCATAAAATGTTTTGCAATAGGCTACAAATAAGTAGTCAAAATACCTTAATCACAGAGGTAATTATGATCACTTTTTTCAATCTTGTTCTACTTTTACTCAATACAGAGACAGGTGTCTGCAGACAAGATTTTTTTTGCTACTTTTCTTTTTGCTGCTACTCCCTTCACCTTAAAAAAAATTGCTACCTTCTTTTAAAATATATAATATAAAGATATTTGAAATATATATATAATAAGGAATATGAGTTTAAATATTTTTATTTTAAATTGCTGATTTGATTCTTAATTCGATTTTCTAATCAAAAACTAGTAAAACAATTTAGTTCATTTTTTTTATTAATATTAGTTATAATTCATAAAATGTTTTGCAATAGGCTACAAATTAGTAGTCAAAATACCTTAATCACAGAGGTAATTATAATCACTGTTTACAATCTCGTTATACTTTTGTTTAATACAGAGACAGGTGTCTGCAGACAAGACTTTTTTAATTCTTGATGTTCATTAAAATTTTGTGAGTCACTATCTTAATTTTCATCTGATTACTTCTGTACTCTAAACACATAAGTCTAATGTTAAAATATAGTTTATAGAAATTTTTATGGTATATTATAAACACGTTAAAGTATGCATTAAAAAGTATAAATGAAATACAAAATAATACCTTAAGATATTACGATGTTCAGTAAAAATTATTTTAAAGCTAAACATTAACAGAGTTAATAAGTGTATACTTTGTTCTAAAAATAATAATTAAAACTTAGTGAAGAATTTGTTTTACCCAACAACAAATTAAAAATAAAGAAATTATAAAGAAACATAATTAAGGTTGAATAAATATATAGAATAAATGAAAATAAAGGTGGGGGATGATGATAATGATGATGAGATCATATAAAATATAGCATAAAAAAATACATATATATAATTAATTTTATTTAAATACATAAAAAACACAAACTTAAATAAAATTTTAGGATGCATTAACATTTAAGCAGCTCTGGTCATAGATCAGCAAATTAAATCAGTGAATTCTTGTTTGATATTATGCTTAGAAGATCAAAATGCTAAATCACCCTCTAGTTCATCTATTACAATATTCTTATCACTTTTGTCTGAATCGTTATTAGATAAAGCTTCAAATTCACTAAATTCATTATCAATTTGATAAAAAATAATGAGGTTATTATCCAGGGCAGTGGTGTTGGAAGGTTTATTATCTGAAGTGTTTAAACCATGTTTTTTGCAATTGCTTTGAATGACTGTTTTGGGCAAAGCGTCAATCCTCGCAGTTGGAAATACGTCATAATCTTTGCCGCGAACATCTACCATTTTAGTTGGGGGAAAATAAGCTTTCGTTATGAAACAAAAACAATGGCATAACATAAAAGTCTTTAAAATGCACAAGGGTTGATGTGTCTTTAGGTGATTTTTGATATATGTATATATATACGTGTAAGTATAAACAATATATATATATATATATATATATATATATATATATATATATATATATATATATATATATATATATATATATATATATATATATATATATATATATATAAAAGATGGTTTTGTTTTTTTCAGTTAACTCTGGTGACTAAGATGGTTTTGTTGTTTTAAACGCACAAGCCAGACAACTTGTGTTTTCAAAACAACAAAACTAGAGCCTAATGTTTTGTGAAAAACTTCCTGCATCTAGCTAAAGCCAAAATATTTATAAGCATCTAATGCTTCATAATTACCTATAGCCTCAAAAAAAAAAACATTATAGGACTTTTTAATAAATAATTATAAACGTCATGGTATTGAACTCATGGCCATTCAGTCATCTTTCCAAGTATTTGCAAGGAACCTTTGGAGACATCGGTTGATTCTAAGGATTGCAAATATATTTATATACCTTTCTGCGGCGTTAAAATCTAATTTTTCAAGATGGTACCATCTTGGATAGGGGAGAACAAATTATTAATTGAGTTAATAAAGCAGGACAATTAGTACAAAGTGATTTAAAGAGTTTAAAAAAAGAAATATCGGTTTACGAGTACTTTGAAAAATTAGATTTTAACGCCGCAGAAAGGTATATAAATATATTTGCAATCCTTAGAATCAACTGATGTCTCCACAAGTTCCTTGCAAATACTTGGAAAGATGACTGTATGTCATCTTTCCAAGTATTTGCAACATATCATTAATGATACGTATCATTAATGATATGACCATAAACGTATCATTAATGATACGTTTATGGTCCGGCAATGGCTAGCCAGTTCTGGTTCGCCAGCTAAGGCCCTTAACTGGATCACATGTTTTGCCGGATCTGGCTCGCCAGCTCTGGCCCATTAATGTAATGCTGATTGGGTTGGCTGGAATAAAACAAAATGTACTAAGTTTTGTTTGAGTTTAACCAAGATTTATTAGCCCTTAATCATGTGTTAAATTTTTCAATTCTAAATTTACAGTTGAAAATGGCGCTGGTAGAACTGTGAAACAAATATCATCTACAAAAATTATGCTAATTTTTCTATGGTAACCATTCTAAGAAAAAAAAAACTTTTGATCATTGTTGTTTTTATTTAAGATTTGGTGTAAATAGTTAGAACTTGAGTAATTACACCATCAGGTGGCCATAATAGAATACACCATCATAATAGAATATGCTATCATGTAAACTATAATAGAATATATCATCATAATAGAATATGCTATTATGTCAACTATAACAGAATACACAGGTAACAACAAATAAAAACATGAGTTTTATTTAGTTTATTAAATTTTAGTTTTATTTATTTTATTTAATTTTTTTAAATTTTAAAATTATACTTTAAAAAGACAAAATTTACAATATCAAACAAGTAATTGCATTAAATACATTCAAAATCAACATAATTAATAAAGAATATTTTTTCAGATTTTTTGAAACGATATGTTTCAACATTATATCTTCTTTACTTCGATTTATATAGGAAAGTATATTTATAGCAAAAGACTCATATTACTGCCTGCAATATTCACTTTTAGTGAACAAAAAATAAAAAGTATTTTAAAAAATTATTTTAACGATTTTAGTTTTTATTATAGCTTGTACTTTCATAATATAAACTGCTTTTTTTTAATAGTACTTACTGTTGTAATTAACAACACAATTATAAAGTTGTTTTCAACATTCTGGATAATCAGAGCAGCGCTTGTACCATTCTAAACAATAAATTTTAAGCGCAATGTTTCAGTTGCTATTTCATTAAAATTTTGGCACATGGTAAAAAACAGCACGGTTGAAAAGCTGACAGCTAAAAGTTGAACAAAATTATCTAATGTTTTTCTGCGAACATTAAATTTTTAAATGAACCATTTTTCAATCAGACTAGTTCCTGTTGCTTTTCTGAAAGTTGAAGTAAGTTTTCTTATTTTAGTTTTAGATAGTTCAGTGTTTAATTGTAGGTTTAACAACATTTGCAAATTGTAAGCCTAATAAAATATAGTGTAAGCTCCTGATTGTATTCATTTTTTTAGACTTACATTTG